>CM072895.1:25376464-26576464 GCA_037013685.1 Acridotheres tristis
TGCGTGAGAAAACAGTTTGGAGGGAGGTGAAATCACATGGTATTTATCTGGAAAGCTGGAATTGTTTATAAATGTTGTAAATGTTCCCCTTTGAATTCCCAGTGTAGGCAATAACTAGCTGAGGTTTTTTAATAAAAATTTACTCTGCTTTGTTCCTTCTTCTTTCTGTCCTAAAATTTGGACAATGATAAATGTTGGAGATAAATTGCATTTTTGTACAGCTGTTGCCTAGAAAAATTGAAGTTCTCACTGGGAATGATAGAGGCTATTGGCAGTCATGTGAAGGTGATCAAAAGGAGAAACTTCCCAGAAGATTTATCCTCCAAAAGTTAGGTTAAAATTTGGAAGAAAAGAAATTACCTGTTTGGTCTGTTCCTGGCCTGCATTTTGCTATTATGTATAAAGGGTAAAACTTCTCTGTGACACTCCATGAAATCCCTTTATACAGAAGGGATCATCATGGAACAAGATGGTCTTTAAGGGCCCTTCCAACACAACGAATTCTGCAACCCTCTGATACTGCCAGTGGGGAATGCTCTTTGCCAGGACTGGAGTTTTAGGATAAAGGTTTGGTTTGATTGTTGTGGTTTTGTTTTCTTCTGCTTTTGAGAGGTGGAAGTGAGCAGATAAAGCCATTTTAGGTGCTGTACAGCACCGTGTTCTGGAGTGGAGCTGGCACAAGCTGCTTTCTGGGCTGCCTGCTGCTGCTTTCTGAACTTGGCACTTCCCTATTTCTAGGAACACTGGCTTCTGCCTGAAAGGATAGACTGTCTTGGAATTTTGGGTAAGGTTTCAAGCAGGGAGTTTCAGTAGCCATTTTCACCCTCTTATAGCTTTATCTCAACACTTCTTTTGAGTAAATAATCATAGAATTGTAAAGTCATAAAATGTTCTGAGTTGCAAGAGATCTTGATGATCATCTCATTCCACTCCCTGCCATGGGCAGGGACACCTTCCACTATCCCAGGTTGCTCCAAGCTCCATCCAACCTGGCCATGGACACTGCCAGGGATCCAGGGGCAGCCACAGCTTCTCTGGGCACCCTGTGCCAGAGCCTCACCACCTCTGCACATGAGCAGAGGGTGAAATCAGTGGGTGATATTTTTGCAGCGTTTTTTTGAGAGAGAGGGAAAAATACAGCCTATGGCCACTGGGAAGAGATACTGAAACAGTGTAAGAGATTGCCTAAAGTGGAAGAAAAAAGCAAACCCTAAATCACTTTCAGAGGTGTTCCACAATAACTGCTGAACAATTTGTGTTAAAGCCAAACCTAAAAGACTCTGCAATTTTAGTGATTATTGACCTTACATAAATCTGTGTCTGGGCCAAGTGACTGTGAAAATGAGTAGACCAAATTGCTGCCATCCCCAGTAAAACCTTCTCTGTGGTTTCAGTTCTGGATCAGCATTGATCAACTGTTTGTGGGATAGCCCTCAGGCAGGATTCAGCAGCAATCAAGCAATCACACTTGCCCTCCTTTCTCTCTGAGGAGTCGATGATGTGTAAAGAATGCAGTTTATAAATGCTGAAGCACACTCACCGTTATGGGCCCAGAGACAGCCAGTGCTGGATTGGGGATTAGGAAATAGCTACACAGTCCCTGCAGAGTACCCTGCCAAACCAACGACTTGTTTTGTTAAAACATTTTGATTATTCTACCCCCCAAAAACCCAAACAAAGCTATTTTTAGTATGTAAAGTTTCAAACCATTCCTCTTGTTCTTGCCCTTTGAGCATTGAGTGCAGAATGAAGCAATATTCTAAGCTAGATACAAGGAAACACAGCAAAACAGTTCTTGATACACATCCAGTGCTTGTGTACTGAGAAGACTATGAAAGCTTAGTGCCTTCTTTTTACTTCTGAAAAACATGTTCTGATTTCAAATACTACAATTAACCTGGGCAAAATTATTAGTGATTGACGAAGTTGTGTTGGGTTCAGTCCAGCAGAGCATGAAATACATATGTATCTCCACTTACCTGCTGAAGGTAGCTCATCTAAGAGTCTGGGATGAAGGTCCTGTTTTTATGAACTCACTGTGATTTCTGTGCATTAAATAAATGAGAATATTTATCTAGTTAGAGTATCAAGGCCTCATCCCTGGGAGGGAGTGTTCAAGGCCAGTGTTGGGGCTCCAGGTTGAAGTACCTGGACTTGGAAGGTGTCCCCTCCTGGAAGGGGAATGAGACAAGATGGGCTTTAATGTCCCTTCCAATACAAACCATTATAGGACCATAGTATTCTGAAACATTGTCCCCAGTGTCTTGGTAAGCCTGTATCAAAGTGCTTTATCAAAGCGTTGAAGTCCTGATTTTGAAAAGTGTCTCTTTAGGGTGAGATTTCTCTGGTTGCTTTTGTAGACTCAGGGCTTAATTTGCAATAATTGCTTGAAATTTAAATGAATCACAGAATATACTGAGCTGGAGGGGATCCTTGGAATCTGCAAGGATTGAGTCCAACCCCTGGCCCTGCACAGACACCCCAACACTCCCACCCTGTGCATCCCTGGGAGCATTGTCCAAACACTCCTGGAGCTCTGGCAGCCTTGGTGCTGTGCCCATTCCCTGGGGAGCCTGGGCAGTGCCCACCACTCTCTGGGGGGAAGAACCTTTCTCTGGCCTCACCTTCCCTGACAGCTCCAGCCCTGCCCTCAGGTTCTGTTCTCATGACATTAAGAATATTCATCAAGCATGGGTTAAATTCCCTGTTAGGAGCCAGATTCTCTATTTTCATATCTGTGTCTAGTTTCCAAAAGGAACTACTAATTTTGACTTGAACTGAAGTTACATTACACCACACCTAAT
This sequence comes from Acridotheres tristis, assembly GCA_037013685.1. Lineage (NCBI taxonomy): Eukaryota > Metazoa > Chordata > Aves > Passeriformes > Sturnidae > Acridotheres > Acridotheres tristis. Next base: position 25,379,269 of record CM072895.1, read on the forward strand.
GATCCTTCTGTAAGGAAATTCCTGTAAATGGTTGTGATGCCCAAAGGTTTGTACTGATGTCAGAGGGGGTGGTGAGATGAATTGTGATGTTCAGCAGTGTGAATATGGTCTTGTGGAAAATAGTTGGAGGTTTATTAGTTATTGGCAGTTCAGGTTATGTCTCCAGGTTTTTTTGATTGTTTGTGGCAAAAAAGAGCCATTTTGTCTGATGAACTGGACTGATCAGTGTGGATAAAGCTAGGGGTTCACAAGGACTGAGCAGGTGAGTGGTGTTTTTCCATTTCTTTTAGTGTTGAAGCACTTGATTTTTCTTATTTCTAACATTTCTGTAAGAAGGGAAAACTCCTGTCTTTAGACTGCCTAAAAATATATCTTTCTTCCTGATTTTTAAAATAAGTAGAAATGGATCTTCCATATACAGAACATTGATAGGAAGAGAACTGAGAATGACATGGGGGCACAGCTTTGACTTTGATGGAAGAAGGGGATATTGTTGAGTGACTTGAAAACCGGATGAATCTGTGTGGGGAAAAAAAGACAGTTTGGAATTGGATGAGAAGAATGTGAATGAAAGGGATGCTGTGGATGAGACAAGACTGAGGGAGAACTGAAGACAAGACTGGTGACAGAACATTTAGAAGGGATGGTGCAAAAGGGGTTGTTGTTTTGGGGAAGGTGCTGAAGGGTATCATCTGTAAGATCACAGGGAATGGTGGTGGTCACTCATGAGTGCTCTGCTGTGAACAGAGGTGCCTAAACCCACGGGAGAACATCCTATTTCTGCTGGCCCTTGGTCCTCCCAGGAGATGGCAACCCCAGAGTTACACCAACACAGCTTGGATTGGTTACAGGTCCCTGCTGTGTATGACCAATGTATGTTTGGGTGATGCTGCAGAGGAAGCAATTTGAAATCTTGTTTCACTCAGTTAAAGGTGTAAAATGCCCCTCCACTGCTTGTCAAGTATACAACACAGGTGATAAAGTCAAAAGTTCAAAATTACAGTATAGAATAAAGGTTTCGTGCAAACCTCTGTTTCTTGCCTTTTCTTCTCTCTCATCCCAAACAGGCATTATCCATTTTCATAGAAAAAGGAGTAATGGTTTATGGTTTCATGGGAGAAGCAGCTGAATACTTCTATTCTGAAGATACATAATGTACAGTGAATGCCAAACAAAGAAAGGAAAAACAAATAGTTATAGCTGGTCTTTCTCTGTTTTCTATGGAATTTGGAGTCTGGAAAAAAATAAACCACAGTCATGTACCTAAGGTCTGTCATAAAGCAGCTGCAGAAGGGCTTTTAAAAGGCAGTTGAAAGCAGACAGGCTTAGTTCTTGTGCTTCCTAACTTTGAAGAGCTTGAGATACAACACTAAGAATTTTCAGTCGTGTGGTTTTCATACATGTTATATACATCATTCATGTTCTATTTTTACAGTATTATTTTCTCATGCACTGTCTCAATTATATTTTTGATCTGCATTTAAAAACATCACTAGAATATTTTTCCTCTTTGGGTATAAGTATGAACCTAAATTTTCTTAAGCAATGAAACAGTTAACCTGAAATCCCATTGCTTTGACTGCTTGAGAAATATTCTTGAGTCCCAGAATAAACAAATGGGAATAGAGACCATGCTCCACAGATTTTGCAGGTTTCATTATGCATTCCAAGAAATGACCTGACCGCAGGGCAGGTTGCAAGAGCAAATTTTCTGGGGAAATATAAATCATTGCTGTATTTGCCCTTCCCCCTCTAATAAAATTCATCACGTCATATTTTGGCAGAACAACAAAAGCTGCTGTTGTTTTGGGGGCTTTCTGTAAAGGTCCCAGAGGAGAAAAAACCTAATTCTAAACCAGTGTTACAGCAGTATTGCAAACCCCTTTGGAATGACAGGGCTGGGAAATGGATCTCCCAGAACTGCCTATTGAACTCACATAAGCAAGCTGCTGCCAGACTGCAGACAGCTGGGTTGTTCTGTTGCCTTCCATTTTCAGTTTTGATCTTGGAAACTCTCAGAAACTGAAGTTCATATGGGTTCATTGAATTTTACAATCTGTTTAAAAACTTACCGGTGAAGGTGAGATCCTGGAATTAAACAGGAACTTTTCCATATACCTCATACAAAAGAGTGTCATGCTCATCTCACTGGGAGTAGAACACTGAAATTCCTTTGGAAGCATTTTTGGACCCAGATGTATAATTTCTCAAGTAGAAAATGAGTTGTGTCTTTTTGAAGCCTTGTGATTCCTGTTCCAGGCTTGTCTAAAGCAAACACAAGCTACTCCCTAGCTGGTGTCACCAGCTGTTGCACAAACCCCACTTCTCTCCTGGGCCATGTTCCTGCAGAGCTCGGAGCAGCACAGGCAATTTTACTGTGATTTTTTGGGAATGTTGTTTTGCAAACATGCACAAGCACCTTGCTCAGGCACCCCTTGGTGGGGGGACACCTGGTCAGTGCTGTGTCACCCTGTGCTGGGAGCACTCAGCATGACTCAGGTGGCACATTGCTAAGAGTGGAGGGGGAATCATTGATGAAAACCTGCCCCCACCATTTCAAATCTGTTTTCAATGATGCCCTTCACTTACTTCAACTTATTTCATCTTTGCACAAAGGTTGCTGTAACATAAGAGAACAAGTAGACTTTTATAGTAGGCTGGAATCTAGTTTCTATCACAAAGTCATCTCACACACAAACCTATGGCAAATTTCCATTTTTTTAATGATAAAGTGGGCAAGTAATGCACAATAAACCAGGAGAATGATGTTCTTTTGGGCAACGTGTTGAATTGGGTCTTAGGTTGAAGGACTTGCCCTGGAGACCCCCAGTACTGAGAGGTGACACATCCAGGTTAGTTTATTATTGGTTTCCACGTCTTGAACTGACAATCAAAAGATGGCTCACTTTCCCAAGATGTTTCTCAAAGTCACCATGGTCAACTGCAACTTAAAATCATGGTTCAGTATTACTGTGAGTCACATTTACATTGTTACACAAACCCAATATTACTTCAGTAGGATTTTAAAAATAGGCTGCAGCTCTGTGACATACAGAGGTGATGCAAACTTTTATAGTTTGACAAGCCAGGTGTATTTCTGGGGAGCTTGGGTTGGTTGTGGTGGGTTTCCCTTGGCTGATTGTCAAGCTCCCTCTCAGCCACTCATCCCTTGCAGAGGAGGAATGGGTTAAGGAAGCTTCTGGGTTGAGATAAAGACAGGGAAATCACCAGTTGTTGAGGGCAAGACAGAGTTTATTTAAGGAAAATTAATTTGTTGCCAATTAAAATAGATACTCAATTTTTCCTTCAGGTGGTGGGAAGCAAAGACAGGTAGGAACACCTTTGCCTCACTTACCCAACTCAACTTCTCCCCTGATTCCTTCTCCCTTCTGCAGTGCCAGCAGGAATGGGGTTGTGGTCAGTACACACAGGTTTCTCTTGGCTGCTCTTCCTCCTCACACCCTTCCTTCACTGTGGGCTCTCCCATGGACTCCTGTCCTCTCCCTGGTGTGGGAAGCTCCATGCCCTGCAGGGGCACATCTTCCAAAGCCATGTTCCCCTCCAGTCCCACCTCTGTGCTGTGCCTAACAGTAATTTGTACCAGGCATTTTAGGGGGAAAAAACCCTGGAAAAGTCCATAGATAGCAATTGCTCAGTACATTTGGATGAGAAAATTTTCCTTGTTGCTTCATGCAGCTAATAACTGATGACGAGAAATGTCCACAGGTTTGTATCCCTAATTCCTTTTGAAAGTTACCTGTGGTTGTTGTGTAGAGATGTATCCAGGTGTGCTCGTGTATTCCTTAAACACCATCCTGACCACGGCTTTGCTAGTATCTTCTATTAAAGCTGCATTTCCTTTAAGTATTCACATTTTAAAAAATAAATCAATATGGAATCTCTACAAAACAGTAGAGACAAGCATTTCAGAAGAAAATATTTCAACAGCCAGTACTGCTGACAGTATAGTAACTGTTCTTTTCTCCTCTAGGTGTTAAAGTGGGTTGAAGAAGCAGTTCAAGCCTCCAAAGTGCATCTCTTGTCTACGGACCATCTGTCCATGGCTGTAAATACCTGGCAGATCCCTTTTGATCCCAGTCTGAAGGAAGTTACAGTGTCCTTGAGTGGTCCTTCACCAGCAATGGAGATTCATAATCCTCTAGGTGAAGCACTTTATACTTTCTTTTGTGATAGTGAAAAACGGGAAGGAAAATCCCTTCTGATATTTTATTTTTTCCCAATATTCCATGTTTTTTTTCCCTTGGAGGAAACTGAAAAACTTCCTTATTTTATCCACTTCATCTCTCCTCCATCTTTGTTACTATTGGTCACTGCATTCCAGATTGCTGGACATTTTTGCCTTTCATCTGTTACTGTATTCTCTGAACCATCATTTAAGGGTTGTACATAATGTTTGTGTTTTATGTGAAGAAAGTTCAACCGTGGTCTGGCTTTTTTGAACTGTGAGAACATTCAGAACCAAACCTGTCTCCCCTGCCCATCTCCAGCTGAGCAGTGTGTGATGGGGAATGCAATGACAGATTTGGAGCTAATTTGTAATTGAAGCTATTTTGAACAAATCTGTTGTTTATTATTATGTTGATGCCTTAGGAGCTTGGAACAGCACTCGAGAAATAAATTCAGATCATATTTTGTATTCTCTGGATGACTTTTGCCTAAGGATATAGCTTGAGTAGCTTGGAAATATTTTATGCCCAGGATGGGTTCCTTGCAACGTGGTCTGGTCTGTCGTGCACTGAGGCATTCCTGTTTACAGGAGAGAGATTTGCTCAGTGTCTGTGTTCAAGCCATGACAACACACAGTCCTGGGTGCAAGTGTCAGGCTTTGCTGAAGCTGCTACCCCACCTCTTTTTGGCCTTTCTCATGCATCAGCTCCATGCATCTAAATCTACAGGGTTTCACTGAAATTACTCAAGGCACGTCTAGGAGGTTTTGAAAACGTGCACTGGGACATCCCAGTCTCCACCTCCTCTTTTCCCTTAGTGCTGTGAAAGAGCCAGGTGAGTTTAAGGGCTGATGATTCTTCAGGGTCAGCCTTGAGGGCAAAATCCCTCTCTAGAGAGCCAATTCCTGCGCACAACCACCCACATATAAATTACCGTTTTCAGTATTCTGTCAAAGAATTGCAGGGAATTTTGACTGTTGTAAATGTCATTGACTGCTAAGTAGTGAGTAAGTCAAGTATCAGAAATACATTGGTACAAAACAACAATATTGTATTTACTCTTTTTTTTTTTTTTTTAAGCGATACTGTGTTTACTCCATCCTGTATTTACTTTCTGTTTCTGTTTTTTCAGGCAAGCAGCTCAGTAAGGGATCAGGACTGAATGAATTGCTAAATATCCACAACTCTGCAAAGGTAGTAAATGTCAAAGATCCAGAGCCTGGAACATGGACAATTAAGGTGAAGTTATTGCAGACCTCATGTATGATTTTCCTGTAGCATATAAGGGGGTTCTATAATGATTTGTTATGTTGTTTATCTTAGGTACTCACAGCTGAGTCTGTGTTACAGTAAATGTCCTGTGATCTTGTATTTAATATTGTTATATACCTCTTTACATAGATAAAGCTGCATGATCCCAGCTTTCCTAAATAGATGTGGAAACAATCCTACTGGTGTAGATCCTTTCTGACTGAACTATTCTATTGTAGCAGTGTAAATACTCTATAGTTATTTTTGGGGGGGAAGGCACCCGGGTGAGGCACTTTGTAGGCAGTGCTGAATGGATCCTGCTGTGCATTGTCCCTGCCCTAAGCACAGAGGTGCTTTGAAAAGGGTGATTAATTCACACACAGCCCTGGGGGAGCTCTTGATTCTGCTGCAGAACTGCAGCTACAAAAGCATGTTGAGCTCAGCAGCTCTGGGGAGAATTGTTGAATGTCAGTCTAGGACTGGGGGCTAATCAAATGAGGGACAGGGACTTTTTATATGGGCAGATAGTGATGGGAGAAGAGGGAAAAGTTTTGAACTGCTGGAAGGCAGGGTTGGAAGGAATTGTTCCCTGTGAGGGTGGGGAGGCCCTGGCACAGGGTGCCCAGAGAAGCTGTGGCTGCTCCTGGATCCCTGAAAGTGTCCATGGCCAGGCTGGATGGGGCTTGGAGCAAGCTGGGATAATGGAAGGTGTCCCTGCCCATGGCAGGGGTGGCACCGGGTGACTTTTTAATATCCCTTCCGATTCCATGATTCTATGACCAAAAGTGCTGAAAACTCCAGTAGAGAGACAACTTGGTGGGCTGTTAAAAATGAAAAAGGTTTGGGTCCTGCTGGACATGGTAACATGAGCCACACTGAGTCCTGAGACTTTTTCCTACAATTAGTGCCAGAAGATTCACTTTTATCACTTGTTGGAGATTTCTAGGGTGAGGGATCAGTGCAGCAAACATGCAGCGCCCTGCAGCCCAGAGGGACAGGGCAGGAAGAGCCCTGTCTGCTCCTGGCTGTGTGATGTGAGCTGAGCCACTGGTGTGTACCAGCATCCAAACGCTGAGGGAGAGTCCTGGGCTCAGTGTGGGACACCTGCAGAGCCAGCAGTCCCCTCGTGCCCAGGCTGCCACTGGTGGCATGTACTCCTGGCAGCAGGACAGCAGCCCTGCCAAGCCATTAGGCTGCTCCTGCAGCCAGGGCCTGGGAGTGTTTTGGGGGTTGGGACGTTTTTTTAGGGTTTTTTTTTTTCTATGCTCAGCATAATGCTGTCTCCAGCTCCATGAAGAGCATGAATAAAACATTCAAATTGATATATTTTGGATTCAAAAAGAAATGAAGAAAATCTCTTGAATATGTAGTTGAAATATTTTAATCTAAATTGTATGAGCAAGCCACGTCATGCATTTCTTCAGAGATGCCTGTATTTTGGGCAATTCTTGGATGTTGTTTGCAAGACAGGAAAGCATCTTTCACAAATAGGTATTTGCTCTTTTGATTATACTCATCCAGCCTGGGAGGGGAAACACTGTTGTACAGTCTCTGTAATCCATGTTCAATAACAAATGAGAAGAGACCTAAACATAATAATTGGAAAGCAGTCCTGTGTGATAAAACTAATTCCTGGTGTTTGCTTAGAGACCCTCAGCTCCTAGACATGACAGTGAGAGATGTGTTAATTGTTATTAGGAAATAGTAAAATTTTGAGGTTATTCTGGCCTTAAAACTTGCAAATATCCAAAGGTCTGAGTAATTCATAAAGAGAAATGATTTCCCAGTATTTTTCTGTGGATTGTGTACTCGGCTTTAGTCCCTGGCTTGGTTTATTTACACAGAAATTTTAAGACTTAAGACTTAAGCTTTGTGAAAATTTTATTCACACCATAAACTCCTTATACACATGCACCAAGCTATAAAACAGAACTTTATCACTGAGTTGATCTAATGAAATTTTAACTGGCAATTAACGCTTGATACCTTGAGTTGTTTGGTACAATTAAATATTTCTTTATATTGTTAACAGCTGGCTTATATAAAAAAGGCTTTAGTGGTGCTATTTCTGAGGTGAAAGGCTAACTAAATAGAAGGAAATATGTTGTTCTAATCAGATAGACATTGATTTGTCATGATGTCTAATGCCTGTCCCAAGGTTGTTAGTTATAAGAAACAACTGTTTAATTTGGTATTCGCATGCAGCAGTGGGGGTTACTCTGGAGTAACCTCTCTTCCAGATAGATGCAGGAGTCTGAGAATGGATCAGGTAAAACTCCAGGGAAAGCCCAATGGAAGCTTCCACCCTGAAGGGTGTAGAAGTAGGAGAGGAGGAAAAGCTATGGGTTCCTGTGCACCTTTGGCAAGTAGCAGTTGGCCCTTTCTTTCTCTGCATAGAGTCGTAGGAAGTAACTTATAATTACTTCGATTTGTCGTCTTTGAGATGAAAGACTTGCATCAAGGCAGCTGTACTCCCCAGAACATGAAGCTCAGGCTGTTCAAGGGTAATGGATGGGTGGGGATTGTTCTGATTTGTTTTTTGCTGGTTGAAGCAGAATGACAAGGTGAGGGTAGAAGGGCACAGAGCAGAGGGGAGAGGGATCTCTGCACCCTCTGCTTTCCCCTTGGTTGGGGAAGAGAAGCACCTTTAATGCATAGATTTTTCTGCTGAGTTCTGATTCACTCACCCTTTTCTAGTAGAGTTTGTGATCAGGTCCTAACTTCCAGACCGCTCCCATTTGCAGGCACTAGCATGTGGCAAGGAGTTGTTGATTTGTTGGTGTGATTTACTTCCAAGACAAACTGGCTCTCTTTGCTGGCACCACAACTGTAGGGCCTGGATGTGAAAGCAAAGCTTTATTCAAGGTGCTTTTGCTTACAACTTTATCCACGAGGCTCCTCTGCGTGCTGCTGTTAACCGTGCTGGAGTCAGTGCTGAGCTCGGTGGCTGGCTCACCCTCTGTGCAGTCCCTGCGGTGCAGATTCCATAATTCCATGTGCTGGCTGTTTTGCAGACGTCGAGCAGCGGGAGGCACTCTGTGCGCATCACGGGGCTCAGCACCATTGACTTCCGGGCTGGCTTCTCCAGGAAGCCCACCTTGGACTTTAAAAAAACATCCAGCAGGCCAGTGCAAGGTTTGTTTCCACTTTAGTCCGTGCTAAATAGCTTCAGGCCCCCAAAATCGAGTAGAGCTCTATGATGAGCTTTGTGGTAACTCCAGGGATGTTGTGGGTTGGTTCCTGGGGGGGCTTTGTACCTGTGTGACATAAATACAGACATTGCTGTTTCTGTTACTTTTGGAGCTTCAGAAAAACACCTTGGCCCAGGGACATGGTGAGGAGTTCATAAAGAAGCTGCTATTTCAGAAAAGCCTATTGAAAATCAGTAATTTAAACTCTTCCCAGCTGGGTCTCCTCACATCTAATAAGCAGAGCTCAGCTCAGCACAATTTAGCCTTTCCCTACTTGGTAGGTAAGAGCTGGAGTTGAATGCTGCATTTATGGGGTAGTGAGCCATGCAGATGGAATCTAATCTTTTATGTTTTAGTTGTCTGTTTTCTTTAGCACTTAAAATAGCGTGTTTTTGTTTTTCTAGGGATTCCTACCTTCATGCTGCTGAATACCACAGGGATCCTTCTTCCAGCTAGAGTAGACCGACTGGAACTTCTGAGTATTACAGGGGAACTCCTTAAGACCTTGCCTGTGAAATACTATCCTGACAGAAAGCCCTATGGACTATGGAATATTTCTGACTTCATTCCACCAGATGAAGCTTTTTTTGTTAAAATAACGGGCTATGACAAGGATGATTACCTTTTTCAGAGAGTTTCAAGTGTCTCATTTTCTAGTATTACTCCTGGTAAGAGACTAACTTGAATTGACTGTATATTTGTCTCATCTGAATCAGTTAAAATTGAGATCTTGTATGATTTTATAACTTACACAAGTACTTTCTGTGCTGTTTCTTTCCAAAGTTCTGTCTCTAGTTCATGATGGTCAATACCTACTTAGTGGAGCTTTATCAGAAATTGAGCTTCCTTTTAATAAAAGGAAAGGATAGGATGTGTGTTAATAGCTGTTAATATACTTTCTGGGGAATGTTTTCTTTCTTCAGATGCCCCCAAAGTTACAATGCCCGTGAAGACTCCAGGATATTATTTACAGCCAGGCTCTGTTCCTTGTCATGTTGAAAGCCTTATACCTTTTACTCAGCGTTTTACTAAAAATGGAGTAAAACTGGGAGTGGATCAGTTCTTCAAGTAAGTAGTGACCTTTTTTCACAATGCTGCTTCATTTCCTATTTATAGCTTATGATTTCTGTTATTATTTACTGCTATATGCTGTCTACATCCCGCTACTTCTAGTCTGTTATTTTTGGTGCTCTTTATCAGGAAAGCTGTATTTTATGGAGATATTGATAATATATATAGAGAGATATATCTACATATGATATATAGAGGAGGGTGTACACTTTGTGCATGTGATGGTGCTCTGAAATGATGATAAACTAGGTCTAAAAGTCTAGAAGGCAAATAGTTTTAATTTATATTTTTAAAAGTTATGCAAAATTGGTAACTCGCTTTGTTAATGAAACACACCTCTCACTCTGGCCCCAGTCATTAATTTGATTGATGTTTTTTTTATGCCTTTCGTGGGTGCCCTAGAAGTATGTCCTATGACCTGCTCTAGAAACTTTCATCTTCAGAAAATCTCTCAAAATAGCAAAATTTATGTGATGTACCAGAAGGCTCTTCAGATTTCTGTATAGAAAAATAATTGTGTGCCCTTTCTCTGTAGGGTGAGAGAATAATAATAAAAAAAAATGTTAAATTAGTTAAAATACTCATAAAATGCCCTTTTAATTCTGTTTGTTGAAACCAAAAGCGAAGTGTGCACTAGCAAACAGTGTCAGCAGCCTCCTATGCAGCCTGAAGCAGCTCAGGAGCAGACTGAAGACTAAATTCTGCATTTCCCAGCAGGTACAGCATACCCAAGTAAACACATCCTGCAGCTGCCTTGTGCACTGCTGGCAGTGGGAAATGCAGCAGCTTGGTGTGGTTTGGGTTTTAATGAGGTGCCACTGACACACAGTCAGCCCCAGCACAGCACATACTTGGGCTGCTGTGTAATGTTTTCCATTCCTGAGGTATCAAACCCCACGCTTCTCCTTGTTCTTCACACATCCAGCTGATTCGGCTGCATTTTTCTTTTTTCTGTTACGGTGCGGATGAATGAACACATCATCCAAGTTAATTTAACAAAACATATCTTAAGCCAAGTACTATTGGTCACAGTTAAATAGGATCTAATTCAGCCTGGCTCGTTTGCCTCTTATTTGTAGTGAAGTTCCAGGCAGGGTTAGTCCAGCTTAGTAGTTCAGTGCAGATTTGAATTGTAGTATTCTTCTGCATTGAATGAGTTTTGTTTTGGTGTCGAGATGTCTTTACTCAACTGTTTTAATATTTATTTCAAAACCTAAATGGTTTACAAGTTGAATATCATATTTCTATTATGACAGTTGTCTATGTGAAAATATCCTTACAATGACTACAGGTTCAGGGTTCATGAGGAGAACAGACTTTGAAATTAATTTTTTTTTCTTTGGTTCCAGAGGGTACTATCATCTACAATAATAATTCCTAATTTTAAATGAGTAACATATGTTAGGAAGAAGAAATTTTTTAAAATTCTATCAGCTTTGCCTTTTTACATTTCTGCGTCCTGTGGTAGTGTAGTAAGAAAATTTGGATTTTGCTTAATATCCCAGTGCATTTTTGCCCAGCCTTATATAGGAGGTCAAAAGCAGTAGTTGAATGCCTTATTCCAGTGGACAATCAGTGGGAACTGAGCACTGAAGTGCACTAAATAGCAGATCCCACCAATCCTGCAGAGATTACAATCAGCAAAAATAAGACATTAAATTCTGACAAGAAAGGCAAGTCCTGTACTTAATCAAAACAACAATCATGATATTTGTGGTTGCTCTTCAAGTCTAGTAAACCATGCAGAATATATCACTCCAAACCATGTGCTAGGAAGTGAAATTAGAGGTTTCATTTCTCTCTGTGAACCACAGCCTTTTTCTGGTGATTTCCCAGCTAGGTCTGGAGCAGCATGGTGGGGGTGTCCAGGAGGTGAGGTCTGATACAAGCTGAGCACCACCATGCTCTCTGCAGTGACTGAGAACCAGGGGATCATCTGGGCTTTGAAGTTGGAATGTTTGTAATTCCCAAGCTGCCCAGACAAACAGCCAGTTGTACATCCAGTCAGCAGATTGCATGTGCAGTAAAATGGATTTGGTAGGTAATGGTGGTGCTGTAAGGTGCTGAGTTATCCCATGAAATGTGCTGTGACTTGTGTGCAGTTACAGCTCCTCACCCAGTGCCCATGTGTGGGGCAATGTACTGAGCTGTTAGTCCTTGCTGCCAGTGTCAGTTTGATTTTTTAAAAAATTTTTCTTTAATAGTCCACCAGAGATCTTTGTTTTACCAAGCTGTTCCATTCTCCTGGGCACATTTCCCTTTGTGCTTCTGTTCTCAAGGCTTCCATGTTTGACATCTGGTGTGCAGCACAAGTCAGGAAGGAAGTGGAACAGGATTGCCTAACCTCACTTTTAAAATACTTTCCATGAAATAGAGGAGTTTCTCACTCGTTATTTGGAAGAAACATCACCTTACTCTTTGGTGCTGGCAGTTGCTGCCATGTTCATGTGCCAGCATTGCACTGGGAAAGGTCATAGATTTGAAGTATGATACATTAGGTTATCTAGAGTAAGTATGAAGTAAGAGGGAACAAGGAGAAAGCCATTTAAGGTCACCATACACTTTTCATTTGTGATGTGGTTGGATTGTATGTCTCGTGGTGCTACAGCACTGAACTTCTGTGCATATTCCAAGTCTCTTATTCTTTCTGTATCCTTTAAGGGCTGATAAATCAATCTATTCAGACAAACAAAGGGGTCATTAATGTAGTGTTTTCCTGTAATGTGGCAATGACTTGCCAAAGCTCTCACAGATATTTTGGTGCTTATCAGTTTTGTTTATGTGCCATAGTAACAGGCCATGAAGAGCACTGAGACACTGCAGAACCACTGGTTTGCTCATTTATGTCATTCTCTGTGTGTCTGTAGTTTATAAAATGTGGGTTTGAATCATGAGAAACTGAGAATGTTTTGAAGCACATGTAAGTAGCCTGTGTAGCTACAGTTTTATTCCCTCCTTGCTTTCATACTGTGTGTGATACCAACATGGTGTTACTGCCCAGCAGCCTTGGCCTTGCTGGGACCTAGAGAAAACCTGCAGTGGTTCTCTGGATTCCTGTACCTGTGAGTTTGGGAAGCTCAGGTGAGCAGATGAGACCCTGTTGCCTTTGCTGGTAAGAGGCATGGGTTTGGTACCACGTACTGACACAGAAACTTGCTGGCATCAAGGAATGTGTCTTCTCAGGTGGTAAATACAACAGAGCACAAGCAGCTGAGGGAATGACAGCAAATACACTGCCTTTGGGTATTGTGTGACAACTGCTGACTTGTTAAAGGTTTATTTTCTGGTGTGCAAGTGGGACATGCTGCAAAATCTTATGAGAAAATATCATCCATAAAGTGACATCCAGTTTGGTTCGCCAGAGGGTCTGTCTTGTCTCTTAATGACTGAGAAACTCTCCTGTGTTTGCAGCCAGGAAACCAGGCTGGTGTAGCTCTTGGTTCCCTGAGGGATTCAGTGAATGCCCTTTTCTCCTGCAGAGAATCATCCAGCATGAGCTGGGACATTGCCCAGGTGTCTGTGTCCGACGAGGGCTTTTACGAGTGCGTGGCCACCAGCACGGCGGGGACAGGACGCGCGCAGACGTTCCTCGATGTGTCAGGTGCGTCCCTGCCACCCTGCTGGGGAGGGTTACTTGGGCTTGAACACTTCAGAAAAGCAGTTAGTGCTTTTCCACCACTTAGTTTTAAGTGTATTTTTAATTACTGTGTGTTTTCCTCACCCGTGTCCACAAGGGAGCTGAGGTTTATTCAACAAACCTGTTTTAAGTATCAAAGTTGGTTTGGTTTTAATTCCTGCAATCAGTTGGACTTGCAGAATAGATCTGACCTGTAGAATCCAAAGTTTAAATCTCAGATTTCAATTGTTCCCATTTTTATTTCACTTTGTAGAAATTGTATCTTGGCTTGATTATATGCATGTGTTTCCTGATAGACAAGGAAGTATGAAAGTTGTGTTCAAATTTCTGCTTTTTTACAATACAAAATTCAGTAACTTGTTGGAAATCTCATCTATTACCTTGAATTTCTTAAAAGTAGTAATAAAGATGAGAAAGTAAAATGAATGAGGTAAAAATAGGGCTAATCACAAAGATTATTTTGAATAAACAGTAGGCTTATTTCTGTCTGTGGATAGATGAGACCTCTGCCTGTACTATAGCAAATTTTGTCACTTAATTTTTCACAGTTGCAATGCAGACAGAGGGAAAAATAATTTCTGGTTTGTAGCAAAGATCCATTCTATATAGCCTTGTGTTGGTCAGATATGAGTCTTAGAGCAAAAAGCTGTTGCTGGCAAGCTGGGAGAACACTGAAGCAGTGAATTTTCTGTGACAGGGAGGAATGGGAGAACTCAGAACAACAGGATTTGACTCAGGGTTTCCTTTAATGGCTTGAAATTAATGTTTTCTTGCCTCTTATCTCCTGCAGTAGCTACTCCAGGTAAATTAACCTGGATTATGAGTCACAGAATCACAAAACAGTTCAGACTGGAGGCACCTTTGGAAGTTGCCTAGTCCAATTCACTCAAAGAGAATTGGCTTCTAAGCTTGCTTATGTTTTTCAGGAACTTTTCCAGTTAGTCTTTGAATATCCCCAAGGGTGGAGATTTCACAAGTTCATGGGCAGCCCTCAGTGCTTAATTACCCCCACTAGGAAAATATTTTGTATATCTGGTCAGAATTTCCTCTGCTGCATGTTATGAACAAAGGATGAACAAAGACTCTCATCTTTTTTTTTCCTCTCCTGTGCCCTGAGAAGACTCTAATTGTGTATTCCATAAATCCGTCCTCTCGGTAGGTGAAGAGAGTGGCTCCAAAACCCTTCACCTTCCTTTTTCCAAGCAAAGATGTTCCTTTCTTTGTCCTTTGAGCAAATGCAAAGAAGCCAGTGTGATAGCATTGATTTTATGCAAGGCAAGGTTTGTAGAGAAAGAGCCCTCTTGTACCAAGGGATGAATTTGAGGAGAGGAACATCCTTTTATTCACATGAAGTAGTGAGTAGAACAGAACAGTAACATCTGTGCTTACCCAAGTCCTGGTTTTAGAGCTCTAGTTTATATTTTGGCCACAAAAATCCTTCAAGAAGAAAGAATATTCCCAGATGCTTGTTTCAAACCATGGCTTGGAGGGCAAGCAATTGTGGGCATAAGGATTCTCAGTCTAGAAATAGCAATCATTCTCCTCATCAAAGAGAAACGTGAAAGAGAATCCTGACCTTTTTCTTGTGATGTTTGTAGCACTTGAAAGCCAAGAGTAATAAGGGGAAAAAAAAAATCCCATATCCCCTCGTTTACAAAGCACAAGTGATGGCCTGAAACTGAGTCATTGTGTAAACATGGCTATTTGTTCTGTTCAGAGCCCTGCAGAGTATTAATGGGAGATACTTTGAAATCCTTGTGTACAAATATTTGCAAGAAAACTACTTGAAATTTCTTCTTGGAGCAAACAATCTTTTCAAGTGTTCTTGGTTTACCCAACTGACAGACAGTATATCACAGATAATCTATTCTGGCAACTGCTGTGTGAAAGGTATTGGAGCTGTGCCAACATTTTCTCATTTCACGGAAAGCAAACACTTGAGTTTGACTTTGTTTTACTCTTATTTAATCTTTAAAATGTCAAATGGCTCATTAGCTTGTGCAACACCCTAAATGAAGAGCCAGTAAAGTGCTGGGGGATGGCTGAGTGTGAGCACTGCTGTGGGCAGAGGCTGGGGTAGTCCAAAACTTGTGTTGTCCCACTAGACTGGCAGTCAAAAGATGGGAATTCCAGTCCTGTACTGCTTCATCTCTCTCTTTTCTGAGCTCAGGTAGCATATTTGATAATAAGTGTGTGGAAAGCAGTAGAAGATTTGTTTCTCCCAAACATCCCCAACCTAAAAGTAGAGGGGAGAAGCTCCTTTCAGTAAGCAAGTGTAACTTTCCCTGACTCTCCCCTGCCTGGGTTAAAGTCTATGGATTTGGCAGAGGGGGCGATTGCTGTGGGGACTGTGTTTGTAGGGAGGCAGAGCTGCACACCCAGTGCACAGTGCTGAGCAGGGATCCAGCATGGAGCTTGCGAGCCTCATCTGAGACCCCCCAGGAGACCTTGAGGAGGAGGATTTATGGCTGGTTCAGACCTTAGGAGTAACTTTAAACCTTTTTTTAATTTATCTGTAATAAATACAGATTTTTATTTTTGTTTATTCCTGTTATCCTTGCTTTTTTTAGGATAGTTGTGTTTTAGTGTGTACTGATAAAGATTTGGTCTTGCTCTTACAGCTGTCTCATTTCTGCACAAGCATCCCTCTCAAAGTATTATTTATTGTGGAGTTTTCTTTGTTCAAAAACCAGTCTGGGTCAAACCAAATGGAATAGATATGTGATATCTTTAATGGGAAGGCATAAACTCATAAATAATGCATTTTCTTTCTTGAAATGTTTCCTCCTTGATCAGTAATATCTCAAAGAGGAGCAGAATGACTGCTGCTATTTTAAGAATCTGTGGTTTCAAATAACTTCAGTAGAAAATTACTGCATCTGCTTTCTTCTGGGAGCATGATAGAACTGTACAGGTGGGTCGGGTAAAAAGCAGATAAATACTGGGAGTTACAACATAAAATATATGCAGGAAAAGATAATGAAATTCCCAGAGATATGAGTGGAAGTGAGAATTGAAGGGTGTTGTATGTAGCTGCAGGAATTCCTCCTGCCTGGCTGCCAGAGCTTATCCCATATACCCAGGGACAGCTGGTGTGCAGCAGTGCAGTGCTGCCTGAGGTCACTGTGGGCTCCAAGAGCCGGGGCTGGGACCCCAGGCCCCCCTGGAGCTGGTACCACTGGCATGGGATTCCTAAACTCCTGCTCTGACTGCAGCAGCTGGCACCCAGTCTACTTACACCAGTCCCCCAGTAGCTGGCACTTAATATTTGCAGGGATACAGAGAAGGAACAGGGACTGAGGTTACTCTGGGAGACTTAAAGAAGGGATTTACTAGTGAGAGAACAAGCTGTGCTGGTTGGGCCAGAGCTAGGGCAGACAGGACACTGACTGGTGGTGCTTCACAGGGGACAGGCCCCTTTTATGCCCCTTCCTACCTATTCCTCCCTTTTCTCCTCTCTGATTCACTTCCCTGCATATTCCTTCATGAGTTTGCCAGCTGGCCCTCAGCCCCACCATAGCAGGGACCTTGGGCTTGTGTCCTTATCAGCTGCACAGTCTGGGCTGGCCCCTCTGCAGTGATGCTGGTAACTTTTGGTGCCCTTCAATCAGCATGGGGAGGAGTGGCTGTTGGCATTGTCTGCTGTCTGTCAGGGCTGTCTGTGTACTGTGTTTATTACCTCCCCCTTTCTTACCCTATTCTATGAAGTCCTTAATCAAATAAGAGCATGGATGCTTTCTCCTTCCACATTTTTGTATAGAATCCATCATGAAAAGAACTCAGTAATGGTGCTAGCACTAATGGTTTTAACTTGGTTCCATTGCTGCTGCTGGAAGAATTTCCTGCTAACATATTTTTTTCCGTATACAACCTGTAAAATTCTACTGCATAGTTCAAATGCCGCCAGGTGGGGTCACACCTGGAGCAGAGATCAGACTCGGAGGCTGTGGTGGTCCTATCTCCCTCCCACTGCTGTGACACTATCCCCTGTTGGCTGTGCTCAAAGAACACAGAGCTGCCTCTTTTCATCCTACAGGATGTGGTAGTTTGGATCTAGACCAGGTGTGTCCTTGTGATGTGAGCTCCTGGTAGGTAGCTCAGCATCACAGAATGAGGCTGCTGCCCTGCGTTCTGTTAGTGGCTTCACCATGGGAGATGAAACCAGATATTAAACCTGAATTCTTAAACAATTAAATATTAAAACTACGCTATAAACATCCTTGTTGCGCGGCGTGCCTGAAGCCGTTTACCAGAACGCACAGACCGGTTGTGTCACACCTTTGCCGTCCCTTGCAGAGCCGCCGCCCGTGCTGCAGGTGCCCGCGAACGTGACGGTGCTGCCCGGGGCGGGCGCGGTGCTGAGCTGCCTGGTGCTGAGCGCGGGCCGATACAACCTGACGTGGCAGCGGCACGGCCGCGATGCTCGCCGGCTGGACCCGCTGCGCCTGCGGCTGCTGCCCAACCAGTCCCTGGAGCTGAGGCCGGCCCGGCTGTCGGATGAAGGCAGCTACAGCTGCACTGCTGCCAACGAGGGCGGCTCCGCCACGGCTTCCGTCTTCCTCACCGTGCAAGGTAAGGACGGCGCGCCGCGCTTGGCGGGGCTCCTGTTGGGACAGCTTGCCCGCAGCTTTGGGCAGACTCATCCTTGGGAGTGTCCAAGGATGGATGGAGCTCGGAGCGAGCTGGGATAGTGGAAAATGTCCCAGCCCGTGGCGCGGGGTGGAACTAGAGGGGCATTAATATCCCTTCCAACCCATTGTGTGAAATCATTAACAATCAGAACTAAAAAAGGTAGCGTAAGTGAGACCAAACAAATCTAGGTCTGGGCTTTTGCTGTGCATCAGGAACAAATTTAAAAGAAAAAAAAGTATAAATGCGATAATTGGTATTGGAGCAATTATTTCTAAAATTTTCAAGTAACGCAGGGGGTTTTTTTTTCTATTTGCCTTGATTATGTGGAGATTTGAACCTTGGTTCTTGGTTCACCTGTCTATGGCTGAGAAGAGACAAAACTCAAAATTGTATAGAAAGGAAATGATTCTGCCACTTGTAGGTGATTCCAACAGATTTCTGCTTGTGATGCTGCTGGGTCGTGTTCTGTGAAGAGGAGGACATTGATTAATTAACTTTTCTGCTCTAATTCTAGTAATTTGTTAGCTAATGGAAAACTTAGAATTACGGAAAAAAGAAATTTTGAATTGAATAGCTTGACCTAAGGTGCTCCAAAACAGTCGAAAGTGGAGTTGTAACACTTATTAAAGGGATGTAATTTTTCCTGTGTTGGTTACCAAGGTATAATAAGTAGGTGTGGAACAACTTGTGTAGGGCCTAGTACAGCAGAATTAATCGCGTTTTTTCAATATCTGTTTGAATTACCCTTAGATAGCTACAGCAGAGTTTTGACTTAGTTTCTAACTAACTTAGATTTCTCTAACCTGAACTTTTAACAAAGGCAAAAGGAAAAAAGTAATAAAAAACCTCAACCCCCATGCATTTGGAAAACCTAGTTTTGAATCGTACAGAATTTTTCCATCAAGACACTCATTCAAGCATGTCAGAGGTATCAAGAGAAGTGCCTTTTTCCCATGTTCATCTCTTCCTGGCATTTAGGTTTTCCTCCCTAATATCTGTAGCTCAGCTGGGAGCTTTCATACAATGACCACATTGCTCCTGGTGATTTTTTTCTAGTAAAGCTGAAGATGTTCTAGTGCTGCCACAACAGAATACTGAGTTTCAAATCACTTATATATGTAGAATGCATCAAATATTTGGGAATTACATTTTGGCTAGTCCTGGTAGTGGTAACAGCTTTCAAAAGTGTTTGAGAGAACCCTCTTGGGCAACTCAGAGTCGAGTTTTCTTTATTTTTTGTAAAGGATGCTTAGAACAGAATAAATACATAGGAAACACTAAACTGCAGCTGAATTCAACTTTTGCAGTGCCTGCCTCTTTTGTTTGGAAAAAGTAATCTACTGTCAGCCTACCTGATGGCTGCATGTGGGAGCTGAATGGTGTCTGAAGGGTTTGCAAGTACTGTTACTTGTGATCATTTTAATTTTCTTGGACAAAATGATTTCCATCAGACTTCTGGGGGTACTCAGTGTGTGATTGTCATGTACAACTTGTGGTGCTTGTTAGGGCCTGGAATAGTTTTCAAAAACAGTTTTTATTTGGCAGCAAAGAGTAAAGGGTGGCCAGATGTAAAAGCTACAGCTTTATGGGCTTGTCATTATTAACATGCCAAAGAGGGAAATTTGAAATCTTGTTAACTGATGGAGATGGCTCCGTGCTTTGTGTAGATGTAAGTAATTCAGAACGTCAAATTGAATTTATCCTGATGCCCTTTATTATTGTTGGACCAGCTCCCTGTAGATCTCTGAATTTTGGATCATAAGAGAATAAACACTGCTTTCATCCTTGTTTTCTCTCTCATGAGGGAGTTAAGGCAGAGAACAAATGCTGGTGGCTCTAAAAATAACCCAGCATCTGCTTCTCCTACTGAGGAAGGTTGTAGTGAACCCTTGTTTTGGAAGTGTTGGGTTTGATGCTGCTGCTTCTGGAAGGGAACATTCACGTGGCTCCTGTGCCAGCAGCTGTGCAAATACAGCCTGGAGTCTTTGTGGGGCTGGCTTTGTGCCCCAGCTGTGTGCTCTGTGCTCAGGAGAACAACACTGTGTCCCCAGCCTCTCACTGCTCCCCACGACCAGGACACAGGTAGGGCACAGCCCTGTGTGAAACTTGGGGTGCTGCCCAGAGCACTCTGGAAGCTCCTGGAATGCAGTTTGATAAATCCCAAGGAGTCTGGATGCCCACTGAGTGCTAGGACTAAAAAGTATATGCTCAAATTTAGAGCTGTGAAAGAGTGGCTATGTAGTGTGAGTTGCTCGAGTCGTCCCATCAGATCGATCTTGTATGGAAACATAAATTAATTTATGAGGGGATTCCTTACTTCTTCAGGTGCCTAGAGGAGTATATTGCAGCTGTGTGAGGCTGGAGATTGGCCAGGAGTGTGAAACATTGGTGATCCTATGTATTTTTCAATATGTTTCTCACTGATGACTGGAATTCCATGAACATTTAAACCTTTTCTTTCTGTTTTTGTTACAGCCTGGTAGGTGAAATGTGAGTTTGCTATTTGCATATTTTTTAGGCTCAATTAGTATACCATATGGTGGAAGCTTGATGTTTTGTTTGTGGCGTTTTCAAATATACATCTCAGTAATACTGATTTCTGGGGGGGAATGTAGGAATTTGCATGCTTTTATAAAAATTGAAACAGTATGCATGCATGGTGAAGAGATTGATTTGTGGTGGCTTTTTTTTTCCTTTTTCCCCTTGAAGAATTTCAACTACACCATTAATCCCCGGAAATTTGGGTGATGCTAAATGTGATTTTATGATAATCTTGGTTTTCCATGTGTTCTGGTATAAGAGTGTTGTATTGCTGGCCCATGCCCGTGAGGACAGGTGACAATTGCGATGGGTCAGCATGGAAGAGAAAAGAGCAGGTACCGGGTCTTGGGTGGAAAATCCTTTGTTCTTCTTCCCTGTAACACAGGAGCGCTCCTGAATGCAGCCAAAGACCAAGACCCCCAACAAGGGCTGAACACAACTTGTAAACTCCCGAATTAACATTCTAGAAACATTGTAACTAATCATAAGTGGCAACATAACTCTTATTTACATAGTCACGCCCATGACCCCGAGTGCACAAACTTTAACTCTCCCTAACTTAACAATGTCCCCGAATTTAGGGTGTTGCTTTCCACAGTGTTAGGCTGATCCTGGCTATGGCTGGCTCACTGGCCAAACTAGACCCAGACTGGGTCTCTACTTCAGAGCAGACCAGGAAGGGGTTATCTTGATTATTGCAACTTTCCTTTACCCCTGCAACACAGCTGTGTAATGGGGAGAGACTGTGGCTTGTGTTTAGGTTGGGATTAGTGGAAATGTTTTGAGTCAGTAATCTGAATTCTGGCATTGGGTTAACAAGCAGTGAAATCAGTGTCCTGCTCAAGTGCATCTTTTTATGTGAATGTATAGGCAAAATAAAATCATACATGCTGTAGTTACTGTTCTCTTCACACCATAGTGGGTTTCCTACATCTTATTATTTAAAAATATTCAAGTGCCTGTCTGGGATCACCATCACAGCTGAAACACACTTTCAGCACCTACTTGCAGGGAGCACTGTTAAACAATGCAGTGTCCAGCCACACCTACAGGAAATAAACAGATTTATTGTGTGTTTCACCTGAGTCAAGTGTCTCCTTTGGGCATTGAAGAGTTGTCATGGCTGTAATAAGAGTTGTGCAAGTGCTGTTTGGCCAAGCCAGGGGGTGACAGGAGTGCTGTCCTGCTCTCTGAAAAGCTGCCTTAGATGTGCAGTGGGGGAAAGTAGGTCCCGGTGCTGCCTGGGGGGCATTCTCCTGGGGAACTGCTGGGGGCACTTCCCAGTGCCCAGAACTGGAATACAACTGAAAATAAAAAATAGCCCAGGAGACAGCGTGTGTGACTTGGCTCAACAAAGCAATTCTGATACTCAAGTACATCCCAGGCAGGAGCAGAAACCAGGTCTGGATGAACACAGTGGGGTTTCAGCATGAGTGTACTACTATGTTGAAGAACTCCAGGGAACAGACTGCCCAGATGGATGAAAGGAGAATTACTTTTGTAGCATAACTCTGTTTTTTTTTTCTGCTCTTTTCTCTGAAAAGATACAATACAGAAATAAATACACTGGTCTTTCAGATCTCTCTCTAACTGATGGTGTGAATATTGCTCACTTAGGTCTGTGGATGCATGCTGTGATAATGGGCAGAGGGGCTGGTTATACTGCTCTGCAATCTTTAAATACTGCGAAAATGAGGACGAGAATAAAACTGAAGTACTGCTGCTTCAGTTGCTATTTCAAATCTAAAGTTAATTAAATGCAAGGTGTCTGTACTAAAAAAAATCAAAAACATTTTAGGGCCTTTTGTGCCTCTCTCTAGGCTGTTCTTTAGAACTATTTGAGGCTTGGAGCAACCTGGTCTGGTGGAAGGTATCCCTGCACATGACAGGGGATAGAATAAATAATCTTTAAGGTCTTTTCCAACCCAGACCATTCTGTGATTCTCTTTCTTTACTTGCAACATGTGGGTGCCCCTCTACCAGGACAGGGGATGCTACAGGACAGCACACGCTGCACCTTGGTGGGGATGAGAAGGGACTGGGAAGGGCTCACTGGGAATTTGGTAGCTAAGTAAGGCAACTGACAAGTGAATAAGGCAAGATTATTTGTCAAGGTGATACTAATTTTTAGTTAGGTTCCCTTAGTTGATGCCAGAAAAACAGATGAGTGTGACTGGCTGATTGATGCTGAAGGCTTCTTTTTGTTTATCCCTCTTAATATCGCTTATGGAATCACAGAATGGTTTGTGTTGGAGACGCCTTAAAACTCATTCAGTGCCTCTCTCTGCCATGGGCAGGGACACTTTCCACTATCCCAGGTTGCTCCAAGCCCTGTCCAAGCTGGCCTTGGACACTTCTAGGGATGAGGATCCACAACCTCTCTGGGTTAAAAATGACTGAATTCTATTGAGTTCACCAATTGCTTTTCTAGTGAAAGCTCCCCTGAAATCTGTAACATGCTTTACAATTGTTAACACTGCAGATTCACTTCTCTTCCACTTGTGTGTCTGCACATATATCGTGACTTTCATTCTTATCCCACAGCTTACATTCTGACAATTGAGCTACCTGAAGGTTTATGGGCTTTAGTGCCCAGTAATCTGAATAAATGTCATAGAATCACAGAATGGTGTGTATTGGAAAGAACCTTAAAGCTCAATTTGTTCTGACCCCTGCCATGGGCAGGGACACCGTCCACATTGCTTATTGTCTAGTGTTTGTCAGAATTGGCTCTCCTGCTGCTTTTTAAACCTCTTCTCAGGAAGGCCAATACCTGAATTCTGACCTAATGCCTCTTATTAAGGTGGTTTAGTCTGAGACTTTGATTGACTATGTCAGTGGAAACAAGTAAGCTCTGACCTTCATTGGGTTGCTTTCTCACCATGGAGCTATTTGAAAATGGGAATATCATAACCTGTGTTTTCTAACAACACATTTTAAATTGCTGCTTTTAATTTCTTTTGGTAGAACCTCCAAGGCTTGCAATTTCACCCAAGAACCAGACTTTTACAGAAGGTTCTGAAGTGTCCATCAGGTGTTCTGCCACGGGTTACCCAAAGCCAACAATTGTGTGGACACTCAACGATATGTTTATCATGGGCTCCAGCAGGTGGGACTTGAAGTTGTCTCCATTTATTTTAATATCATATGTGAGAAGGAAGGTTTAAATTGTGCCAAAATATTCTACTACTTCAACAGGAGTCTATGAGTTTTGGAAATAGTACCTCAGTCTTTACTTCGATAACTCTTTAATTGTAATTGCCTCATCTCTAACAGAGAAACACTTTAGTTCTCTTCTCCAGGTTGTTTTACAAGATTAATTTATGTAGTTTTCACAAAATGTAGTGCTAGATATAATAGTACTAATAGTATTTATCATGAGGAAAAAAATCCTGGAAACACCTGTTTATAAACATCTACTCATGCTGTTGTGGCTGCCTGGAGTGTGGACATAATCATTGTTCTTTCTAATAGTTTTGCTTGGTCCCCTGTGTGTTCCCAGGTACAGAATGACCCCAGAAGGCACCTTAATCATAAGAAAGGCAATTCCCAGAGATGCAGGAATTTATGGCTGTTTGGCAAGTAACTCAGCTGGGACAGAGAAAGAGACATCCATCCTCACATACATTGGTAAGCAAGAAAAACAATGTAATGAAATTTTAAAAAGAAACTAATTTATCATCTGTTCAAATGAGTAGAACCCTGCAGAATGCACTAGTAGAAATTTCAAAAATCTCAGAAGATATGATGAACAGCTCACAAATATCCCTTTTGTTTTTTGTTAAAACCTGAGTAGTATTGTTAGGTAGTATTTGGAGCTTGATGCTCTTTCTAAAAAGAAAGCTCTTTAGGTTTAAAAAATCCCCTAAAATAGAGTCTTACTATGGGATGGGCTGGGAAACCTGAGTGATACTTTGGAAAAAAAATTGTGTTTCTGTATCAAAATACTGTGTTAAAATACTGATAGCAGAGTATTAAACTGTTTTATGACTGATATCTGGCTGGAGAAGGAGAATGACTCTTCATGTTTGTACTTTCTACATGGTGAAACTTTTCTGATTTTGTCTTTATATTTCCTGTACATTCTGCATATGATTCAGGTGCTCTGGACAAGACTTTACTTTTCCTTGTTTCCCAGTGTTTATCTTTGACTTTTAAGTCTGTTTGACTTTTAATGCAAACATTCTTCCATATATCATGGGAAAATTAGAGTCTTTTGTGGTTTATATCTTAAAAATTACCTATACTTTGGGTGAAGAGCTCATTTTTTTTCTGTCTTGTTTCTTTTTAGAGGAGCCAACATTGACTGTAGTTCAGAGTGAAATTCTGGCTGGTCTTGGAGACACGACTGTTATGGAGTGTAAAACTACTGGAATCCCACCCCCTCAAGTGAAATGGTTTAAAGGTGTGCTATTTCTTGGTGATTGAGTCATTTATTTAGCAGCAATATTTAGAACAATGGTCTGGAAGTGACTTAATTTCTCTCAAGAGCATCATGCTGTATTTAATCAGTGATAGACCTGTGAAATTCTCTAAATCTAGAAGAAATGGCATTGACCTCTAGGGCATAAATTCCTGCTTCTATTTAAATATGGTGAATTAACACACTGTAATCGATAATAATAGTAGCATAATTAATAATAATAGTAAAACAAAGCTGAGCCTTCTGTCTGCTTACATAAGGTTCATTCTTTCAGAAAATGTTTAGCTTTATGCTACAAAAATCCCAAAACATTTTTCTGTAGCCTTTCTTGTTCTGTTTTCATGTAGCCTCTAATTAGAGAAGGCGACATAAAGCCTGACACAGTGTACTAATGCTGATCTCTGCCCAAAGGTACTTGGGTTTGTGTTTGCCTTATGGAACTAATAAATAAAAAAGGATGTATTTAATGTAGTAGTGAACTTTTCCTCTCAGTTGAGTGGGAGTCAGAGTTCTCACCTGCTGAATTCATACAGCTGTGTTGTGAACTAACTCAAACTTGGACACTGCTTTGTTGGGATAATTTTCATAAATATAGGTATATATTTGATATAAACTGTTATATTGCCTTTTTCTGTCTGGACTTAGGTGACTTAGAGTTGAGGCCATCAGCATTTCTCATTATTGATATTCATCGGGGTCTTTTGAAGATCCAGGAAACACAAGACCTGGATGCTGGTGACTATCAGTGCGTGGCCACCAACGAGGCAGGGAGGGCTGCTGGCCAGATAACTCTGGATGTTGGCTGTAAGTAGTTAAAAGCTGTGTGGGACACATTCAGATTGCAGAGTTTCTGTACTGGTCAGGGAGTGGTGCTTTGGCTCCCTGAACCTTTCTAACAGATCTCTGTGTGTGCTGGGAACACCTTTTGGTGGTGTTGGCTGAGCAGTTTCCTTGCCCCATTTGGACTCCACCTTGGCATCACGGAATGGTTTGGGTTGGAAGAGACCTTAGAGCTGTTTCCAGCCCAGTCTTAACTTCTTTTGCGAAGTATAAGAGTTATGGGGAGGAAGAGAGGCACAGGAGGAGGAAGCTGTTCAAACCTCAACCTAACAGAATTCTCAAATAGAGAATTAATTACACAAACTTGAGTTATAATGTGGGGTTACTGTACAATTTAGCCCTTCCTCTCCTCTTTTCCTAATTCTTTCCATCTGCCTGTGGCCTGACACATTGCATCTTGTTTAATGTTCCTGTCAGGCACATCTGCTTTCTGAACGAATGGCACTGTTTGCAGAGACAAGGAATTTAGCCATGCTGATCCTTAGAATGTTTCTGGAGTTGGGAATGTTAGAAGAAAACCTGTGCACAACGGGATATAAGTTGAGGCCATCAGTGGAACTGGGGAGTGGGATTGCTGTGCTGCAGTGCTCACTTTGTGTGCGTGCTCTCTCCCCAGCTCCGCCCGTTTTCACGCAGGAGCCGGGTGACGAATCCGCGGATCTGGGCTCCAACGTGACTCTGCCATGCTACGTGCAGGGCTACCCGGAGCCCAGGGTCACATGGAGGAGGCTGGATGGGGCTCCCCTCTTCTCCCGACCCTCCACACTCAGCTCCAGCAGCCAGCTCAGGACAGGCGCACTGGCCATCCACAGTAGGTAGACCCAACCTTAAAAGAACAGAATTCCATGAGGAACTAAGACATTTGCAAGTCACCACATGACTCTGTTAAATGAACTATGGAAAAAGGCTGGGTTTTTATCACAGGTTGTGTTTGTCATACTGATGTCATTGCTGATGTCATATGCAGTTCATTTTGCTGTGAGCTTCTGAATTCAGTTGTGTTTGGTCATTGGCTTCAATCTTCTTCATGCAGATTAATGTATCTTCGTTGAAATACATATGGCCTATAGTCTCTGATTCTGAGGAGCCATGAATTTTCATTTTTTGTGGTTTTTGTGGGGTTGTTTTTTTTTGTTTTGGTTTGTTTGTTTGTGGTTTTTTGTTTGTTTTTTTTTTTTTTTTAGCAGAGGATTGGTTCCAAACTCAGTGTTTTAGACCTGTCCTAATTTGGGTAATAATAAAAAACTTTTCAAGTGGCTTTGTGATTTGGATTATTTTGGAGCATTTCAGTCACTCTTATGCTAAGCAATATTATTCTGTCTTCTTAATTAGCTTTCAATTCCTTTCTATATTTTCATTGCTTCTGTACTTGGTGACTGATGGAAAGAAATGCTCTGTTTCAAACTGAGTGTTTGAAGGTGGGGGAGACAAGGACACGGTGTCCATGTGCAGAGGGAGGGGCTGGCTGTCCATGTATCATTTCAGATGCTGCAATCAGCTCTTTTCTCCCCCTGTAGATCTGTGGGTCAGTGATGAAGGGACCTATGTGTGTGAAGCTGAGAACCAGTTTGGAAGGATTCAGTCCCGGCCAGCCACGGTCACCGTGACAGGACTGGGTAAGAGCAGTGCATGGCAGTGGGAGCTGCTGGTGTTTGGGCAGCACACAGGATGCCTGGGGGTTATGTCCATACATGCTGACTTAGTTGTGTGCTGTATTTATGTGTCATCCATACAAACTGAATTAGAAAACATTTACATGGGATATTGTAATTGATTTCGGTGGATTTTGCTTGTTAGAACCTTTTTTTGACTGGCTGAACTAACTGGAATTAGTTCCACCCACACTTTTAGCTTGGACCTTAAAGAAGTGATTTATCCTGTTTTTTTTTCTTATTCCTAAGTAAGTTTATTGAGGAATGAGAAATCACCATAATGATGAATGCTAATGATGGTGTTCCTGCCATTTAATTAATCTTAAAAAAAAACAAACCAAAAAAAAAAAGCAGCAATGAACATGGTTGTGACAATGTTGAGATAGGTGGGAAGGAATCTTGGTGTCCAAAAAGACAATAAATGTCTGGGCACAAATCCCACAATGATTTGAGTTGGGAGGGACCTTACAGCCCATCCAGTGCCACCCCCTGCCATGGGCAGGGACACCTTCCACTGTCCCAGGTTGCTCCAAGCCTTGTCCAACCTGGCCTTGGACACTGCCAGGGATCCAGGGGCAGCCGCAGCTTCTCTGGGCACCCTGTGCCAGGGCCTCCCCACCCTCACAGAGAGCAGTTCCTTCCCAATATCCCATCTAACCCTACTCTCTTTCAAATATCCGTGCTGTTAGAGGATTGGTTGTTTTCTCAATTTGACATCTGGCAATAAAAGGAAAAATAATGCAATGGAATGTGTACATTTGCATGAGGATAAGAACAGAGTTTCTCTGCCATCAAAGAAACCATTTCTAAACTTCAAACTTATTGCAAGAGCCAGTAATACTGATAGTGTTTGATAGACATGGTTTTACCTGTTTAAAAGTATTATTTAATGCCCAGTACTTAATTTAATTTTGCAGCCATGTGCCCAGGTGTGTTGCTGTTGGCTTTTCACAGAATGTGCAGATTTTCTGCTGGGCTGTGACCTCTCTTTTGATCCTTCACAATTTTATGCCCAGTGGAAATGACAACTTACTTTTTGTCCTCTCCAAACCCACTACTTCTGTTCTTCTATATTTTGCCCAAGTAAGGAAAAATGATACTTCAACTTGGTACCAGGGGAGCATGAGTTCCCAGGGA
Organism: Acridotheres tristis; assembly: GCA_037013685.1. Lineage (NCBI taxonomy): Eukaryota > Metazoa > Chordata > Aves > Passeriformes > Sturnidae > Acridotheres > Acridotheres tristis. Next base: position 25,407,831 of record CM072895.1, read on the forward strand.
AACCCTTGATAGGATCCAGTTTCAGCTGGACAGCATCTTCCATTTGTTGCCATTCCTTAGGCTAAGGATCACTGTTCGTGTATTTCCCCAGCTTCCCATCTCTCTTGTGCTACCCCTCCCCTACACATTTATCTTTTTTTCATGTCTTCAATTTCATATTAATTTAATATTTTACATGACTGTATAAAAATTCCTAGTAATTTCTTCTTGTTCTTCCTTTTGTTCAAGTCACTCCTCGGATTGGAGCAAGCCCTGCCACAGCCAATGTCATTGAGGGCCAGCAGCTCACTTTGCCTTGTGTTCTGCTTGCTGGGAACCCCATTCCAGACAGGAGGTGGATTAAAAACAATGTGGTGGTAAGACTAGTTTGTTTCCTGTGAGATTTATTGGCAGAGGAAGCTACAACTGACATCTCAAGGCATGATAACAGCTTGGTTTAATTTACAAAAGTTAATGTGATCACTGCCCATGCCAGGGAATTTCTGATCCTGAAGTACAGATGAGGGAATAGGAGATGGCAGTGAAGGATGTGGAGGTCTAGAAAAGAACTTGGAGCCAAAGTATTTGTGAATTATCCTTTTATCTTCTGTTTTGCTTGCTTTCAAAGGAGTTTTATACATTTTTTTTAGCTCATGAACTTCAGCCTTGGACTCTGAATGTGGGAATGCTAGTGGAATATAACTACTAGAATGACAAAAGTAGGTTTTTAAAAATAAAGGTACCAGAAAATTTCTGTAGATTTAGGATGTTTTAATGTCTTGCCTTTTCCTGTTGCTGATGGGCTGAGGTAAATTCCAGTGTCCCTGTTCCATATCCTCCTTTCCTGGTGGTGCTCTACTCAGAGCATGAATGAGTGTTTTCTTTCCTCCTTGGGAACATACCATTGCCAGTTTATATCTCCTGCAGACACAACTAGGTGATCTCTATGGTCCCTTCCCACCCAAACCACTTGGAGATTCTAGAAAGGTTCTGTAGACACCACTGGGTTGCCTGTGTGTATGAAACTTCAGTTCTTTAATACTAAAATTTCTGACTTTACCCTATGAAGCTGCTTTCTATCTTTGTTGCTAATTTCTCCCTAAAACCCTTTCTGCACAACTGGAATTAAAATATTATAGCAAAATGCCTAATTTATTTTCACAAAGCAGAACCTGGTGCTACTTGATTCCTGTTCAGGATTCCTGCTCAGTTTAGGTGTCTCTGGGAATCTCTGGTTTTTCCTTAGGCTGTGTAAGGAGCCCAGGCTGTAAGCTCTGTGAGAAATGCTGGCAGGATCCTCCTTGTTGAGTTGCTAATTCCTCTCTCTAGTAGTGCTGGTTTCCTGTCATTGTAAACTGCTGGGAAAAACTGTGCTCCAAGGAAAGTGTTGGAGTAAGTTATATTTAGAGAAGAATTCAGCTGCTTCTGAGTGTGACTGGAACAAATTTGCTTTCTAACAACCCTTTATGAGACAGGGCTGTGCTGCCAAGCTCAGCTTGATGTTGCTGTAGGATATATAACTCTTCAAGAATTACTCCTTGGTGAAAGTTACCATTCTCTTTCACAATGGTTTGCTTCAGAGCTGATCTGTTTGATGCATGTGGAAGTTAGAAGAAGGTTTTGATAGCTGTAAAGGAAAATAGTCTACTTGTGGAAGAAGAACAAGTCACTGCACTTACCAAGTACAGGAGTAACCAATAAAAATACAGTGAAATAATTGAGCTAAATTTGGGTTTGCTTCATTAAAAGCAGGAGTGGCAGCACAGGATGTGCTGTGGCAGAGCAGAGTAGCTCTTGCAGTTCTTACTCTCACTCCAGCAGTAAATATGAGGTGCTACTAAAACTCTTAAGTAAAAGCAGCTTTGTATGAAAGATGGAAAGTAGGAAAAACTCTAGTAAAATTCTCCAGGAACACATAATTTTTAACAGTGTGACATAGTCAAGCAAAGCCACGGAGCATCCCAAAGCGAGCATTGTTAGGGAGTATTCAGCCGGTGAAAGGTTCCGTCTCTCCCTTGGCAGCTGCTTCCCAATCCGTACGTGAGCGTGCGCAGCGACGGGAGCCTGCACCTGGAGCGGGTTCGGCTGCAGGACGGCGGCGATTACACCTGCATGGCCAGCAGCGTGGCGGGCACCAGCAACAGCACCACCACTGTCCACGTGTTCGGTGAGCAGCAGCCTGCCCTCCGTGCCCGGGGGCGAGCAGGGCCACCAGTGACCGCAGCCGTGCCGGGCTGCTCTCTGTGCCCGCGCCGCCCCTTCTGGCACGGCGCTGCTTTGTAAAGGAACGCGGGGGGACACTGGATCCGCTGCACGGGGAGTGAGCAAGGCTGGCTTTGAGTAAAATCAAATGAAACAATCTGGTGCTCGCAAAAGATCCTCGTTCAAAGGCTGGGCTGTGCTGGCTTCATCTGGTTTAGTTAAAAAACAGGTGCAAGTGGGAGTTTGCTGGAAAACCATGAGAAGTGCTGTCTGAATGTTTCATAACTGGGGTAAGGAAGCGCAGCTCATGGGAGAATTAGAATGAAGGAAAATGAATTATGAGTTTGGTAAAAGTCATAATTTGTTTGTTGGTTTTGGTGTCATCCCCATTCTCCTCCCCCTTATTTTTTTCTCTTTAATTAAAACATACCAAAAACTGCACTGACAGCAAGACAAAGTGTTAGCACTCTGGTAATCCATCTGTGTTTCAGCTGAGCATATTTGTGTTAGCTCAATCACTTTATGGTTTCTCACGTGTTAAATTTTCTCACATGTTAAGTTAATCGTGGGAGATTTATTTTAAGCTTCACTGAAGATGCTGAAACCTCCTTTTATATAAAGAATGACTATAAATTTTTAGTACAGGCAAGTTCTCATAAGATCTTCCATCTCAACCCTAGTTTTTTGAATGTTTCAGAGCTTGAGAACAGAAAGGAATATCTTTGTGTGTGTTTAGAAACGTATTGGTTTTGGTATTGTACCCTTAAATCTTACCTTATTTTTCTGTTACTTCAAAGGCAGCTCAACTGAGTGAGGGAATTCAGGTTTTTATTGTCTCCCGTTACTGATTTTGAGAAGCAAAGCCTAAAGTGTTGTCAGATGATAATGTGACAAAGCCTTTCTGAAATAATTTCAGTCAGTGAAATATAACCTGCAGTCAGTTTAAACCTGCCTGCACATAATGCAGTGATGAGCCTATGGCTGGCAGGCTGTGTAGTGAACAGGGCTTTATTCTCTCCTGAAAGGCTGGAAAGTGGCTCCTTTTCCATGTTAAGATTGGAGAAGAGGCTTAAAGGTCCCAAACCCTGCTTGCCTGTAGGAAGTAGTAATTGGATATAAGGATTTTATCATATATCAGTTGTGCCACGTTGAAATGAGTTCTGGATGTCTTTAATATTTGCATATGTTTGTAGTCCTGCCTGTCATTCATCATGGACAGCAGATATTCAGCACCATTGAAGGAATCCCAGTGACACTGCCCTGCAAAGCGAGTGGAGTTCCCAAGCCATCCATTGTCTGGTCCAAGGTAATCCCTCACCTTTGAGCTGTTCATGCTGAAAAATGGGCTGAACGTGTAATTTAGTTGTCATAAAAACTATAATTAAAGAACATGGCCCAAAACTCCAGTTGTGAGGGATCTGGAAATCTCTCTCTGTTCAGAGCTGCTTTTGTTTCTTAGAGCAGAACTTTTGGCTGTGGTCCTGCTGCAGCTCAGTGTTCTATTCTTTGGCAGGGCTTAGGTTATCGCTGTATCTTTATGGGTTTTACACTTTAGAAATTGTTCCTGTTCCTGTTGTGAGTTGATAATTTGAGTTTAGGCAGCCTGCCACAGACTAAGAGTTTGTTTTTCTTGTGGAGCTCTGACTTTTTTCTCTGAGGAAAGTGTATTTAATAATGGCATTGTGGGGTTAGCTCATGACTTTTCAGTCATGACCTTGACAAGATGTGCACTGAGGAGGACCTCAGCCTTTGTCTTAAAGCCAGTTGGGTTTTATTTTCCCTCCTTGAACAGGGTAATTTCTGGTAGTAACAGTTATTTGGGGTATGGTACAGCTCACATGATGTGGTGTGAACTTGCTTCTGAGACCTCAGAAGTTGTGCAGATGTAACAGATTGGGGCCTTGGGAACAGCTTTGTTTCAAAGAAGGAATCGAACATGGTTAACTGTTGGTCTGGTAGGGAAGAGAACATGGGAGGATTTATTTTTCTTTATTTTATCACTTATTCAACTACACGATGAGGAAGCAGTTGACTAAGAACAAGTTTGTGTAATGTATACAAGATTCATTTTGACATCAGAAATCAATGTCAAAATTAACTCAGTTGAAATCTTGATTATTATTCTTGAATATTATTTTTAAAATTTTCTTTTAAGGCTTTGGGTCTGTAAAATGTAGCAGACTTTCTGCATAAGAATCCCTGTGCTTCTGTTCGTGTTACTACTTAGAAAATGATACTCAAGGACTGTGAAAAGTTAATTGTAGTTAATTAGTTTGTATAAATGGAATTTTAGGGCCAAGTTTCTTAGCTAATATAAAATATTTTGTCCATCACAACCTCAAAAACAAAAGTAACTTTTATTGAATTAAATAATTGTTATTTGCTTTTTTTTTGGAAAATCCAGGCACTGTGGACTTTTATTATTTTTTCTTTCCACAGAAAGGAGAGGTAATCCTTCCCAGCAACGTGAGGTTCTCGGCAGGGTCAGATGGAAGCCTGTATGTGGTGTCCCCAGGGGGAGAAGAGAGTGGGGAATACGTGTGCACTGCCACCAATGCTGCTGGCTATGCCACCAGGAAGGTGCAGCTGACTGTCTATGGTGGGTCCTTGTCACCCATCCAGTGCATTGGGAGCTAGGCACGACCAGGGCACATGGGATGGGAGCTTTTCTCTAGGCAGTGCTTTGGGATCCCCAAAGCAGGTAGTTTTATTCATGGCTGATCCCAAAAGGCCTGTCCTTCAGCCATCATAATTCCCTTTAAGCCTCCTTATCCCTCTTACCTCGAGTTCACAGACCTTGGGTTGAACATAATTTCAGCTTTATGGAAGTGGATATGAAGCATCTGTACAGGAGTAGAATTTCCTGCTGAGAGAAGAATGAAGATCCTTTAATCCCACCAGTCCCAAGCCTTCCTGTCATCATCAATCCAATGTTATTAAAAATTGGTTCAGGTGTAGGTGTGCTTTGCAAGGCTTTTGTGGCTTGGAGTTTCTGGTGTTTCAGTTCAGGGAGTGGTTGCTAACTACCTGTGCAATACAGAGCTCAGCACATGCAGGAATTACAGCCATCTGTTGTGTCCATCTTTTTGAAAGGATAGTCCAGGCTTTCTGCTATTTGTGCTGTTCCATGGGGGCATCAGCTGGTGTATGAGCTACAGGCACTATACATCAGTATGGCAGTGATTTATCTCTGTTACAGACCGGTCATTAAAACAGGATTGTAATGTTTTATACCTGACAAAAACCGAGATGTTGTATGGTGTTACATTTGTACGAATTTGTGTATTCATTGCAGCTTCTTAATGTGTTCCATGTTATAGTGAAACCTAGAGTGTCCAGGCCTGGAGAGCAGCAAGGAAATGCAGATGATAAGCCCATAGAGGTCTCAGTAACTGCAGGGGAAGATGTCACACTTCCATGTGAAGTGAGGAGCTTGCCACCCCCCATAATTACCTGGGCCAAAGACATGCAGCTCGTATCTCCATTCTCTCCAAGGTAACAATATTTGATGAAAACAAAATAGAAGTAAAATTCTCTCTAAACTATCAGGATTTTGGAAGGATGTGTAATTTCTGATTGCCACAGGATCACTCAGAAGGTGTTACTTTGTCCTGCCTGACCTGTTGTACTGAGTCTTGAAACTCTTTTTCCCAAGCCTGCTAAGCCTGTCATAGTTGCACAGCTCACATTCCAGCACGTGCTTATATCCAGTCTCAGGAGGAAGGAGATCCTGGGTATTTGTACTGTGGTGGTGCCCAGAGACCCACATCATCTGTGCGTGATTATAACTGTTTAAAAACTGTGTTTCTTATGCACTTCACATTTATGCTCAGGGGATCACTGTCTATGCTTTACATGATGTCTGGGCTGGCAGTAGGATACAGATGATGATGATGATGATGATAAATGTTTGGGTGTGCTGACAAGGGCGTGTTGCTTGCTGTGTTTTGGATCCAAAAACTCACCAGAGACTTTTGAACATGTGAAAGCAGAGTTAAATACTTGTAAAATGTTGTGCTGACAGCCTCAGAGAATGAAGAGCTCTGTTGGACCTTGTTGGAGTTCTCCCTTATTATTTAATGTGGCACAGAACAAGAGGGGAGATGAGCTGGTGACTATTCCCTGGATGCTCCCCAGTGGAGTGCCAGGTACTGTCACAGGCTGTACTGCTGCTTTCTGCTCCTCAGGGTCCCTCAGAAGGGCCAGGCACCAGCTGTGTTCATAAAACAGGGGGATGGCAAGGCTGGCCACAGGCACACTGTGATTGCTGGTGTCTACCAGTGATCCCGTGGATGGAATCAGCCAGTGTCTGAGCTAAGGAATTGTACTGAAGATCCTCTTTCTCTTGTCGCCAAACCTGCACCTTGGAGGCATTCCTGGGAGCCTGTGACAGCCTCATCAGATCTTTGGCCACCATGTCTGCTGAAGGAGGCTCGTGTGCAGGGATTTGGCTTGTCAGTAATCCATGAGGGATCTTCTGCTGTGTCCTGTGAGCACGTTGCATGCACTAACAATTCTGCATTCTTGGTCTCTTTCTTGTCCTTGTTTTACCTCAGGAGACACTGATAAATTAGGGTACTTGCTCATGGCTGTTGTGGTGAGATCCAAATTGTCCAGAGGAACAGAAGTCCAGCTCAGCCCATTCCATAAAATTGTTTACAGATGTCAGCAAAAGTTACAGATTAGTACAAACAGAACTGTTTGAGACCACCCAAAGATCTTGTTAGAAATGTGAACAGTAAACAAAGGGAGAGGGAAATCAGATATGAAGGAACTTTTATCAGAAAGCAAATGTAATTACTGGACAAAATCAAGGAGGAGAAGTTGCCTCGGAAATTTGTCTTTTGGGCTTATTAAAAAAGTGCCAGAAAGTTTGGAAATATACAGGCAGTGGAGGAGGAGTTGTAGTATCAGACAGATTTTACACTGGAGAAAATACATTTCACTTTCCTTCCATTCATCTCTCCAGCCATTGCCATCCCCAATTTCACCATTTATGTCCTTATGGTAATGTCCTAATTAGTGCCACAGAAAGGAAGACAGATGATCTCACCAATTCCCACCAATTTGGGATGTTATCTTGAGTTGCCAGGCTTGAATTTCTTCTTGTCAATCCTTAGCTGTCATTTTTTTTTCCCTCCTCACTTCTCCCTGTCTCTATTACCTTTGACTCCTACAGAAGATTTTGGCTTAGCTGGCCAAAGCAGCTCCTGGTGTTACAAATCTGTGACCAGAACTGTGGGAGAACTTAATGTTGTGTAGTTAATTATTTACTGGGAGATAATGGCAATTCCTATAAACACCAGAACTGGTAGTTTTGATTCAAAATCCTATCTTCCATCTTGAATCAATGTAACATCATTTTTGGCCAGGATGAAGCACTAATAAAAGTTGTAACTTTCTGACCCTGCTGACCTGAGCTAGCAAAAAATTTTAACAAGAGGGTGAAGAGCTCCATTTCTCTGCCTCTGTCACATTTTAATAAGTCTATAAATATCTAGAACCAAATTTTGTAATTTGGATCTTAAATTTTGCATATTTGTTATGTATTCTGAATATAGGGGCCCCATAAAGAATTAGAGAAAAAAAAGAGTAACTATAAGTCCTAGTTGCATAACATGGTCAGAGTAGTGTTATTTTAGCTCGTAGCAATCATTAGCAGTGTGTAAGGAGAGGTCATTCGCCTTTCCATACATGTTTATATGGTTTATCTGCTTCTTCTTTTTCCAGACACACTTTGCTCCCCTCAGGGTCAATGAGGATCAGGGAGACCCAAGTGTCAGACAGTGGAATGTATATCTGTGTTGCCACAAACATTGCTGGGAACGTGACTCAGTCAGTGAAGCTCAGTGTACATGGTGAGTTGGAGCTCCAGGCTTCATTGTCTGCAAGTTTCCACATGGAACTGAGCCTCTTTAAGAGGTTTTCAAAGTTTTTTCCTGAATGACATTAAATCCTCTCAACTGTTGTTCTTTCAGGTTGCATTATCTTCATATGTGACTTATTGATTTTGTGGAAAGGAACTATTGTATAAACACCCACAAATACATAGATATGTGTAAAGGTGTCCAGCCAGGACCTGTCCCTCTCCATTTTCTTACCTTTATCTCGTGTCACTGCTTTGTCTCTCTCCTGTTCTCCCCATACTCGAGCCCAACCACTGTCTCTTAAACACACAATGTCAAGTCTGGAAAAATGTCACTTGTTATTGTTTCTTGTATTTTTTAAAAGTCTTTTTATTGCCAACGATCCTTAGGGAAAAAAAATACTGTGGCAAAAGACTTATGGTGGATTTATATTATTCTGTAGGACTGGCGAAATCACTTCCAGTCATATTTTATCTCCTTGTCTGAACTTGTGTTTGGAAATGTACAAAGGTCAGGGATTATGGAAAGGAAATTAAAATGCCAAAAGGAAAATATGATTAACTCTATCATAAAAGCTTTTGAATTGTTTTGTGTTATGAGGAGCCAGTACCCACAGCTCTTCAGTGTGCTCAGAATATGACAGTGCTTATGGGAGCTGTGCAGTGTGGCTTGTTCAAATAAATTCAGCACCAGGGTATCTCTTATCCTATTCTGTGCAGAGAACATGCAGGGCTGCTTTTGTAGTCACTTTAGGGCATTTGATTTCAGTAAATAAGGAACATTTTCTAAAATGATAAAAATAGAAAAGAATTTCATAGGATCATAAAATGATTTGAGTTGAAAGAGACTTTTAAAGGTCACCCAGTGCCACCCCCTGCCATGGCAGGGACACCTCATACTGTCCCCAGGGTGCTCCAAGCCCCATCCAGCCTGGCCTTGGACACTTCCAGGGATCCAGGGGCACCCACAGCTTCTCTGGGCACCCTGTGCCAGGACCTCCCCACCCTCACCATAGAAAATTTCTTCCTTATACCTGGTCTGAATCTCTTCTCTCTTAGTTTAAAATAGTTCCCCCTTGTCCTGTCCCTCCATCCCTTGTCCCCAGTCCCTCTCCAGCTCTCCTGGAGCCCCTTTGGGCACTGGAAGGTACTCTGCAGTCTCCCTGAAACCTTCTCTTCACCAGGCTGAACACCCCTAGCTCTCCCAGCCTTCAGAATGATGCTGCACGTTGTTTCTTTCACATTTCTGTGGACTAAACTTGTCTTCCTCAGTTCCTCCCAGGATCCAGCGTGGGCCTCGAGTTCTGAAAGTTCAGGCTGGGCAGCGAGTGGAGCTTCCCTGCAGTGCCCAGGGCATCCCTGCCCCGTCAGTCTCTTGGTTCCGAGGCACAGGTGCCGTGCCTACAGACGGGGGCAGGTTCCTGCAGAGCCCGGACGGAGCTCTGGCCATCAGCAGCGTCCAGCTCCCTGATGCTGGCATCTACACCTGCGTGGCCACCAACAGTGCTGGCAGTGACACGGCAGAGGTCACACTACAAGTGCAAGGTGCTTGTTTGGGGCCACGCTCCTGCCCTGGCCCAGGCTAGGATGGGGTTGGGGCATTGCAGGGCTTTCCCTCGCCTGCAGTTACATGATGCAAAAGCCACATCTGGTTTAGATGTTATGTTCTGATGTTAATTGAGGATAATTAGAATGAGGAAATAGTCTTTGGAGAGGTTGCAGAAATAAAAAAAAAAAGAAGCGTGCACTCTCTTTCTCTATGTATATATATTTAAATTAAAAAATGATGTTGAAATAGTGAAAGGGTAAGTGGTCAATGTGGCAGTTTAAATATGTAGTGTAACTCCTCACCTGAGGGGCTGACAGATGTCAACGGAGCATGACTGACTTAAGCTAAGCAGGAGCTGTTTCTTCTGTGCAGAAGTCTAAAGGCAACATTTTGACTCTTTTGGATTAGAGATGCTGAGAAATGCTTCCTACAGACAACAAAGAACTCAGTAACTTTATTTAATTATAAAGAATATTCTTTGTATAGTCTCAGTCTGCGCAGGAGTTTAAAATGAGACCTGGGAACAAAGGATGGCAGTAGCACTAAAATATGTGGTGTGGGGAAAATACAGTTAAAATAGTATTTTTCAGATTATGCAGAAACATTGCCTTCACAATAAATATAGCAAGATTTAAAGAGAGCTGTTTTCTTTCAAGTTCGAAAGCCTCTTTGTACCGCTTACTTCTTAAATATTCCCCCTGAAATGGAAACTACTTGTGTAGTACCCATTCCAGTCAATGTAAGAAGGCTTATTGGAATGTGATCTGTGTGAATGAGAGAGGCTTAGTGCTATGTATCATCAAACTGTATTTTTATGTTTGGAGCAGAGATCAAGCAGGTTTTTTGGGTCTAATTTTCTTTCAGAGCCTCCCACTATCGAGGACCTGGACCCTCCATTCAACAGCCCTTTCCAAGAAAGAGTGGCCAACCAGCGCATCGCATTCCCGTGCCCTGCAAAAGGTCAGTGTCTTGGCTACCCCTTGTAGTGACAAAAGGATCGTTTTCTGCTGACCATTACAAATTACAAGGCTGCTGTAAAAATGTCTGATCCACACAGTATTTTCCATGTATGCTTTATATGGAAAAATTCAAACTAACAGTGATTTAAATAACCACTGTGTGTGGAAGTCCTGTGGGAAGTCATTGCTAGCCAGCAAGGATTTTACGATATTTAGGATGAAGATTTTTAATGTTAAAATCACCCTGGAACATCTGGGGCTTCCTCTTGGAAGCCTCTGGCCTCCCTGCAGGTAGCAGGAGTTGTTTGAATCAGTCTTGTTGTGAGCTGAGTGAAGCATTTGTGTCCGTTTCCCCTTTTCCTGGCAGGTATTCCCAAGCCTGCCATCAAGTGGCTGCGGAACGGGCGGGAGCTGAGCGGGGCTGAGCCGGGGCTCTCGGTGCTGGAGGATGGGACCCTGCTGGTCATAGCTGCCCTCACACCCTCGGACAGTGGGGACTATGTCTGTGTGGCAGCCAATGAGGCTGGGAGCACACAGAGGAGATACAGCCTGAAAGTCCATGGTAAATAATGCATACAGCCCTTGGGGAGCTGGCTTGGAAAAGTGTCTTGTTCTCTTCTTGCAAATCTGAGTACTTCCTATTTTTCAGACACTCTCTATAGTTTTTCTTTTCCCATGTTTTTTCTGTTCTCTGTGACTTTATGCACAAACCATCTTTGTTTTGCTCAAGGATCCAGGTACATCTTATTCGTAGAAACTCCAGTTATACTTGAAAATTTTAATGCAAATAACAAATGAAACTTTGTACTGTAGAACTTAGAGATTGAGGGCTAGGTCTGCATTTCAAATGAGAGAAGAGTTACCAGAATGAGCACAGACTAGGAGATTTCTAGTTGCTGATATTCTTCTTCCATCATCCTAGTTAGGAAATAGAAACCCTACAGACTACTTTTATTCCAGCCTTGTTCACTTCCCATGACAGTTAGTTCTAATGCCTGAGCAGGACTATATCCTTGTTTTGAGAAGAGGAGGAATTCCATCTCATGCCAATGGGGCTCCTCAGTGGGGTTGGAACTTTCTAATCCAGCACTCAAGGCCATTCTCTCTGAATTCATAGTGGGACAAATGATGGATGGGGTTCTTGGGCATGACTGGACCATTGAAGAGGAAGGATGACTCTGGAATAGGCTTCTTTCCTATTCTAAACAAGTAACACCAGGTTTCAAGATTAAATTTCAGATTTATTTTAAGATTATGCTCTTAAAATGTTGATGGTGCTTGTGTTTGAGCACATTTCTCTAGGAGTCTGTTATTGAGCAAGAGAAGACTGTTTTTGGCAAAGAGAAGAAAGGATGCAGGGAGGTATGTCCAAAGCCTAAAGACAAATGGAAATGTTGGGAAGGGAATGAGAAGGTTTTGAAAAATTTTGATTTATAGTGGTCCTTGATGGGATGGAAAGGAGGAAAGGGGGAAATAGGAATAGGAAGATTTAAATCATAATGTTGGGCTTTCTTGCAGTTCCTCCTGAAATTAGAGATCAAGATAAGGTGATAAATACATCCGTGGTCGTTCATCATCCTGCAAGTCTGTTCTGTGAAGTAACTGGTAATCCCTTTCCAATCATCTCCTGGTATAAGGATGATATCCAGGTATGTGGGATTAATCTGTGCACTTTTGAGGGCTTGGTATGAGAATTCATTCAAAATAAATACAGGTAAATGCCTTTATGCCTATATTTAAGTGCTCTAAGAACACCTCCACGAAAAGGCAGCTAAATATGGCTTATCCATTAATTCTGCAAGTCAAATGTAAACTCTTTATTTTCAGTATTTCCTTAGGAATTGGCCTTGGCAACCCCCCAGTATTTTAGATGCAAATCCATGCAGAGGGGACCAATATTACCAATTTTTTCATTCTAAAGATGGAGAAATAAGAACTTTTGGAGGAGAATTGAATTCCTCAGGATTATCCTTGAGTCCTCTGTTTCCACTTGTATCTGATAAGTTGTAGTTTAAGATGAGGAGAGGTCCCTTTATGCACTCCTGGCACTGCCCATTGCTGCTGGTTGGAGTTTCCCTATTCCCTGCCCTAGGCTGAGCTACAAACCATATTGAATACATTGCAGCAGGGCAGGAGATTAGTGCTGAAACTGAAAGGGGAAACAGATTATCCTTCCACTAAAACTACCATTTTCTTATAAAAATCCAGCTGTGATACTTGGCTGCTGTAGCTTGGATCACATAAGGCTAATGTCTTGGGTTCCTCTAAGGTTGTGGAAAGCAGTGCTCTCCAGATTTTGCACAATGGGAAGATACTGAAGCTCCTGAAAGCTACTACTGAGGACGCAGGACAGTATTCGTGCAAAGCCATAAATGTAGCAGGAAGTTCTGAGAAGCTGTTTAACCTCCATATACTTGGTTAGTTCTGTGGCTCTGGGGTTGATTTTTGTTTGGTTTGAGTTTTAGTTGGTGATTGGAAAAACAGGTGATATTTAAGAAGCCAATACATTTCAACTCATTATAAATAGATTCTTCCATTCACTTCCCATGAATTGTTGGCTGCTGAAGCACTGATTGGTTAAACTTTGCCATTCTTGTCCCAACACAGACAAAATGTTGCTTTTGATTTCGGGGCTTTGGTACTTTGTTTTGTATTTGGGGTGAGCAGTCCAGCAAAAGGGTGTTCCCAGGTAGAGTTCACCAGTGCAGGTGTGGAAGTCCTTGTCACGATAGACAGAATGTTGTGATCTGCAGAATTTCCCCTCTGCAGTGAACACTAAAAGTGTTTCAAGGGAATGTTAAGATCCACTGCTGAATTCCCTTCAGTCACAGGGCACAACTTCCCTGGCTAAATGCTAGTCCTTCCTTAACGTTTGTCTTTTTAAAGTTCCACCGAGCATAATAGGTGCTGATACACCTGGAGAAGTGGCAGTCATCCTCAACCAGGAAATCCATCTGGAATGCAGAGCCAAAGGCTTCCCCGTGCCTGACATTCACTGGTTCAAGGATGGCAAGTGAGTACTTTGCAACTTTTGTGGTTTGTGTCAGGCTCTTCCTCCCCTAGAGCAGAGAGGAAGGGGGTGCAGTGTTTAACTACTTAGGGTTAACTTAGTGCCATCAGAATTTGGGGTGGTGTGAGGTGGTAAATTCTTTAATCGAAACTTAACATCCCACTTTTCTTTCTGAACTCACCTGTTATTGACACTTGCAGAGCAGATTTTGGGTTTTTGAAATGAGATGATGGTTGAAGCAACATAGTCAGAACCGTTTCTTTGCATTTATCCTGTGAGTTATTCTACCTGCATTATTTTACATGCATCATTAGTTAAAATGCAGTTGTTTAGGTGAGATGATTTTTTCACTGGTAGACAGAAGTCATATCAGATGTTTTGCTGGCGAGTGCATTGTGCAGTTCTGCATATATACATTAAAGGTTTGAAAGGTTATATGTACATGTGTATATAATAAATGTTTGAAAACATTTATAGCCTGCATGTTTTCCATTCCTCATCTCATCTTCCAAGAAAGCACATCAGGAGAATAATTCTTAAATATTAGTGGAAAACCCAGCTGGGCTGGGTGTTTTTGGTGTTTAACAAGGTAATTCAGCATAGGCATTGGTCAGGACTCACAGATACTCTGCTGTGACAATTCCTTACTCTTTATTATGGGTATGTTGTTCTTGTGTAGTAATTGACATTTTGTTATCAGCAGAGGCCTGGCATGACTAAATAAATTAGGAAAAGGAGCTGAGGTCAGGTGTGCTACTCTGGTTCTGATGCTGACATCCTGGAGGTCTAAGCAAAGTACTTTTTGTGGTTTTATTTCTTTTAGAAGGTAGGAGTAGAGTTAATCATAATAGCTTATCACTGCATGGTGGTTCTTGTAATTAATGCCATTAATTTAGTGCTAAATGTCACTCTCAAATGTCACAATTACTGCCACCAAAGAACCTCTTCTTACTGTCAGTTTAAATTAATGCTGAAAGGGTGGGGGCAGAATTCTGTGAAGCAAAATGGTCTCTGTTTCAGGCCCTTGTTTTTGGGTGATCCCAATGTTGAGCTCCTGGACAGGGACCAAGTTCTCCACATCAAGAGTGCTCGCAGGGTTGACAAGGGTCGCTACCAGTGCAGTGTCACCAACACTGCTGGCAAACAAGTGAAGGAGGTCAGGCTCGTTGTCCACGGTAAGTTTATGGAACGCCTGGTCCCAGAAGATCCTCTTCTTTTACTCTTAAGGTTTCTTTTTGAATAGAGATACTCAGGCAAATGCAAATTAAGTCTCTGGTAGTACAAAATACGTGTGTAAACTTAATTTAATCATCATGTGTTCACAAAATGACCTTTTTGAGTATTTGTATGTATGAAGTTAAGTATGGATGTGGAAAAACACATTGAAATGTTGTTTGTGTGCTTCTTTTTCTACTTAGTGAAAGCAAAAAATCTTGAAGGGTGTTCTCAAATTCTGCTGTTAGATTCAACTGAATTTTTATTATCACATTGTCTTCATTGTTTTGATCTGTCTTAGGGAGGAGAAAATTAGTAAGATTTTGATTTTAATACACGTTTTGCCTTATTTTTCTTAACCTGTCAGGATGCACCCTGTGCTTCATGGGACTCAGAAATTCTTGTGCCAGAAGTGTGAAGGGTAGGGATTTGAGTCTGTTAGCTCTCAAGTTCTCCCTTGCTATTGATTTGTTCCTGAACATTGTGTGTGATTCTGTGAACTTAATGTGCATTATTTCCCTCATCTGGGACATTTGTGATGCACAGAGCACCCACAGGCACAAGAATGTGGCTGCACACCAGTTGTGGTGAGACCTTTTTCTATCAAGAACAAAGAGAATGCTGGGAGGACCTGCAGGGGATTGTGGCTGTTCTGAGATTAGAGGAATAAAACAGCTTCCCCCTTTCCCCCCAGATAAAGTCCTCACAGATGAGTAGGTTTATTTCAGGCTCTTCAGGAAAGATGAATTTGTGACAGCAGAATGGAACTTCTCTTTACTTTTATATTTCTGATTAGTCCTGTCTGGACAAACAGAAGCCCACAGACTAAGTGAGGAACCTCAATGCTAATTCTTGCTGGTTCATTGTTTTAGCTGTTTAGCCCTGCTTTTGGCTTTGATATTTTCCCAAAACACCATATTAAAACCATTCCTCATCTCTGATAGAGAAATGCTGTCACCTTTGAACTGGGTGTGTTTCAGCATATTCAGTGGATTTAGAGTTTTGATACAAAAAATATTTTAATTAGTAAATATTTCATTGTGGTTTGATAACTACAGGACCAATCTCAGGTGGGGATTCATCCATTCACAGACACTTTGCTTTACATTTCTGCAGTGTTGTTTTCAATGACCACTATGGAAGTCAGAGGAATCTGTGGATGTACTGAGCATGTTTGGCAGCAGAGAAGTCAATGTGTCTACCAGATGTGTCTGGTCCTTTCAGCAGCCATAAATTTAGTCGTTGCCAATTGCACTGTGTTTTTATTGCTTCTATAGAGATTTATGGACTCTTTATATTGGCTGATTTACACAAGAGCTTGTTTGCTAGAAAAATCCGAGTCCTGCTGCCTAGAGAGCAAGGGAAATGACTATGGGCCAAAAAGCTTCAAAAATAGGAGGATAAAGAGAGACTGTTAAGCTCATACTTAGTCTCAAAGTAACTGACTTCATCCTCAAATGTTTGGAGCATGGAGCAGTTCCCACTGCTGTTGTGAAGGCTCTTGGGTGTGTTTGGTTTTCAACAGCAGGATCCTTGCTGGGAGGATGTACCTCCCCAGGCATCCAAGGATGGCTGTTTCTTGGATAGAGACAGGGAAGAGGACTGCCCAAATGCATTGCAGGAGGCTTGGAGGCCCAGCTGTGCTAACCTGGCAACCTTGGAGCCTGGTGGCCTTTTTGTTGTGTTCTCTTCATGCTTTCCACCCTGTGTGCCTTGAAGGACTGTACAGGTGATAGATGAGCTCTTCTGGGTGAAGAACCAAACAAAACACAGCAGGAAGTGTTGGAAAGCTGATGAAGATATTTTATTCTTACAGCATTCTAATATGTTGTTTAAATCTGCCCATATTTGTAGTCTAAGGCTTTAATGCTGTTGTTTTGTCTTTTGAACTAGTCCCTCCTAGCATTAAGGGAGGAAACATTACCACAGAGGTATCGGTGCTCCTCAACAACCTGATAAATCTGGAATGTGAAACCAAGGGAATCCCTGTGCCTACCATCAGCTGGTACAAGGATGGGCAGCGTGTGATTTCCAGCCCCCAGGCTCTGTACGTGGACAGAGGGCAGTTCCTGCAGATCCCACGGGCACAGGTGTCAGACTCTGGCCAGTACTCGTGTCGTGTGAGCAGCGCTGCGGGGGCTGCAGAGAAGCTCTTCCACGTGGATGTCTATGGTGAGGGACAGCTCCTGGACTGCCTTCCTGCTCCTGCTGGACAGCTGTGGAAGGGATTTGCTGCCACAGCCTGGCAGCAGTGGCTGTCATTAAATTCTGGCCTCTGTTGGCAGGGCTGTGTAGAGGGAGATTTAGACCCTCTGCTTTATGGGACTCTCCAACAGCTCTTGACTTCATGGGATCATAGAATGGTCTGGGCTGAAAGGGACCTTAAAGCCCATCCAGTCCCACCCCTGCCACGGGCAGGGACACTTTCCACTATCCCAGATTTGCTTCAAGCCCCATCCAACCTGGCCTTGGACACTTCCAGGGATCTAGGGGCAGCCACAGCTTCTCTGTGCCAGGGCCTCACCACTCTCACAGGGAGAATTCCTTCCCGATATCCCATCTAACCCTGCCTTCCCTTCACTGGCCTTGGTACCATGCTTTCTTCTACTCAGCTGTTTCTTTTCCATGTATGTCCATTCTCTATCTCACGTCTACATGCTAAACAATACTTACTTGAAAGAACCACTCTGGATGAGATCTTTAGTGTACTCCTTTAAGTCCTTCTTGTCTAGTTCTTCCCTCTCAAAGTACTGCATGTCCTCTGTTTTATACAGCTGGTCAATTTTGAGCTACATCATTTGACTTCTCTGCCTTGCCTTGCCCAGCAGCAAATTCTTACATGAAATTGTGCATGATATGATGGCAGATGAAGCCAGAGTGGGTAGAACAAACCCATTTTCTCTTAATACATTTTTTGGCTACAGAATTAATGACTTGCCATATCTTTCTATCTTTCTGCAGTTCCTCCAGTAATCGAGGGTGATGCTGACACAGCCCACAACAGGCAGGTGGTTGCTGGGAATTCCCTGATATTGGAGTGTAAGGCTGCTGGAAACCCTCCCCCTCTCCTGACGTGGTTAAAAGATAGGGTTCCAGTGAAAGCAAGTGACAAGCTCCGTGTCCTGGCTGGGGGGAAGAAGCTGGAAATCCTGAACGCTGTCGAGGCTGACCAGGGCCAGTACTGGTGTGTGGCCACAAGCATAGCTGGAGAACAAGAAATCAAGTATGACGTTGAAATCTTAGGTGTGTGAGTTGCAGATTTATCAGGTTCCTATGTACCTAAGGTGGAAAGTTTCCATAAAACCTATGGTTTTGTTTTGGTTTTGTTAATATTAATATATTAAGATCGGTTAGTCATGCTCTGTATCTAGCTGAACCTGGGTACTGCACAACTTTTCTGTCCAGGGCTACAGAACAGTTGAAGACTTGTACTTTCAGGTTAGTTCTTGAAGGATTTTTGCACATGTGGTAGGTAAATATTATTCTCAGTAACCTCTAAAATTCTTCTTACTTGTCTTCAGAGAAGAAAATCCCAGAAATCCATTAAAAATATCACTTAATAGTTGCCTCTGGGAGAGGACATCTTTCTCTGAATTTGAGTTGTGTTGTGTGAGTTTTGAACCTTATACTGAAAAAAAAAATTTCTCTTCTGTATCGCTTGAATCCGTTACCACAGTCTGTATCTCAGCATCCCTTCTGAATGTCTCGAGGTCTTCTCCTGACATGGAAGAGAACTGTAAAGAACTGATTTTTAGGTTTTGCCCACTTGAACAGAATACTGAATGCAGATGCAGAGCATCCCTTCTGCTTCTGCAGGTAAATGTCACTGGTCTTGATAGTGGAGGAGCTGTGCTTCCTTCCCTGAGAGGATGAGACAGGGTAATGAGGACCTGGAAGAGGATCCTCTGCATCTTTGTTTTCTCCTTCTGCTGACAGAGGGTGCCAAAAGGCCTCCCTTCCCACCCATTCACAGGGTTCTTCTGACAGAATGTGGAAAACCCAACCAAACAAGAAACAGTAAAAAAATGAGCAGTGATTTTGAAGCCACAAAATATCACTGGGCAGATGTTTCCCTTCAAAAAGGAATAGTGGTTCATAATTAATCAGTGTGTGTTTAACAGTGCCATTTGAGAGACTAGTTTGATAATTCTGATGTGTAAATGTTTCTGCTGGTGGGTTTTTCTCTCTTACAGTGCCACCATTCGTGGAAGGTGGGGATGAGCTCTTGGGCTACATTGTGATTCTCCATAGCCCTTTGGAACTGGATTGTTCAGCAAGAGGGACACCCTCACCAACTATCACGTAAGGGCACTGGTATGACAGTAGAAAGATTACAAATAAATCTGCTGGTTGGTTAGGTGAGCTTTGTGAGCCACATGTGTTCATCAGTGGTGGTTAATGAGTAGAGGACAAACTCCTGGCTCCACTGATAGCACCATTAGGCACACACTTGGCAACATCAGAATTTCATTTTAAAGTAGTTTGGTTTGTTGTGCCAATATCCATGTCCTGGAGATGAGGATCGAAAACTAGAGCAGACGTCTTTGCTAATGTAACTTAATTTGCCCTTTTCTTCTGCCACGCTGATTGCTTTTGCTTTGGAGGTTCCTTTCTGCCTCTGGTGGTATCTGCTGTCACCTTTCTGACACTGTCTTTAGTGGCTGATCCCCAATACTCCCTTCTGATAAACTCTTCAATCTATGGCACTCAGACAAGGGGAATACAACCTGACACTTCCAGACTTCCCTAGAAATGCAGTTACTGAGGCATTCTATTTAATAGAACTGTGCATATTTTAAGATTGTTGTTGATCTTACTCTCACTGAGAACTGAGATGGAACTTTCCTTTTGATAGGTGGTTCAAAGATGGTCAACCAGCTGGAGAGGAGGCTGGACACAAGGTCTTATTAAATGGACAGAAACTTGTCATCTCTCAAGCTCAGGTGTCAGACAGCGGCCGCTATAAATGTGTGGCTGCAAACAAGGCGGGAGAACATGAAAAGGAATTTGATGTTACAGTGCATGGTAGGTTACTCAAGGTGGGAGGGAAGCAGCAGACTGCTTTTATTTCAAATTGCTGGCAAGAGGGTGCTCAAACTTTCTATAAATGTTTATTTGCATTAGCAGGTTGAAAAACTGGAGAGGAGGTTAGATGAAATAGAATCATAGAATGGTTTGGGTTGGACTCCAGCCACAGCAGAGACACCTTCCAATAGATCTGGAAGTAGAAGTGAAGCTGCACTTACCTCTATATATTTAAATGTAGATGTTTAAATGAGGCATGGTTTTTGTTTCTGGTGCATTTTGCAGTTCCTCCAACCATTAAATCAGCTGAGCCTTCCGAGAGAGCAGTTGTGCTCTACAAGCCTGTGACGCTGCGGTGCATAGCCAGTGGCATCCCCAGCCCTTCCATAACCTGGTTAAAAGATGGACAGCCAGTAAACACAGCCAGGGGAAATATCAGAGTAAGCATGATTGTTTTATGGAATCCAAATAATGGAAGATAATTGCCATAAATTACACATGTTAGTGCTTCTTTTCTTTTTTCTTCCCTCACACTGTGGTACAAAAGTGCTTAAGATCCATCCTGCAGAGTGAGGGGCTTTTTACTTGATTAGGGTGCTGTCTCAGGTAATAGCAGTGTTCAGTAGACTGAATCCCACTAGACACCTCATATCAGGAGAGTCCATGACTGGAAATTCAGGATCCATCTCCTTTGATTTGTACTTTGTCCTTCAAGATCAAAGGGTTATCTGCTGATTGTGAGATGGCTCTAGCCACTCATCCCTGTGAAGTGGGGTTAGCTGAGCTGTTCTGTAATCACTGCAGCAATCACTGTAATTCCCCTCTCCTGGTGAGATCCTGCCTTTCCATGGAGAACCTTCCCCAGTGCTCCCATGTTCCAGGGGTGAGTGCTTGCAGTGCCTTTGATTTCCCATGGCTGCAGCAGTTGTCAGCACCTTGCCTGCAGTCTCCTCTGCCTGCCTGCCCCTCGCCAGCCAGGTCTCCTCACACCTGTACATTTCCTGATGCCGCTGTTCCAGGGACGCTGAAATCTCTGACCCAGCGGTTTCCTTGTCCACGAGCCAGGGTTGGCAGGGGATGAGCCCGGCCGTGTCCGCTCGCCCTCTGTCCCAGCGGCTGTGCCGGGGGCAGTGGTGTCACACGGCCCCTCTCTGTGTTTGGCAACAGCTGGAGGCCTCGGGCCGTGTCCTGCAGCTTGGCAAGGCGCTGCCCGGAGACGCCGCCCGCTACACCTGCGTGGCCACCAACGCAGCGGGGGAGGCGCAGCAGCACACCCGGCTCCACGTGCACGGTAACCCACCTGCAGCACCTGCACCGGGGCTCGCTTTGCTCTGGCTTCTCTCCCCCCTCTGCACGTCCACCTCTCAGTCCTCTGTCCCACTCCGTTAGTAAAGAGTGAGGGCAACAACTGCCTTTTGTAGAGTTTGGCCTCTCTCCTGTAATACCGAAGGACACAGAAATGAATGAATGAATGAATGAATGAATGAATGAATGAGTGAATGAATGAATGAATGATCTTTCCAGGTACCTCTGCTGCTCAGAGGTATCCCAAAAAACCAAACACATTCCTACTAACCCACCCCTCAGAAGGGTACTCTGTTTCTGAATCGATAAGTGATATGCCACCACTGGCATTATTAATTTCATCCAGGCTTTTTGTGCATGCTGGTATTCCCCGTGACCTTAGAGAATGGGAAATTTTTACAGGAATAACTTCTGGAAAAGGAACGTTTTCTTGTGAGAAGATTTTTCAGCCTGTTTAAAAGGAATTTTCTTTTGCAGCTAAATCAGTATAAAAAGAATCAGGGAAACTTGAGAAGCTGTTTGCATGTGAATTTAATAAATGAATGCTCTCATCATGATTTGCTTATATTTGGCTCAGAAGTGGTCATGAAGTGTTGTGCATTGCTGATGTGACCCAGTCCTCAAAGGAGGTGTGGGAATCCTCAGGAGGTGCAAGAATGGACTGTGACAATATTCTCACAGAGTATGGCTATGTTGACTTTTATTGCCAAACCAAGCCAGTAACTGGAAAACGTTAAACTGAAGCGAGGAGAGGTTGCTGAGTCTCTGTGGATGGGACTTAGAGGAGCCACATTCAGACTGTGATAATTGCACCACAACTAATTTCAGTGCCAGTCCTATGCTCATAAAGCTCTCCTTTGCTGTCAGTCTTCATGTTCAAACTGTTATTATATGGCATTTCTGTCATGTTTCAGATTTTGGAACTTCAGGAAGGTAAAAGCTGTCTACACCACAGTTTGCTATCACCAGGTGAAGTGAGAAGAGCTTGCCACAAAAAAGAATTGCTGTTTTGTGTTGTGTACCCATTACTTGCAAATCTACTTTAAGTTCCGTTTTTCCTGAAAAAAACCTAAAATTAACAACAACAAAAAAAGTTTTATTCCTCTTACCACTAATGAGATTATATAATTAGAGAGTATTCACATTTCAGAGATGAACTTTCTGGAGATATTCCTGGGTCACCCAGCAGCTGAAGCTTGTGCAACTCGTTGCCCACAGTTTCTCTGAGGGTAGATGAGTTTGTGATTGGATGCTCTGCTAGCTGGGTGGCTGAATTAATGAAAACCTGCTGCTTCTGTCTTTTCCCAGAACCACCCAGTCTGGAAGATGCAGGAAAAATATTAAATGAAACAGTGGTGGTGAATAATCCAATCCATCTTGAATGCAGAGCATCTGGGAACCCTCTGCCAGGTATCCATGTGCACTTTGGGGAACATCTCATAAAGGGTTTCACATTCATGTGTCTTTGTAAAGTAATGGATATGCTGAACATGGAGCTAATTGTGTGGTTTTAAACCAGCTAGAGACTATATGGATGGGAAATGTCAGTGTATGGGCTGACATGGAGGAAGGGTTGAGGAATTTAGTGATCCCCACTGATAAATGAGTGAAAAGATAACCTAAAGATAATCTGTTCCCTTGTGATGCCCTGTCCACAGGCAAGAGCACTATTTGATTTCTACTGAATGAGCTTTAAACACACCCACTTTTATCTCCTGCCAATCAGTATTAGTTAGTGTAAGGCAGACCTGAAATACTTCATGGATTGAGTGTACCTGTCAACAAGTGTGCCTGTGTCTAGGACTTTTTTAATGTGTGGTTTTTGTTACCTGGTAAGATCTAAAAAGACTTATTACTGTGAGAGCAATTTGCTGTATTAATTATTGTAGAAAAACAGGGGGGATAGTTACTAAGAGCTTATATCTAATATAGCAAATTCTCGTGCTGATTATAGCAACGTTTTCAGAAGAAAGGTGTTATTACATTTCAGATGTGCATCCAGTTTCTTCTTTTCTGCCTTTTTAAGAATTAATTCACAGTAAAGTATTATTTTGTAGAATAATTGATACTTACATAAAAACATTAAAATATTGAGGAAGTAAAATGTTATAAAAGCATAAGAATTTTACATCTATTTTACACTCCTTTTAAATTTTTTTCTACTTTCATCCTTCAAATTTTCAGTTATTATAGAACAAACAATTAAAATGATGGATTTCAGATAATTTATGCAATAAGAACAGTTTGGTTTCCCCTGGTGTGATGTGATGGCATATCCTATTGTCAAGGTAGAACATGAGTCAGGAAAGAGAGAGCACAGAATCCCACTGGAAAGAGAGAAGCTGTGTGCAAGTCTTGTCTGTCAGTCAGGCCAGAGCACTTTGTGGGTGTGAATCTTTCCCCAAAACCCCTTGTGTACTACAGATAATCCTTCCATGAGCAGTAATTTCATCTGAGTAGTGAAGTGGTGCCAGCAAAGCCTCAGTGACCCATTCTCCTGATGGATGGTTTCATCTTTTGGCTGAGATGCAAAATCTGCAGATTTTCTTGGTTGTCAACTTCCTATAAAATTTTCTTCTGCCATAACACCAAGTGTTCTGCTCTTTATTTTCAGTTTTTTTAAGCTGCCAGTTGTACTTTGATTTGGCTGCTTACGATTTGATTCTTTGTCCCAGGTAGTTCATTTGTGTAGTGATAATTTAGGGTAAAAAATAAAAAATTTGATATATATTATAGAATCCATGGATAGATCCCCTGTATCATAGTATCCCTGAATGGTTTGGGTTGGAAGGGACCTGAAAGCTCATCTCCTTCCATCCCCCTGCCATGGGCAGGGATGCCTTCATATTTTTGTGTGGTTTTAAACAGCTGCTCTTTACCTTGGTATAAGATAAGTAAATGTCCTATAATTTGCTTTGTGTGATAATTTCTCAATTTCAGAACACTTTTCTGTAAATATATGGGGGGGTGTGAATGATAGTGTCAAATTTCCTGTTGAATTGTGGGGCATACTCAGTACTTTGTACAAACCTGGCTATTTCCTAGTTTTCTGTTACATTTTGTTATTCTTAATCACGAGTGACACTGCCACTGACTGTTAAACGTTGGCACGTGTGTGAAAGCTGAGGTGGCCAGTGTGGCGAGTGTGTGGTGCCACGTTTGTGGGGGTTGTCAGTGATTTGTCCTGTTCTCCCCCACCCAGCCGTGTCATGGTCCAAGGACGGGCGGGCGCTGGCCCACAGGGGACAGGTGCTGCACATCGAGGCCACCCAGGTGGCCGACTCTGGCCTCTACAGGTGCCTGGCCACCAATGCTGCGGGCACGGCCGAGCTGCTCTACAGCCTCCAGGTCCATGGTGAGTGCAGAACCACGGAACTGTCACTCCTGGAGCTTGGGAAACACTTGTGAGAGCACTGAGTCCAGCTGTGCCCCCACTGACCCATGTCCCCTAGTGCTACATCCACATAGCTTTTAAATCCCTCCAGGGATGGGGACTCCACCACTGCCCTGGGCAGCTGTGCCAGTGCCTGACTACCCTGTCCATGAAGAAACTTGTCCTAATATCCAAATTAACCTCCCTACCCCCAGCACAACTTGAGGCTGTTTTCCTCCTGCCCGGTATTGTGAGAATTAAGAATAATACATGCGAGCTCCACCTTTGCTTTCCTCCTTTTCCAGTTTGCTTAACAGACTTGGTGTCACTCATCACATTATCACAGAATCTCAGGGTGGTTTGGGTTGGAAGGGACATTAAAGCCCAGCCAGTGCCACCCCCTGACATGGGCCAGGACACCTTCCACTATTCCAGGTTGCTCCAAGCCCTGTCCAACCTGGCCTTAGACACTTCCAGGGATCCAGGGGCAGCCACAGTCTCTCTAGGAATTCCATTTCAGGGCCACCCTCACCCTCACCACTCTTACAGCCAGGAATTCCTTCCCAATATCCCATCTAATCCTACCCTCTGGCAGTGGGAAGCCATTCCCCTTTGTCCTGGCTCTTCACTCCATGCTATTCACTCTTCTCTTTTCTCACTGATGTTAAAATAGGTGTTTTGAATGCAGAAAATGTGCCAAGGGAAGTCATTTCTAGGAAGAAAGAATTTGTGGAAGAGATATTTCCTTTAAGGGATCACTTGAGCAATTTGGAGTGCCAGGCATTTGCTGGGGTTTGTTGTAGGTGACTTTGAAGCTCACAGCAGACAAAGGACACAGATGAAATGCTCTTTCATAATCCAAGACTTTTAAAGAAAAATGTGCTGTATCTAAGAAGATGAAATGGAAGTGTGGGTGTTTGCTGACATGAGACACCTGAGCAAAAGCCCAATTGGAGCTTTTCCAGTGATTTCAGTGGCTTTTGGATGTGGCCATATTCCAAATTCTTATCTTTGATACATGCATGTGCATGTAGCTGGTTTTCTGTGGGAGTCTTCCATGCAGAAGTGTGACCCAAATTTGGCACAGTGTCCCCAGCTGAGAGGTACACACAATATATAGTTCCTATGAATCTCAGTTAATGAGTTGGGCAGTATTTCCATGGATTTAATGACCATCATGGGAAAAACTGATGGCACAAGACACAGTCAAAGGCAATTAACCCCACCCAGTCATTAATTCCCAGGAAATCCTTAGAGCTAAGGTCATTATTCTAATAATTTAAATGGAAAATAACCCCTCAGTACACATACATCTTTTTAGGGGTGGCAGAATTTCAGCAAACACATCCAGAGTTTTCTAGGGAACTAAAATTTTCTAAGACACAGAGCTTCCCCTTCTAGAACAGAGTATATGCAGTTGCAGCCACAACTGATGGTATCAAAGGAACTAATTGAGTCGAACTCCTGTTCATGACCCTGCTTCATTCAGCTGGTGTCCTGCCAGGCTGGCAGTAGAGAGGTGCTGGCATTCACCAGACACAGGTTTATCATCCACTGTCCTTAAGAGTTTGTGAGTTTGAGAATGCAAAACTTGGGCGTTTTTCCCTCTTTACCAGTGGAAGCAGTGACTCCCTAGTGGAGAGCAGGCTCAAATGCCACGTACTGAAAATTGTGCTTCGTTTATGGAAAGGCTGTTCTAGATTTTCATGAGCACCTGCCTCAGTCAACTACTGGTCTTATTCACCGATTTCTGTTGTTAATATTGTTATCATATATTTCTGGTGTTAAAAACAATGCTCAATACTGCAGGCTTAACATTGAATGGAACCAGGCAGACCAGCTGAAGGAAGCACATGGAATTCCAGTGTAGTTAGAATTCACAAGATTTCATTGTATTAATTTTTTTTTCACTTCTATCTCCCCACTACAGCTTTCTTAGGCATTTGAGAACAATGAATGCCATTGCACTGCAATAGGAGGAACTCTGTGTGTGGGGAAAATATTAAAAAAATTATAAAATCCTGTGCCTTTTTTCTGCCCTTACTGCTATTACTGAAATATATGTACAAGTGAGGAGAATCACAGGATCATGGAATGGTTTGGGTTGGAAGGGACCTTAAAGCCCATCCAATTCCACCCCCTGCCATGGGCAGGGACACCTTCCACTATCCCTGTCCACCCTGGCCTTGGACACTTTCAGAGATAGGGCAGCCACAACCTGAGTTACAGGCTCTTAGAGGTTGCTAAATTCATTAATGAATCTTATTCTCAGTGCAGAACTTTATGTATGTTTTCTCCCCTCACACAGTACGATATGTATGAGTATCTCACACCATTCTCATCCCTTTGCAGGAGTGACTTCAAGCATTAAGTTTTCATCTGATACTGACTTTTAAACTTTAAGTTATTAGTGGTAGGAGCAAATGGAATCGTTTTGATTCTCTCAGTACATGAAACATCTTTGTTTATTAATGATTCTTGTCTCCCTTTCTACTAGAGCCCTACAACATTTGCTAGACTATATGCCTAGAGTAAGTGCTTTAGATGTTTCATTGCAATGTTTTGTGTCATCAGAGAGGCAGATGTTTTCCAGTCTGATCTGGTAAACATTTCCATATGCTCTGCCTGGCCAATTTATCACTCTGTGTATGGATTTGCTTTATGTGGTTTATATGGTAAACTCCTTTCTTTAATCCCCACCACTCCTAAAGTCTTTCACAAGGTCTAAATGGAATACTAGAAAAGTTTGGGGGAATATTTTCTGGCTTTATGGTGTGGTTCCTGGGTTTCACAGCTGTCCTCTGGGCTGTGAGCCCAGTCCCACATATCTTGCTCACCTTAGTTTCACTGCCTGCTCATGTTAGGGAAGAGCAGAATCTGAGACGTGACAAGAGTTTAGCAAGAATAACATGAGAAAACAGAAAAAACATCCAAAACTAGGTAGCCTATTTTATTTCATTGTGATTAATACTCTTATGTAGCTGTTACAGCTCTTTTTCTGTGTTTTTTTTTTTCAGTCCCCCCATCCATCTCTGGCAGCAGTGACATGGTGACAGTAGTGGTCAATAATCCAGTGAGACTGGAGTGTGAAGCCAGAGGCATCCCTGCCCCTATCCTGACGTGGCTGAAGGATGGGAGCCCTGTGTCCAGCATCAGCAATGGACTCCAGGTACCAGGGTCACATCCTGCTCTGTGGTGTTCCCTGTTGTGGGAGGAGTTTAGTCAATGCAGTTTGTTGGAAGAGAATAAGTTGGAGGATTTGGAATAAGAATATAAGGCCTTTTGCTCTGGGTTGTGTGAGTTTAGCTCCAGTACTGTGTGAAGGGGAAGACAGAGATAAACTGAAATAAAGTGGTCCTTTCAGCTGATGTCATACTCAGTAAGTTTGCACCAACAATTTTTCCACTTACTGGGAAGAAGAGGAAATAGGACCAAATTCCTCTGCTGAAGAGATCTGGAGAGCTCATTACATAAAACAATAATTCAGGAAAGAAAACTAACCTCTGATATAAGGAGATCTTTCAGAGGTGAAACTAGAGGCTATGGTTGATTTTTGGAAGTTGATTTTATAATCTGAAAGGGAAGAGGTGCAATCTGTGTTCTGTGGGGACAGCTCAGGGCACAGATGAAAGGTGTGACAGCATGTTGGAAGTTGGTGGGAAGGAGAGAGGGAGGTGGTGTGTCCAGATCCTGCAAAGTCTTGAGAATGCCAGAAATTCCCTGGAGACTAATCTGCTTTCACAAGTCTGGATTGGAAGAGAACACTGGAGTGCAGGGAGATGGTGGGAAGCAGTGGCAAAACAAGTGTTCCATCTTGAAATGAGCCCTAAGAGCTCCCTCTGCCTGTGTTTGACACTGGGGTGTGCCTGAAGGTGCTGTGCTCCCACTGCAGGTGCTGTCAGGGGGCCGGGTGCTGGCACTGCCCAGTGCCCAGCTCAGTGACACGGGGACATACACGTGTGTGGCAGTCAATGCTGCAGGGGAGAGCCAGAGGGACATCGACCTCCACGTTTATGGTGAGTGACAAATGTTTTTCTTCTGGTTCTGAGAGCTGTTCTTGAAGCTTTAATTTAACACACTGGGCCCAGACCCTGAGAAGCATTGAGTAAAAATAGTCCCAACCTGTAACAGAAGGCCAGGTGAGGAGGAGATGTATGGAAGTTAAAACATAAGTATGCACATCCACCCTCATTTACTAAAGCATGTAGGCATATCCTTGAAGAAATGTAACTGCAGCAGTGAATTTACAAGTTTGATGTATAAAAGCTCATTTATGAACAATGAAAGGAAATACATATTTGTGTAAAACCAGGTAGATCTGCCAGGTGAGAGATATTCTTGGGGCCAGTGCTCTGTTGTCTGTATTGCACTGGAAGGAGGTACTGGGAGTTTCCCATCCAGCTCTGCAGTTCCCATGCCATTCCCAAGCCTTGCTCTGCCTGCCTAAATGGAGGGGACTCTTTTACTGCTAAATAGTGACACTGTGTTGAGCCCAGCCAGTCAGCTCTGTCTCCTTCAAGGAGCAGGAAAGAAGTGGTTTTTTTAGGTTGTCAGTTTTCCAGATTGTCAATAAATTAATTCTGAAATATTTTTGCCTGAACTCGTGTAAATTCATCCTCTCTTCTGAATAGGACAACTGAATGCTCTCAGTTACATGGTGTGATTATTGGGACTGTCCTGTGCAGGATTTTGGTGATCCCTCTGGGTCCCTTCCAACTCAGGATATTCTGTGATTCTGTGTTTTCTTGTAACTTGTATTAATTTCATTCTGGGTTTTTTTGTAATTTGTATCAGATGCCTTTTCATATTATAGAATAGTTTGGGATTGAAGGGAGTTTAAAGCTCACCCAGTCTGAACCCATGCCATGGGCAGGGACACCTTCCACTAGCCCAGATTGTTCCAAGCCCCATCCAACCTGGCCTTGGACACTTCCAGGGATCCAGGGGCAGCCACAGCTTCTCTGGGCACCCTGTGCCAGGGCACTGCCATCCTCACAGGGAAGGATTCCTTCCCAATATCTCATCTCACCCTGCCCTCTGGAAGGCACTCCTGATTGTTTTGTTCCTCCAAGCCCTTGCCCACAGTCCCTCTCAAGTTCCCTTGGAGCCTCTTGAGGCACTGGAAGGGTCCCTAAGGTTACCCCATGTTGTGTTCTCAGAGCCCGTGGGTGCTGTGCCAGCAGGGATGCCAGGGAGTGTGACTGTAGCAGGGTTTGAGTTCCCTTGGACAGCTCAGAGGATTTGTCCAGCAGCGAAATGAGGATGAACAACAATCTGATATTTGTTTTAGAAATGTTACAGTGTCAGATGTGTAGGGAGAGGCGTTGGAAATTGAGGTACCTTTGTAGTTTTGCTTCTGCTTTCAGTAGGTCAGTGGTCTCTGCCAGTCTCCATCATTATGGCAATCCCATGTGGAAAACCTTGCAAGAAAAGTTGGGAGTTTGGATGAATTCTAACCAGGGGCAGCTGGCCAAGTTATTTGTTCCTGCATTTGACCTTCAGAATTGTCTCCCTTGGTTAGGGCACCCCTGAATGAAGTCCTGGTGACTTCTGCATCTGGGAGGGGCAGTTCAGAAGCCCAGGACTCTGCTGTGGCAAGTAAACCGAAGTTAATATAGGCTGGAACATTTTATGTCTAGAGCAAGGAATATCAGGGTCTCCTTTGGAGTTTGAGGACAGGTGTGTAGGTCTGTGTAATGTGACATAAATATATTTATTATTCCATTTATTTTCTGGAACCTCTGTCCATTTTAGCTGGAGGAAATGAAAAGAGTTAGGAGTTATGTATGTTTAAAGTTAGTGTTGTATTAGAAGCTGGCCAGAGTTGAGCTTAGCTGCAGGATCAGCTTGAGTGAGACTGTCACCAAAAAGTAATATTGCTCTTCAGACTTGCCTCATAAGGGCAATCTAATTTTGAAGCCACAGGAGGAAAATAATTTTGAGTGGAGTTGGAGCTGGGTTGGTTGGAAATGTGCACTGAGCCAGGGGTTGGAACAAGCTCAGTTACTTGCAGTTACTATGAGCATAATTAGATTAATTTTAAACCTCATTCCTTCAGAAATAAATGCTTTAGTGTCTTTTTCTGTGTCATAAACTCAGTTTCCTTTTGAGCACATTTCAATCCATTGAGCCAAGAGGAATAGTAATTGGTTAAAAAGTCTTTGGAAATAAATTTCCCTTCTGCAGGAATGAATCAGCTTCCAATTCTCAGTTCCATAATACTCATAAAGGATCTGGGCCTTCATGAGATCTAGAAAGAAGAAAAGAGAAACAGATTTTTTTTTTTCACTTACTTTATTTCTTATCCACAGGGACCAGGCTTTTCCCTAAATTATTTCCAAACTGTGAAATTAGCAGCTCTGCTCTGTACTTCCTGGACAAGAAACACAAAGCTTGATTGTTCCTGGTCTTTCCAGGCCACCTCAAGAGCTGTCTTGCTGTCCCCTGAGTGCCATTTTGGGACACGTTCTGCTCTCCCGTGTGTGACTAACCTAGTGTGCTTGTTCTCACAGATGGTCCCACTGCCTCCCTTCTCACCCCAAGGTTCTGTGCACTCAGACCCTCAGTGTCTGAGGTCATGGATCCCAAAACCAAAGGGCAAAGTAAATGTGACAACAAAGGCTCTTTTATTTGGTCAGGTCAGCTTTTTGGGGGGCAATATTTTGGCTGTTCTTTCTGACTCCAGCCATGAACACTTGCCCCATGGAAAGTTGCTGACTTGCTGCATTCAAGGTTTAGTTCTCAGTTGCCTTCTCAGTTACTTTTGTTTTTCTGATTGTGGAAACACAAAATTTTAAAACGGGGGGGAAAATGTGTTTTCTTAAATCCTGGCACTGTTAAGAACACCTAATGGGTTTCAATTGATGTGTCCAGTGTTTTGGGGTCTTTTATTTCTACACAGAAAACTTTCCTTTCAAAAGGAGATTTTTCTACTGTCTGATTTAGAAATAATAGTGTAATAATGAGGTTATCACTGAACTGCAGGACAAATGTAAATATAGTGCTCAGTGCCAACAACTGCAATAATTAGTAGATGCCACACGATCTAATTGTACAATTGTACAATCTACAATCTAATTGTAGATTATTATTTGTTGATTAAATCATTAACCCATTGACTTCCTTTCCAACCATGTAAATTCTCATTCTGTCAGCTGTATTTGGCCATCTGTGGACAAGTTCTCTGTAAGTCAGAGTTTTCCTTAAAGCAAAGTATCCTTCTTGGCATTTTCAGCTTCTGAGGGGCTGGTTGTTATCTCAGGAGCTGTTTCACTCAGCAGCTCTTTTTCCTTCTTGCAGGAATGCATTCCCTATTTTTATATATTGGGGATTTTCCTTTCTAACTACATTTCAAGGGGATTTTTTGCTAGTCCTGGCTTATCCTTATGATTTCTCTGTAGCTGATACCTCACTAGTATGTATTTTGTGCAGAAGATATTCTGTAAATAACAAAAATTATTACTGTAGTTTTTGTGGTATAAAGAGAATGAAGCTGTGGGTAACTTAAGGTGTGTCATTTTATCTTTGCTAAATGAAGTCCCTTAACTCCACATTATGCTTGCTCTGGGAAGTCTTCAATGCCCAAAGGTCCCTTGGTTTGAGCAATAGGACAAGAGGAAACGGCCTCAAGATGTGCCAGGGGAGGTTCAGGTTGGATATTAGGAAAAATTTATTCACAGGAAGGATGGTCAGGCACTGGCACGGCCGCCCAGGGCAGGGCTGGAGTTGCCATCCCTGGAGGGATTTACAACCTGCGGATGTTGCCCCTGGGGACAGTGCTGGGGAATGGCTGGGCTCAGTGGTCTCAGCGGGCTTTTCCGAGGTAACCAAGCGTGTGACTGTGTTGGTGCAGTTCCCCCTGACATCGTGGGCGAGGAGCAGAACGTGTCGGTGCTGCTGGGCCAGGCCCTGGAGCTGCGGTGCCGCAGCAGCGCCGTGCCCCCGCCGCGCCTCGCCTGGCTCAGGGACGGGCGGCCCTTGCTGCAGAAGCCAGGCCTGAGCATCTCTGGAGACGGGAGCGTGCTGAAGGTAAGCGGGGCTCCTTCCTGGCGAGTTACACTCCCCATGGAGCTGGGACAGCATTGGGCTCTCTGTGTGTGAGGAGCGAGGGGTGTCAGAGACCCCAGCTGTCTGGTACAGAGCTTGCTGGATCCATGCTGTGTTATTAACATTCAGGGAGACATATGTAAAAATAAAATTGAAACCTGAGCCCCCTCTCCTTACACGTTTCATGAATAATTACGTAGGAAGAAGAAACCCAGGTTTTCCTTTTGTCCCCAGATTGAAGGAGCTCAAGTGCAGGACGCTGGACGCTACACTTGTGAAGCGACAAATGTTGCTGGGAAAACTGAGAAGAACTATAATGTCAATATTTGGGGTAAGATTTATGAAGTTTATACCAGAAATGCGAGTGAAGCTCAGAGCTGAATTACGGTGTGAGACACTGAAATCCTCTGTAGTTCATCAACACTCAGTTGCTGAGGCTCGTGCAGGGAGATGTTGTTGTATTTGCTGTACTTGAACAGGCCCAAGACAGCGCACGTATTTTTCAAATTGTTTAAATTTAGTTGTAAATTAACACCAGTTACTCTACAGGCCTTTTTTGAGCTTGCAGGAATGAGAGTAGTTAGAGCTGTAAGTAGTGAGTAGTATCCCTTCTCATGGCAGAGGGTTGGAACAAGATGATTTTAAAGTCCCTACCTGGGTTTGGATCCATAACTTTAATGCCATTTAATGTAACATACCAACTTTCCACTTACTGAAATGCTGAAGCATTGGAAATTCAGATAAATAAAAGCTGCTTTACCTAGCTTTATTTGCTCTACAAATTTATTAGTGCTGAATCAAAAAAACAGCTTTAATAATTTTTTCCTATGGCTCTGTGACAAATGTG
This sequence comes from Acridotheres tristis, assembly GCA_037013685.1. Lineage (NCBI taxonomy): Eukaryota > Metazoa > Chordata > Aves > Passeriformes > Sturnidae > Acridotheres > Acridotheres tristis. Next base: position 25,441,207 of record CM072895.1, read on the forward strand.
GCTTAGGGCATTATTTTAATAATTGCTTTTGAGGGAGTTTTCTGCATCATCATTTTTTTCTCATATGCAAATTGAAATTGTCCCTGTTTTACTATTATAAATCAATTTCTTGTTTTGGAGTCACAAGACTAGAATTACCTATGAGGGTTTGTAACAGTAAAATGACATTTTTCTGTACAGATTTTAAGTCTGTCTTTATTAAAAGACCCATTCATGGCATTTAAATTAGAGGTGGGTTGTAGTACTATTTTTACCATGCCGTTTTCCCATGCTGAAGCAAATGCCATTTACTGTGCAGATCAACCTCTGCTCTCCTTTCTCTCTCACAGACTTTTGCACAGGCCCTTTGCTGGAGGGATTTAGATGTGTTCCTTTGTGCAGTAAGATAATTCCAGTAGGATTTGAGTGGAGGGATAATTCTTTGCTAGTTAGCAGCTTTGATGGGATAAGCTTGATAGAAACCACAGGCTGCCTGTGAAAGCCATCTGTGGATAATTGTTTGGAATTATAGTTTTCATTTATGCCCCAGCACCAAAAGTCTTCCGTGCCATATTTTGACATTTTAAATCCAGGAAATGTATCCTTCTAAGGATTGGTGAGATCCTGAGAGCTAAGTGTTGATCCAGGAGCCAGCCCATGAGTTAAATTAAGAAAATAGCACAGGCTTGTCCTGGCTAGAAGCAGGACAAATAAAGGGTAAAGCAGACAGCACCATAAGGCCCCACATAAGTGTTGTTTCAAACCCCACACATCTGGTTGCTGCTGGAGAGCTGGAGGTGTCAGAAGGAGAAGCTGGCTATTGTCACGTGCATTAAAAACGTGCTGCATAAGTTGTTCACCTGGGAGGTTTTATTTGCCAAATTCAACCTACATTCTCCTCTGCTTTTTCTTGGTCTCTACCTACTCTATTTTCATCTGATGAAAATGATTTCTTGATTGCTAAGAGGCAATTAATTAGCCCTTCCCTAGGGATTGGACCAAAGTGCTTTAAGACTTTGAGAATCAGAGTAAAACACTGGTCCCTTTTGTCTGCAGCTGATTCTGGTTTAGAGTCACAGAGCTGTAAAGAAAAGCAATCTTTCTGTTGCAGGAAGGTGATCAGAGGGGTGAGGTCCATAGCCTTGGATGTGGCAGCCAGTGTGCTGATGCAGGAAAAAGTCAAAGGAAAAATGTATTTAAAAATGAAATTTAAAAGTCACTGATGATGATCTCTGTGGGTTTATTGGCTGAGGTAATGAATGAGGCAGGCTCTTAGAGTTGGAGTCACTTGACAAAGTTCCCCAAACCATCTTTGTTCAGTGAGGTCCATTAAAGGCAGCCCAAAATAAAGCCTGTGCATGCAGCAGCCCTTAGAGCCAAGAAGGATGGATGCAGTCATTCCCAAGTGTGTTGTTCACTACCCAGGGCCTGGTTGGCACTGAGCAGGCAATTCTTGTCATTGCTTCAGAGCTGAATGGGGGAGATTTGCATGAGGGTCATTTGGGGTTTACTGCTGGCTGATAACGTGTTGTTTCAAAGGCTGCACTTATTTGACTTTTCTTTGCAGTGTCACCAAGTATTTCTGGCTTGGATGACAGCTCTCAGCTGACAGTCACTGAAGGGAGCTTGATTAGCCTGATCTGTGAGTCCAGTGGCATCCCACCACCCAGCCTCACCTGGAAAAAGAATGGTGGGTAACTGCCAATTGTCTGTTTTATAAAGCAAGTGGGATAGTTCTGACCTGCTGGATTTTGTTTTCATCTTGTGTACATTTTGGATGGTGTGCTCTGAGGAGCTCAAATGTGCAGATACCTGCACAGTTCTGACACTAGGTAAAGTGAACTCCAGGGGTAGATTATTCCCTTCTCTCTCTCTCACCTCTGCTTGGGTTAGGTGTTCCTGGAGGTGTGAGAGAAGTGCTTAGATTGCTTAGCTGACAAAAATGAACTGTGGAGCACTTAATATGTTTGTTTACCTTGGAGCAGCAGGACAGAAGCACAGTGCCCCATCCCTGGAAGTGTTCCAGACCTGAGTAGATGTCTTTTGAGCAACTGGAAGGTGCCATGGCAGAGAGTTGGAATGAGATGATCTTTAAGGTCCCTTCCAACCCAAACCATTCTGGGATTCTTAGACTTGTTTATGGATCCCAGACGTCAGGGCCAGGGTCACTGTGAGTTCCTTGGTGTGGAGTTGAGTTTCTGCCCTGTGATCTGCTGCATAACAAAGATTCTCTGAGCTGGTTTTAAATCTGTAGCCATGGCGTCCTGCCAAGTGGTGAAGATGCATGTAGTTATAGTAATTGCTTTGAGGATTCACCAAACCCTTTCTCTCATCCCATCTTGTTCAAGAGGAGTCTGCACACCTTTTGCTTGAGGGGTTAAAGTTACATTGCCAAACACCTCTTTAGGAATTGGCAGACAAAGCTACTATTTTCAGCACCTTCTTTTAAGCCTTGACACTATTGGAGATGGAATATAGGACAAAATAAGATAATTTACTCTTCCAGTGTGGTAATTCTTGTGTTATTAATCAATCTTACTTATATTTGTGTTTCTCTAAGCTGCACAATTCAACATGGTATGTACTTGCTTTAATTAATTTTGGCTCGTGGAAAGAACAAGTTTTAATTATGGAACTCTTATTCCAACACATAACATTTTCAGAGAACACGAAGTTGTTTTTAAACCTCTCTCTTGGAAGCCAAGAAAGGCCTTGTATGACATGTAAATGCACTGCAAGGTTAATGTGTGTACACTAAATGGCAGGAGGGAGACTTAAACCTGCTAGAAAGTCTAGAAAAGCAGTTAAAAAGGAAGAGGAGTATAAATTTCACCATGTTTGACACTTGGTGCACTTCATAGAGAGGACTTTAAATGCACAAGAGGGAAACGAAGTTGTTAGAAGTATCCATGGCAGGTGCATTCCTTCTGTTACGAAGTCTCCCTGCAGTTTGGAAAGATGAAGATGGATAATCTGAGGTCTCCTCAGCAAGACTGAGGAATCTGCTCAGAGAATGCAGTGGGAGTTTGCTGTCATGTTTCTGCTGAGGATTTCCTGAGAAGAAGCCTGGGACACACAACACACAGATGGTGTGAAACCTAAATTATATGTTTCTAAGCACTGGCCGTTCTGTGTGAGACAATAATACACTGAAAAATGAGTAATATTTTACTGAAAGTGCTGAGCTTTCTGCTAAGTGAAGGTGTTCCAAACTCTTCATGGATGTGAGGGACAGTCAGTGTGCTTTCCCTCAGGGTATCCCATGAAGTCAGTGGTTAATACAGAAAGTCCTCAGGATCTGCTTGTGCCAAGTTCTTGCTCTGACGAGTACTTCTAATATGGGCAACTGTGAACTCAGTCTTTTTGAATGAGCCAGGGGACTTCACACCGTGTGATTTTCGTTTGCTCCTGGCCATTTGTGTGGTCTTATGTGACAGAAGGTCTCTTGCAGGTTCTCCTGTGGTGCCAGAGCCATCGGGAAGGGTGCGGGTGCTGTCTGGGGGCAGACAGCTCCAGGTTGCAGTTGCTGACCGGTCTGATGCTGCATCTTACACCTGTATTGCTTCAAACGTGGCTGGGAGTGCCACCAAAGAGTACATCCTGCAAGTGTACAGTGAGTGCCAGCAAAACTCTGATCACGGTTTACCAGTTCTGCAATAATGTTATGGGAGTGTGAGGGTCTCCAGAGACACAGTGCTGGCTGCAGGACAATTCAGAGTTAGTTCAAGGAGAGTGTTATGTCATTAAAATTTTGGCAATTTGGACCTATAGCTTGACCAAGACATTGCATATCCCTGTTGAAAGTGCACAATCCACAGATGTAACCCCTTTAGTCTTGTTCCCAAGCATCAGTAGTGATGACAACTGACTGAACTAGATTTCCCTTCATTCCCTTAGACTTTACTGTATTTTTGTTAAGAATAAAAGGAGGTATTTTTAAACAATCCCACAGAGAAGAAAACTTTCCAAAATCTATAGGGATTGACAGTGCTGGGGCAGTCTTTTTAAATTTAATTTTTTCTCTTGTTTGCATTTTAAAAATTACCTTAAGTTAACATTTTAAAAAACATTTTTATTTTATGCTATGGGAGAGGGGGAAAGGAGGTGATTTGCCTTTTACTGGCTCTGCTGTTCTGGAAAATTGACTCAGCAGCAGGTGAAGATTCTGAAGTGCAGCTTCTAGTTGACTCCTACACTGTATGCCTTGTTTTTCCCTAGCTCGACCAACTATATCCAACAGTGGTCCCCACCCATCGGAGGTCGTTGTCACGCAGGGAAGCGAAATATCCCTGGAGTGCGAAGCTCAGGGCGTCCCCGAGCCAGCAGTGATGTGGCTGAAGGACGGGCGGGCCCTGGGCAGTGGCAGTGGCAGTGGCAGTGGCAGGGACGTGGCAGTGCTGGCTGGGGGCCGTGTCCTGCGGCTGGAGCGTGCCCGCGTGTCCGACACCGGCCGCTACGTCTGCGTGGCCACCAACGCCGCCGGGCTGGCCGACAGGAAATACGACCTCAGTGTCCACGGTGAGTGGGGGCCACCTGGGCACGTGGAAATTCACCACTGGGTGGCCAAGCAATGGTGTGGAGCTCAGTGCACCTCCTGTATCTGCTGCAGGGGATGCAGCTCCAGTTGCAGTGTTAGGAAAAGCCCAAATCCAAGTTTATAACTCCTGAATATTTTAAAATTGTAGCCTTCTTTCTGTTAATATCAATCCACCCCAAGTTGCTTCATCACCCGAGCTAACCCCAGGATATGGTACAATTTTACAGGATATTGGGGTGAGTGTCATGGTGGGAAATATTCGGTTGTTGGAGGGAGAAGGTTTAACCAAGACCACTCTCCTACTTGCCCTCAGTAAACTAATATTTGGGTGACATGACATTTTGTGAGCAAAATGAATTTGTATTTGCTCTGAAGTATGGCTTTTCCTTATTCTTTGCTGTAGTTCCCCCAAGTATTGGTGGTTACCTGCAGCTGCCCGAAAACATCAGCACTGTGGAGAAGAATCCCATCTCCCTGGTTTGTGAAGCCTCAGGAATCCCCTTGCCAGCAATAACGTGGCTCAAGAATGGGTTGCCTATCACCTTGAATAGCTCAATGCAAATCCTCTCAGGTACAAAAGCTGGAGGGCAGATGGCAACATTTCGCTTTGTCATGCCCAGAAATACACTTCATTTAGCTCTCCTATTTATTTTTCTCCACCTCTCCTGCTTCACAGTTGTTTCTACTGTTGAAAGAGGAAAAATCTTTGAAAGAAAAAATGACAAAAACCAAAGCATATCTTTAATTTCTATGGGTCTGTATATGAAATCGAAGAGAGCTTCAGAGATGAATGCATGTAAAGGCATTTCTGGTCATGTTGTTTCTTTGACCTTGGGTTTGCCACTGGCAAGCAGAAATTTGGAGTGACCTTATTATTCTCTTCAACTTCCTGAAAGGTGGCTGTAGTCAGCTGGGGGTTGGTCTAGTTCACCAGGCAGCAACTAACAGAATGAGAAGACACATTCTCAAGCTGTGCCAGAGGGGAAATATAGGTTGGATATTAGGAAAAAGTTTTTAATGGAAAGAATGATGAAGTGTTGGAATGATCTGCCGGGGGGGGGGTGGTGGAGTCACCATCCCTGGATGTGTTTAAAAAAAGACTGGATGTGGCACTCGGTGCCATGGTCTAGTTGAGGTGTTAGGGCATGGGTTGGACTCAATGATCTTGAAGGTCTCTTCCAACCTAGTCATTCTGTGAATTCTGTGAATCTCATGACAATACGTTTTGATGGAGTTTCTAATAGTCTGTGATAGCCACCATGCAAAGCCTGCATAATGAACCTAAGAACACTATCAGACAGGTAAAGAGCTGGAAGGTATTTAAGAGCTCAGCTAAGACTGCATTTGATGCTGATAATCTTCAGGATATTTTAATGAGTGCAGCTTTTAATGTTACAGATAGTCCTGTCCTCTGCTTTTCCGTTTTTGCATTTGGTGTGTGGAAAAAGGAGTGTGTGTGTGATTATTTCCCAGTACGAACCTGGCTCTGGGAACTGCTCTGCATTCCCTTCTGTGTCAAGCTGCCATCAACAAAAATAACATCTTCTGGGCTTGATTGTTTCTGTCCTGTCTGTTGCTTTCTACACCCACACTAATCTCACCTCCTGGATCGTGAGTCAGGAAGGGAGAGACAAAAAGATGTTTATTGTCTCTAGATATTGGCTGTGTGGGAGGGGAAACACGCCAGGGCTCAGGGCTTTGTTTTCCTTCAGGCTTTGTGCTTCAGAAAGCTACACGTTGTTGTAGTGAACTGTAGCCAGCATGGCACTTGGAACTTTATTTGTGCTTGCACAGCTATAAAAAACAACAACAACAACAAAAATCCTCCCCTAATTTTGGAGTTAAATAGCTTTGCCAAAGCAAGATTTTGGTTCTCTTGATTGAAAACATACTTGGCATTGTAGATACTTTCAGTGTGTGGACACACTGCTGGCAGCTTTTAGTCAGTTAATTCAGATAATGGAATCACAGAATATCCTGAGGTGGAAGGAACCCACAAGGACCATCCAGTTCAACTCCTGGCCCTGCACAGGACACCCCAACAGCCCCATCCAGTGCTTGAGAGCATTGTCCAGATACTGATGTTTGCTTTTGATGATCCTTCCTGAATATCTTCCAGGAAAAAGAAAAAAAAAAATCCTGCTTTGCATGATGCCCATGCCCTAAGCTGCACAAGGGCTTCAGGAAGGAGAAGAGCTTTTGTTTAGCCAAATGTAGAAAATCTGTCCTGCCTCAGCACGGGAGAGATGGGTGTACTCTGGTGTGTGAGCCAGGGAAGGTCACAGTCTCCTGCAGGCAGGTTTCTGCTTTTGTTTTGGCCTTGTGCAGAGGTGAATGGGAGAAGGGATCAGGGAGACACGAGGCTGGAAGGCCTGAGCCTCGCTCAGTCTCCCAGTGCTCCCTCCAGCAGGCAGGATTCCTTGGGCAGAGGCATATCCAGTAACCAGCTCAGCAGTTGGTTCCTCCAAGTACATGATCAATGCTTTCTGGGCTGTGTCCCAACAGTGATAGCCACAGGCAGGAGCTGCCCAGGGCAGGTGTGGTGTGGATTAGGGAATGGTTGCTGATGGAAGAGCTGCTGACCAGAAACTGGGAAAAGCTGCAGTTTGGCTTCCACCTCTGGCTTCACACTCAAATGCTTCCTAATGTCTGTTCTGCTGTTCCTCTGCAAAAAGCAAGGAAAGAGAAGTTACTCTGCGATGGCAAAGCAGGGGTATTCATGATCTTTGGTGAAACATACTTGCAAATCTTCATTTTAAATGAACTTGTCTGTACAAAGGTAACTTGACAACTACAGTGTTAAGAAGAATCTCTTAAACCATTGCATGTAAAACAGTGCTATTATCAGTTGTTATTATTGTTATTGATGGCACAATTAATGCAAATGCTGGAAGGGAGAAGTGGAATTTTATTTCTTATCTAGACATATGAAAATACCTTAAGGGTATTTATAACACAAGGTGTTTATAGAAATAAGCTTATTTTTGTGTGTACACACATAAAAAGCACTGATGAGGCATTATTAATTTTCCTGAATATTCACCTAGAATCTCGGTATAGCAAAGCACTCTTGTGAGTGAAAACCCTGCTGTCTGAGGTACTGTGTGCTGTCCCAATTTCCTGCCCAAAAGTGTGTGTTGCAGGCACAGCGTTCCTGCCACATTCCAAGTGCCAATCCATGAATTCCGTGCAGTGGGGCAGGGTGTGTGTGCCCTGGGGTGATGCTGGGTGGCAGAGCAGGGTGTGTGTGCCCTGCCCAGCCCTGGGGTGATGCTGGGTGGCAGAGCAGGGTGTGTGTGCCCTGCCCAGCCCTGGGGTGATGCTGGGTGGCAGGGCAGGGTGTGTGTGCCCTGCCCAGCCCTGGGGTGGTGCTGGGTGGCAGAGCAGGGTGTGTGTGCCCTGCCCAGCCCTGGGGTGATGCTGGGTGGCAGGGCAGGGTGTGTGTGCCCTGCCCAGCCCTGGGGTGATGCTGGGTGGCAGGGCAGGGCTCTGATGCTCTTTCGGCTGTCTCAGGGGGCCGGACACTGCGGCTCAGCCCCGTGGGTGTGGCTGACGAGGGACATTACACGTGTGTGGTGACCAACGCCGCAGGGGAGGCCAGGAAGGACTTCCACCTGTCTGTCCTGGGTGAGTACCTGCTTGGGTTTGGGGCATCACAAGAGAGGGGTTTGTTCTGTCACAGGGGGGCATTCTGTATTCTTTGCTGGTATTTTAAAAAATATTATGCCAAAACACACATCCTTAGGGGAAAAAAAAGTGAATTTGATGCCACAGACAGAAAATCAGGTTGTAAAGAGAAGCTTCTCCTACACAGAATCATAGAAACCTGGAAGGGTTTAGGTTAGGTTTAGCACGTCTCATTCTTCCCCCCAGCCCCCATGCCCACCACTATCCTGGGTTGCTCCAAGCCCTGTCCAGCCTGGCCTTGGGTACTTTCAGGGATGGCACCCTGTGTCACAGCCTTCCCACCCTCACAGGCAAGGATTCCCTCCCAATATCCCATATATCCCTGCCCTCTGGCAGTAGGAAGCTATTCCCCCTTGTCCTGTCCGTCCTTGTCCAAAGTCCCTCTCCAGCTCTCTTGAAGCCCACTGAGGTCCTGGAAGGGGCTCCAAAGTCTCTCCTGAGTCTTCTCCAGGATCAGCAATCCCAACTCCAATACAATGGAAACCTTCAGTTAGCAGAGCCTTTAGTATGACAAAGGATATAAACCGATGTGGTAGAGGGTGATTCTGCTGATGTACTTAGGCCAGGAGTTGTCTAGCAGGCTCTTTAGATGCTATTTGGAACCATTAATGTATTATTGTATCAAATGGCTTAGTTCTGCACATCAATATTTTCCCCAGAAAACACTACTTTTTGGTTTAGTAACTGTTATTTTTATCAATAATTGTCAGGCCTGGCACAGTGCAGGTTTTCTCACAGAATTTCTGTGTAGAATTTTGTTCTCAGTTTCTTTCTCCGGAGTGCTGAGCACCCTCATCTTCCCTTGCCTTCAGCTGACTTGGACAGATTCAGCCTGTAAATGATAATTCCCATTCAAGTCAGTTCATGTGTATTTGATGAGCTCATGGAAGTGTAAGTGTGGTAGAATGGAAGAGATGGATAAACACTGGGAAGCATTCATTGTCTGAATGTTTTCTTTGGAGGGTTTTAGTAGCAGGATGTTCTTGAGGCTTCTGGGAATCTCTGTTGCTCAGTGAAGCTGATTTCAAGTGGAAAATTTAATTGTTCAGTCCTCTCTTCCCTCCCCCCCAGTAATTTCTTTGTCTTTTAGAGGACAGTTACTGGAATGGGGCCTAACAGTGGCACAGAATCCTCACCAGTCACTGTCAGTGGGAACTGTACACAGACATGCCAGGGGTTTTCTGGGTTATTGTAGGAGGTGCAGCAGTTTGCAGGCAGAGCTTGGTGCAATAAGCACAATATTTATAGATTTGTAAAGGATTTGGTGTGGCTTTGCCATATTTTTGAAATTAAGATGTGTTGATGACTTACTGTATTATTTTGGAGTCAAAGCAATGAGTTGCTGTCTTTGTTTATGAATAGTAGTAACTTCTGGCCTGACTTAAGTCGTGAACTTCATGTTTTATTTCCCCCTCATTTGTTTCCTTCACTATAGTTTGAACTCTTCATTAGTTATCAGAAATCTGGTGTAACATTCTTGTCTCTGTTGACAATGAATTCTGCATATTTCCATGATTCATTCTTTTATAACATGTTTTTTTCCAGCAGTGAGCTAGATCACAAATAAGCTGCTAAATAGATTTTGATTCCTTTCTTTTTAGATCTTCTATCTAGGCTGAAAGTTTGCATTTTGCAGGATTATTAAAGCATAAATCTGGTTCCTTACTCTGACCATTTTATTACAAAATTTCCTGTATCTCCTGGAGATGGAGCTGCTTTCTAATAACCACTATAGGTCTCCTTTTCAGCCTGTTACACTCCATGCCTGCTTCAACTTGTAGTGCCAGTTTCTTTTGGCCTGATCTACAAGTGCCTTTACCTTGAAAGAAATAATTGATCACAGCTTTTAACCACCACAGCTACTCCCTAGCACGCTCATAATCTGCTCTCCTCATCCAAAAGCACAAGTTGACCAGGATAATTTGGATACATGTCAGCCACGTTGGCCATACAGCAGGAGTTTCCTTGCCTTGGGTTGGCTGTTTGCGTGGATGGGATAAGTATTTTAGGGGTTTTATCTTCCACTTCCCTAGAGAAATGTAATTTGTACCACAGCAAGGTTTCTTTGGACCTATGTAGTATATTCATTCCCTTATGGAATTAGCTGTATTTGCAGAGAGCACTGATAAGCTGTGGCACAGCATCAACTTGTTGGGAATCTGTTGTATTGCTCTTGGTTTTTTATGGCAGTTCCTGTGTAACCAAAGAAGAGTTTGTTTTCCTAATCCTTTGTTCCTGGGCTCACCCCTCCTAGCATCATCAAGTAGCCTGTTGCATTTCAGTGTTGCAAAGAATCCATGCTGATGCTGTGTCCTTGCCTGTTGCAGTGCCTCCAGGGATTGTGGGGGACAATGAACTGGAAGATGTGAAAGTGAAAGAAAAGCATGGAGTTACCCTGATGTGTGAGGTGACAGGTAAAAGAACAGTTTTTGATTTATCTTTGCTCATCAAGCCATGGTTAGATCACTACTGGTGCTGCACAGCCTGTTTTTAATGGGATTTCAGTCCAGCGGGATTTTTAAATCCCAGGTTTCACTGTGGTGCTTAGAGCAGGACTAAGCACTCCTTGTAAAGGTTGGATGAGATGAACCAGGAGGGATGTTGCTGTGATATTTCTTCTCCAAAGGCCTGTGGAATTTCAGAGAAGGTGTATATCACTTCAGGAGGTTCAGAGTCTTCAGAATGCACATTCCAAAACTTCCCTCCTTACATATACATGAAAAGCACTCTTGAAACTGTGTTTTCCTGTTCCACAGAAATCTTAGTATATCCTAGAGGTTATGCACCAACTCATGTTTCCCATTTTCCCAACTCCATCAAGGGAACCCTGTGCCACAGGTCACGTGGCTGAAGGATGGGCAGGCTCTGGTGGAGGCTGCAGATGCCAGGATCGTGTCCAGTGGGCGATCCCTGCACATCCCTGAGGCACAGCTCCTGGACACGGGCCGGTACACATGTCTGGCATCCAACACTGCTGGGGACAGGAGCAAAACCTACAGCCTCAACGTGCTTGGTGAGCAACTGGGCTGCCTCTGCCAGAGGAACTGGCAGCTGGGAAGAAAGGGTCCTGTTGGAATTCTCTAGGGCTTTATTGACAGCAGTGCAGAGGTTGCCTGTCTGTGATTAGAATTTCACATCTTAGTAATTGATAAGTGATAGTGGTTTGGTAGAAACACCAGTGTTGTGCTTTAGATAGCAGAGCTGGAACATAGGGAACCTTCACATCGTCCCTATGGAATGGGCAGGACAGCACTTTGGCTTATTGTGATTCAAGGAAGGAGCATCTGAAGAGCATTTCAAATTGTGATCTCTTCAGAAAAGCTGAAACCATCTGCGCTTCTCATTTTGTGTTGTTTTGTTTTCCATAATGGTTGTTGCACAACAAAGTGCAAACAATGGTGAGTTTGTTTCCCACAAACAACTTGTTCCTAGGCTCATCCCTTCTTCCAGGATCATCAAGCAGCAGTTCTGCTCAAGGAGCAGTGGTTGCATTCCTTGCGACCTGAGCTTGACAAAGGCATGGATGGGAGTGAATTCCACTGATTTGGGATCACTGCTGACTTCAGGACAAAACATAAAACCAGCTGAGTGTTGTTTGGGTCTGGGTTTTGGTGCTCCTTGTAGGACTGCCCCCCGCTAGCTGAAGCTGCAGCCAGATTCCTAGACTGAACAGGGACCAGAAAACAGGCTTTTCTGAGAGGGGCTTTCGTCCCTGTGGTTACTGATTTTGTTGTTCCCAGTGGCTCCAAGCATTGTGGGAGCAGACAGCCAAGGGAATGCAGAGGATGTCACTGTTATCCTCAACAGCCCCACCTCGCTGGTCTGTGAAGCTTATTCCTACCCCCCAGCCACCATCACCTGGCTGAAAGATGGGAATCCCTTAGAGTCCAGCAGGAACATCCGCGTTCTGCCAGGTAAACTCTGTTCTCACTGAGAAATAACACCTAATGCTTTTATTGCATGTTTTTCTGTTACAGACTTCTTTAAAAAAATCGAAGGCTATATTTTTCTTAAGTGTAATGGACTGGCACAGGTTGTCCAGAGAAGCCGTGGCTGCCCCATCCCTGGAAGTGTCAAAAGCCAGGCTGGATGGAGCTTGCAGTAACGTGGGATAGTGGAAAGTGCTCCTGCCCATGGCAGGGGCTTTAAGTTTCTTCTAACCCAAACCATTCTGGGATTCTTTGTACTTCTCTAGCACTTCCTATTCCAGTATTTTTAAGTACTTCACAATTAACTGATCGTTTATTTGTGTTTTGTTATATATTTATCCTTTTGTACCATCAAACAAAATGATGGGAGAATTCGTAGAAGTTAATGATAAATATAAATGACTTGCAATTGTGTGGAAGTTAGATGGAGAGAGATATAAATTATTAAAGAGAATGAGGTGGGATTTTTCTAGGTCATTAGTAGTTTGCCGTTTTTAGTTAGTAGAATAATTTTTCCCTAGTACCTGTGAGGTGGAAAATGGTAACAAGCTTCAGAGGGAACACTGGAGTACTGTAGATGTACAAGTACCTTACCTTGTTAACTGCAAGTGTTCAGTGAAAGAATGAGTCCTGGCTAAATATCTTCAAGAAATTCCCTCCACAGATTTCTTGAGAAATATCTGAATAAATTTCCCAAGAATCCATAAGCAACAGGAGTTAAGATCCACAGCACTGCCATAAATCATGCACTCATTTGTTACATGTGGTAGTAAGCAGTCAGGTTTTCTGGTCTTCAAAGGGCAGATTTTGGACAAAAGGGTTGGAAATATGCTGCATTTAAAGTATTTAAGTATTTAAATAACTGGGAAGCAAGAATATGGTGTGAGTGCTATTAAAGGTTGTTGTCTTTGGCAGGTGGGCGGACCCTGCAGATCCTGAATGCCCAGCAGGACAGTGCTGGAAGATACACCTGCATAGCCACAAATGAGGCTGGAGAGACACTGAGGCACTATGAAGTGAAAGTCTACAGTATGGCAATGCTTTTGGTTTTTGAAATTTCTTTTAATTTTGCATTTTTCCATTTTACCCATTGCAGTGTTGTCTGTCCTGATGAATACAAGATTTCCTATTAGTGGCTTTGCTGAGCAAACATCTGCATTAGCTCCTGGCAATGCTGGAGGAAAGACACCAGAAAAGTTGATTGTTGCATTCTTTGCAATGTTGTGCTAAAAGCCTTTATATCACCCAGGGGAGGACATTTAAGAAATACTGAACTCCAGTTTCCTCTGAAATCTTTTGGTGCTGATTTTCAAGTCACATGAGTGCAGCAAAATGGGAGATGTGAGCAAAGAATCTCCTGAGCACAGAAACCATTTTAGAAAAATAGGCGAGGGCCTCTAACATCTAGTGGGACACTTTATTGAGGAAGTTAAAACAGGAGGATACTATTTTTATATCCTTCCATAAGATTCCATATGCACAAAAATGTTCCCATTCAAGTCTTTCTGTCAGCACATTATCCTTTGAGCATCTCTACCTAAATACTCAGTTTTAATGCTCAAGCTCTTCATTATGGGCTCAATCAATCATGATTTTTACCTTTTCTTTTTAAATTTCCCAGTCTGATTTGTAATTGGTTTGCTCCCTTACAGTAACCATACTGTTATTTAATTACATTAAGTCCCTAATAAGGCCCCACTGGATTTAGAATAATGAAAAGGTGACAAAAGTGTTCATTATGTGGCTATGTGGGAACATAACACCCTTCACCCCCAGATGCCTTGCAACTGTCAGTTATTAGGGTACTGTAAGTATTAAAATTCCCAGTGGAAAAAAAGAGTAGAAAATGCTCTGAAAACATTTTATATAATTTCAAAAATATTATGAGACCAAGGTGGGGGGTAGCTGAAGAATTTTGAAACATTCTATTTTCCTTCTGATTCAGAAAGAAACAAGATTTTGCAACACTGGGATTTCAGTGGAAATGTTGAGTTTTGACCAGCTACCCTGAGTGTAGACTTGTGATCAAACATGTTTCTGGGAATACTAGTTTCCGTTAAAATGCTTTTTAATGACTACAATACCCTGCACTTTATAGAATTGAAACCAGGCACGTAATAATGCAGTGCTGTAGTTAGGTAGGGCTGTAGTCAGGTTTTCAGGTTTAAAAACCTGCATGTTTAAAAGTGTTGAACACAGCTTTGTGTATTTTTGTGCATAATACCTGTACTAAAAGTGGCTGAAAATACATACATATATATATGCAAGTATATATCAAAGTAATAATTTGGCTGTAGGCAAGAGGCAGTTTATTGGGGGAATGCACTTGCTCTCCTGGAGGTTATCATCTGGGATCTCCTTTTTTCTAGTTAATGTTGAAATGCTGCAGCAGCCAGTAAGCCATGACAGTCTCTCCCCCTTCTGCTTTTGTCTGTGTGCAGTTCCACCCACCATTGCCAAAGGGGATATCTCGGGGACAGGGCTGTCCCCCAAGGAGGTGAAGATCAAAGTGAACCACAGCCTGACTCTGGAGTGTGAAGCTCACGCCATTCCTGCTGCAGCCATCAGCTGGTACAAGGATGGACAGGCCAGTCACAAACTCGATTCCTTCCCGAGGGCATGTGGGACAGGAACAGCTGTGTGTTGCCTGTCCCTGGAAATAGCATCCATGCAGGGCAGCAGGAGTCACCCTCGCTCCCTGCTGCTGGCAGAATCACTGCCCGGCAGTTTGGCACGTTTGCTGTCACCCAGACCTCTGAAAATCGACATCCTGCCTCTTGGTGGGTGCCCGGCAGTGCCGGAGACAGCGGGGCTGGAGGCTCCAGGCCTGGCACTGGCTGTGCTGTGAGAGGGAGTGCCCTTCTTGGCAGGAGTCCCATGGTGTGACCACAGGGCCCGTGGCTGTTGTGTAAAGCCCCCAAAGGCTCTGTTACAGATGGTTCCCTCAAGTGCTGCCCTTGCAGAAGTTGCAGAGCCTCCCCCTCGGTCCTGGCAGAGCTCACAAAGCCACAAGAGCATCTGGCTGCTCCGGGGGGGTGAGGCACAAGTCCTGCCACACACAGCGCTTCATGAATCCTTCTGGAGGGCTTGGGAAGGGCAGGGCCTCGGGGATACACTGAAATACAGCACGGGGATCAATAAAAAAGGAACTGTGCTGCTCTTATATGAGAAAGGAGAGTATAATCTCTTGCTTGAGCTGTTCTTGGTAGAGCACTCATCATGGAGCAGCTCTTCCTGGATTTAAAAAGCATGAGGGAATAACTTGGATGATCACTCTCTGGCTCTTTCAAGTGTCCTGCTGTTCTGGGATCCCTGGGAGTCCTGGCTATATGGCCAAAGAAAAGCTCAATTTGGGGAGTTAAGAGGTCCCCAAAGGCAGTAGCTATGCACACCTGACTGCCAGTGGCACAGCAGCTGCTGCTCCTTAGGCTTCCCTCGATGAAGACTCCTGTCCATGGGCTGAATGAATTGTCCCCTGCAGGCCAGGAGTTCAGTGCTGACTCCCTAATCATGGAAGCATGGATTCATGGCATGGTTTGGGTTGGAAGGGACCTCAAAGCCCATCCAGTTCCACCTCTCCCATAGGCATGTATCTCCCACTAGACCAGGCAGCTCATCTAATGTATTCTGGACACACAGACTGTGTCACTGCAGCCTCTGCTGTCACGTGTGAGCCACATTTGGGCACAGGAGTGTCTAATCCTGTGTCTCTCTGTGCTGCTGCTCTGTCCATTCTGTGTTCAAACCGTGTCTTTGCTGGGCAGCAGATCTGTAGGATGGATTAAATCCATTTGTTCACCTCACAGAAAGCTGGGAGTTTTCCATGTTTTGGAAACTTGGCCAGTGAGTTCAGGGATTGGATCAGCCTGATTGGATCCATTGTCACAAGAGCCCTGGCCTGATGGGGATGGCATCCTGGGGCTAGGAGTGATGGAAAATCACATCCTTGAGGAGACCATCCACCACGATCAGAAGGGTGAAGATGCAGAGTTTCTGACCGTGAAAAGAAAATTGTCTCCAGGAACTTGGAGCTTGATTGAGTTTACTCATGTTGCTACCACAAATCTGGCTGTTTCTAGTGTATTCTTTGCTAAGTATTAATTTTCTTTTGAATTGACATTGCAGCCACTGCAGGCAGATGAGCATGTCCTGATGCAGGGCAGTGGCCACACCCTGCACATCAAGGAGGCCCAGGTGTCAGACACGGGGCGCTACACTTGTCTGGCCTCCAACATTGCTGGGGAGGATGAGCTGGAATTTGATGTAAATATACAAGGTAAAAGGGTAATAAAACTCCCCTAGTAGCCTGCTTTTCTAGTATTCTGGGATATTTGAATTAATAATTTTAGGTCCTTTACCCTTGTGTGGTCAAACCCAACGCTTTTGTGTTTTGTGTGGCTTTAATTTCAGAGATATTTTGCTCATTGCTGACGTTTTGTATTTGATTATGTTTTTATACATTGTGTTTCTGAAATCAGTGCAATGACATAGCAACTCTGATCTTCCTCTAAATGCCATGAAAAATTCTAATTTGTTTTGAACTAAAACATACTTTATTTTTCTGGTTTGAGTAGTATTTAGAGGCCCCAGACACAAGCATCCTATTGGCCTACTGTGTGTAAATACATGGAAACATTCATGAGTAATTTCTGAAAATTTAGACAAAATGAGCTTGAGTGAAACCAGATACCTCATTGTTTAAGTATTTTTGTTGATGAATACCCTCTGTGTTTGTTACCAGGTCATCTTACCCTGTTATTTATTAGTCTTCAAAAAATACTCAGTAAATTGCTCAATTGTTCATTCTAGAAGAGCTAGAATTTTCCTGGGTAACTTAAAGTAGGGGGAGGGGTTGATTTAATACACTTAATTTTTGTTGCTGCTATTGAACATTACAATACCATCTTATTCTTGACTTTACCAGCTATTTCTGCTGAAAAATGCAAACATTTTTCCTCTTCTTTGTTGTAGTTCCTCCTAGCTTCCAAAAACCTTACAGGGAATGGGAAGCTGGGAACATGGTAGATGCAGAAAGAGGTGGAGAAAGTAGAGATGTGATTGTCAACAACCCCTTGTCACTGTACTGTGAGACCAACGCTGTTCCTCCTCCTGTGCTCACATGGTTTAAGGATGGGCATCCCCTGAGCTCCAGTGACAGAGTGCTCATCCTGCCAGGTGGGTGTTCAGCTGGCACTCTCTGACCCTGCACTGAGGTGATCAGAGGAATGGAGGAAAGGCTGGGAAAGTTGAGATTGTTCAGCCTGGAGAAAAGAAGTATCAGGGTAACCTCACTGTGGCCTTCCAGTGCCTGAAAGGGCTGACAGGAAAGCTGGAGAGAGACTGTTTACAACAGATGGAGGGACAGGACAAGGGGGTATGGACTCAAATTGAAGGAGAGTGGGTTTAGATTGGATATTGTGGAAAAATTCTTGGCTATGAGGGTGGAGAGGCCCTGGCACAGGGTGCCCAGAGAAGCTGTGGCTGTCCCTGGATCCCTGGAAGTGTCCAAGGCTGGGCTAGACAGGGGTTGGAGCAACCTGGAATAGTGGAAGGTGTCCCTGCCCATGGCAGGGAGTTGCACTGGATGATCAATAAGGTCCCATCCAACCCAAACCATTCTAGATTAAGGAATGGCATTAGTACTGGTGATGACACACTTCTCCCCTTCAGAGCACTTCTTTAATGTTATTTTCAGACTTCATTAGCTGGAAATGTTTCTCTCCAGTCCTTGGCCTTAAGTTGTTTCCTTTAATTTAAGAAGTGTGCCTAAAATGATGTGAATGTCACCATTGAACTCTCACAGTGAATCATGGAATCTCAGAATAGTTTGGTTTGAAGGAATCTTAAGGCCCGTCTCATTCCACCCTCTTCCATGGGCAGGGACACCTTCCACTCTTTCAGATTTCTTTAAGCCCCATCCAGCCTGGCCTTAGGCACTTCATTGTGTTGCAAAATGAAATACAGCAATGATACCTTCTCTCTGCTGTATTCCTGATTTATTTCCTTATTAAATTTGCATTGACAGAAAGATAATTGGAGTAGAAAAGCCAGATAACCAAGGGGTGAGGCATGGAAAGTATGTTTGCAGCAGAAAAATGACCATGATCTCCTACTTAAGCTCGTGGGGAAGGGAAAGAGCTGCCTGCAGTCATGAGTGTTGCTATGCAGAGATGGTTTGGGATGGAGTGTTTAAAGAAGGGCAGTGGTAAAATGAACACCTGCCTGTCCATCTTCTTCATCTCTTGAGAGAGCAATGACAAATACTCCCAAAGTGTGTGTCCCAAACATTTCCTCTCCTTCTGAAGGCATTTATATGGCTATGCTTTTATGAAGAATCATAGAGTGAAAAGTACCTCTGAGCCCCAGAGTGAATCTTTTCAGTTTGGAACGGAATATTCTGTGCTTATATTTCCTTTTGCATATTAGTTCTGTGCCATCTTACTGAGAAATATTTCTGTTTTTGATGGAAGAGTAATGCCTGGCTGCATATTGCTGCAGCATATTCTTCCATTATGTGGAATTAATTGCTCTTTTCTAACATTTCACTACGAGCATGGCTGCACTCCAACTATCTGCCTGTAGAAAAAGTAGCCAGGAAATGAAAACCTTTAGCTACTTGTAATTCAGACCAAATGCTGACCATTCATAAATTTGCTTGTTCAGGTCTCTGGTGGGGTGTGGTGTGGAGATGATGGAGAGTGCTTGATGCCCCCGTGGATTTTGTTTGCAGGGGGCCGGGTGCTGCAGATCGCGCGGGCCCGGCCGGGGGACGCCGGCAGATACGCGTGTGTGGCCGTCAACGAGGCGGGACAGGACTCCATCCACTACGATGTCCGAGTGCTCTGTGAGCTGCCCTTCTCCTCTGAGTGCCAAAAAGGGCTTCTGTGCAAAATAACCAACCACTGTAGTCCAGGAGTCCCTAGTGTTTTTAATGTTTGTTTGTAAACTATGACATTAATGTGTTTAGGGTGCTAGAGCTGTACAGCTGTACAGAGTTGTGTGAACAGACTGTTCTTAGCTCCATGTGTGTAGGTTATTATTATAGGAACTCAGTTGTGTTACAGCTCTCACCATTCAGCAGAAAGAAAAGCACAGGAAAAACATAGGTTTTATCTTGGTATCTCTTGTTCTCGCTTCAGCTTCCCATTGAGAATTATGACCAATACTTTTCTCTTTCTTTATTTTGGCCATCATTTTCCACAATACTTGCAGAACACCCAGAGCCTGAAGGGAACTGAGGATTTAGATTAATGAATGTCTGCAGAGCCATTTGGATGACCTTTTGTGTCTGTTGATGTACTCAACATTTTAGCCTTGGGATACACTTCTTTGTCTCCATGGTGGTGTTATACCACTGAAAATACCGATTTATTGTTACAAAGGGGTCCTGCCTTGGAAATAATCTTTTATTTTGATGGCAAAGAACACAGTGGAATAACTGGAAGATGAGTTTTTACCTCTCCTTCTCTCTGTGTGCTGTGAATAAGTGTAGTTCTGCTGCAGTCCTTGGAGTTGGGCTGAACTACTCATGGAATGGCTTTATCTTTCACTGGATTCACTGGAGGGTTTCACTCCTTCCTCCTGCAAATCCAGTCTAATCTCAGAACTACCTGAGAGGTGCTGAGTGCGTGTTCTTCTCACCTTTGCTCCTTGCAGCTCCCCCATCCATCAGTGGGGCCAATGGGGACCTGTCAGAGGAGGTGACCGTGCTGGTGAGCAAGGAGGCAGCCATGGATTGCATTCCCAGTGGGAGCCCTTCCCCAAGGATCACCTGGCAGAAGGATGGCCAGCTCTTGGCAGAGGATGACAAACACACATTTCTGTCCAATGGAAGGAGGTTACAGGTAGTGTAACCTTTTTAATAGTGGAAAAACTGGCTTTTGGCAACAAAACCCAGTCTGGTTTTGTTGAGTAGGAAGTATTTTCTTTCTTCTACAAGGTGCTGCAAACATAAGGAGTTTTTGTCTTTTGTTCCTGTCCCTCACCTGCTGCTTCTCACTCCCATGTAGTTCCTCAGATCTAGCCATTTGTGGGTTCATGCTATGAACCACATCTGTTAAAATCACTTGCTTTTAAATATTATAGACTTTTTTTGAGAAAATAGTGAAAATAGTGTATTATGTAGAACTTTCATTCCCATTGATGAATGAAATTGAATAAAACTATGAAAACACAGAGCTGGGCTTAATCCTCTCCACTTGCTTCTTTGGCAGTGAGTTGTCTATATATTAGTTCCAAAACCATGTTTTGTATTTTTTTGCCTTAGATTTTGAATTCCCAAATAACAGATACTGGCAGATACGTCTGCATTGCAGAAAACATAGCTGGAAGTGCCAAGAAGTATTTTAACCTCAATGTTCATGGTGAGTACCATCATCCATAACTTCTGTCAAATGCTAGTTCAGCTTGCATGTGTTGTTTTTAGCAGAGTGATCAGACCCCCTCAGTTTCATTCATGGGAGTCCTACTGGGTGTGATGGAGATTCTGACAGACCAGAACTCATATCAGTTTAAAGTACCTTGACAACATATGGCTGCTCATAGGTGTTCCAGAAAGGTGGGAGTCATTATTGAGGGGGACTGGTGTGGTGGCTGTGTTAGCCCAGCTGGGGTTGCTGAGCCCTGGAATCCTGAATTATAAGCAGATTGGATTATAGCGTGTTTTGATACATTCAGAAAACACATTTTTTTCAAAGAAATTAATGATAGAAAGCATTAAACAAAGATACACAGCTTGTAAAAGCTTGGTTTTTAGAAATGTGCCCTTTGAGGTTCCTTTCTGTTCTCTATTTTTGTTTTCTTGTGGAGTAACAACAGAGCTAAAATAAATGTTGGCTTTAAGCATCAGAAGTCTAAGACAAATATGATCAAGATGTTCTTCACAGAACAGTCTCTACTGCCTTCCCTTCCCTCTCCTGATAACTTCAGAAAATCAAGACACCTCTAATTAACATTTCAGAGTAAACCCAGACTTCCCCTTCTATTTCTGCCCACTTTCAGCTTTCCATCCTGAAGAGAAAAGAAGCATCATTCCCTCCAATTCTTCTGCACCATTCCATGTTTCAACCTGACAAGGAATACTGGCAGCTACATTTTTTTTCTGCTTTATCTGATAGAAAACAAGGGCTGTATATTCTCCTACCTAAAGACAGTACCAGCATCCCAGGAATGTAAGGAGTCAGCTTATTGCACAAAAAAATGCAAAATTTGCATTTTTCCTCTGCAAATTTACCTACTACATGGCACAGATTTATAGCACTTTTTGCTATTCAGTGCATTTAGCCAAAAGTAGTGTTGTCGTGGGAAGAATTTGCCCTGGAGTTGTTCTCTGAGAAGTTATTTTCTGGACAGATAGTGGAGTCTGTCCAGATTTCATGATGTGTGAGTTTTGTTTCTGAATCAAAATATTTCACTTTTCCTGACATTTGTGTTTAAATTTAACCTTCTGTCTTAAAAATATTTGGTTTTAGTGATTATGGCTAAATACTATTCTCTTAAAAGAAATATTTGTATGAAGTTTCAATTCTACCTCAATGGTATTACCAACTTAGGTCTGTTTTTCTTAATGCATTTTAATTTGAAAAATTAGAGTGTAGCTGGTCAGGAAAAGACCACACTGGGTGAAGCACTAAGGAAAATTCATTATCAGAAAGCAGCAGGATCTGTGTTTTGTCAATGTCAAAAAAAAGGCTATTTCCCAGCCTTTTTATGTGTTTCTAATAGAACTGGTCTCATAAATTTAAATAAAATACTAAAGAAGATGCTCTTTATTAAATTGAAAAATTAACTTCTGGTCTCCAAGGTGAGGTGATAAAACTAATACAACACCTTTTAAAACACAGGAAATAAGCACCCAGATTTAAAATTGTAGGGGAATAATAGGTAATTTTCATGCTGAGTGCTATATCTGAGACCGTGACTGTGTCTTTATGCACATACAGATACATTTGCATATGCAGATTACCTGTGGTAGATTTGTGGGTGTTTTTTGCTGCCGAAATTGAAATCATCCACTGACACAATTTAAGCAAATTTCATTAAAGACAGCTAAAATTTTGTCCTGTACATTAAATTACCCATTGCCAGTAATCCTATCTGTGGAAAAGAAACGTGTGAAAGTAAATAAATACAAATAACTATCAAATGTCATCAGATCAGAATTCTCCACTTACTCTAGTGAACCATTTTATCCTCTTTATCAGGGAAATATTCTTCAGTTATTCCAAGCTGAAAAATATGGACTGAATTCCCCATTTACATGGACTAGTCTTGTTTGTGCAGTGCCCAGAGGAGCCATAAACTTGCCTTAATGACTGGTTTGTGTCACTCAAGTGGCAGCAAACAGCTGGAGCATTTCAGGGGGAGATGGGCCAAAATACTTCCACGTTTCTGTCTTTGAAGAGGAGGAGTCCGTGTGTTCTTTGGAATGATTTTTTCCACGCAATAAAGCCAAGAACAGGCTTTTGCTTTCTTCTTCAGTGTTTTATATATCCCCACTGCAAAAACATGGCAACTAGAGCTTGGGGGTTATTAAAAGGAACAGATTTACAGGTCTTTCATTCTAAATTGTTCTTGTAGAAAGGTCACATGTCAAACTATTCGTGATTTAAAAATTCTGGGACTTGTAAGCTTAAGGAATGCACCCCTTGGAGCAATGCTGCATGCCAGGATTTTCCAGTGCTAACTCACTGCTAAGCAACAGGTTTATCTGGTTGATGGAACAACTCTGAACTGTGTTGGGAGGAATAAGTTTGGGGTCTCTGTAGGTGGAAAATGGACTGTTCCAAAGAGAACAGGTGCAGCAAGGAATCAGGAAGAGGTGATAGTAATCCTACATATCCTGACAATGGGAATTTGCTCTGTCCTTCTTCACACAGCAAATGTCCATGAGCAGTGTTAGAAAATTGGCAGTGCATTGTCAGGATCTTGTGTGGGTTTATTAGCCCTCCCAAGCCTCTAGCACAGAAGGACTGCAGATGAAATAACTGACATTGTTATGAAGTACAGGAACAGGAATGACCATTAGATTCGTTTCAGTCATATTTCCAGATGCATCCAAAAAGCAGTGGATCCATTCATAGGATGTGAAAGATTTTTGCAACCTGGCCCTTTGGCAAAATGCAGCAATTCAGCTTTATTGTAGTAAATCAAGATCTTGTGGGAAATCCTTTGCTGATACAGTGATAGATGCTATTATTGTATTTTTCTCTCCACAGTTTCTCCAAGTGTTGTTGGAACTAACCCTGAGAATCTGACCGTGGTGGTGAATAATTTAATCTCTCTGACTTGTGAGGTCACGGGCTTCCCACCTCCTGATCTCAGCTGGCTCAAGAATGGAAAGCCTATCAGTTCAAATTCCAACACTTTTATTGTGCCTGGTGAGGAATCTCAGCTACTGTGCAGCCTTCAGGCTCAGCTTCTGTCTGGTTTGTCTTGATAGGGCCCATGGCCACTCTTCATGGGGCACAGTGCCTGTGCTCAGCCTGTTGCACCTGTAATTCTAAACCAGCCTTTGGGATTGACATAATCACCACAGAACAAATCTCCAACCTTCTCTCCTCGCTGCAGGTGCTCGGATGCTGCAGATTCCCCGAGCCAAGCTGTCAGATGGTGGAGAATACACTTGTACTGCCAGGAACCCGGCTGGGGAAAGTCAGAAGAAGAGCTTCCTAACTGTCCTTGGTTTGTGTTTTACTGTTTTCTGAATTAATATTTCAAAGTGTGGGGAGGTTTATCTGCTTTATTGGGTTGTTCCAACAAAATGCAGAACTGAGTCTGGGCTCCTTCCCCAGTGCCCCCGAGCATCAAGGCCCAGGGGGGAGCATCGGTGACAGTGCTGAACGTGCGAGTGGGCACCCCGGTGAGCCTGGACTGCGAGTCCAATGCCATCCCAGCCCCCGTCATCACCTGGTACAAGAACGGCCGCATCATTCCCGACTCTGCCGCCGTGGAGCTCCTGGCAGACGGGCAGACCCTGCGGATTGAGGCTGCAGAGGTGGGCCAGGAGTGGGGGAGGCTGCATCTGCTGCTGCTCTGCCACTGCCAAGCAATTACTTCAGTCTTTCGTGGTGTATTTTACTTGCTGTACATGGGGGATGTGTTTCCTGGAGGCTTTTCATCCTGTGAGAAGCACTTTGAGTTGACGGAGGCACAGGTTTTTAATGTCTCTAAACTGTAGCATTAAGGTAAGAATCCATAATGATTTCTTTTAAAACTTGTTTTTATTTCAGGTTTCTGACACGGGACAGTATGTGTGCAAAGCCATAAATATTGCAGGACGAGATGATAAAAATTTCCATCTCAATGTTTATGGTGAGCACCCTCTGCATCATCTACAATGGTTATTCTAATAGCTTAGATTTAGCAGATTAGGCAATTCAAAATCAGTTTACATAACATTCTTACTGGTTCCATTCAATTCACAGTGCCTCCAAGTATAGAAGGCCCTGAGCAAGAGCTGGTCAGTGAATCCATCAGTAATCCTGTCACCTTTGTGTGTGATGCTACTGGAATTCCTCCACCTACATTAATGTGGCTTAAGAATGGAAAACCGATAGGTAACATTGTCTCATGCTTTTCACTCCTCTTCTTCCCCTCTTTGAGGCACCACTTTGCTGTTTGCTGTCTGGTTTGTGTTTCTTCATTTGTCTCTAGAGAGACTCTTTTGAGAACTGATTGGAATCTTTGTTTTGAAACTCTGATGGAACAATTTCTCCCCAAAGAGATGTTTGCTCCCTGTATGCTGGTTTGGAATGATGACTTGTTTATGTATTTTAGAAAACTTGGATTCTCTTGAAGTTCATATTTTATCTGGTGGAAGCAAGCTTCAGATCGCTCGCTCTCAGCTCCTGGACAGTGGCACCTACACGTGTATTGCCTCCAATCCAGAGGGGAAAGCTCAGAAAACCTATGTGCTTTCCATCCAAGGTAAGGAATGGGGGAGGATGCAGAGAGCAGAACTGGTTGAACATTGGGTGAATGTGACACTGCCTGTGCTGGGAACACTGAGATCACATAACCACGTAGAAAAGTGGAGAATTTGGACTGTTACTTTTGTAACCAGAGAGGAGAGTAGTTGGAGAATCCAATACTTCTGGTTCAAGATTTGCATGGAAAAGAATATCCTTAAGCCCTGACTGTGGAACTTGAACAGAGTTGTGCAGGTTGTATGTGTCTGCTGCTGGTCACATCCTTCCTCCTGTTGAGCACTGGAGCTGCCTTGCTTGGCTGCAGAGCAGCTCGTGGGGATAGATTCAGGAGCAGTGGTACCTATTGTGCCATGGGAGGAGTTAGCAAAGACCTGCTGCCAGAATTTTCTTAGGAATATTTCCCCCATCTCAAATATCAAATTTGTTATGGAGTTGTCTCCTGCCTCGCTGTGAATCACCCTTAGTCTGCAACTGTTGTGTTTTCATCTGTTCCTAATGACTCATCCCCACTAATTGCACTGGTATACCCCTGCTTGTCTGTTTTTCCCCAAGTTTGGGAATGGAATGTGAAGCTGGTTGTTTGATCAAATGTGTCTGAAATTGCTGAAATGCTCAGAACTTACTAGTGGGACTGACAGTCTTGACTTCATGGATAGCAATACTGTCATCCTTGTTCCTTGGGAATGCAGGCTGGAAATGGCTTTAATTAGGATGGAATTAGCATGGATGTTCACAGGGCTATGATGATGTTTGTCACAGAATCCCAGACTGGGCTGGGCTGGAAGGGACCTTAAAGCCCATCCAGTGCAACCTGCTGCCATGGGCAGGAACACCTTCCACTATCCCAGGTTTCTCCAAGCCCTGTCTAACCTGGCCTTGGACAGTGCCAGGGGTCCAGGGGCAGCCACAGCTGCTGAGAATCTGCCCCAGGTGCTGCACTAAAGTTCTGGTGCTCACGAGTTACTGCAGTGTGGCTGTTTCTAGTTCAGGTTACATTTCTTGCTGCTGAACCTCCTCTCTCCATGGTGCATTTCCAGTTCCTCCCAGCATTGCTGGCTCTGAGATGCCAAGTGAGGTCGGTGTCCTCCTGGGAGAGAGTGTCCAGCTGCTCTGCAATGCCACTGGAGTGCCCACCCCGGATGTGCAGTGGCTGAAGGATGGAAAAACAGTTGTCAGTGATGGTTTACAAAGGATAAGGCAAGAAAAATAAGCAGACACTGCATTCTCTTTTATAATTTTAAGGGTCCTAAGGAGGGAATGTGAGGAGAGCCTGAACTGGAGCTTAGCTAGGTTAAGAACATAATCTCTCTCCTTAGCTTCTATAAATCAAGTATAATTTGATTCATTTTTTAAAACTTAATTTTCTTAACAGAGATAAGTGTATGATATTTATGTCTTTCTCAGTTAATAAATTCCATGAAAGTTCACCAGCTTCATGAAAGTTTATTAAGGTAATTTAGTTCCTTTGGAATGGAAAGCTCTGAGGCATGGAATCGTTTTACTTGATGCTTTTCATTATGGGTCCTTCAAAAGCCTGGCTGGACTTGAATCTTAAAACAAAGTTAAACAGCACATCTCTAGGAAAAACTTCTTAGCCTATCTCTAACAAAAATATTTTGCACAACACAATGATTCTCTCATCAAGCTCCCAGGAGGATAGAGGTAGTTACTGAAATCTCCAGACCAGACTGTTTATTTGCCAGGTCAGAGGAACACTAAACAAACTCACTGTGCTTTGTAATGGTCCTTGTAGAGTTACTCCAGATGGCAGCACATTAAACATCTCCAGAGCTCTCACCTCAGACACAGGAAAATACACTTGTGTGGCTACTAACCCTGCAGGAGAGGAGGACAGGATTTTCAACCTGAATGTATATGGTGAGTTCTGCCAGATGTGAGATCCAAGTCTGCTCCATAATCCCATCCTTGGGAGTGCTCCCAAGGGAGAGCCCAGAGAGGGATGCCTGTCTGCAGTGGAATCCTGCATGCACATGTTTCCAATTGCCTGTGCTGTAGATATTATGCAGGATAATTTATCAATGACAAAAAGGGTTGAAATTGCTGGTAAATGTGTTTTGGGATAAACAGGAATTAATTATTCGGTGGATTTCATAATAGAGGGATTCTGCTTGTGGTGATTTTTTATTTCTTGTGGTGAAGAATATATTGGGGCTGATTTCCTGTCACACTGCTGTTTTGTTGCATTATCTTCCCTAATTCCAATCAAAGCACATCAGCTAAGATCAGAGTGGTATGAAGGGAACTGATAGTTAAAGGTCCCAAGAGTTTAAAAATGAGGGAGTGTTGGAGGAAATTGCACAGTTTTACATCCAGTGGCTAGTGAGTGTAACCCTTTAACAGCATAGAGAGTGCATATTTTAAGTTGTGGAAAATGTGGTCATTAAGTACAGTGGAGGGGAGAGGGGAGAGTTCTTCCCAGGCAGGGTTTCACCACGGGGTAGGTGTCTGTCCCACTCACACAGTGGGAGCACAGGCATGAGCAGAGCAATAAGTAATGACCTTTGGTATCATAAAAATCCACGGCACATCTTTTTGGGACAGAATGGCTCTGCACAACAGCAGGGAGTTTGTGCTCAGTTTGTATTGCTTGAAGTTCAAGCAATAACCAACCTAAAGGTCTTATTGCTGTCACTGTCACAGTGAGTGATGGGACCCTAACTGAGCCAGCACCTGGAGATGCATCTGTCTGGGCTTCTTTATGTAGTGAACCCCCAAGGCCATGGCTTTCAAACTAACCTGTAACCCCAAAGAGCCCCAGAGCTCTTGGGGGTTTGTGTCATCACCCAGAGTACTTACCTAGACATTTTGAACTTTCTCTGTTTAAGAATGAAGTCAGCAGATGCATCCAGACATCAATAAATTAACTTTCCCTCTCTGTGATTTCACTGTATTTAAGATTTATTGAAGGCCATGAGTTTGAGTCTGGCCCTGGGTTCAGCCCTACCCTTTTTGCACTGTCCTTTTCTCCCCAGGAACTTCAAGACCTGAGCTCTGTGTTGCTTGCATTAGGCTGGCACATCAAAGAGAATTCTACTGTCATTGAACAATACCTCTAATTTGAAATATATAAATGGATGATTCTTAGTGCTAGATATTATTGTCTGAGGATTTACTCTACAGAAAATGGGATCCTCTTACTGAATTGCCAGTGGGGAATTAGGGGCACGATTTCCTGCAAGGTGGAATGGTTTCAAGAGCCTGTTTTAATACATTCCTTTTCATCATCTACAAAATGCAGTTCCTCCAACGATAGCCAATAGTAAAGATGAAGCAGAGGAGCTCACTGCCCTTTTGGACACCTCCCTAAATATTGAATGTACTGCTGCTGGGACCCCTCCACCACAGCTCCACTGGCTGAAGAATGGCCTTCCTCTGTCCGTCTCCTCCCAGATCAAGCTCCTCTCAGCTGGGCAGATCCTCAGGTTGTTTTTCTTTTCTTTTAACTAGATGACTTTCTGTTCTTTTTTGCAGTATCAGCATAATTCTGCTGTATTTTTGGAAGCAAGAGTAAAATTTGATCCGAACCATGCCATAATAAAGGTAATATGTTCCATGTATTCCATTTACAGCTTGCTTTAATTGTTTTTTCCTTAGACTTGCCCGAGTGCAGGTATCTGATACTGGAGTGTACACTTGTGTAGCATCTAACAGGGCTGGAGTGCACAATAAACATTACAACCTGCAAGTTTTGGGTGAGTGTCTCTGAAATGTTTTTGTTTTAAAAAAGGTTTTATGTAAAGAGTCTTATTTCTTGAGTTCTTAAACCTACTCATTGGTTTTCTTTCTCACCAATACTTTATTGCAAACAGCCACAAGTATATCTTACAGATTATCACTGGGGAAATACTAACTTTTCAAAGTGTTGGAGTTTTTTTAAATGGAAATTGTTTAAACCATAGAAAAGTCCTTATGTGAATTGTCACCCATAACCATAAAATCACAGGTGGGTTGGAAGGGGTCTTAGAGCTCATCTAGTTCCAGCTCCCATAGTGTGTCACAAGTTTTTTTAGGAAGAATAACATTTAATTTGTAAACGAAGTCTAGCACAGGAATCTAACTGGGGAAGAGCAGAAGGGCAGCTGTTCCAGCTGTGCTGTGCCCTGAATACCCCTGTCCCATGTGTGACTGAGCTCTGTCCCTGCAGTGTCCCTGTCCCTGCAGTGTCCCTGTCCCTGCAGTGTCCCTGTCCCGTGTGTGACAGAGCTCTGTCCCTGCACTGTCCCTGTCCCTGCAGTGTCCCTGTCCCGTGTGTGACAGAGCTCTGTCCCTGCAGTGTCCCTGTCCCTGCAGTGTCCCTGTCCCATGTGTGACAGAGCTCTGTCCCTGCAGTGTCCCTGTCCCTGCACTGTCCCTGTCCCGTGTGTGACTGAGCTCTGTCCGTGCAGTGTCCTTGTCCCTGCACTGTCCCTGTCCCGTGTGTGACTGAGCTCTGTCCCTGCACTGTCCCTGTCCCTGCAGTGTCCCTGTCCCGTGTGTGACTGAGCTCTGTCCCTGCAGTGTCCCTGTACTGTCCCTGTCCCGTGTGTGACAGAGCTCTGTCCCTGCAGTGTCCCTGTCCCTGCAGTGTCCCTGTCCCGTGTGTGACAGAGCTCTGTCCGTGCAGTGTCCCTGTCCCTGCAGTGTCCCTGTGCCGTGTGTGACTGAGCTCTGTCCCTGCAGTGCCGCCCAGCCTGGACAATGCGGGGGGCACGGAGGAGGTGCTGGTGCTGCGGGGTGGTGCGGCCGCCCTGGGCTGTGTGAGCAATGGCTCCCCTGTCCCCGACGTGTCGTGGCTCAAGGACGGTGTCCCCGTGCCCCTCCGGGCTCACCTGAGCTCCAGCAGGAGAGGGATGGTGCTGCAGGTGCTGAGGGCAGAGCCTGTGGACACGGGCAGATACACCTGTGTGGCCTCCAACGCCGCTGGGCAGAGCAGCAAGCACTTCGACCTGAAGGTGCTGGGTGAGTGCTCACCTCTCAGCAGGAGCAGGGGCATGCCCTTGAAACACCTCCAGGGATAAGGAGTATTTTCATAGGCTCACAGAATCCCAGAGAGGTTTGAGTTGGGAGGGACCTTAAAGGCCATCCAGTCCCACTTCTGCCATGGGCAGGGACACCTTCCACTCTCCCAGGTTGCTCCAAGCCCAATCTAGCCTGATTATGTCAATAAATTATATATGAGAGAAATAAGGAAATGAAAGATACCTAAAGATGTTTGAATGTGCAATACACTATGTATTTCCCATGTACTGAAATGTGCCATAATTCATATAATTATATGCTATAAATTAATAACTTAGCAGAAATTTAGCTTGACAGGAAGATGCACAGCTGAAAGCACAACAGTTAAAAAGCTGATAAATATATTTGCTGACTTTATATAATGTTTTATCTGCTTTTTTAAAAGCATCTTATAAATAATTCTAAATCATAAAATATTCAAATTAAGAGGCAGAGTCAGATAGAAATTACTTGAGTTCCCCAGTGAGTTCGTGATACAGTCAGAAATAATTTAATGCAGACTAATTCTAATGCAGTCTAATTCTACAGACTCTATCCACAAGATCATGTTTCAGTCAGTTTTTACAGGTGTTTTGAGTCCATAAAGAACTGGAATGTTTTTCCTTCTGCAGAGCCACCTCATATCAATGGTTCAGATGAACCCGAAGAGCTCTCTGTCATTGTTAACAACCCACTTGAGCTTCTCTGCATCTCCTCTGGCATCCCAGCGCCCAAAATCTCATGGATGAAGGATGGGCGCCCACTGCTGCAGACTGACAATATTCACATACTAAGAGAAGCCATCCGAATAACCAGTGCTCAGGTAGAGTGTTTGTTTCAAAACAGTCTCAGTTCTGCAATCCTTAAAATAGTTCCTGCCTTAGGACCATCCTCAGAAGTGTCCGAAAAAACCCTAAAATTCACCCACCTGCATTTGTGGTTAGAGAAGGGTCCAGGTCAAACAACCTTTAATAACCTGCATCAATAAACTAAAGCTGGATCCAGCTGTGGACGCCCAGGTGAAGTTCCCCAGACAGAAGTGGGATTGATTGCTGCTTGTTTTTAAAACAAACACTTCTGAGCTGTACTGTGAGGAGTTTATGGGAAGGAGAAACCAAAAAGATGTTAATGATAGTGTGCACAAAAGGATTTCCTCAGTACCCGAACCTGAGCCTCCCTTAGATGGATCTCTATAGCCAATTCCATTTTTAGTGCTGGACACACATTATGCAGAGAGATTTTATAGAGTCCTCCAACTCCTGAGCCATCTCTGAACAACCCTATCAAAGTGAAATAAAGAAATACTCAACAAATTCATTACTTTCTTTCCAGGCATTCTGTGTCTCCTGTGCTTGTGTTCAAGTTCTGCCTGTTGTATTTTGTTACCGTATTTCTTGGTTTTGCTGAGTTTTTCCCATAATCTGGTTTCTTCTGAAGTTGTTCCTGTGTTACCAGGTGGAGGACACAGGAAGATACACATGTTTAGCATCTAGCCTGGCAGGAGATGATGACAAGGAATATTTAGTACGAGTGCATGGTAAGCTTAATTTGGGGAAAAAAAAATTCCTCAAAGTGTAAACTGCTAAGATACATATCAGCATCTCATTTAACAAACACATATTCCTAAAGATGAAATATTCTGTGATATTACACCATATGATCATAATTAATGTTTCTGATTAAGGATGGTTATTCTGAATGTGATACACAATTAGAAGGAAAGTTCCACCAGATTTCTGTTACAATTCCAAGTCTTATTTTGAATATCCAGGAAGCTCACAGATGTCAGTATTTGGTTGGATCAAGTTTGTTGTGCTCACACTATCGAGATGTGAAATATACTGATATATTCAACACATGTATTGAGGGGAAGAACTAATTAATGATACCACAGCTTTGCATTTATTTTAAACTTGAGATAAATCAAAAAGTTTCAATAAGTAGTTTCCTTGATGGTTCATGTGTGTGGTGTTGATTTTGTTCTGTTTTTTGCCCCAGTCCCCCCCAACATCGCTGGTACTGGAGGGCCCCAGGAGCTGACGGTGCTGCAGAACAGCCAGGTTATCCTGGAGTGCAGGTCGGATGCTGTCCCTCCTCCCACCATCTCGTGGCTGAAGAATGGAGAGCTGCTGGAGGTACTGAGCTTCCAGCCTTTGTGCTGGCCTTCTGCTGCAGGTGTCACAACAGTGCTCGAGGTCTCTCGCTCCGCTCACTCGCCCCTCAGCCCCAGTTACATGCCCGGAACTCAGAGCAGCTGGGTAGCCCCAGTGCCGCTGCAGTCAGCCCCAAAGGAGCCCCCAGAGCCAGCGGGCATGTGAAGTGGCCATCCCGCTGTTACTTGTTCTTTTTTCCTTTAGGGGGATCCCTTGCTCTTCCTGGATCCTCTGAGCAATGCTAGAAGCCTTCGGTAAACTCCTGAATGGCTTCCCAGGAAAGGTAGCTGAGACAAGACTGCACTCTATGTTTCCTTTGGCTATATTATGCATCCTCCTACTCTAGTAGCATTTAGAAAAGAATTTAAATTCTTTAAAAGAAAATAGGTCATCTAATCACCAGGTTTTACGCCAACTACATCTTTCCCACTCAGAATTCCATAGTGCCATGGCAAGCCAGAGAGTCTGCTGGTTGAGAGACAGTTAGCAAGATGAGGATGGTTTATACAGAAAGAATTTTTTCCTTCCCATCCTTGGGACCACTCATAAAACAGGTCATTTTCAACTGAACGTTAAGGTTCAGTTATTAATTGAACTTTAATTAAGTTTTTCTCTCAACCTTTGTTCATTAATAAAGAGGAAGCAAGTACAGATTGTGAATTGTCTCCCTTAACTGTGATCCATCACTAAATCTTCACCCAAGTTTCTGCTTGTTTGCTTTCCTCTGACATGTCATTCCTCAGACTCTTCCTCTGTGGTAGATTTAGAAGAATTACATATTACTGGAAGAAGGATATGGTGAGTGAACGTGTCTTACAGAGTGCTGCTAGGGACCATGATATAGCCCAGGAACCACTGAAAACAAATTTAACAAGACCATTCTACTTCTGGACAATTAATTCTCTAATTGGGTGGTGAGGTTTTTTAATGAAAACAAGATTGAATAAGGCTTGGAAATAAAGAATATGAATGCTTTTTGCCTTAGCTGTCATTGGAAAGCTGGTGTTTGAAAAGCAGTGCTTAGGGAACATAAACCATGAAAAGTAGTTACTGTTAAAAATATTCACCAGAAAACAAAAGTAGAGGAACTGACTGTGGCAGTCAGAGGTGCTCAGCTGGTAACCTGGGAATTATCTTTGCACTGATAGTTCTCTTCCTTCTTCATGAACTCATGTCAGAATGTGAGGGCTGAAGTTTTTTGGGACTTCAAAGCCCATCCAGTCCCACCCCCTGCCATGGGCAGGGACATCTTCCACTAGCCCAGCTTGCTCCAAGCTCCATCCAGCCTGGCCTTGGACACTTCCAGGGATCCAGGGGCAGCCACAGCTTCTCTGGGCATCCTGGGCCAGGGCCTCACCACCCCATGTGAGGTCATATTCTAGACATCAGGAGAAATCAGTGTCCTGCCCAATGCCCATTTGCTTTCTCAACCCCAAAGAAATTAACAGCTGACTAATCCTGAGCAGCTGGAAATAAGTGTCCTTGGGTGTGGGAAGAGAGGTGAGGAGCTCCTTAGCAAATCATTCTCCTTGCCTGGAAAAGTGGAGGTGTCACAGTAAAAAGACAGAGCTGGCGAAAGGCAGGTTCTCAGCCTGCAGTGTTATTTCAATTTAAATATCACTGATTTTGTGAAGCAGCCTTGTTGTGGGGATTGTCATTCCTCCCACTTTTGTTGTCTTCCACTGGGGAGATTTTGAGGTGAGGCCTGCCTTAGTACATCTCTGTGTGCTGAGTGATGGAATTGTGCAGCACCACCTTCTCTGGCAGCAGATCTATGGAAAGATCTGGCCTCCAGCACCTTTGAAGTCCCTCGTGGCACTCGAGGGATTTAGGAAGTGAACATTGAGGGTTAAGAAAAGAATAGGAGCCTCCTGGCCTAACCTGGCTTTTTTCAAACATTAAAAGACTTGCTGAATTTGTATTTTTTTTTCCAACATGAGTTTTCTGGCTTACTTTGAGTAGAGCCTAAGGATTAAGGATTCATTCCCTGTCTTCTGTTATCTCTACGTGTCTGTATTTAGAAAGCATCACACAAGTTGCTTCTCAACAGGAAATGCCAGTGATTGCCCAAAATCTGTCAATAACCCACGCTGGTGGTGAATTGTGTCACCTGAGAGCTCCAGCCCTGTACTGCAGCCTTGGAGCTGATGCCTGGTGTGAGAGCAGGGAGTACCAGGGTGCTAGTGCAGAACACTCTGGGGTGCCCTTCTCAGATCCTCTAACCAGAGGAGTAGATGGGAATGTCAGCTTTCAGTTCCATCCAGAGGGTGGGTAGCACATACTGGAAAAGCTACGTTTGTGCTCTTTTTCCTGTCGATTTTTATCCAGTCAGGTTTCTGAGCACTCATAGCTGATGTTGCTTTTAGTGATTGATGCAGACACAACCCAGGCTGGGTGTGGTAAAGCTCTCACTGAACTGGCTCCTGGCAGGGGCTGTGGAGTCACTGCAGGGCTGGGAAGAGGGGCAGCCCGTGCCCAGAAATGCTGGCTGGTGAACTCCTGGCTGGTAAACTGAGCTGGCTAAGCCTGTGCTGCCTCCCAGCTGAGCCAGACTGTGATGCTGGAAGAACAGCGTAGAGAAACTTCGGTTTCTTCTGCCTGTAGTGTGCATAGATAACAAGATAAATAAAAATAATCATGTGCTATTAGGTGCCGCTTTCCATAAAAACTCCAAAGCCCTTTGGCTCTGTAACAGCTGCCTCCTTCAGGCACAAGCCTCAGTAGGGGTTTCAATGGAGAACCAGTAAGCAATGCTAAGTTTTAAAAGCTTTCCTTACCCTTTTCTCTTCAGGGATGTAAAGGCAGCATTGAGTTCAGTCCCTGGTTTATTGGTGCCGTTCTCTCTTGGCTTTTATTGCTGTGCAGTGGAAGGATGTTCTGTGCTCAGGAGAGGCCAGCAGTGAAGCTCTAAGCCCCTGCCTGTGTCTGTGTGTGCCTGCAGGGAGGCCCCCGGCTGCGGATCCTGTCCAGCGGGAGGTACCTGCAGATCAACAACGCCGAGCTGGGTGACAGCGCCAGATACACCTGTGTGGCCAGGAACGTGGCAGGGGAAACCACCAGGGAGTTCCTGCTGGCAGTGCACGGTAACATGGAGCAGGCTCAGGCAGCTGGGGCTTTTCCTGCAGGAATTCAGGCAGCAGTGACTGAGAATTTGTGGTCATTTCCCAGTTGTGTGTTGGTCACTCAGGCCGTGCCCAAACTGTGGGGCTATGTGCATGGCCTCATGTCCCACTGCTGAGCCCACAGCTGGCCCCCAGGCTAAGGGACCTGCTGGTCACTTGCCATGGCTCACTCTCCATCCCTCTGTGCTTCCTGCAAGCAGAGGCTGCATCCAGCCATCATCTGACATGGAGTAAGGATACATCCAGAGTGAACACTCATATCCAGGACTGATAAATGCTCTTGGACAAACCCAGAGCAATTCTTTGGAGCATTTGACTGGCACCCTGGGGACAAGGTTTCACAGCTGACTTGACAGGTTACTTGAGAGCTGTGGCAACTTCTCTGTGCCTGGAGAGGACAGGGTTTGAGGGGCCTAACACTTGATACTTGTCCTGTGCTACCATAGCCCTGAGCTCCATTCTAAACCTTTTTATTTTCTCACCTCTAGTCTGATGAGAGCTATTCTACTCTTACACTCAGGTGACTGGAAGGAACTTTTTTCCCTTTTTCTATTCTGTTTCCAGCCCAGTCACATGGGCCCTGCCTTATACTGTGCCCCCAATGACTGGCCTTACCTGGTCCAGCTAAAGTCCTTTTTTCTTCTTAGTGTATAATCAGGAAGCAAGGATATCCCCACAGCCTTAGCTTGCTGAATTCCATGTGCTGAACTCCTGCTGTTTTAGCTCAGTGATGTCCTTTGCAGTAACTTGCAGAGCTGACCTTTGCAGTACATTTCAGCCAAACTTTCTTTCTTCCTCCCTGCTGCACCTTGGCAATTACTGTCACCCAGAATGGTAAGAAACTTGTTCCTGTCTTTGCAGAACCCAAACCTGCTGCTCCACCTCTTCTCATGTGTTCAGTTTCAAGCATTGCAATGTAGAGTTACTTCCTTAGGATCATCAGCAATTCTCCCTTGCAGTGGCTCCCACGATCCAGAGCAGCCCCCAGACCGCCAGGGTGCACATCAACACCTCTGCCCTGCTGGAGTGTGCTGCAGAAGGAGTCCCAGCCCCCAGGATCACCTGGAGGAAGGATGGAGCTGTTTTAACCGGAAACAGTTCCAGGTATTGCCCAGAATTTAGCATAAATATTTTTCATTGCTACTTAAGAATGTATTTATTACAGAAACTTTACAGAACCTAGACATTAAATTGTTCTAGAGAAAAGTAGCAGCACCAAAGGTTTCACCTTTTTGTTGTTAAGAAGGATTAAAAAACTCCTTTGGCAACCAAATGTATCAATAATTATTCTAACATTAGAGATTTTGAAAAGTAAATGTGAAAGATCTTTAGATTTTTATATAAACACAGAGCTTTGGGATGGAGCTAAGCAATTTCATGCAGTCCTAAAACTATTCTGTATCTTCTAATACATGAAACTTCTTATGCATATTCTAATACCAACATCTGTTATAGTGAATGGTTTCTGTGTCCTGACTGTTTTATAAGGAAGTAATTTGGCATTTTCTAGCAAAAATAAGGAATGAGCAAATAATAGGGAATTCTGTTATATTGCAAAGGAAAAGTACAGGCATTACTTAAGTTTTTTTAAGGTTAAATGAGAAACCATAACAAAGAGGATTGGCTGTTTTCTGTAAATCCACTATCAGTTATGTGAAATCACCATGTCAACCAGATTTCATCATTTCTTTGGGAAATGGATGTGCTGGGAAAGAGTGAAATAAGTGAGAAAACTCTGTGCCCCAATTAACTCATGCCTCACTTAGGCTGTCGGTTGTGTCCCCTGAGTCATCTCTTCCTCTGCACTGCCAGGGTGCCCAGTTGAGGCGTAGTGGGCAGCACCGTTTGCTCTGTTGCAGGTATTCATTGCTGGAGGATGGGTCCCTGCACATCCCCTGGGCACAGGTGGCTGACACGGGCAGATACGTGTGCATGGCCACCAACGCGGCGGGCAGCGAGCGCCGGCGCGTCGACCTGCGCGTCCTCGGTAAAGCTCGGCGCTGCCCTGAACCCGCTGGCAGCAGCTTGCTTCTGCCAGAGCTGGTTTCAGTTCAGCCCCTTGTTAGCTGCTCTGCTTAAAAAAAAAGGGAGAACTGTATGTGTGTGTGTGTATATATATATATAATTATTCTAAATAATTAGACTTTGTTTGTCCTTAGTTCCTCCAACTATTGCTCCTGGGCAGACGAATATCACAGTTACCGTAAATATGCAAACCACTTTGCCTTGTGAAGCCACTGGAATTCCCAGACCAGCAATTAGCTGGAAAAAGAATGGGCATCTGCTTAGTGTTGACCAGAACCAGAATACCTACAGGTGAGAGGTGTTTTCTTTTTCACTGTGGTTCTCAAGATTTCAGAGATGATTCTGGCACTTGAAAAATCTATCTGTGCTTGAACACTACCTTGTCTAGCCAGCAAATTCGGTGGGCTGATTACCTGAGAAGGAAAGAAGTATTTCAATGGCTTTTACTTTCTTTTTTCTTTGTTCAGACTTCTGTCTTCAGGTTCCTTAGTAATCCTTTCTCCCACTGTGGATGACACTGCTGTCTATGAGTGCTCTGTGTCAAATGATGCAGGAGAAGATCAAAGGGCAATTGATCTCACTGTTCAAGGTAGAGGGGATATTGCTATTACATGTGTGTGGCATCCAGAACTTCTTTGGGGCGTTCCAATGTTGAGATGAGATTTTTATT
The DNA here is from genome assembly GCA_037013685.1 of Acridotheres tristis. Taxonomy (NCBI): domain Eukaryota; kingdom Metazoa; phylum Chordata; class Aves; order Passeriformes; family Sturnidae; genus Acridotheres; species Acridotheres tristis. The sequence continues at coordinate 25,479,236 of CM072895.1, forward strand.
TCTTTCCTCTTTGATACTGATATTCATAAGTCTCTGGTATTTCCAAGAATTTATAGCAAATGAATGTGGGCAAGTAACCTTTGCACTGCTCTTGATTTCCAGTGCCCCCATCCATAGCAGATGAAGCCACAGAGCTCCTGGTAACAAAGCTGTCTCCAGTCGTGGTTTCCTGCACTGCCTCTGGTGTTCCTGTCCCCTCAGTTCATTGGACCAAAAATGGCATCAAGTTGCTCCCCAGAGGAGACGGATACAGAATTCTCTCTTCAGGTAATGTGCTGCAGGAAATCAGTGTGACCAGGCACATCCATTAAGTAATGAATTACAGAAATGCCAACAGTCCCCCAAAGATCCCCCCTCTGATGGCTTGGAATGAAATGAGGGATGCTGTAAGGGAGCACCTGTGCCTCGAGGATGCTCTGCACGTTGTGGTGCTCTCTCTTGTCCCAGGAGCTGTGGAGATCCCGTCTGCTCAGCTGGCCCATGGGGGCAGGTACACCTGCGTGGCCCGGAACACTGCAGGCTCTGCCCACAGGCATGTCACTCTGCACGTGCAGGGTAAGCTGGAGGCTGACAAGCAGGACTGTTCTGGCAGCCAGCATTGCTATTTCAACCTGCTCAGGTTGTACAGTCTTTGTGCTCTTCTCTGTTTTCTTAGCCTCGAACGTTATGTTTTTCCCTTTTTTTTTTCATTCCACAGAGCCACCCGTGATCCAGGCCCAGCCAGGGGCATTGGATGTCATCGTGAACAATCCCATTGTGCTGCCCTGTGAGACCACGGGCACTCCTCAGCCCGTGATCACATGGCAGAAGGAGGGCATCAACATCATCACCACAGGTATCTCCCAAAACCTGGGACCCTGCCTGCTCCCATGACAGACACCTGTCTGAAAACTTGGGTTTCTCATCTCTGTTCATTTAAAACCCAACACCAAGCCAGAAGTGTCGTACTTTGATTATATTTGTTTTAGGGAACAGTTACATGGTCCAGCCAAGTGGCAATTTGCAGATTGCCAGAGCAGCTGTGGAAGATGCTGGCACTTACATGTGTGTTGCTCAGAATCCAGCTGGCACTGCTCTGGGGAAGATTAAGCTGAAAGTTCAAGGTAAATCACATTTAAACTCCTCCTCTTGGTCCAAACACAATTCTGAGCAATAGAGAGGAACCTAGTGCTTTCCTTACAGTGTTTTGATCACAGTGTGATATGATGCTGAGCAGAGCCCAGAAGGTTTATTTCCTTTAGTTCGATGTCTACTTTAGGATATACTTTTAGAATTATTTTCACTAAGAACTAAAATGTTCCTTGCTTCTTACAGTATCTAATTCTTTGTTCCTTCTAGTTCCTCCTGTTATCAAGTCCCACGTGGAGGAATATGTCGTTGCCGTTGATCAGTCTGTCACTCTGCAGTGTGAGGCTGAAGGCTACCCTGGGCCAGAGATCAGCTGGCATAAGGATGGGCAGGAGATAACAGAGTCCATGCAAAGGAGAATTCTGAGCACGGGAGCTCTGCAGATCCTGTTTGTGCAGCCTGAGGACAGCGGCCGCTACACCTGCACAGCAGCAAATCCCGCAGGATCCAGCACTTCCAGCATGGAGCTCACTGTGCATGGTAAGGAACTCTTCCTGTGAGGATGGGGGGCACTACAATGGCTGGTCCGGACATGCTGAGGACTCTTCATTCCTGGAAGTGTCCAAGGCCAGGTTGGACGGGGCTTGGAGCAACCTGGGGTAGTCAGAGGTATCCCTGTGCACGGCAGGGCATTGGAATGAGATAGGCTCTAAGGTCTGTTCCAACCCAAACCATCCTGTGATTCTATGATAAGTGGGATTGTAGGGAAACGATGTGTGTTACCAGTGTAACCCCACAAAGAGTAGGGAGCTCGGGATGTACAGGGAGAAGTTCAGGAAAATTGTGCTACTTAATATAGGGGAGTGTTATTAAGTTGTAGTATTGGCTAGTTGCTTGAATTTCATTGGTGGAGATGGACAATCCAGAAGGTCCAGGCAAGGATTTTCTTCCAGTGTTGTGCTTGGATAATACCCAGAGGAAATGTTTTTAATGACCTCCCCACAGTTCCACCCAGGATCCGCAGCACGGATACGCAGTACACGGTTACGGAGGGCTCCCAGGCTGTTCTGTCCTGTGTGGCTGAGGGGATCCCAGCACCAACAGTTAACTGGAGGAAGGACAACACGCTCTTAAGAGACACAGTGGGAAAATACCAGACTGTGCCTGGCGGAGATCTCATTTTGGACAATGTTGTGGTAAGTTCCCTAAAAATCTAAGCTATTACTGGACACATTTGGCAGTGATAAATCCACTTCTGGGTTAGTCATTTTTTTATTTTGAGTTCGTGTTCTTAACTTTTATGATGATTTTGGGTCATTTTGTTTTCCACTGGGAAGTAAAATCTATGAAGAATTTGTAGTGGTAAATCTTCAGAAAGGGTAAAAAAGAAGTGTTCGTCATCCTTTAGATTTAGGGAAGTGGAAGAGCTCAGCTGAGCATTTCTGCTGAATGCTTGTTCCAAGCCTTTCAAGACTCTCTTACTGATACAAGTGGTGTGTGCTGTAGGATATATCCCAGCTGAAATTTCCCCACCATGTTTCCTTCCAGCCAGAAGACTCTGGCAGTTACACCTGCATTGCCACCAACGCTGGTGGGGAGGACACACACACGGTCACCCTGACAGTTCATGTGCTCCCAGCTTTCACTGAACTGCCTGGAGATGTAGCCTTGACCAAAGGGGAACAGCTCCGCTTAACCTGCAAAGCAACTGGGATACCTGTCCCCAGAATAATGTGGACCTTTAACAATAACATCATTCCAGGTGGGTCCCTGATGGTCATTTGGCTGCAGACTTATTTCCTCTGTGCAGCATTGCAGTTTAGGGCAGGGAAGAAGAAAACTCTAGCTGGAATAAACTTTTAGTGATTGTATGAGGAATATCTTTAGCGTAATGCAATCATGTAATTAAACTGCTTCTGAGACAAACCTGTAAGGAAGGTAATTAAAAAGTGGTCCCTGTTCTGTAGCCAATAATGTAGCACATTAAAAACATTAATATCTGATGGTACTTACTCACCATCCAGCAACTGATGCTCGAAATTACAGGGCAGCTGAAGTGAGTTGGTGCATGTGGGCAAATGTCACAGCAGCGACTTCTTGTGCTCTCCTGGAGTGTCTCAGGGATGCACAAGACTCCACAGCTGTGCTGCTGAGAGTGCACAGATCCAAACACTTCTGTGAGCTGTGTACATTTCAGTCTCTGGCATGACCTTTCCCTGCTCTCCCTTCAGCACAGTATGACAATGTCAATGGGCACAGTGAGCTGCTCATCGAGAGGGTGTCCAAGGAGGACTCGGGGACCTACGTGTGCTCTGCAGAGAACACAGTGGGCTCCATCAAGGCCATTGGCTTCGTGTATGTCAAAGGTATATGAAATTCAGCAGTTGTGGTTGTTGCTGGACAGCTCCATGTAACCCCTGGTTCATATAGTGGAGTTAGAATGGGATGGGTGGGAAGGGACCTTACAGCCCATCCAGTCCCAACCCCTGTCATGGGCAGGGACACCTTCCACTAGCCCAGGTTGCTCCAAGCCCCACCCAACCTGGGCTTGGACACTTCCAGGGATCCAGGGGCAGCCACAGCTTCTCTGGGCATCCTGGGCCAGGGTCTCACCACCCTCACAGGAATTTATCCCTAATATCCCATCTCAATCTGCCTGCTGTCAGTTTCAAGCCATTCCCCCTAGTATTTCATACCTTGCTGATGGCCAAATGGGAAAAATCCAAACAGGTTGAAATTCTCCCTTCAGAAAGTCAGAGGTGAGTGATCCCTGCCAGTGGTTCTCATTAGGGACATTTTATTTTGGCTCTACTGTTTCTCTGCCATCCCTTGTTTTTTCAGAGCCCCCAGTCTTCAAAGGGGATTATCACTCCAGCCGAATTGAGCCCTTGGGTGGCAATGCCATGTTGAATTGTGAAGTCAGGGGAGATCCCCCTCCAACCATCCAGTGGAGCAGAAAAGGAGTGGGAGTTCAGATTAGCAAAAGGATCCGACAGCTTGTCAATGGTTCCCTTGCTATCTATGGCACCGTGGTGAGTCCTGCCCCTGTACTGTGAGTGTCTGCCTTGAACTTGATTGATAAAGGTATTCCTGATCATACCGGTTTGAATAAGTCAGGCTAGATATTTATCCTTTTTGGCTTTCATCTTTAACAAATGTTTTAATTCAGGCTAGAATTAGATTTGAATTATTGAGGCAAAAATCCCCAGGGGGTCAGAGTTCTCCTTGCTTGTCGGAAGGACTGAATGTACATGCTAATTGTTGATGTGTGAGATCCTGGTCATGACCAGTTAAATGGGACCTTTCTCCTGACCTTAAGAGAGCCTAGGTTCTACAAGTCAGCAGGAAAGATATTGTGTTCTCCATGTGCAAATCTCGTATTCCAAATCAAAATTCGTAATCTGAACAGCAAGGCCCCTATTTTTCCCCATGTACTCATGTCTGCATTTTGAATTGGGTTTAAAATTCCCTGCCAGGAAGGGCCCTGTAGACTGAGCCCCTGTTTTGTTCCTCAGAATGAAGATGCTGGTGACTACAAGTGCGTGGCAACCAATGACGTGGGCGTGGTGGAGCGCAGCCTGACACTGACCCTGCAGAGTAAGGCTCAAAGGGAGGCTTAATGCCCCTTAAGGGAATGAAAACCTGCCCGTGGGGAGGTGCAGGCAGCTCCTGGGGGCGTGTTTCAGGTTGGGCACGGCCTTGGAGGTTTGGATTCATCTCCTCTTCCATGGAATCACAGAAGAGCCTGGGTTGAATGGGACTTTAAAGATCACCTGCTGTGGACAGGGACGCCTTCCACTGGAGCTGGTTGCTCCTTGAATGCTTCCAGGGATGAGGCAGACAAGAGCTTCTCTGAGCATCTTCCATCATGAATATATGACAGTCTGGTCTAAACTGTGATGGAGGTCGAAGAGAGAGATGTAAAGGGTATTTGAGCCTCATTGTAGAAACCAGTGTGGAATGAACTGAATCACTCTCTGAAAGGGCCTCTTTCTCTTAGTTCACTCAGTACAACTGGAATAAACTAGACTCTCAACTTACATGAAGTGAATCCTAATTCTCATTGATATTATTTTACTTTTGGCAAAAATAATATGTTATAGTTTCTCTTTGCTAGTAGGAGAATTTCTAAACATGCCCTTCCTACTGTAGCCTCAAGTATTGTGGGTCTGTTCCTTACCCCTCAGTTTTCTCTGGACATGAATAATAACATCTTCCTGTGGATTTTATGAAAAACAACCCATTTTAGCAATAATGAAGATCATATGCTCTTACAGCTGGGCCTTAATCTCTGCTTTAGTCCTCAAATTGCTGCATGTTCAAACCAGCTTTTGTTGGCATTGTAATATGTGTCTGGTGGCACTTGAGAACATGATTTGGTGGTGATAGGTTGATGGTTGGACTTGGTGATCTGAAATGTCTTTTCCAACGTTAAGGATTCTGTGTTTCTATTTTGCTAGTGGGGGATCAGCAATAATAATTTTAGTCAAAGTAAACCGATCTGGGATCTCTCTGCGCTCACTTTAATACCAAATCAACCAAGCCTGTGCCCGTGTGCTGTTGCCCAGAGAACCCTTTCCCTTCCAGGCCCCCCTGTCATCACTGTTGAACCGGTGGGGACCGTGCTGGAAGCGAGTGCCACAGCAGTGCTGGACTGCCAGGCCAGGGGAGAGCCCCCTCCTGCCATCGTCTGGTCCCGCCAGGGCCAGCCCGTGCTGGGCGATGACAGAGTGACCCTGCTGCCCAACGGCTCCCTGCGCATCGCCGCCCTGCAGAGGGAGGACACCGCTGAGTACCAGTGTGTAGCCAGGAATCTCCTGGGATCCGTCCTCGTCACAGTACCCCTGACTGTGCAGGGTAGGTGCACAAAATGTCAGAGTGACTTTGAAGCTGGTAGATGGCAGCGTTAATCTGGGTCAAATGTGGTCAAGGTTCATCTTGCCCACATTTTATGGATGATATGTTTGATCTTATCTTCTTTATAAGCATTAAGTCTAAGGTAAGCTTAGTCTGAAGTGCCAGTGGGACTCTCTTTCATTAAATTTTATTTTATTATACTCATCCAGCTGGGTGAGACAGATGCTCTGAAGAGTGTGAGAGACAAAAATTATAGTGAAAGAATCTTGAACCAGATCCTATCCTCAGAGCACATTATAACTGAACTGTGCCTCTAAAGAAAAGTATTTAGGAGCATATTCAGTAATTGTCTTTGAACTATGGTAAGAGATTTTTTATATAGTAATGACATGAAGCAAGATGGATTTCCAAGGGTCAGGAGGTGCAGTTTTCACTTCTCTGTGTCGGCCTAAGGGAGCTGTCGGCACCAGCAGCGGCCAGCAGCATCCCTGCTCCCATTGCAGTGCACGGAGGGTTCTCCAGCTGGCTGGAATGGCGGGCATGCAGCGTCACCTGTGGCCAGGGTGTGCAGGAGCGTGTCCGGCAGTGTGACAACCCCGTGCCAGCCAACGGGGGCCGCGGCTGCCAGGGGCCCCACACCGACCTGCGCAGCTGCCAGCGCCAGCCCTGCCCAGGTACTGCTGCAGGCACACAGTCCCACAAGGGTCTGGGTTGGAGGGACCCTAAAGCCCATCCAGTGCCACCCTGCCATGGGCAGGGACACCTTCCACTAGCCCAGCTTGCTCCAAGCCCTGTCCAGGCCTTGGACCCTTCCAGGGATCCGGGGGCAGCCACAGCTTCTCTGGGCACCCTGTGCCAGGGCCTCCCCACCCTCACAGAGAGCAGTTCCTTCCAAACACCTAATCTATATCTTTCCTCTTTTACTTTAAAACCTTTCCCCCGTGTCCTATTGCTGTCTGCCCATCTGTCTCCCTCCCTCCATTTTTTAACCCTATTAAAGTGCTGAAAAGTGATACTTTCAATGTGCCTTGCATTAAGTGCCCAAACAATGAACTTTTATCACCACGGATCTTCATGGCAGATTAATTTTTCTAAGTAGTTGTAACCAATTTTGGAAAGAAAGAGGAAATTTCAATAAATACTGCAAAAATATTGTTTAATGAAAACTGCTTTTCTGGTTCTTAGTGGATGGGAGCTGGTCAGAATGGGGGCTGTGGGAAGAGTGTTCAAGGAGCTGTGGCCAAGGGAACAGGACGAGAAGCAGGACCTGCAGTAACCCCCCAGCTCAGCACGGAGGGAAGCCGTGTGAGGGCAGTGCTCTGGAGTCAGTCATGTGCAATCTTAGGCCTTGCCCAGGTAAGAAAAGTGTAATTTAAACTTATTTGCATGAGGGACTTCACATACAAGTCTCTTTGTTTCTCCAAACCCAAATTATTTCAGCTTCTTTTTAGTTGTTAATTACCTTTTTTTTTTTTAATTTAGTTCTTGGAAGCAAGAATCACAAAAATAAGTGTAAGAAATCCCAGCAAATTTTTTTTACACCAGTAAAATTATTAATTTTATTTTAATTTGTTCCAGTACTTGTTACCTACATCCTCACAGCATAATTTCTCTCTACTTTAAACCTATCCTGCAAAGCCAGTTAAAATAAGAAAAGAACCAAACCCAAACCAAAACTATTCAAAAGCTATGTAAAAATTATTGTTAATAATTTAAGACTTTATCTGTATATTTTCCTTTGTTGTTACCATTTTTAGTCACATTTGCTCCCAACTATGTGAATGTTCAGGTTTCCTTCCTATCCCTTAAGTATTTCCCACATTTAAAAGGTTGTAGTTTTTTTCAGAGCCTTCACCACTGATATGTTCCCTTCTGTACAATTTGCAGTGTTTGATTTTTCCATTTTTCCGTGGCTCTGCTGGCACTGTGATGCCAGATGCTTATCCATGGACCTGAGACTCATTTCTCTAAGTTTTGTCAGGAAAACCAGCTCTGGCTGCTGCTCTCTGGCAGCTTTTAGCCAGGCTGCCTTGGCCCTACTCAGGCCTCCATCCTACCCAGGGAACTGGGAAACTCCAGGTTTGATTAAGCATTCGGTTCTGATGTTCCACAGTGGTGATAAGGTGATGTAGACAAAAACCAGAAAGGAGTCGAACTGTGCTTGTCAAAGAGCTGATTGGGCCACTGCTCATGGCATTTTGTGGGGGATCAGGGATATCTCAGGTGTGTGTCTGTTCTGGGGCAGTGGGGGGGATCAGGGATGTCCCAGGTGTCTGCTGTGGGCAGTGTTGGGGATCAGGGATGTCCCAGGTGTCTGCTGTGTGCAGTGGGGGGATTTGGGATGTCCCAGGTGTCTGTTGTGTGCAGTGGGGGGGATCAGGGATGTCCCAGGTGTCTGCTGTGTGCAGTGTTGGGGATCAGGGATGTCCCAGGTGTCTGCTGTGTGCAGTGGGGGGATCAGGGATGTCCCAGGTGTCTGCTGTGGGCAGTGGGGGGGATCAGGGATGTCCCAGGTGTCTGCTGTGTGCACTGTGGGGGGATCAGGGATGTCCCAGGTGTCTGCTGTGTGCAGTGTTGGGGATCAGGGATGTCCCAGGTGTCTGCTGTGTGCAGTGTGGGGGGATTTGGGATGTCCCAGGTGTCTGCTGTGTGCAGTGTTGGGGATCAGGGATGTCCCAGGTGTCTGTTGTGGGCAGTGGGGGGATCAGGGATGTCCCAGGTGTCTGCTGTGGGCAGTGGGGGGATCAGGGATGTCCCAGGTGGCTGCTGTGGGCAGTGGGGGGATCAGGGATGTCCCAGGTGGCTGCTGTGGGCAGTGAGGGGGATCAGGGATGTCGCAGGTGTCTGTTGTGGGCAGTGTTGGGGATCAGGGATGTCGCAGGTGTCTGTTGTGGGCAGTGTTGGGGATCAGGGATGTCCCAGGTGTCTGCTGTGGGCAGTGGGGGGATCAGGGATGTCGCAGGTGTCTGCTGTGGGCAGTGTGGGGGATCAGGGATGTCCCAGGTGTCTGCTGTGGGCAGTGGGGGGGGATCAGGGATGTCGCAGGTGTCTGCTGTGTGCAGTGGGGGGATCAGGGATGTCCCAGGTGTCTGCTGTGTGCAGTGGGGGGATCAGGGATGTCCCAGGTGTCTGCTGTGGGCAGTGGGGGGGGATCAGGGATGTCCCAGGTGTCTGCTGTGTGCAGTTACAAACCAGTTGCTGTTGCAGTGGCTGGCGAGTGGAGCCCCTGGGGGCCGTGGGGGCCGTGCAGCACCTCGTGTGGGAAGGGCTCCCAGACGCGGCTCCGGCTCTGCAGCAGCCCGGCCCCAGCGCACGGCGGGCCCCGCTGCCAGGGCCCTGACACGCAGCTCCAGCTCTGCTACCGCCGCCGCTGCCCAGGTGACAACAAACTTCTCTTTCCCTTCCCCAGTTCCGCTTCGGTCGTGGTTAACACTTTCCGGTTCTAAAAGTCTAATCCCTGAAAAAACTCCCCTTCAAGTGTTTTATTGTCACTGACTCTGTCACTATTTAGCATCTGCTATAGACCCTACAAATGGGATTTCTTTCCTTGTCCTTGTTGCTTTAGCTCACAGAAGCCGCATTTTAAATTACTGGTAGTTAAATGATAGGTTTCATAAATATTTATTTTTAAAAATTTCTTATGTCCTGTTATTCATTTATCCTTTTCTTCCACATTTCAATGCATGCTTCATGGGAGGATAGGAAAAATGACATTTCTGAAATAGGACTTTTATATTTGCCTGAATGCAGAGATAACAGAGGGAAATTCCATGGATTGCAGTGTGCAAAATGTCAGACTGAGCCTTCTGGCTTCATGTTCCATTTTGCTCTTGCCAGATCCTACACCAAGTCCTCATCAAGACCAGGAAGCAGTAGAAGGGAGAACTGACTTTGTGATGGTGGACTTTAAAGCCCATTTCATTCTCATCTCATCCCAGGCATGAGCAGGGACACCTTCCACTATCCCAGGCTGCTCCAAGCAGCCCTGTCCAACCTGGCCTTGGGCACTGCCAGGGATCCAGGGGCAGGCACAGCTTCTCTGGGCACCCTGTGCCAGGGCCTCCCCACCCTCACAGGGAGCAATTCCTTCCCAATATCCCATCTAACCCTGCCCTCTGGCAGTGGGAAGCCATTTCTCCTTGTCCCAAGTCCCTCTCCAGCTCTCCTGAAGCCACTTTAGGCACTGCAAGGGACTCTGACATCTCCCTGGAGCCTTCTTTTCTCCAGGTGAACACCCCAAGCTCTCCCAGGCTGGCTCCAGAGGAGAGGGTCTCCAGCCCCCTGGGAGCAGCTCTGGGCCCTCTTCTGGACTCTCTCCAGCAGCTCTATGTTCTTCCTGTACTTCTGGCCCCAGAGCTGGAGGCAGCTCTGCAGATGGGGTGTTACACTGGGGGACCAGGGCATGGGGAGTTCTGGTCCCACCTCGCATGGGTAGGGACTAGGGCTACTCCAGCTCTCATCCACTTGCACCCCAGGTCCCTGGGCAGAAATCCCTGAGTAGCTGAGATGCAACAGAGAGTCAGTGACATCCACGTTCAGTTGTCCCTGCTGTAGCACTGCTGTGCTGTGTTACTCCTGTAGTCAGAGGCTGTAACTCTCTCCCCAGTGGATGGGAAGTGGTCCCCGTGGAGTAGCTGGAGTGCCTGCAGCATGTCCTGTGGGGGAGGCAGCAGGCAGAGGACACGCCACTGCTCCGACCCAGCCCCGCAGTTCGGGGGACACAAGTGTGAGGGAAGTGACATACAAATGGATTTCTGCAACAGTGATCCTTGCCCAGGTAAGGGCTTTGAGTTGGGCTGTTCGCCCACTCTCCAGGTTTGGTTCTTTTCTCTTGGGGGAAAAAAAAATTAAGAAAGTTGCTCTCCAACGAAAGTATTGTCCTAGCTTGACTGACTGGTTTTAAACCCCTGAGGAAGATCAAATCTGACTTACTCTTGCAGTTCATGGCAACTGGGGCCCGTGGAGCAGTTGGGGAACTTGCAGTCGGACGTGCAATGGGGGCCAGACAAGGCGGCACCGGAGCTGTGACAACCCACGCCCAGCCAGTGGCGGCAGGGCCTGTGCTGGGGCTGACGTGCAGATCCAGAGGTGCAGCACGGACCTGTGCCCAGGTCAGTACTCACAACAGCAGCAGGAATGCAGTTTTCCCTGCAGGGCATCAGGATATACGCCACATAAGGAAGGTAGACCACCCACTGAAGTGTCTGAGGCCAGGTTGGATGGGGCTTAGAGCAACCTGGGACAATGGAAGGTGTCCCTGCCCATGGCAGGGACTGGGACGGGATGAGCTTTAAGGTCCCTTCCAACCCAAACCAGTCTGGGATTCTCTTTCTGATGGCAAGTGTTCACACCTGCCCATTACAATGGTTTTGTTGTCCTTTGAGCTATTCCTTTAGAACCTTGGTTCCTCCAGGAAGGAACTGACTTCAGCATAACCAATGCAGCCTGAAGCATTTAAATTCAAAATTGCTTTCTTCATTCTTTATTCTGCAGTGGATGGAAACTGGGGGCAGTGGCAACCATGGAACCAATGCTCTGCTTCCTGTGGAGGAGGAGAGCAGACCCGTGTGCGCCTGTGCAGCAGCCCAGCCCCGTTAAATCGTGGCCGTCCTTGCCCTGGGGACTCCTCTCAGATATCCAGGTGCAACACCCAAGCGTGTCCTGGTGAGTATTTACAGCCTGCATGCACTGACAGTGTGGTGAAAGCCTGTGGCACTCCTGATTTCACTGGTGCTATCTCTCATTTTGGCCAGTTGACTGAGTAATTTAATTTTTTGGGCTTAAATCTGCCCTGAAACTGAAGCTCAGTTCTCTCTCCCCTAAAATACCTAACAGCACATATCACATGGGGTTGTGTTTTGCCTCTCCCCCATCTCCTGCACAGGTGGGCCAGCACGTGCCAAGGGCAGCATCATTGGCAATATCAATGACGTGGAATTTGGGATTGCTTTCCTGAACGCCACAGTAACTGACAGCCCGGACTTTGACACCAGAGTGATACAGGCAAAGATCACCAATGTCCCTCGGACCCTTGGTAGGCTTCCTTGACTTTTATCAATTTTTTCTCTGAATACACCAATACCTATCGTCTTCTGGTTTAAATCTGAAGGATTGCACTAGTTCTAGGTCTTTATATTCAGCTCTTGTGCATATGGGTCTGTGATGAGATCAAAGCTCCCTGATTTTTTGTGGTGTTTCCTTCAGGCCCAGCGATGAGAAAGCTCGTTTCCATACTCAGCCCTGTTTATTGGACAACTGCCAAAGAAATTGGGGAAGCAATGAATGGGTTTACACTCACTGATGCTGTCTTCAAGAGAGAAACTCAAGTGGAGTTTGCAACTGGTGAGTTCCCTGGGGTAGACCAGCTCTTTCTGTGTCCAGTAAGCCAGATAGACAGCAGAGGACCATTGCTGAAATTTGGGTCTTGTGTTTACACTAGTATTTTTTGACTGGTCATAGCCTCCTGAAGCTTTATTCCACCTTTCAGAGTTCTAGTTTGAAATGTGTCATGTTTTTTCTCATGGGCATGGTACACCTTACAAAATGTAAGTATAAATAACTGGTCAAGGGACTCGAGTTTTGATTTCAAGTGGCTGTTGGGAGTCTGTGTTTGGAACATGTGATAAATGAGTGTGCTGTTAAACTGCCAGGTGAGATCCTGCGCATGACGCACGTTGCCCGGGGCCTGGACGCAGAGGGGGCCCTGCTGCTCGATGTTGTTGTCAGTGGCCACATGCTGCAGCTCCAGTCAGTGGCTGATGTCAGTGTCAAGGTAAAGCTGCTTCACGTACCACCCCTGCTCCTATGCATCTGTACTTCTGTCACCCAGAGGAAAGCAGGAAACACTGAGTTCTGAAACCTGCTGCACTGTATGTGATTTCTTTTGAGCCTGGTTGAACTGATGATGCTGATGTTGCTTTTGAAAGCAGAAACTTCTCATGAGAAGGGTGGGTGTTGGTGTCTCAAGAGTTTGAGATGTTGGCAGGTAGTGTTGAGGAGGGTCTTCAGTGCAGTTATTGATGGCTGGCATGTCAGTGTTGCTTTGGGCAGAGCTAGAACAGTGCATCTTTAACCTTTCTGACTTAGTAGCAGGCAACCAGTATTTTACTGTATTAATCCCACCATGCAATAAATATACCTGAAGTTGTTGATATTTTGGAAAACTGCAATATGTAGTCGTCTAATATTTATAGCACTCTTCAGTGGCAGAATTTGTCTCTACGACTTGTTTATTTAGCACATTTGTCAGCATCTGATTTTGAATAAAAGCCAAATATTTAGAACCTCAAAAGATTGTTATTGAGGAGTAAGATAATTTTTAGAAATTTTCTGCTGTGGCTTCTATCATCAGGATCCTCAGTACATCAGTCTGTATCTTTTTTAAAGTAATAGACCAGGCAGCGTAAGATTCAGCAGTTAAAATAAGAGTGAAAAGGACCTGTGTGTGTGCAATACCCTTTGTTCAGCCGTTAAGATAAGCCCCTTTCTCTCAGCACATCTCACAGCTCTGAAGTACAGGCCCAGGTGGTGCTGGTGTGGGAGCAGCTGATGGCCAGGGTTCTGTTGCAGGATTACACAGAGGACTACATCCAGACGGGCCCTGGGCAGCTGCATGCACACTCCACGCGCCTCTTCACGGCAGACGGAGTCAGCGTTCCCTACACGTGGAACCACACCATCACCTACGACTCCACCAAGGGGAGGATGCCCTTCCTGGTGCAAACCCTGCGCGCTGCCTCCATCACTACGGAGTACAACCCGCTGGAGGAGGCCGTGGCTTTCAAAATCCAGGCTTCCATTGCAAAAGGTATTGTTCCAGGCCTTCCCAGAAATCAAACCATGGGGAAAGGGTATCTTCTCTTCCTAGAGCTCATGGAGTCACCCATAGTCTCAAAAGGAATTTCTGTGGAACTTGGATAGCTTTAGTGTAGATCCCAGGACCTGAAAGTCTTGTTGATGTACCCAGAAATTAACTATTGGTTAGCATTGCTAACTGCTGGCTTATATGAACCTAAGTCACCAAAGGGATGGGCATGGATTTATGTGAGCAGATTTTCCTTCGAGAAACTCTAATAAATGAGCAGACTGGTCTGTTACTTCTTTTAGTTCTATTTGGACTTTTTTTTTTTTTTTTTTACATAGTAGGGAAATTACTCTGGCTTGGAAGTAAATTAAGCAGAGAGATTGCCTGTTTCAGTCTTTCTTTTCAGTAACAACATTCTAAATTAAATAAAATAAGGTTTTTGACACTTGACAGACTAGGGACTCACTGTACAATTTGGAAACCAAATACATTTTTTTTCTAATTTAAAAAGAGATCTGATAAAAGGGAGTCTCCAAGTCAAGACATGTCTGTGATTAGATCTGACTAAGCCTTTACTGAACTTACATTTATTTCCTCCAACAATTAGGATACTGCTGTTCAGGATTTTTTAAAATTTTGTTTTTCATATTTCAGTTTTCAAGCAGCCAAAACCCTGTGTCCTTTGAGGAGTCTTTCCCTGAGTTTTCCATTGCACTTTGTAGTAATACATGGTTGTGTTCTTCTGCAGTGACCTCCTAAGATTTATAACATGGTGATTTGTTTGGTTTGGGTCTGTTGTCCTCCTTTTAGTGAAATAAAACTGAATGGTCTTTATTCTTTCAATAACAAACTTTCCAGAATGCATTAGGCTGGGATGGAACTTGCAGCTCACTCTGAAGAGACCCTCACACACTTGTTCAAAGTTATTCAAACCAGCACAAGCCATGCAGTACTGACTTTTAGTACCAAAGTAAAAAAAACACTAAAGGCTGCATTTAAAAGTTTCTGGTTTGGTGTTGAAATATGATAAATATTGTAAAATTCTCCAATTCTTACTTTAAAGTAATGAAATAGCCACATGTTTATCCACAAGTGGCCTGTGCTTCCTTTATCACACAGGGGATCGGAGTAACCAGTGCCCTGCGGGGTTTGCCTTGGATTCGTCTGGGCCTTATTGCTCAGGTAATGACTGACACAGGTGGGAGTAACCATGGAGTCCTGGAGTGCTTTGGGTGGGAAGGGGCCTTTCCACCCCTGCCAGGACAGGGATGCCTTCCAGTAGCCCAGGTTGCTCCAAGCCCAATCCAACCTGGCCTTGGATGCTTCCAAGGATCCAGGAGCCCCAGCTTCTCTGGGCACCCTGTGCCAGGGAACAATTCCTTCCCAATATCCTATCTAACCCTGCCCTCTGGCAGTGGGAAACCATTCCCTGCATCCTGTCCCTTCAGGCCCTTGTCCCAAGTCCCTCTCTGGCTCCCCTAGAGCTGCTTTAGGCACTGGAAGGGGCTTTAAATTTTCCATGGAGCCTTCCCTTCTCCAGGTGAACACTCCCAGTTCTCCCAGCCTGTCTCCAGCCCTTGGCACATCTCCATGGCGTCCTCTGGATCTGCTCTAAGACCTGTTCCATGTCCACCTTGTGCTGAGGGCTTCAGAGCTTGACACATTATAAAACCACCAGAACCTATGTCCCCTTTATTTAAAGTTCAAAGTATGCACTTCAGAAAGTGTGAATTATCCATGCTAAAAGGGTGTGGATCCAAGGGCAGTTGAAGATGTTATTTCTATCCTCACCTACAATATGAGTAGTTCCCAGACAGCTTTTAAATCAGCACCTCAGGTACATCTGGAGGACACTGAGCCTCAGGCTCTGCTGAGACTGCAGAGCAATGAAGGACTTAGGTAACCTATGTGGAGGAAAGATGAGTGTTGGCACCTCAGACAAGAGCCCATGTGTTCCTGCTTGGGGGATGGAGGTGGAGAGAAGCACATGAGTGCTCTGGCTGTCTCTCTAGAGTTGGGGATGTTCTAGGGAGAAATCATCTGAGATGATTTTGTTGACTTATTTCATTACTTCTTGAAAGGTAATGAAATACCAAACGAAGGGAATTGCTAGATCTGGTTTTGCCCTGTGGGGTTTACTAGTTGCATCCCTCTGAGGAAGGATCAGATTGGAGTAGTTTCTTGGGAAGTCTCACTGGTTTTTCAAAAATTTTCTTGTTCCAGATGAAGATGAATGTGCTGTGGGAAATCCTTGTTCCCACACCTGTCACAATGCCGTGGGATCGTACTACTGCTCCTGTCCCAAAGGCCTCACCATCTCTGCTGATGGCAGAACATGTCAAGGTAAGAAAGGTGCTGCTGGGGACAGTTTGGATAAAAATGCGCCTTAGATAATTTAAGGCTGTAAAATGCCTTAAGAGACACTGCTAAGGAGAGGTTTTATTCGGGCCATTTTCTCATTATAAGAACACGGTTTATTGGTGGTATTCTAACGATTTCGTCGCTGAATGTATTTGCAGTCACACGTTTGTAGTTGCCGGTGCCGAGGGCACAGTTTGGTGCGTGCCCTGTGCTGGCTGTGCAGGGTTTGCAGCTCGTTTCCCGTTGCAGACATCGATGAGTGTGCGCTGGGCGGGCACAGCTGCCAGGCGGGGCAGGACTGCGAGAACCTGCCCGGCTCCTTCCGCTGCGTGCTCCGCTGCGGGAGCGGCTTCCGCAGGACACCCGACGGCTTCGGCTGCCAAGGTACACGCGGGCTGCAGCTCTCATGCACCTGCAGCTCACTTTAGAGAACCGTCTCCAAGTTCCTGTCTATACATTTTCATTCTTAAGGTTGTGGGGTTTTGGTTTTTCTATAGGGTTACTTCATTTTTTAATCTTTTGCTTCTTCTGTCTTTAGAAATAAATTTAAAATCCCATCAGGGAAGAGCTTAGCACTCTTGGGTTTGCATCCCATGTGCATTTTCTTGTACAAAGATGGGAGAGCAGCAAACACTCGTGAGCAGAAGTCAGCCAAACCCTGTTCAGGTAATGCCCTCAGGGCAACTCCCAGCCCTGGTGTCAAGGATTTGTGTTGTTCCACAGACGTTAATGAGTGTCAAGAGTCCAACTCCTGCCATCAGCGTTGCTTCAATACCATAGGAAGTTTCCACTGTGGCTGTGACCCAGGATTCCAGCTGAAGGGCAGAAAATGCGTGGGTAGGGATGAAGTTCTGAATGTCCGTTCCCTCTTTCCAACAGACAAAGTTCAACATTTATTTGTTGCTCGATTTCTTTTCTTATGAAAGAAAATGCTGCTATGGATGATCCACTTGATGTACATTTTGAAATCTGTCAAGCAGTACTGAAAGCCAGAGGCAGTAAGAATTGGGCTGGCTGATCCATGTGCATGAAATGATCCAATGTGTGGACACAGGGTAATTTCATTACATAACTGAGTCCAATCCTGCCTTTTTTTTTTTTTTCTTTTGTTTGAATGAGATGTCAATGAGTGCAGGCAGAATGTGTGCAGGCCTGATCAGCTCTGCAAGAACACCCGTGGTGGCTATAAGTGCATTGATCTGTGTCCTAGTGGAATGACCAAAGCAGAGAACGGGACTTGCATTGGTGAGTAGGAGCATTAATGCATTGTGTGGTTATGGGAAGCACAAGGACAATAATGATGTTTATTTTTTTAAATAATCCTGAAGATTGTCCATCTTCAGGTTTTAATATTTGCACATACTAAAGCACCAATTTGTTTTCACTTATGGAACATCTGTATTTAACTTTTTTGTAGTTGGTTTTAAAAAGCAGATGTATCTCTAGTTTTCCACTGTTCTTAAGCAAGAACAATAAGATTTCCCTTGGTGTCTTTTCTGTGCTGGCACCTTGATTTCTCTCAGTTATTTCTTGACTGAAATGTTTTGCTCTCTGCATGCATGATTTCTTAAGAGTTTGGCTCGAGAGCTCTCAGTCAAGATCACAGGTCCCTGCTGCTTATCAGGAAGGGTTTTAAACACAACTGATGTTTTGTTGGTAGCAAAGCTTTTGTTCCAGTGGAATCATGGGATGATTTGGGCTGGAAGGGACCTTAAAAATCACCTATTTCTAATCTTTGCTGTGGGCAAGAACACCATCCACTATCCCAGGCTGCTCCAAGCCCCATCCAGCCTGTGCTGGGACACTTCAGGTCTGGAGCAGGCACAGTAAGGACGTTGCAGAGCCGTGACTGTTGCCTTGCTGTGTGCTGCAGATGTTGACGAGTGCCGGTCGGGGTCGCACCAGTGCCGCTACAACCAGCTGTGCGAGAACACGCGCGGCAGCTACCGCTGCGTGTGCCCGCGAGGATTCCGCGCCCAGGGCACGGCCAGGCCCTGCGTGGGTAAGCTGCCACTCGGTCCCCTCATGCCTCTGCTCTGCTTTTGCCTGGCTTTCTGCTGCAGCACACCAGCAGTGCTATCCCTGTGGAAGTCCGTGCTGTAGAGACAAGTTTGCTCTGCATTTCCAAGCTGCCCGTCTAAAGCTGTGTTCCGCTCTAAACAAGCAGTCGGAGCTAAGTGGTTCCAAACAGAGATTGGTTTGGGGCCGTACTTTGAAGACAAAGTGTAAGAGGGTTTGAGAGCACTGGTGGGTGGATGTGGCAAGTGATGACTCCACAGGAAGGCTGCAGTTATAAAAATCAGGTAGAGTTTGTTGATGTCCCTGACCTGCCCTGGCTCCCGCTGAAGAAAGTCACAGGAGTCATGTGGGTTCCTCTAGGGAGCACACCCCCAGGAACTGCAAGAGGCCCGATAGACCCAGAACTGAGTTTGGCTCCTGAACATCCCAAATACACCTATCCCCTCATCAGGACTGCCAGGGGTGTTCCCCAGCAGGCAGAGCACAGGGACCTGATCTGCATTTCTCCCTCAGTGCTCCCCTCCTGGCATGGGTGGAATAGAATCCTTGGCACTCACAGGAATGCCAACCATGCAGTCACTCCCTGTGCCATCTTGGCATAAAGCCACGCAGGGTTTTCTTCCATGCCACCAGAGCTCTGATGTGGGGAGCAAGAGAGTTTAATGTGTGGGGCCAGGGCAAGTGGATAAGCACTTCCCCTGGCATTTAAGAGACTTCAGGAAGGCAGTAGGATCACTTAGAATTACCTTCACTACATTGGTGTCAAATATTTAAAATGTAAAAGCTGACCTACCCTGATAATGAGGATTTCTGAATGTGGGTATGTGACACCAAGTGAGGTTGGTTTCTGTTGCTGTTATGTATCATGTCAGAAAAGCATTCCTCCCTGATGACCTCTTCAAGATTAGCTTTCCTAAGTAATAGTTTTTTCTTATTTTATTTTTTTAACAACCTAAGATTTTGGACTCTCAAAAGGCAGGAATGTTTGAGGTTTTTTTTAAAAGAGATTAAATTGCACTAAGAAATGTTTGAATGTAGACCATGATACTACTTTCACCACCTGCCTCTGTACTGAAATAAAACCAATCCCAGAATCTTAACTTGTATTTAAGCCATTTAAACACCTTTAAAAAGCCAGGTAAAGTCTAGGACTGTAGGTTTTCACAAAACACAAAACACCAGCAGCCTTAAAGCTGCCTTCTGACCAAGGGCCACTAAAAGCTCCCTCCTAAAGTATTTTTATCTTTTGATTTTTTATGTTCTGAAAAATATATTTAAAATACTGATTCATCCAAAGTATTACTTGTGTTAATAAAATTCAGTTTTTATTGTCATTGTTGACAGTCAGCACAGGAAGGAGTTGAAAAGTAAGTAGGGCCCAGACTGAAAGAGAAGAAGTGAATTTTGTTCCTGCCTGAATTTTGTGCTATTTTTACCCTGGGTAAAGCCCTTTGTGCCACAGTTTCCTTTTTTGTTTGTTGGACAGGGATAAGATGCTCCTTTGGGACCCCCACGGAGCTCTGTCTGCCCATTTACAGCATTTCTGGTAGCTATGTTATTTTCTCCCCTTTCCACATAGGTGGAAGGGCTTTGCTAAAAGTTGCTGTAATGCAGATTTAAGGCTATCTAGAATATAAAATCAGGCACTGTTTTTCAAATAAGAGAAAGCCTGAAAATGTAGCTATTTCAATTTCAAGTAATTTTATCCTGTTCTTGTAAATATTAGGGTTCCCATGCCTCAGTAGCCTCTTCTCACAGAGGCAGCCTGGAACCAACACTGGTGACTCCCTGCAGTCAGTTCTGCTTGTATTGCACAGGCTGCTCTTGGAAAAGAAATTGCTCTAATTTTTGCTTGTTGTCTTTTGTAGTTTCTATGATAATCTTCTATTGCTTATTCACAACTTGTTCCGAGGACATTCGTTGTCATAAAGATGTCAGCGTTAATTTATTTTAGGCAGGTGCAGAATGTAAAAGTCAGCACTTGAATGCAAAGGAAATAATGAGTTTGTTTTCTTTTACATTTATATGAATAATAAATTTATCATCTTAAGCACATACTGAGATTAATACGCTTAAAAGTCAGATTAGTTGTCATACTTAAAGTGAAATTCTCGTTTGTAAGACCTGAAAATTTTACCCTAAGGATAATTCCACAAATATATGAAATTTCAGTTGTGTGTTTGCCAAATAACAGCTGGAAAATAGTGTAAAACTCTGCAATCACTACTTCTGGATTTCCAACTCTTAAAGCATTTAATTATTAATATCCCTCTAAATTGTTTACAATCTTAAATGCATCAAATATTAACCACTTCATTAAAAAGCAGCCTAATGTTCTACTATATTTCTGACAGTATTGATTTTTAAATACTATTCTCATGAATTTGTGGCTTGGGGAGTTACAAGCTGTGCTCAAAAGCCTGTTCATAGGGAATCCAAATGAAACTGTAACAGCATTGGCTTAATGCCATTTTTACAACAGTAATTGAAAGAATACACACTACTATGAAATAATTAAACTATTATTGAGTCACCATTAAGATCATCTTTAATTTCTAGTAGGAGAATATTTATAATAGAGGCCAATTGTAGATCTGCTGTGATGTATGTTAATAGCAGGATTTTTATTTCTAGTCATTGCAGAGTTGTTTGGAATTAACAGACTTTTGTCTTTTTCTGGTGAAGAAATAATGAATTTGAAAAGAAATACAGTATGTGTCAAATTTCCAGCTGAGCCTGAAGTAACTTGATAAAAACTATAGAAAATTCATTTCTGGTAGTGTCAGAGAGACTGTGGGAGAAGGGTCCTGCAGTCTCAAGAGTACTCGTAGTTACTTGGAGGGAATGACACTCGGCATGTTTTACCCTCAAGGCCTTTATCATACTTTGTATGCTCAGCACTCAGTTTTGATTTAAGGATGGATATTTACTGCTGGGGTGGCTCAAATAACTTTGGACTTCAATTTAAACAACTAAAAAGAAAAAGACATTGCTTAGGAAAGCAAAAATAATCCTATTTTTTCATGTCCAAAAGTGAATTAATATATACTCTTTAGTCTCCAACCTGTCACTGCTGGAATGACCAGTAGCAGGATCAAAAGTTAGACCATACCCAACCTCTTGCCCCTGCAGCCTTGAAACACGTTCTTGAGCCCAGTGCTCCATCCCTGGAAGTGTCCAAGGGCTTGGAGCAGCCTGGGATAGTGGAAGGTGTCCCTGCCCATGGCAGGGGTGGGACTGACTGAGCTGTACGGTCCCTCCAACCCAAAGCAGTTCACGATTCTATGATTCCCCCAACACAAGGCACAATAACCACATCAGAGCCTGTTGTGCTTCCATTAGTGTGGGGTGTAAGGAATTTCGAGCACTGTACTTGTCTGGAATGCTCTGTGTTAAGCATCATCTTTTGAAGAAGGACCCAGCAGCTTCTTCCACTCATCTGTGGAGCACTTAAGGAAAAAAAAGACAATTACTAAGAGAGTATTGAGCAGCTGGGGCTGAAATGAGGCTTCAGCAGGGCTCCTGTCCCAGTGAGCACAGTGACATCAGCCTGTGGGAGAATGAAGGTCTCTTACAGTCCAGGACAGTGGATCCTGCCTGCTTGGCCTAGTGTTCTCCATGTTCTACTGCCTCCAAATCTTGCTTTTATGTCTTCAGCTTGTTCCTGAGACTAAGTACGTGTGTGTATATATATACGTATAGTTATGTGTTGTTGTTTGTTTGTTTTCTCTCCTTTCCACATGGTTTGGGGCTCTGGATCATGTCACATGAGCAGACATTAATGAATGTGAACAAGTGCCTAAACCCTGTGCACTTCACTGCACCAACACCCCCGGCAGCTTCAAGTGTTTCTGTCTACCTGGGCAGCAGTTACTAGGTGATGGGAAATCTTGCGCTGGATTGGAGAGGGTGCCAAATTCGGATGCTTATTACAGTAGCTATAACTATGCTCAATTCTCCCCTGGGAGACACAACCAGCAACTGCAGCACTATTACAGGCACTCCTCAAATCTCTACAGCTCCTTCTCAGAGTATAGGAACAGCAGAATACCTTTCTCCAGGACTAGAAGGAACCTTAGAGAAACTTGTCCTGAAGGCTATGAGGCAAGAAATGCCAGATGTGTAGGTAAATGTCAGTCCTATCTATGCAACTCTGTTTTGGGCCTTATTCTTAGGTTACTGTGTGATATATACCAGGGGCTGAGGGTTTGTGGTGCTGGGGTTGTGTTTTCTATTGCCCTGGTCAATATTCAGAGGGTTCTGCATGTCCTGGTCTCAGCCATCTTGGCTCACGTTGTAGCAAAAATGTTCTCAAACTCCTTATAACCTCTTGTTTTAATTGTGCTGCTTATTATTTGTTTGCAAAGTATTTACCTCTGTTACTCTCTTTCTCCTGGTCACGGTAGCTCAGCTTGGTGAATTTTCTGACACTTCAAAAACCATCAGTAGCCCCAGTCTAGTCACAGTGCTTCTGTCAGACTCCCATTGGCAGCAGTATCTGTGTCAGAAAGGTTTGGAATAAACATTTTAGAATCGATCACAGTGGGGTTAGTGCCAGCACTACCACAGGACTGTCAATCACTGTCACATGGGCAACAGGCACAGAAGTTTTTGAATTATTATTATTATTATTTTATGTAAGAAAAAGGGTTGCAGTGTAATGCAGTGAGCATGGAGAAGATATCAAACCTTGTATTTAAACTACAAAAAAGTTTCAGTAGTCATATCCGTGTGAGTTGTTATGGTATAGGAGTATAATGGAAAGACCCAGGAATACAGCTGTCACTGAGGAAAGGAAGGGTTTGATTCAAATTTGGATCTTCATCCCAGCTTCCAGTTGGAATTAGTTAATATGCCATGAATATTAATAATACTAATATTCCATTAAACTTTCATTTCATTGCATAAATATCTAAATTTTGAGATTACTGTTTAATATGAGAAATACCCCCAAATGATGCTTTTGTTAAAGAAAATTCTTTCAATAGGCAACCATCAGGATTTGCTAACAGCACAGAGGTTTGTAGTCACATCTGTTTCTCTTCTCTGCATTTTGACCTAATGGAACCCCTGTCAGTCAAACAGAAGGGAAGCACTGATTTCACCATGCAAGTCTGAACTACTGCACTAAATTACTTTATTACTGCTCTGAATTAGGCAGATGTTTCAAAAGCCATTATAATTATTTATTATATATTATATATGATATATTATACATGATGTCGTCTGGTACTGGTACTTATGTATTTGAGAGGGGGATTAAAAAAAAAAAAAAGAAGAAAGAAGAGCATTTAGTGACAGTCTTCCCAGCTACTGAGCCTAATTCATCCCTCTGGCATGGGCAAGGCCAGTTTGAAAGGGAAACAGCTTTGCCTGAGGAGAGAGTGACTGTAAGGAAGACTCCTCCAGTGACAAGGCTTCTTCTGGTGAGATAATGAGTCTGGGTGTTCCCTAAGCTTGTTGCTTAACACCTGATTGATTATTAGGCAGCTCAAATTCCTTTGGGGGCAGGACTGTGTATATATGACCCTGCCAGTGGACACAGGTGGCACATCCCCCTTTCTCCCAGAGCTCTTGTCTCAAAAGTGGTGTAACATCTGTCACAGCTGCTCTTCACCGAGGGGAGGAGCCCCTCAAAGCTGACTTTAGTGCCTGCAGAGTTATGAGGAATGGCACAGGTAAGGGGGGAGAGGACACTCTAGTCCTAGGTGTTCAATCCCATCAGTAAAAAAGATCCAGGCAACTCCCACCAGCTCTGTCCAAATACTTGCAGTACATAAATAGGGGAAAAGTACCTGTGTTCATGGCAGGCTCAGGGAATGCTGAGGTGTTGGTGCTTCTCTCTGCAGACATCGATGAGTGTGAGAGCAGAGACACGTGTCAGCACGAGTGCAGGAACAGCCTGGGCAGCTTCCAGTGTGTCTGTCCCATGGGATATCGCCTTATGGCCAACGGCAAAACCTGCCAAGGTATGGAGAGCCATCTCTGCACTGCTCAGGGGGAGGTCTGCAAAAAAAACCAGACACAAACCAGGCCCAGCACATGGCTAAGCCACTTCTCTGAATTGACTATGTGAGAATCAGCATTCAGAATTTCAGGTTTTAGAAGTTTTTGTATTTCGCACTTTTATTGTTTCATAAAACATCAGGAAACTAGATAATTGCAACTTCTATTCTCTGCAGTTCCCCTGTGACCTCTCATTACACACTGAGCTTCAAGCTCTAGGGTCAAACAGAGGCACATTCTGGGCTCTGCTCAGCCTTTACCAACTTTCACCCTTTAATTCTTTTACCAGCAGTTGATCCCTTGTTTTTCTATCCAGATATTGATGAGTGTCTTGAAGAGAACATAAATTGTGGATCAAATCAGATGTGTTTCAACATGAGAGGAAGCTACCAGTGCATAGACACTCCTTGTCCACCCAACTACCAGCGAGAGCCACATTCTGGGTATGTTTTATTCTCAGCCCCTTCTCACCTGCCCCAAGCTCAGCTCCTTAACCTGTGCTTGTTAAAGAAGAAAATTTAAGTTTGCCTGACACCAGTAGAGCTCACAGTAGCTAAAGGTAAGGCATTTACATTGAAGATCATAGAGTCAGAGAGTCCTGGGATGGTCTGGGTTAGAAGGAACCTTAACAGAACATCCAGTTCCACCCTCCGCCATGGGCCACTGGCTGAGGAGGCTCCAAGCCCTGTCCAGCCTGGCCTTGGACACTTCTAGGGATGGGGGCAGCTGCAGCTTCTTTGGGCACCCTGTGCCACTGCCTCAACTGTTAGGAAGAATTCCTTCCTAACATCTAATCTGAATCTCTCTAATGGCCTGACTTGCCATCAGTTTCAAATCTCTCTAATGGCCTGACTTGCCATCAGTTTCAAAGCATCAGATATATTCTTTTAGTTATGAAAATCATGCTAAGTTCCTGTTAAGCTTTGTTATTTCCCTGTTCTGCGAAAAAAACCCAACCATATTGGTTTCTTTTAATCTTTCAATATCCTCAAAGAAAAGTAGCTTGTTTCATAGTCAGAAATGATCTTTTGGGATCAAACTCAACTGCAATGACATCTACACTGACATGGAGGTCATGTCCTTTGACTTCCACTAGCAGTGGCAAACTTCACTAGCAAAGATTTCATGTTTTAACTTTTGATTAATAAAAGTAAGTTTTATTCTGTCCTTCATTTCAAATTCTGTATTTTATGATCTAACAGACACATACCTCAAATGCTGTCCAGAACATTTTAAATCAGGTCTTCCCATTCTAATGTTTAAGAGCACAGTCACTAAAACTTACCCCATAAATGTCAATGACTTCAGTGTAGCCAACATCTTTCTGACATGATCCTGTTGAGGCAATTAGGGACATTACACCGGGCTGCAGCTCTAAAGGAACAAAGGATGAAGAGTGCATAAGCACGTCTAGAGCAGTTTTAATCTGCAACAGGGTAAACAGGGGAATAATTTCTCCTCTAAGACCCATCCCAGTTCTTAAGATACTGTGCCTTCTCCCTGGGCTGAAGTCTTCTGCTTTTTCCTAGGTTCTGTCTCAAAAGCTGCCCGGCCAATGACCTGGAGTGTGACCTGAGCACCTACGCCCTGGAGTACAAGCTGCTGTCCCTGCCCTTCGGCATCGCTGCGGGGCAGGATCTGATCCGCCTGGTGGCCTACACTCACGACCAAGTCGTGCACCCCAGGACCACCTTCCTGATGGCAGATGAGGACCCCGCCGTGCCGTTTGCCCTGCGGGATGAGAACTGGAAGGGGGTGGTGTTCACCACGAGGGCGCTGCGGGAGCCCCGGACGTACCGCATGGGCGTGCGGGCCCTGTCCTACAGCGCCGACGGCAGCGTCGAGTACCGCACCACCTTCATCGTCTACATCGCCGTGTCCGCCTTCCCCTACTGAGCGCCGGCCCCTCGGCCAGCTCGCAGCTGAACCTCATTCCCCGGGGCCAGGGTGCTGCTGCTTCAGCCTGACTCTGCTGCCTGCCCCGCACAGGGAACCACTTCCAAGGGTGCTATGCTCTCTTCCCCTCTCCTGCTTCCCGGAGGCTGCCTCTCCAGTTCCATTGTTCCAACTCAAGAGGAAGATCCATGGCTCTGAGGACCTGTTACCACTTGCTTTATTTATTACACTGGAATAGTCATTTTCCACAGTACGTTCTGAAAACCAGCAGAGAAACCCATGTAGTCTAAGCAGTAAGCAAGGAGCAGCCTCCACTGAAAATAACTGAAAGTAAACCCATAATTAACCCATAAGTAACTGAAAATAAACCCATAATTTCAAGTGGTCTACATATTTTAAAGGTTGCTAAGTGGTTTAAATTTTATTAGTTTTTTTCCTTATCAATTACCCAATAGAATTAGGGCTGTGCTATACTATGTTGTGTGCTTGAACCCTCCAAATGCCACAGTGCCCAAGGGTTGAAAATGCTGAAACAAATTACATTAAAGTTTGTTCACAGCTAATGAATCTACAGAAGAACTTGGAACTGGTACCTTTGGTTTCTATGCAAGTGTAGAGATGTTGCTATTTTTTGGAAGGAAAAACCAAAATGGCTTCTTCTACTTTATAGAGCAGGTATTTTATAACTTGTTTTTACTCTACCATTCTGGTATAGCCATTTATTTAACCCAAACCCATATCCACTGCCATACTCCCAGCTCAGTCGATGGTCTGGGGTTTTACGCACATGGAACATTTTTCTCCAAAGGTGGTGTAAGTTTGGTTCAATAATGTCAATACACTGTACACAAGTAATTTTGCCAAGATGTATTCTATTTTTATGGACATGTATATATGTGGTTTTTCCTATGTGTATTTTCTATGCAGTATCTCAAGAGTGTTTCACAATTAAGTTTGCATAAAAGGACAATGTCAGTACAATGAAAATAATCAAAATAAAGGTTCCCATCACCTTTGAGACGGCTGGGAGTTTTATCTTTGAAAAAATTCCATTTCTAAAACTCTCACCCTAAATGCCAGGGAAAAATGCAGAAGGTATTGTGCCCAGCAAACCATGGAGCATCTCCGGTTCTTTTCCCTCTTCCTGGCACTCTGGGGTAGTAAGGGATTATCACCAGCTTTAAAGTAGATTTTTAGCCACAAGGACAAGTTGGCTCCCATAGAATGTTGTCTCTATTCTTGTATATTAACTAACTTTAGACATCTCCACTTGTTGTTGTCCCCTTGTTTTTCCCTTCCCAGTACACCAAGTGAAGTAGTCCTGCAAAACAAGGATGACTTAAAATTACTGTGCACTTTATACAAATTTATCTGAAGTTACAGACTTCAAACTGAACAGGTTTGCTTCTTGGAAACTTGACTTGAAAAATAAAAGCAGCTCAAAGAAGACAAATCCCATGAAAAAGACATGAGGGAAGGAGAAGTGAGAGTAAGTTAAAATAGGTACAAGGTAGTTACCTCAATGTCTTTTAAGGATGAGAATCAGACTGAAAATGATGTCGTTAAGGGAATCTAATTCCACTCCCATAACACAAAAATTTCCACTCTGACATATTTTGTGAGAGGAGAAAAAACACCAACCAACGTTGACGGCCTTTAAAGGCCAATCTGACCTTAAGCAATAGTCACCAGATGGAAGCCACATACAGCCATAGCTCCAAGTTTGCCTTCTCATCCAGGCTTTCTAGGAGGAGCTGCTTGTCCATGTGGAAGGTGTTCCTTACCCTGAGATGATGCCAGGACTGAGGGACTAGTGAGATGTGGGTCACTGTGAGTGTGGTGGTTTTCACTCAGGGCCTCAGAAGGGAAGTTCTGAGTAAAGGACGCCTTGTGCCATGGCCTTCTCTTCTTTGGACATCTTGAGCTGTGTTACAGATTTCATTGCTGTGCT
Organism: Acridotheres tristis; assembly: GCA_037013685.1. Classification (NCBI taxonomy): domain Eukaryota; kingdom Metazoa; phylum Chordata; class Aves; order Passeriformes; family Sturnidae; genus Acridotheres; species Acridotheres tristis. The sequence goes on from CM072895.1 coordinate 25,507,198, forward strand.
ATTAAAAAGGTTGCAAGTATGTTAAATTAGATCTCTGGGCAATTGTACCTGCTGCTGGTCTACCTCCTTAGGCTACCTGGCCCTGTTGCTAACAGGCTGGAAAATCTGCTTATCATTAGTTTTCCTGGTCTAACTTGAGAAGCAAGGGGCAGGTTAGTACATGTTTATGTGCCCACAGGAACTTGGGTATTTGCTAAAAATTAAAAATCCTATTTTCATAAATCCAAATTTTAAATACAACAAATACTCTACTGTGTTTATTACCACTTTGAATAAGACTGCCCAAACCTTAGGTGCAATTTTCAGTGTCTCAGGGCTGTACAGTCACTTTTTCCAAGCCCCTCTATTAGCAATATTTGCACTGTTAAAGGTTCACTACCATCACATAAAAGACTTATATGGTCACCACATAATTTGACACAAAACTATTTGCAAATGCCCTCCTATCACAAACAACTAACTCTCTAATAATAGCATCCTAAGAGCAGTATGTGAGAATGTTAAGTTCTTATTAAAAGACACTACACCACCAGAAAATAGTACTTAAAAAATGAAGGGTGGTCTCAGGGAGAGCAATTAATGAACTGTTAATGCCCCACTGCTACCTTGGGCCTGTGCTTACCTTCCTTCTGTGCAAGCCTACTGTTGCCACTGCTTATTGGATTTTCCAGAGCAGCATTTTCTCCTGGCCCGTTTATCCCTGAAACACTGTCCTGTGCCACAGACTTCTGCAAACATAGCAACATCTCATTAACTACATTATCAGGATCAAACACACCCCATAAAAGATGGCAAAGGAGGAATTATCTCCCATAGCAAGGAATTTGTTCATAGGGGTGGTTTCAGGGTGGCATCTCAGCAGCTGGGCACAGGTGTCCTGAGGCTCACCTCCGGGTGGGCACACCTTGGATCCCAGCCTCCTGCTTGCTGCAGCAGTGCCCAGAGTACTTAGCCAACCCTGTATGCCAGGAAAACATCTGCTAAACCTCAGCATTTGCCAGAGCACAACCAGACTCACTCTTCTCTCACAAAAAACCCTTTCTCAGTAAAGCCTAAAGGAAACTACCAGTTAAATACAGCCCTTTGCAAAAACCCATGTGATTCCTTCCAAATCTATGGTCTAGCAAAGGAGTAAGGCAGGAAAAGGAGTTCAGGGATGAAACCAGGGCCGACTGGGGCCAGAAAGGATGGAAAATTCACAACCAGCATGTGTTAAAGGCGACTGATGCCCTCATGCCAACCCCACCACAGCATCAGGTTTCTGTATCTCACACCCACCATACAAGGCAGGTGTTCAGGAACCAGAGGCAGGTAAGGAATGTCTGTCACACCTTCTGTAGGGATCCAGCTTGCCAGCCCCTGGAGAGAGGAAATGCACTGGGGTTTTGTTTTCCTTCACACACTGGCTGAAGTAAAAAGCTACTGCATGACTACAGGTATGAACCTGTGCTGGATGCTCAGCACTGTGGGCTAAAGGGAAAACATGTCAGCAAAGACCAGAGCAGCTGTGCCTGACTGGGAAATGTCCACTTCCAAGTCAGATCCAGACAGGGGGTGCGAAACCAAGCCGGATGCTGAGTAATGCAGCCGTCATTGCCCACATCGGCGGGGCACTTACAGGCAGGACACTGCTCCCGGGCTCCAAGGGGGAGTTCTGGTGCCCTTTGACTTCACAGGCGTTTCTAGTTCTGGCAGCTCAAATCCAAGGCTGCTGCCAATAAAAACTTGGCACAGAGCAACAGCTGAAATCCATGGATTATCTTACGAGGCTGGAATCCCAGAGTCTGCCCCGCTGGCGCTCACGGGTGGGAGCAGGACACACAGCACTGGCTGTGGGATCCCCTGGCACATTTCCAGTTACCTATGTCAGGATATGGGATGTACAAATGCTTGGATGGGCGAGGGCTGCTGGGAAGTGCTGTGATTTGTTTCTGTGGAGAATCCTGCAGGCAGATAAAGCTCCTCCAGCCTTGTGGGCTTCGGCCTCAGCTCAAAAACAAATGGATCTCACTGCCATCACTCAGCACCACAATGTCTGAAGTCTGGCACCCTCTTCACCAATTTCCATTAATCCTGGAGATCTGAATGGCTTAAGTGCAGCTCTATTTCCTAGAGGAAATTAGAGACATTTTCAGCTCTTGCACATGCAGAAGTTCCCCATTCATGCAGAGCTGCTGCTCCACAGGGACTACAAGAACTCTTTGAATGAATTATTTCATTTGCCCCTTGTAACCCTGGGCAGACTGCGAGGCACAGGCCTCTGGGTGTGAGCTGGGGCAGCAAGGGGACACCAGAGAGTGCCAGCTGATGGCCACAGCTAAATGGGGCCTTAGGCATCACACCTCCAGCAGCACTGCACTAATCATCTCAACATCCACGCAGTGCATTCATCCAGGCTCTCTGAATAAGGTTAAATGTGATCCCTAGCTGGCTGCAGATTTTTATAAACACATTTGCATGTCTGGACATGCTTAACACAATTCCATTCACTTCTCAGATCATTGGGTTCAATGTTCACATCTTCAGTGCACAACTGGTGCCAGATTATTCTGCTTTGATAAGTTTAGTGTTAGAAAGGGAAGCAAAGGAGATTTGCTTACAGATAAAGTCATATGGATAAAAAAGGTGCTCTTCAGCACTAATATAGATTCAAATTATAATTAATTATAATAATAACTTCTCATTGCTAAGGACTGAGACAAGCTCCCCCCTCACCTTTTAACAGCTTACTGCACAGCAGTCACACAAATCAAGTCCTGCCCTCCTGCTTGATCACAAGAAGTGTCTCAAGTACTCCACTCATAGAGAACACTGACAGGTATGAAGAGATCTGCACTGCACAGCCCATAATTCAAGCAAGGCCAAACTCTTGCTATGCAAAACTGTAACAGAACCACTGGCAAACACAGAGTTGTATTTAAAAGCTTCAAAAAATGAATGTATCGAATTTGGGGTCTCCAGCTTCAGAGGCAAAATCCACCAGCATCCCTGAAGTGAAGATTCCCATGAGTATTCCCCATTACCACTGTCCCTGATAAACACAGTAGCACTTAAAAAAAGCCCAGTTCCAAACAGCATCAAGGCTCCTTCACAGGATTTTACCTGCATTGTCTCTGGACTCTGCTGCTGTAGATGTAAAAAATGAGGTTTACAAATCTGGGAGAAGAATGAGTTCCCAGATACCACAGGAACAACTGGAGTATGCCAGCTCTTCACATAAAGCAGGCAAAAGAACAGGACATCCCCATGTCTGGAGAGGAAAGTGCAGAGTTCTCTGGTGCCACTGCATGACTGACTGAAATGGAAGAATCAAAAATAACATGAGAAAACAACATTAAAACACACACTGAAGAGACTACAGGAGTCCCAGTGATAAGCAGGAGAGGACAAAGCTTCCTTGCACCAGAACCAGACGGTTTCTGCTGAGATGTCCCAGCAACTCCCATGCTCGAGAGCTTACGGGAAAGAGATGGGCTGAAAAAATCTGAAACAAAACCATCACTTCTTCAATTTCTCTTCTACTTAAAATAACTGGACTTTAAATATAAACCTTGTAAATAACTCTGATTACATCAAATTTATTCATCCTTCCTCATCTGTCTCATCCTTCCTCATCTGTCTGTGAGCAGAATTACCTCACCAGTATTCACTCTTTACCAATCCTTCAGGCCAGCCTGCTTTTCTCAGCTGCTGTGGCCTTGTTGAAAAGGAAATATTGGTGGTTTTCTTACTGGTTGCTCTGCAATGCTGTCAGTGATGCAGAGACTGATAGAGAACCTCAAGTTGGGTGTAACCCTGCCAAGCGTGTGCCAAAATATTACCGTTAACGTTTTCACAGCTCATGTTTTGAAAAATTTTTGGATGCATAAACAATGTTGTCCTTTAATAGATGAGGCTTTAGGACAGAAGTGGTTTGTGTTCACCAGCCCAAATGCACAGCGAGGTAATATCATGGTGTTTTTACTACCTGTAGTAGCTTTACTACAGACAAGCAAAGAGCCATCAGCAATTACCAAAAAGCAACATCTAATGAAAGCCAGTCATAACCTTGCTAAAAAACTCCAAATGCCTTAAAATTGAGCACCTCAGCTAATCAAAATCTCTCTTAATCATAGAAAAGTTCTCAGCAGATACTACAAGTAATAGCAAAAGCTAAGTTTTATTTAGTGCTCACGTAACCCAAATGGTGCTGATATGGATTTGAAAATTATATACAGGACAGAAGGGCCCACTGCAGAATGAATTACCACAGCATGTAAAAACACACCAGCAGAGCAGCTAATGGAAACAGGCTAAACTTAGCTGAGAATCAGCTTTTTGGAGAAGTAAAGTTGTTTTTTGGGCAGTCAGGTTCAGCAGTGAAATTCAGCACCACCATTAGAAATTCAGCCCCAAATGAGCCTCTGTTCGTTTACAAAGCCCTGCTGGTTATCTAAATAAATCACACAACACTGGTTTTGCTCCCATCTTGTGTGCTAGAAAGGAATTAATAGAAAATAACAATCACTAAATCTCCAGCCTGAAGCTGGAATTTAAGCCCATCATGCTAAAGTCGGAGACATTTTCACAATTTAGAGCTGCGTGAGTAAATTGCCCATTTCCACAAGTTTTTGCAGTATTTTGACACTAGTTCTTTGACCACCTAAAGCTGAGCTGAGAAAAATACAATGGATGTTTGTTCCACTTGGCAAATCCCAAACTCCCCCTTTTCTGTCATCATTTGTTTTTCAACAAATGCTTCTGATACTCGGATACACATCCAGACAACATCTTCAAATAAGATATTTGGACCCAATTACACCAAAGTCAAAGTCTGAGCTTTATGTACCTGAGCATCAACTTCTTAGCCACCTCTCAACGACAGCAATAACCTTTCCTCTGAGTACAGCAAATCCATTCTTCCCACTCACAATAACTCTGAGTACTGCTACAAAGACCTTGATCTTAGTCTACAAACACAAGCAGCTACTTCTTTCCTTTCAAGTCCTCTTCAGCCTGTCTTTACTGCCAGGAATCAGCCTCACTACACTTCCAGACCTGTTTAGTTTTCTCTCATATTGGCCTTTTTTCACTTGGCAGGAGTTTTCTCCTTGCACAGAACGACTTCATTTTGCTCTTTCAACTTTTTCTCCAGAGTACTCCTTTGTTGGGAACGTGTCATTAGAGGTAAATACAACAAAGATAGTGAAATGCAAACTACAGGACAGGAGTCCAACACCATTTTCTGTACAGATGATCTAAAAAATTAGTTTTGGAAGCTATTAAACACTTTCCAATATAACATCATGTTGGTAAACAGCACTTTCATAATGATTTCCCTTACGAGAGGGTTGGTTATTGAGCTGGTTTTTTCCAGTTTTACAAACTCTCTCCAGATAAACTCTATTCCATTACAGACAAAGGTGTGTGTGCTTGGATTTTAGGACCTGTTCTATAATGTGCTCCTGGGGGAAGAACAGGGAGTTCCTCTGGCCCACAGTATCATATATTATCTTACAAGGAATGCACTGGTACCACACCAAAACCTGTGATGAAGTATTCTCAAACGTATGAACATTGCTACCAAAAAGACCCCGGAGTTTTAGCTGGCAGGATTGACTGGAGGAGCCCTTGTTGCTCCATGGAAGGGGACAGTGACAGAAAGGAAGGACACACTGGCATCGGATGGCCCAATGAGACTTGCCATGAATATCAGATTCTGCCACCAGCACTTGCAGGTTTCAAATGCTGGTCACAGAGACAAAATTCCCTAGGTCAGAGACGTCCATGAACATGAGGGACTCAGCAGTACCAAACCCCCAGGAGTCACAGACAGACCTGTGGTAAAATTTAAATCAGAAAGGGCATCCACAAACACCAGGTCATGTTTACTTCACACCATGGATGTGTGGATTTAGTTCAAGTGGGAGCTGTCAACAACTCCTGACAACATCCTGAGCAGCTGCTTCAAGAACATGAGCACTTACCAATGCACCCTCAAGCCCACAGCACACTGGGACAACTTCAAAACAGAAACCAGAATCAGAATCCATATTTGCTGAAAGAGTGGACAGGTATCTTTTTAAAATATAATTGGGATTTCATTCTTTTGTTTTGACTTCTCTTAAGCTATCAGAACACAGAGCATCAAAAAGCTCTGCTACTTAGCAAGGAATCCTGCAGTTACAGGTTTGAGCTTAGTTCTGAACTTCTGGAATGAAATTCCATTTTTTTCAGTATTGTCTCCAGCACAAAGTGAATATGTACTTGTGTTTATAAGACTGTTGGCAGAAATAAGGATATATTAATTAATTAATCAAATCAATTAATTAATAAAATGATAGTTAATGTTCTCACACAGAGATGGAAAAAGCTCCCTATGGATACCTGAACAAAGCATTGTCTACATGCCATGAATTCTTATTTTTTTATTAGTTATTATACATTTTCACCTGGAGTATTATATCCTGTGTCCTCATGTTCCAAGTGAGCTGTAGATCCTCTTTGAGAGAGACTGACATGAAAAACAACCATTGCTATTGCTTGAATGGTCACAGGTTAGGTAGCCCTCTTCTATTGAAAGATGTTCTCAGAAGATTGAGATTTCAGATTAAATCTGTTGTCTTTTAACACCAACAAAAAAATTCAAATGTTTTGAGAGTTATAATTTCTGTGTCTGTAGCAGAGCTGATATGTCAGTTATTCAGTCAATTTTCTACTCCAGTTTTCCATAGACAGATTTTGTAAGTAAAGATAATCTTTGTTTGCATTTACCTATTATGCAGTGGTTGTTTATTTTTAAGGTGTTCTGGTCCTGCATCAAATGCATTTACTTTAATAAGATGAGCAACAGTACTTGTAAATCAGAACATCTGGAAATGCCTGCAATCTGCCAGACAGTCTTGTGCAAGAGTAATCACTCCAAATAAATGTTATTTGCAATGCTCTTTAATATTAAGCCAGATAAAGAGACTATAAAGATGTAAAAAGCATAAAAGGATGGGAGTAACATCATATCCCTGAAATCATCACCAAGTAACCATATTTTCTGACATTCACATATGAATCACAAGCAAACTTCTGTCCTGGCAGGACTCAAAGGTCCCAGAAGGGGAACATGCATGATGTTCACAGGGGAAAAAAAGAAAAAAGAAAAGTAGAGTAAAACCTACAGATTATCATGTCCTAAGGACAACTTAATTGTTCAAGGGAGTGTTCATAGATTAACTGAGACAATTAAGAGTGATGCTTTTGAATTAAACTGCTTTCATTAACAAATACTGAGTTGGAACAGAGTTCAAAAGAACATCATCATGATATTATTTATCACTAGGCCAATACCAATATTTCCTTTCATTAGAACATAAAGTATAAGGTTAAAAGGAGGAACTAATGGCAAATATCTACACCTTCTCACTCCACTATTTAATGATGTGATTTTGCTACAAACTAGGCGAGCTGCTTTTAAATTATCTTGTATTAACCTAAAGTAGTGTTTCAGAGAGATCATCTTTGTCATTGAGATATGTTTAAATTTTAGCTTTAGTTTCAAAACTGGGTTAAAAGGCAATCTAGTACTGTGATCAAAATGCTCTAACAGCAACTACAATTATCTACTTAAACATTGCTTCTGAAACTAAAAACACCCAAAACAAACCACTGGTTGGGAAGCTGCTCAACAGCTTCCCAAGGAATGAATATTTTTCACAATTTTATTCATAGAAAGCTGCAGATGCTACACACCTTATCTCTTACAACTACTGGAATGATTTTTCTGATTCTTATTCTCATCAAAATTTACCTAAATTTCACAGTTAGCAAGAGAAACCAATAATTGAATGACAGAGCTCACAGACTTGGAAGGACAAATTTCAGAAGGGTGACTGAGGCCTTCTCCCCTCTCATCCCAAGCTACTGAGAAAGCAGGAATTACCCTAGCAGTGGAGGGACTGAAGTAAAATATTGGAGCCATTGGCAGTTGCTCTGCAGCACCAGGAAGCTGGGAATGAGTGTTGTTGCCTCTCCATTAATTATGAAATGGCAAGTTTTTACTGGCTGCTCAAAGAAGACTCCAACAGACAGCTGTGATAGACGACTTAGTAAATGGAAATACATCAGATCTGTTTACAGTGAAGTAATGTCTCCAAAATAACTGTCCCTGCTCTACTGCCTTACAGCAAGAGCCTTCCAAAATCACCTCAGGTTCCTGCTAGAGCCTCAGCTTCACTGTGTTCTTACAGCAATGCAGACTGAGAGGGCAGCCAGGGAGGGACACCAGGAAGGAACTCCTGCCACCAAGATCCTTCTCTCACCTCATTCAAAAATGCATCCAACTCCAGCTTAAAACTCACTTGTTCAGCAGGCTGTTCCCAAGTCTCAGTGATAAAATGCTTAAGAACCTTGTTCTAATTTCCTGCAATGTTACTTACAAAGTTTTCGAAATGATTGGACTTTGGCTACTGTAGCTAAAGGTTTTATTAAACTAAAGCTTCAAATAATCCTCTTCCTTTTGGTCCCCCAGATCCTTATTGCCTGAAGGTATTTAAGCACAGAAATCAAAGCCCTTCTTTGCTAGAATTAACAAACTAAACTCCTCTGTGCTTTCCTCTTGCATCTTTCCATTACTTTATTTATTATTGCAGCCTCTTCTCATTTGTCTTACTTTCAGTACCTTGTGCTCAGGCAGCCAAAGCTGCTCACAGTATCCCCTATCAGTCTAAAAATATTAGTCAAGCCCCACGGACTTTCACTGAATCCAGGCTCCTGAATTTCTGAGCTGTGCTGCTCTAAATGTCACCAGAAGAGTTTGAACAGCGTGGTCACAATAATGGGGGAGTTTTATCTGGCCACACAGTGAAGTTCACTGAGTAACCCAAGCCTTTAGGAGCAGAGCACCAGGGCGTTGCCATGAGGTAACACAGAGTCATCAGCCCAGGCAGAGCCCTGGAACAGAATGTTACGAATATAACATCAACCTGAAAATGGTGCCAAACTTCTGCAATCCTTGCAAATTCCACGGCCATCTCCCCCATCCCTCAGGATTCCCAAAGACAAAAACACTAAAGCCTATCTGCTGGCAGGGAGGGCTATTCCCAGCCCCTCCACGAGTGAGTATTCCAGGCAGTGCCTGCTGCCCACGGCCTGGTAGCTGCTCACTGACGCCAAATCCTCCCTGGGCTCTCACGTCCTGTGTCTGCAGCCCAGCCCATTCCCATCCACGCCCCGCTGGCCAAACAAACCAGCACAGCATCTGCACCGACACCGGGGACTCACCGAGTGCCCTGAGCCTCTCCGCCTCTGCTGGGCCTTCACTGCCCAGGCTCGGCTTGCCTCCTGCTGAGTTCTCATTAATGCCGTGTTTAAAACTCACCTGAACTGGCCCCGTTTATCGCTGGATCTAATAATGCAGCTGGTTAAAACACAGGGCCACCCCTGGCACGGTGCACCCTCTAGTCACCTGTATTTCAGCAAACCTGAGGTGAAACAAAAGGGCTCATCCTATATGGGCACCACCTACAAACCAGGATAGTCCAGTAACAGTGTCAGTCTGTCCTTCACGTTTTCCACCTCAGGAATACTGCAAAGAAACACCACAAACGTCTCAGCAAAGCCTCAAGACAATATTCAGGATTTGTACATATTCTGAAATCACTGTGAAACTCCTGGGAATTTTAAAGCATCCTAAGGTTTAAAATTTATTATATGGGGAAAAAATGCTTGAATGTTTTGTGGCTTTTCACTTAAAAGGAATAAGCTGGAATACATTCCAATAACATCTATTATTTTATGTATATACTTTACTGACATAAATAACTAATTTAGGAAATTTTCCTAGTTAAATGATCCTTTCTTAGGATTATTGAAGTAGCTACTTGTTGCAAGGTCCTAAAGGAAATATTTATCATCGCTTTTATAAAGTACTGCAAATAACTGAGTTTTCCTGTTTGGTCTTCGCTCTGGGTAAAATATGCACAATTGATATTCAAGCTTCATCAGAATTTGATATAAGCTTAGAAAAATATCCTATATTATCTGTGTTCTATTTCAGAAATAAACCCCTTTAACCTAGCATATGCTCACATCTCTAGCATTTGTATGCAAAAATCACTGTAATGCATTGAAGGTAAGCCCCAAATGGATTTGGAATTTAAATACTTATGTGTGACATCTGAAACACTTCGCTTATAAAACTAGTTTTTCTCAAGCCAAAGTCACAAATTCGTCTTTCTCTAGGCTTAATGGAGCTAAAAATATCCATAGAAACAGATGAGACTATGTAGCACATAAAAAATGTCAAACATGCCCAAAACACAAGGAGAAGCACCTTATCTCTATTTATACTTTAGATCTTTCTAGTTTAAACTCATCTCATACTTTCACATGAAAACAGGTTTATTAAGATAGTGTGTCTTCACAGGAACCTTTTACCTGCAAATAAAAGTTTTGGCCGCTCTGAAATTAATTTCCAGAATTTGACAGACAGCCTGCAGTCCCACTGCTTTACCTTCTCCATCCTTAAACTTTTTCTAGCAATTCTTCCTATAGCAGATGTTCACTTTATGGATTCTAAGGACCATTTTGAAAATGTGCTGTTCATATCACAGTTACTTCAAATTACTTTAATCTAAGAGTTACACTAAACACTTGAAGGGACTTGCTGTTCTCCTGAACACACTGGTGAGTTTGGATCATATCCTTAGTTGAAATGTATGCTATATTCTTGGAGAATTAAAAAAAAAATATTAATTAAAACATCAAGAGATCTGAATTTCCACTGAGCTTGGCATGAAATGCTGACCAAGATGCTTCCCTTTTCAGCTCCTTTTCCTCTCAGTGTATTCAGGACAACCAAAAACCCATGATCAGGTACCAGGAAAGGACTATTGTAGAATCTTTCTTTGGGCTGTTCTTCCTCATGTGGCTCCCACATTCATATGAGAGTTCATTTTCACTGCTATTGCACATCACATATAGCCACTAAATTCCTGTGGGATTGGCTTTGGCAAGCTGTTACACTGAGCTTTCCCATAAACTGTGTCTCTCCATCCTGCTCATTTCTCACATCCTGCATTGAACAGCAGCAAGAATTCAGCTGAATCATTTACTAAAGCACAGGCAGAGCAGGGGCTCTAATGTTCATTGTCAGTATTTTGGCCCATGCACCTCCACCCCATGCCAAAGGTTTTCACTCCTCAGCAGAAAAGGAAGCAATTAGCAATGTCATTTTGTTACTGACAGGATTTCTGGAAGGCCATGCTTTTAAGCAGCAGTTATTGCATGCAATCATAGTTATGCAAATTCTTTTCTTTCCAGTCTGTTGAGTCTTTATGATATTTGTTTCTCAGGCACAGCACCCATAAACACAGGATAAATGATGTTCTCTTGTAAGAATATGCTTATGTCAACCCATATCCTTTACCGGTATCCCTAGGATTTTCTCTTATTTTCTGAAAACTACCTTTGAGCAAAGGACGTTGCCAATACCCTGAGCTCAATCTTTCAGGAATAGAATTATCTTAAGGGTGGTTCATTATTTATAATTTTCATTTTCAAACCAACTGCTTCGGTCACAAAAACATATGACTCATTCTGAAGTGACTAAAAGAAGTCTGCCTGTAAAAAGTCCCATCCTCTGATGGGACGTCTCTGATGATGTACTGAAACAAAATTGTTAGGTGCAGAGGGAAAGGACTTTTTCTTGTTTGGTTGCAAAGCACTTTCCTTTTCCTTTGGAAGAAGAGAAGCTTGTAAGGACAACCTGCTACTTCCCTTAAACACCTTCTCCTAGCATGAGAAGCTAGCTCCTTTACAAATGCACCTCCCTGCTGACGTCAGAATCTGACATCCAAAGCCTGTTCTAATCTTTTGGGATAAGAGAACAAAAAAAAGTTCCTTCCCAGTGTCTGTGCTAGAAATGGAATCTTCACAGTCCAGCCAAGGCAAATAGTCTTTCTTCAAATTAGGCTTTTATTCATAGTCTTTCTTCAAACTAGGCTTTTATTCATAGTGTTTCTTCAAACTGGGCTTTTATTGCAGGCAGGTATTATCTATAAACCTGTCAGTCCATCAGAGTGATGCAAATGGCTCGATTCTCTACTGGAGAAATTTTCTTTTCCTTGCAGTCCTCATTACAGTTCAGAGTCCCTCAAAAAGTTGAGTTAAAGAGCCATCAGCACTTAGAGAGAATACTGTGACAGAAATAGAGCAGACCATGTTTGGTGACACAGACTCATTGTCAGGTGTCAGTTACAGAAAATACAGGAAACTGTTGCCAGACTTTGGTGCACCTTTTCCCTTGACAGTGATGCCAATCAAGGTACAAAAGCCTGTCAGATGCACCTGCACTCCCATCCCGTGCCTTGGGGAAGAGAAAGGTGTCTTTTTCTGTTGCTGACTGATGATTAAACATGTCCCACAGCACAGAGTTGATAGCCCATATTCTTCTCTTAGACATCATGTCCATGTATTCTATATGTGGGTGAATGAGCTGGGATGGAGAGATACTTCTGTTTTCTCTCTCTGGGAGCATTACAAGGATTTTCTCCCTGGCTGTTATTAAGGCTACAGTTTGTGATGGGTTTAGTCTAAGCCCTGATAGGATAAGTAATACCAATAACAGCAATCAGTAAAATGATTTCTGACACTGTAGCTCCCTAAATGTTAAACCAGACTATAACATACCCATCTATGTAGTAAAAAATACTATTACATATTTAAATATCACATATTTACAGCCAAAGGTTGACATCAGTACAAATTATAGTTCTAAAAGTACACGAGAAAAGCAGTTCTGGGACTTCAGACTCTAAACACAAAGGCAATCCCCAATTAAAACCTAGACATGCCTTCGACCACAAATCTATAGCACAGAGGGCTCCAAATTTCATAATCCATATTTGAAATCCTCTAACCCTGTTCTTGAGTACCAGATTAGATTTCTCCTAATTCAAATCCTATCTCTGCAATCCCCAGATAATGTATATATTGATGTGCTGAATTGTCAAATCCAATCTTCCCTATAGGCAGAGATTAGTCCTTCTATAAAAGTAGGCTGTGGGTCATGCCTGCTGACAGTTTTTGGGCTGTAGAAGCCTAGCCCATATCCTTAGGCTAACCTCAACAGTAAAACCAATCCTGACAGTAACATGTGAAGCAACTGAAACACACAAATCTCGAAAAATTTAGACTGAAACTGAAATATATAAATTGAACTTTAAAGAAATACACTGAAATGCTATTACTAAGCATATACTGAATGTTAGCCATACATTTTAATATCATGAAGACCCAAAACTGAGTTTTACTGTGGAGATCAATTCCTATGATCATGCAGAAGGTAACACCTTTGTCATCCCTCAGCCCTCCTTTTAACCTCCTAGTGCCAGAGCTCCAACACCAGAAGCCCTGACTGTGAGCCCAAACAAATGCTTAGTAATATCAGTATATTGATCAATCCCTACAGTAAATGAGAGCAACAGGGCCGTGCCAGGCACCTCCCTAAAACTGAACACCACAAAGTTGAATCACTGACTTATAATCTAACTTTAATTCAAACCATAAAATTAATTTGAAGTCTAGAAGGAGGATGAGTCATTTAAACAGAAAAGCTGCCAGCCATCTTTTAACTCCTTTAAAATCCACAGAGGCTCATCTTTCCAAAGCTTGATTAACCTTGACCCCAACCTCCAGCACAGTCCCCCTCAGGGAGGATATGGGGACTAGTACACATCCCCAGCCCCAGTAGCTGTGAGTGCTGGCAGTCCATGCTGGGAAGGAAAACCGTTTAGGAGAGGTCAGGATCTCCCTGCCAGAGGGGAGCTCCTACCACCCATGCTGGTGCCCTTGAGAAACAGGTAACTACATGGGCTTTCAGTTTTAGATTTCTAAAACTTAATACTCAGCTCTAACCCAAGACTTGATTATAGGAAAACAGAAGCTAATGCCTAGAAATTTTCTGATATATCTGAAAGATATCTGGGTAACAGCTTGGGGGTTTTTCATATTCTATTTTCCCTCATCAGTTAAGGTCAAGAATTTTACCTTTGCTGCAGATCATTCCTGCTTCAGATCAACACTGCACAACCTCTGATATAACATAGCCCTGCTGAATAATTTACATATTTGCCATGGTTTCATTTGTAGACAGAAAATTGCTGTTATATTTGAAGTACAAACTCAGAGCTGCTGAGCCTCTGTGCCCTGCTTGGAGCTGCTGCAATTTTTTTATGCTGTGCTTGTGCAACTCTTGCAGGAGGTCTGAGAAGAAAACTGATCTTTAGAGGTAGAGTTCATGTTGAAAGTATTTAAAAGAGAATACAACAATTTCAAAGGTCAGTGAAACTGAAGGGAAAATGAACATTTTTTCGTGTTTTAAATACCTTTACCTCTGCCAAAGAAAAGGGGATTTATCATGCTGAGACAATTCACTCTGCCAAACACCCAAGCAACCCTTGCTCACTGTAGGTGTCTTTTAAACAACAGAATCAGAATAGACAGAAGTACTGAACATTTCACAGGAATAATTCAGATTCCTGCAAAATAATGTTTACAGTAAGAAAGAAAGCAGATTCCACGAGCCTCTGGAAGCTTTAACCAAAGCTTTCTCCACTACCTCTAATTTACAGTATTTAATAGTGCCAGGAGAGTATTTTGTACAAGAGCTTGTTATTTGACCTTTGAGAGCTGCCCCTTGAATGCACATGAGAAGCTACTATTCAGTTCTCACTCTGAAGTCAAGCAACAGCAAAGTTCTGCAAAAGAAAAAAAACCTTCTTCTCAGAGCAGCATACATTAAATTCTGCTCCTCACTCTTCTGTACAATTATGCTGATCCAGGAAGATCTCTCCTCTTGCATATATACATTCAAACAGATTATTTTTGCATGAGTGTATAAGAAGTGAAAGCTTGAAAATGTGTTAAAATGTGTTAAAAGAATTATTTATAGTATCCTGAGTGTGATGTCTAAGAAAGATGATTCTTCATGTTACAAGAAAATTACTTCATATAAAGTCTGAAAAACCCTGTCTGACACCTTTTCACTGCTCTTTTGCCAAACTGAGGGTGTTATTTTTCAGCCATATGAGAAATGGTGACTGTTTCTGGGAGCCATCTGTCCTGAAGGGGTAATGACATCACCAAACTGAAAGAATTCATTCCCAAGACTTCCAGGAGCCAGTGCAAATTCAGCTCCTACAGTTGAACTGAGAATTCTGGTTTAACTACAAAACATAATTTTCTACATTACAGGCAGACATATATTACATCTTGTTCTCTTAGGTTTACCTTTCTCATGTTAATTTTCTTAATTCTTCTTATCCTGGGTCATTCTTCACATTAATCAAATGTCGCTTGACTTTTTTTTCTTCCTATCGTTAAATCTCTTGTTTTCTTGCAGCTATGATTTAATAGAATTAGTCTGTACACTATATGAATAAAAGAACAAACACTATGAAATATATTTCATTTTGTGAGACCTTTTTAATGAAACAGTACTTACTTTTATCAGCTTTCTGTATTCAAATCTATAATCATTTCATTAGGCCCAGGTTCAGAGAGGAATAATTCCTGTAGGGAAAAAGAAAGAGAAATTGAACATTTCTTATTTAATGAGGTCCTGTTCTGTCAGACATTCCCCAAAAGATTTTTCCCAGTAATTTTCCGCCACTAAGTCTACCTTGTTGTATAAATCAGAGCACAGATTCCACATAAAATGAGATTCCAGTCTAGCTCAGATAAAGTCATGCTCTAGCTTTGGAATAAAAACCTTGAAAATTATTTTAGAGAAACTTATGAGGACCCACTGAGAAATATTATGACAGCTATAAAGTGATGTTCTTATGGCCAAGGCTCCAGAAAAGTCCATTACACCCACAGATATAGCCAGCCAGCAAATCTGCTTCTGCTTTTCCTCCTCCTGCTCTTCAAGACGTTCCATAATGTCTGCAGCTATACTGAGTTTAAAGGCTTTTCTGGAATAAAAAGATTTCTGCTACTAATATTAGTAGTATTATAAAAATAACACAAACCTGCAGAATCTAGCCATCTTCCACCTATCATTATAGGCTTGTCAGAGATTTCTGTGAGAACAAATAAAATATCTAAGTCATATTTTCCTCTCCACTTACTACCTTTAAAAATTTTTCTCACCTTTTTCAGAATTGGAAATACAATAAAACTATATTTACATCAGCTGGATGATGTACTTGAGCATGTTGAGCCTTGGTGCAGCAGAATTCATTGCAGTACTACTGCTACTTGTAAACCACAGAAAAGTTAGGGTGTTAATATTCCTTTGTCTTAAAAGCCAGAGGCACTCTTTCAAATTATTTTTTTTTCCCCACAATCAGATAAAATGCCAGTGAAAGGTAGCCAGTTGTGCACGGAAGAAAGTGACACACTGTAGGACTGCAGAAGGCAAGACAAGGAAACACCTTTGATCAATTATTAGTTTTCCCAGAGTCATAATCCCACGAGTTTCCCACATGAAGGCTTCTACCTCCTCCACATCATTCCCCTCCTTGCCACTCCAAGACCCCAGCCCTGAAAGTCTGTCAGTCCTTCCTGCAAGACCAGAAGTTTTCTGTGGTTCTTAATAACTTTTCTTAGTAACTTTAGTGAGACCTCCAGCATTCTCATTTGCCTTGCAATTACATTCCTTCCATGATTCCTTTTACAGGAACTAAGGGTTCACTAACCAGTGAATATTTAACAGGCCAACACTACTCCAAATACCTTTTTGCTTTCCTCTTGCTCAGCTCAGTTTGTATCACTCCTGCTGGCACCCCAGCAGCTCTTCCTGAGTCCTCACAGGGACTCAGAGCACCCAGGGTAACTTAGTGTTCATCTGAAAATCACAGGATATTTTGAGGATCTTGATGGGTTTACAAAGGGGATCAATGATGGAAATGAAAAAGCAGTAAGGCTTCTGTCATACCAGGCCCAGAGCATCTCAACAGCTGTTGTCTGGGATTTAACTGACTTATATTTTCCATGTGATCCCAGTGGATATGATCACATCTCCAAACCAAGATCATAAATGTGACTGACAGATGAGTTTGTGGAAAAGCCAAGGCCTGAAAAGGCACTGTCAGGCCACGGCATCAGTGTAAGGAATCTGTTCATCCAGAAATAAAAAATAACAGCAATTGTGCTGTAATTGGGATCATTGTAGTACATAGGCAAAGCAGGTTTGTAAGGAAAGGTTGGGGATATTTTTGCCTCTTTTTTAAAAAAAATGCAATCTGCTAGGAAAGTTGGAAGTACAGATAAGATTTTGGATACACATGCCAAGGTTTGATGAAGGATTTACGTAGCCTGAAAGCCTTGCCAAATTAAATGACAGTTGATATCTAAGTGAAGCAACAAAAATAAGATAAAAATTAGATTCTCTCTTTTTGATTGGCGTGACTAACCACAGTATTAGATCCCATGTTCTGCTTTAAGACAAATTAAAATGCTGGTGAAGCCACGTATTCTTATTTACTTACCAGGAATGTAATGAGACTTGTTTCACCAAAAGCAGCTGAAATCAAAAGAAAGAAATGGAACATTTTGTACTTTCCTATGTTATATCTGTGTTTGGGACAGAGCTCTCCCTCCCCTGCCTATGCAATCCTCACTCCTCTCCGGGCCCTTCTCCCTGGCACTCCAGCCTGGGCACAGCAGCAGGAGCACACTCTGCCCAGCACATGGGCCCTGAGTGCTTTTCTTGCCACCTACGAGAATCCATTAAAATATTTTAAAGCAGCATTTCAAAATCCATGCCTAAAAACAAAGGGAAGACCAGCAAAAGCTGGTCAGGATCAACCCTCACCTGAGCGTTGTCTGACAACCCATCTCAATGCCACAGTGACACTACAGCTTAAAGGTGTCTTAGCTGCTCTTACAGCCTGTTGATCCACTTAAGAAATTCTTTTCACTCAAACTTTGCAACCCCATGTGACCTCTAACAACCCAAAACTTCAATTCAGAAGAGAAATGAAACAATACAATCCTACCAAAAGGAACATCCATAACACAATGTAGCTGCCAGTCATAACTACCTATATTTCAAGTGTGTTATGTACCTAATTGTATGACTCAGTTGAGCCCTGGCATGTTAAATGATAATAATTTTGATCTTCTGTTTCTTTTTATTGAGTCATATACATATATATACTCATACACACACATACATATATTATATATATAAAAATATATAAATAAATATATACATATATTTATCTAAGGTAGTCAGCCAGTATTAACTGGGACTCAACAGCTGCACCAGCTGTGAATTGATGGAAAAGACAACAAATCTCCTCCATGTAAGGATACACTCGTTAATTTAGTCTTAAATGTTTTGCTTGCTCAAATTATAAATTAGTTAAGGATTATATGAGGATTATATTAGGATTTAAGGATTATAATATTAAGAATATAATAATAATTAAATAAATCTATTATATATAAATATATTTGTAAATAGAAATCTATTATAAATATAATAAATATATTATAATATTAGGAATGAAGGATTATAAAAGGATTTCAGTATTTTCTAGGAAACCTCTCATCATGTTGATCCTATTTGGCTACTTAACAAGTACTTCTTCCCCAGGCTTCAAATAATCATAGACAGGCACCACTCTACCCAAGCCAGGGTTTCTTTATCAGACTTATAGTCCACTAAAGACAGCCCTAAAACTCTTATTATAAGACATGTAATATACATTTATTTTTGTATGACCTTAAATGAACTCCATAAAAACTCAGTCTCCCCTTTTCCACAAAGTAGGGTAATAGTTATTCCATTTAATTGAAGTAAATAGTTATTCCATCTGCACACAATGCAGAAAGACTGAATGAAAATCTCTCTATTGTGATAATACAGAAATTAGAAATTCTAGCATGAAAATACTAAAGCTGTACAGTCAATGAACCAAGTGAGGGAAACATTCAAACACGTTTAAACCCACTCCTGTTCTGCATTATTTTCCTTAAGACTCATCCTCATTTGAAGTCCCTTCCTCCACTGGGATCAATGTGTACTATAGCATATTTATTATTTTAGGTTAACAGAACTACTTTGGGACTCAAGTAATAACATAAAGGAGAAGCACTAAAGTTCTCTGGCCTTTAGTATAATTTCTGAGTAAAAAATCCCTCCCAAAGCCCAAGAGTTAAGACTATAAAAGTTTCAGTTAAAACTTCCTTTAGCTCTGAGAGTTACAAATGACCATTTCCACTATCCTGAATCTGGAACCAATGAACACAAAGACCATTAAAACAATTACGGGCTCTTTCATTCATTTTTGATGTCTTACATATCATATGTTCAATAACTTTGAGATTTGACTCAATTCTTTGATTTCTAGCCAATGCCTTGGCAGAGTTTCCATTCAGTTCACGGGAAAGTACAAAATATTCAGTGCAAGTGGGGAATTACTTATGTCTGTATGAATTAGCTCTCACAACTTTTTGGAGAAGATACACCATCAGTAGCAGATAAAACTGCATAATTTCAGGCTACTGTCACCTAAGCTCCATTTGACAGGAAAGAAAATACACTCAGCATTTGCCTGTAATGATTTTTTATTGCTCTGCAATACTCTCTAATGCCTTCCAGCTGTATTGAGGACAATTTGTTCATTTTTCTCAATAATCAAAATGTGTTTTGACTAGTAAGTTCCTATTTAGTTTTTCTTAATGGGAGTATTTTCCAGATGTTGTGTTAGTCTAGTCATCCGGGCCCTCTTCCAAGCCCTGTGGAAAGTTTGCTGTCATGAGCTGTCATTGGTGGTGTGTTTAACAAGCTGCCTAATTACCTGACCCCAGCACAGTTCCAAAGCAATATATAAGGGCTCTGGAACAGCCCTGTGAGCAGACACACTCTCTGCTAGGTAAGTGCTACACCTGTCTCTATCCACAGCTCTTCTTCAATAGGAAAACAAGGAACTAGGACAGAAAACCTAGAGTTTTCCTCTTGAAAGAAGATTTACTTTTAGCCTGTTTCCACCTGACATATTTCAATGTTAGGTTATGGTTTATAAAATTATATTTATGCATAACTAATGTTCTGTCGGTATTTGGTTTTATTATAGATTTTCTTTTATCAGTATTATAACTTCAAACATTGTTGTGCTGAAGTGCACCCATGTTAGAGGACGACTGTGACTGTAGTCTTCATGTAATAGAATTCTGCCAAAATTTATTTCTATTACTTGTTAATAATAAATTTCTATAGTCCTACTTTAGCATTTAATGCCTAACTTACTAATAATCAAGAGGGAATTTATGGAGTAATAATAAATTTGCAATTCTTCCTTGAACACTTTTATTATTTATTTTATGGGTTTTTTAAAAATCAAACAAGTCATATATAAAGAGATGCACTGCATTTTTTAATTATGAATTAAGTGAATTGTGGATAGTGATGTGAGATTATTTCTTTTAGGAATGATGTCATACCTGAAAGTTATGATCATATGGAACATACTTTGCTTATCCTTGGTGGTCCTTTCACTGTCCTTGATTCCAGAAGTGTCTTCTCAAGGTACTGTAACACACAAAGCTGAAGGGAGGGTGTCTAGGAGTGTGTCTGACACACATTAAGAATATTTCAAATGCATCTTCATAAAACTACTAAGTTCTAGAACTTTATTCAGACAGGAAATATTATCCCGTTTTATCATCACTGAATATTTTCAAAAATAAATTTTAGTGTAGCATGATCCTATTTTTTGGGGAATAACATAAAAATATAAATATAATGCAAAACGTGTATGAACCTATTACTTTTTCTGTAGACAATCTACATAGCCTCTTGCCCTTACACTGACGTATTTAGCCCTAGTGATTTGCAGGTTTACTTAGGAAGAATCTAACATGAGAATATCCACAAAGGTTGGCTAGAAAAACTTCAATAAGCTCGGGAAAAGGAATGTCTCTACCTTGCTAAGTGCTTTGCCATTAACTGCACCATTCTTACACCAGTGAAGCAAATTTGGGGAATTATTTGTTTAATGATACTCTAAGCACTATAATTGATTCCTAACTAAAGTAACACTGTTATGGTGAAGCAGAACATGCCACCTGGCAAATCCTATGCTGTTGCAGTTTTCTGGTAGCTCCCAAGTTTTCAGGGGGATAACGCTGAGTTATTACTTGCTGGAAGAAAATTATTTATTACTATTTGATAGCAGAAGGCACAATGTCATGTATCTGAGCATCTCCTCAGAACACACCACATGCCAGATTTGACCTTACACTGACCCCTTGATAACTGATGCCTTCCCACCAGTTTCAGCAAAAATCAAGACTTTTGCCAACAGCAACCAGGACCATTCAGGCATTTTCCTTATGAGTAACTCCATAACTTACAAGTCATAAACTTAAAACAAACAAATGAATGAAGAGATAGAACTATTGGACTACTGTATATTAACTATATAACTATTGGATTTATTTTCTTTCCATAAAGGAAGAAGGGTTCAGTATATTGGGCATATATCCATACAGGAAGATGTCCAGCTTGTCTTTTCAACTGCTGTATTAATAGCCCAGTAACTGAAGTCCATTAATGTCTCCAGTTACCCCTTGGTTCCACTTTTCTATTTGTAGCAAAGTGGTAACAACCATTACAAGTACTGGCTGAAAATCACAGTATAGGTAATAGATATAATATTTGTTATCCCAAATATTTGTTATTTGCTCTTCCTTCAGACACACAGATGTGGAATGTTCGCTGTTAGAAATTGTCTTTGGTGTTGTGTTATATGTTATTTCCTTGTTGTTCCTCAATGTTTCAGCTGATTATCTGTTTGAGATTGCTGATTGTTCAGCTTCTTTGTTTGTATTTAGGGATGCTTCACTTGTGGTCCTGCATGTTTCATTTCCAGAAGAAGCTGTTAGCTGGTTGTGTTAGCAGATATTTCACAGAGGAAGGGGAGGGTTGCAGGGTGAATATCTGATTTGGCAGCAGAAGGTAGCAAGCACTGCTGAGCTGGAGTGCTCACAGGTTAAAGCAAGACACCTCCTGATGTCCTGCTTTACCACCTGTTATCTGCACCATTTCTTATTATCCAGCATTTCTCAGCAGTCTGGCAGTAAAGCCATTGTGGGATGAGCTTTTCTGTTAGTCTGCTAATAAGTAATCTTCTAATTAACAAACTGTACTTCATAGGAGTTGCAGGGCTAGATCCCAACTGTTCTTAACCTTAGAGCTGATACTAAATTCTTCCCTGACATCAGGGAAAAAATATAGTGTAGGGAGCAGGCAGATTTTGAAACTTACAATAAAAATGGCTTCAGGGGCCTGTATTTGTTATGGCAATGCTCTCCAGTTTCCAAGCTACCCTGATTAGATGGGTTATTAGGAACAGCATTACCAACAGTAAAAATCAGACACCTAGGCACTCTGTCAGGTATGGGTGTGCAGATGCACACATATTGCCATAGAGAGGGTGAATACAATTAGACAGTAAGTCAGCAAAGCTGATATACTGTCTGAGGGGCTAGTTTGGATGCCTGTGGTCATACTACAGAACCAATCCTCAAGGATTCCTTAGTTTTCAGAAGAAACAGGTTAAGTTAGCTCAGTGGAAGACCCCTCAAACCTGAACACATGCTGCTGCTGGTCCTCAGGCTGGCTTAGAGCAAACCTCTGCTCCCCACGCCTTCAGGAGGGGTCACACCAGGCCCTCAGCATCTGCAGTACTGAGTGAAGAAACCACATTCTGTAGGGGAAAAAAAAGAGAGAAACTTTAGTCCTTTTCCATTCAGCATTTCCTTAAGGACCATTGTAGTTTGGCAATGCTTACACCAGTGTTGTGCGATTTTAGATGTATCGAGCTGTACAGGGAGATGTGGGGCAGGGTATTCTAGAGAGCATGACTGCCAGTGTGATTTTAAGTGTCACCACTACATGGAGTGCTGCCCTGACTTCAGGAAAGTCTGCACAGTGGGTAAGTTTCCAAACACAGCCAGTTCCTTTCCTCAAAATTCCCCTCCCAGCTCCCTACCACACCAGTGTCTTCTCTCTGAATGCTTAAATGTCTGTTTGTTCGCTGTGTCCTTGTTTCTGCTCATACATGTATTATTGTCCCCCTCAAAGACTCAGGATAAGCTCTTGAAATCCAAAGAAAATTGCTTATCCACAGGTTATTGCCAAGCAAAAAAATTTGCTTTTTACAAAAGCAGAACTAGGCAAGATGGGCAAAAACAGTTTACTGTTTGTTTTCAACTCCTTAGCGCATTTGTACTGTATATGTCTGTCTCTTATACAAAGAAAAAAGTGGTAAAAGCCGATTCAGGATTTTGCAGAAAGAAATTCTGACATATTCTAACTCAAATTTAAGTATGGATGCTGTGGGGTCTAATCCAAAGCCAGGGCGTCCTTCCATGGACAAAAATTGACTCTGGATCAGAACCATGTCCAGAGTCTGCTGAAAAAGGTGGTTGGATGAGTATTAATTTACGCTTTATTTATAGGCAAAACTGTACAGTGTAAATAAACACAGGTTTTTCAAACTGCTTTACTGAGCATTAAAAGCATTTTCTAAGGAATCACCAATGTCAGAAATGTCAGTGATTTGGATAACAGTAGCTACACTGTGGTTCCAGTAGGATCACAGGAGTAACAAATACTTCTCAGAACCAGCAACACCACTGAGTGTTGTTCAAAATGCAGACCTAGCATTCCCTAAAATTCCAGTTCTCCTGTCCCTGACACACACTGGGGACACTTTACCCTTCAGTCTTCCCCATCCTCATTTTGCTTTGTGGGGGGACAACAGCATTTCCCACAGCCAAAGATGCAGAGTGAGGCATTTTAATTATGTAGGCTATTTATTCATTGTGGGTCAGATCCTAAAGGTATTCTGGCTTCTACACATAGTTAACCAAAAGTTTAAGGCTAGAGGAAGTCTTCCCTGCTCTATTCTAAATCAGTGAGTCCAGGCAAGCACAGTAGATGCCATCCTGAAAGGATGCAGGCAGTCTGGCTAAGGACTGTTGTCCAGTTAGTGTGGAATCAACATTGACTAAATGACAGAAATGCCAAACATTATTTATGAATAAATATTTCCCTAAGATAATAAAAATAATTCTCACCTGTGCATGTGGGATGGACAAACTGGCATCAACACTGATTCCACAACTACACTAATCCAAAGATGTTCAGAATCTGCCTATACAGTAATTCTAATTTTTCTAGATAGTGATTTAACTTTTAATGTCTTGCGTGCTACAGAGACGACAACTTCAATAGAGATTTACATAGAGAAAGTGCTTTTTCTCAAGTCTGTAATAGCTGTGCACACTCTTTGTAACTCAATATGGTCATTATTTGATATAAAATAGCAGTTTGGCCAGTGAAGTTTCAGAAGTTAACTGAAAATTAAATATTAAAATCATGTGGTTATTAATCTTGTCAAAGCATGGTATATAGCCTTTTAGTACTAATAATTTAAGAACTGTATTAAACAGTCCCAAACTGGTCTCTTGGGGTAACGTGTTTAACTCGTTCATAAAATTAGGTTTGCCTGGACACACTAGGTACACTCAGTTGTGACCCAATTAGGCCAATTATTTTTCAGAAATGCTTTGGTAGACACATCATTCTTACTGCAAAGGGAGACCCTGGTGAACACCTTCCTGCAAACCCAGCCCAGAATTTAAATATGGCTGTTGAGATCCCTGCTCTGTGGCTGGGAAAGCAGGAGCCTCCTACGGTGGGACCTGGCTAAAGTGAACACGGCAGCCACGTTTTATTGCACTGTCAACCCAATGGTCTCGATTCCCTGCCACGGCACGGGGCCCTTCTGGCGGTACTGCCTGATCCAAACCCCACACTCACAGGCAAATCCTCGATCAGACCAGCATAAACACCTGATTTTATGGCGCTGCTCTTGGCAGCATCTCGAGCAGACGACTTCACTGTAGAGAGGTCCCAGCGTTGCAGGTGAGCTGGCCCAAAGGCTGACTGTGCTGCTGTGCCTCCACAGCCGCCTCCTGCGAGGGACGCTGCTTTGAAACCTTCGAGAGGGGAAGGGAGTGCGACTGCGACGCCGACTGCGAGCGATACGGCAAATGCTGCCCCGACTACGCCAAGCACTGCAAAGAGGGTAAGACATTTCTCCGTGTTTTTCAAAGATGTGTTTAAACAGAGGTGCTTCGCCATAAACAAAACTGTGCGGGCTTCGGTAACAGCTGGACAAAAGAAAACAGAACAAAAATGACAAAACTGAATTTCACAAACAAATTGGCCAATTTCTCAACCATGAACACTTTACAGAAACATACAGATACATATCCTGCAAGCCACCACCAAGATGTGAATTCTGAGGGCAAAGTTGTATTTTACATTGGGCTCTTTTGGCACTAGCCATGCTCTATCAGAGCCCTTACTCAGAATACCACATGTAAGGACAAGGTCTGCACATCAATAATAGAATTCAGTGAGAGAAGCTGGGTGGGGAATCAGAACAGTTTTGTTTGAAAAAACCTTTTGAGATCATTGTATCCAACCATTCCCCTAGCACTGCCAAGGCCACCACTAAAACATGTCCCCAAGTACCACATTCACACAGCTTTTAAATCCCTCCAGGGATGGGGACTCCACCAGTGCCCTGAGCAGCCTGGTAACCTAAATCTCCCCTGGTGCTCCTAGGGATCATTTCCTCTTGTCCTATTCCATGTTCCTGGGAGCAGAGCCTGACTCCCCTAGCTGTCCCCTCCTGTCAGGGAGTTGTGCAGAGCCACAAGGTCCCCCCTGAGCCCCCAGCCTTTTCTCCAGGCTGAGCCCCTTTCCCAGCTCCCTCAGCTGCTCCTGGTGCTCCAGGAGCACTTCCCCAGCTCTGTTCCCTTCCCTGGATGCCCTCCAACCCCTCCAGGTCTCTCTGGCCATGAGGTCCCAGAACTGGACACAGCACTCAAGGTCCCTCAGCAGTGCCAGCCCAGGGCACAGCCACTGCCCGGGGCCTGTGGCCACACCAGGGCTGCCACAGCCCAGGGGCCATTGCCTCTGGTCTACCTGGGCACAGCTGGTTCACATTCAGCCAGTCACCAGCACCCCCAGGGCCTTTTCCACTAGGCAGATGAATAAATGAATTGCAGTAAAAAGCTGAGTTCATCTTATAAAAACAAGGTGGAAGATTCAAATTTATAAAAGGTTCAACTCCCTTAAAGTCCCCACCCATCCAAAAGTGGGGAATGGCTACTCTGTGCCTTGGGATAGCACTACCTGGACCTCCAGACCACTTGCGTGGGGTCACCACAGTCACTGGCAGCATATTCAAGATGCACATCCTAGATTCTCTCCATCTCAAATCCAACGTGGGAAAAGCAACCCAACACAGAAACTCATCCTGTGAGGCAGGAGGGAGGAACTGGATGTTACATGTTCACACTGTAGCAACAAATTTAAGAAAACACACATTTTACCTTTAGTCTGCAAGTCCAGTCCAGGGCAGAATCAAACTGACCTGCAGTCACTTCTCTTGTTCTGTCCTTTTCTGCAGAGCCTGGTGGGATTTCAGCTGAGCACAAAGGCACAGATGTGGAGGTGCAGTCCTGCCCTCATGTAGCTTTAAGGATACCAGCAAATGAACTCTAAAAAACAACACAATATGTTTAATTTCATCATGTCCTTAAACTTTCTGGTACCTACAGACCTAAATTAATTTCTGTCAACACACTTGACAAATGTGACTTGGCACTAGGTTGCTGCATCCACAGAGCAGCTCACCTCCAAGGCAGCCAATTCCCAAAGCCTGCAGTGTAACAAACAACCTAAGTCACAATTATCACTTGGTTCTCTTCACCCAAGTGGTCCCCAAGAGCTGGGATAGTGACTTGGCTTTGCCACACAATTGCAGTTATTCAGACTAAAATAGAGTCTGTATTCAGCATTTTTGGCTGAATGTCTAGAGATGTGTCTTGGAAGCATATTGAGGTGGATTTGCTGCTTTTGAGGCTGCTTAATATTTCTTTCTGTTGAGTTTTTCACACCCAAATACTCACAAAACACTATTAAACTATTTCACTTCTTCAGTTAAAATATAATGAAGAATAATCAACCATTCATAAAGGGTTTCTTCTGTATTGTACTAAACTTGGCTATCAATTTTTGTCAAAAAATCCAGCAGAAATCCCCCAAACCAATGTACTCAGTATTTTACTATTTATACTATGTTTGAATAAATGAGAAATCTGTTAAACCTCTTGGATTAAATTTGCTGTTTCAGCATCCTCTGAATATTTTTTCTGCATAGTAAAGCCAAGTGTACAATGTATATCCAGAGCCCACTGTTCTCTTCCCTGTCCTCCAGAAGCACTTTATTCCCTGAATACATGTACACACATAACCAAAATGTTCTCCTCCCCAACAATTGGCTTTCAAAGGAGTCATTAGCTTCAACAACAACAATTTCTCTCTCTTCCTCAATAAAGGTTTCAGGATATAGTGCAATACCCAGCCTTCTTTGCACTAGCTCACTGTGAAAGTAAATCTTTTGACACT
The DNA here is from genome assembly GCA_037013685.1 of Acridotheres tristis. Taxonomy (NCBI): domain Eukaryota; kingdom Metazoa; phylum Chordata; class Aves; order Passeriformes; family Sturnidae; genus Acridotheres; species Acridotheres tristis. The sequence continues at coordinate 25,534,676 of CM072895.1, forward strand.
ATGGTCATCCCTTGGAGACAAAAATTCCATTCCTTTTGTAAAAAGCTGATTACACACATCTCTGGCAGTTACCAGCTCCCTTGGTTGGATCAAAGTAATTTGGCCAGTTCCCTGGGCTCCATCACATTTTCTTCACAACTAACAAGTTCCTTCTACAAGGCTATGCTAGTTGCTCATTTCCAATTGTACAATTTGACCAACAATTAATTACAAGATATTATCTGGCTCTTACTGGATGCAATTGAAATTCACTCTTCAGAGCTGGAAAATCTGAACACAACCTCCTATTTCTCCTAAAACTCAGCCTACTAGAGGTTAGCTTAATACCCATGTTGTTTTCTTGGTCCATGACTGCTTTGTAGCTCATGTCTCCTTCAAGAAAACCATTTCTTTTAAATCACTTATGTAGAATTATCACATCTGAAGAACTGAAAGAGATTATCAAAGTAAATTCTTGGCTAATGTGACAGCTCTCCTATTTCCACTGGAGTTAGTTATCTGTAGTGAAAGTCAAGTAGTGAAGTCATCTGTAGTGAAAAAAAGACAAATTTTCAGAACTTAGAGCTCCACTCAGAATTCGTCTATTTTCCCACCTCAAAATTGCCATTAGCTTATAATGCCTGACCTTGAACTTCTGGGAAAAATACTGCTCCCATCTGTGATGAAACACTTCAGGATCCAAAGGGTATTTTTGCTCATTTTCACACAAATAATTGTGCAAAGAATCCTATAGATAAAAAGAAACATACTTTTAAATGGAAGATAGTCACTGAAATTTTTAATCACTCATACAGTTGACACCAAGCACCTATAAAGATAAAATAATCTGTTAATGGGAGCACTTCTCTCTTTCAGCACACACAGAAAAGCCAACCCCAGAGACTCCTCCAGACAACAAATCAAAAAGGTCCTCCACAGATGAGGAAGCTGTGGAAGGTAAGCAAGTATATGGAGGCACCAGAATGGGTGTTACCTGAAGGAACATTCAAGACCATTTCCCTGTTCTGGAAATAGAAACTTTAACCTAGACATTACCAGACAGTTACCAAGCTTGGAAGCACTTGGTTTATAAACTGATTACCTCACTGAGCCCTCAGGACTTTGGAGAGTTCACTCAGCACAGATGATGCAGTGGTGATGTCTCCTGTGTCCCTATTGGATTTTCACACACATCCTCCAAAAACAGGGTACAGACCATTGTCAGTCTTGGACAGCATCCATGGAACAGGAAGGGTGGGACAGTGGTGAACTGGCAGCACAGTAAGCACAGCACAGCTAGGTTCCTCTGGCTTTAATCAAGCCAGGCCTTACACTGCTTCAGACAACAACTCATTTATTTATTCTGACTGGAAAACATGCTGCTTTCCTGTATTCTTTGGTACTGCGTTCCAGCATTTGAAGTGATAAGAGACAAGTTTAAACTTGAAACACAGTTGAAAAGACACTAGAAGTCCGTCAGTATTTTAATCTTCTCCCTCTCTTTTTGTTTTAGATTTGGAGTACTTATTTTCTGCTGTTCCTATTTCCTATTACAAAACAAAACCCCAAACTAAACCCAAATAAGCCAAAAACAATGTAGTGAGTCAAATGACAGAAAATTAAGGAAATTCAAATAAACATTAACATAATCCCAGCTGGCTAATGATATTTCAGATGCATGGGATGGGAGTGAAACCCGTTCTGCAATACTCGGCTCATACTAAACACACAACACTGGTGAAAGCAGAACTAAACTGCAAAATCTTGGAGAGAAAATACTTAGGGAGAGATTGCAGAAATGCAAAAGCATTTGCTGTTCTTTTGGCTGAATATCAACAATTTGACTCAAATGAATATAGCTATAAATACAGGTAAAGAGAGGCTTAAATCCATACATCGCAATGAGGAAAACAACCCAAGGAATAAAGATACAGCAGGAGATATGGTCAGGGCTCTGTGTTCTGGAATTATTTTTCCTCCTGCTTCCAGACCTCTTGCCTCCAATTCCAGGTTATTGGTGTAGGCTAAGTTATAATGTAGGGTAATGGAATAAACCAAACTAAGACTGAGAAGGGAAGTGTTTTCTTAGAAGGACTATTTTATATAGTGGCGTCCTTTCCATTTTGGAAAGTGGCAGGAAATCCCAGGCAGCCTCACCGACAAGCACCAAACTAAACCCTGAACTGGGGGCAGCACCAGGTTGGCCAAAAGGGATCAGCCAAAACAGAGCTAAGCTGCTGCAAAATCCCATGCAGACAAAAGGAACTCACATTTTGCCAGTCCAGGTTAGTTTGGCCATTCAAAAAAGATCTTCCTATTCCAAAGGAAGCATCCATAGTTAATGGGTATAACATGTTTGTAGGTAATACGGACATGCATGACAATTCCAATGGCTGAACGGAATTTGCATTTGTTTTGTAGATCCTGAAATCCAAGTGACCACGCCTGCACCAACTACAGAACCGGCAGAAACGACCCTTGGAGCAACAGAGGAACCACTTACCAAGGAAGACAGTTCCACAACCCCAAAGGTAGAGGATACAACCCCCGAGGCCACAGAGGAACCAGCGACCGAAGCTGACCCTCCAACTCCGGATACGACAGAAGATGTGACCCCTGATGCCACAGAGGAACCACTGAATGAAGAGGAACTGACCGACCTGCCCCCAACACAAGACCCAACCCCTGACTCCACTGAGGCACAAGCAACTGAGACCGAACCCCCCAGCACCCCCACGCCTGAAGAGACAACCCCAGAGGAGCTGACAACCCCCGCACCAGAGGAGACAACCCCAGAAGAGCCGACAACCCCCGCACCAGAGGAGACAACCCCAGAGGAGCCCACAACCCCCGCACCAGAGGAGACAACCCCAGAAGAGCCGACAACCCCCGCACCAGAGGAAACAACCCCAGAGGAGCCCACAACCCCCGCACCAGAGGAGACAACCCCCGCACCAGAGGAGACAACCCCAGCGGAGCCCACAACCCCCGCACCAGAGGAGACAACCCCCGCACCAGAGGAGACAACCCCAGAGGAGCCCACAACCCCCGCACCAGAGGAGACAACCCCAGAGGAGCCCACAACTCCTAAACCAGAGGAGACAACCCCCGCACCAGAGGAGACAACCCCAGAAGAGCCCACAACCCCCGCACCAGAGGAGACAACCCCAGAAGAGCCCACAACCCCCGCACCAGAGGAGACAACCCCAGAAGAGCCGACAACCCCCGCACCAGAGGAGACAACCCCAGAAGAGCCGACAACCCCCGCACCAGAGGAGACAACCCCAGAGGAGCCCACAACCCCCGCACCAGAGGAGACAACCCCCGCACCAGAGGAAACAACCCCAGAGGAGCCCACAACTCCCGCACCAGAGGAGACAAGCCCAGAAGAGCCGACAACCCCCGCACCAGAGGAAACAACCCCAGAGGAGCCCACAACCCCCGCACCAGAGGAGACAACCCCAGAGGAGCCCACAACCCCCCGCACCAGAGGAGACAACCCCAGAGGAGCCGACAACTCCTAAACCAGAGGAGACAACCCCAGCTCCAGAGGAGACAACCCCAGAAGAGCCCACAACCCCCGCACCAGAGGAGACAACCCCAGAAGAGCCCACAACCCCCGCACCAGAGGAGACAACCCCAGAAGAGCCGACAACCCCCGCACCAGAGGAGACAACCCCAGAGGAGCCCACAACCCCCGCACCAGAGGAGACAACCCCCGCACCAGAGGAAACAACCCCAGAGGAGCCCACAACTCCCGCACCAGAGGAGACAAGCCCAGAAGAGCCGACAACCCCCGCACCAGAGGAAACAACCCCAGAGGAGCCCACAACCCCCGCACCAGAGGAGACAACCCCAGAGGAGCCCACAACCCCCGCACCAGAGGAGACAACCCCAGAGGAGCCGACAACTCCTAAACCAGAGGAGACAACCCCAGCTCCAGAGGAGACAACCCCAGAGGAGCCCACAACCCCCGCACCAGAGGAGACAACCCCAGAGGAGCCCACAACCCCCGCACCAGAGGAGACAACCCCAGAAGAGCCGACAACCCCCGCACCAGAGGAAACAACCCCAGCGGAGCCCACAACCCCCGCACCAGAGGAGACAACCCCAGCGGAGCCCACAACCCCCGCACCAGAGGAGACAACCCCAGCGGAGCCCACAACCCCCGCACCAGAGGAGACAACCCCAGCGGAGCCCACAACCCCCGCACCAGAGGAGACAACCCCAGAGGAGCCCACAACCCCCGCACCAGAGGAGACAACCCCAGAGGAGCCGACAACCCCAGAGGAGCCGACAACCCCCGCACCAGGGGAAACAACCCCAGCGGAGCCCACAACCCCCGCACCGGAGGAAACAACCCCAGAGGAGCCCACAACCCCCGCACCAGAGGAGACAACCCCAGAGGAGCCGACAACTCCTAAACCAGAGGAGACAACCCCAGCGGAGCCCACAACCCCCGCACCAGAGGAGACAACCCCAGCGGAGCCCACAACCCCAGCACCAGAGGAGACAACCCCAGAGGAGCCCACAACCCCCGCACCAGAGGAAACAACCCCAGAGGAGCCCACAACCCCCGCACCAGAGGAGACAACCCCAGCGGAGCCCACAACCCCCGCACCAGAAGAGACAACCCCAGAGGAGCCCACAACTCCTAAACCAGAGGAGACAACCCCAGCGGAGCCCACAACCCCCGCACCAGAAGAGACAACCCCAGCTCCAGAGGAGACAACCCCAGAAGAGCCCACAACCCCCGCACCAGAGGAGACAAGCCCAGAAGAGCCGACAACTCCCGCACCAGAGGAAACAACCCCAGCGGAGCCCACAACCCCCGCACCAGAGGAGACAACCCCAGCGGAGCCCACAACCCCCGCACCAGAGGAAACAACCCCAGAGGAGCCCACAACTCCTAAACCAGAGGAGACAACCCCAGCTCCAGAGGAGACAACCCCAGAGGAGCCCACAACTCCTAAACCAGAGGAGACAACCCCAGCGGAGCCCACAACCCCCGCACCAGAGGAAACAACCCCAGAGGAGCCCACAACCCCCGCACCAGAAGAGACAACCCCAGAGGAGCCCACAACCCCCGCACCAGAGGAAACAACCCCAGCAGAGCCCACAACCCCCGCACCAGAGGAGACAACCCCAGAGGAGCCCACAACTCCTAAACCAGAGGAGACAACCCCAGAGGAGCCCACAACTCCTAAACCAGAGGAGACAACCCCAGCACCAGAGGAGACAACCCCAGAGGAGCCCACATCTCCTAAAGCAGAGGAGACAACCACCCCTAAACCAGAGGAGACAACCCCAGAGGAGCCGACAACTCCTAAACCAGAGGAGACAACCCCAGAGGAGCCCACAACTCCTAAAGCAGAGGAGACAACCACCCCTAAACCAGAGGAGACAACCCCAGAGGAGCCCACAACTCCTAAACCAGAGGAGACAACCCCAGCGGAGCCCACAACCCCCGCACCGGAGGAGACAACCGCAGAGGAGGTGACAACCCCTAAACCTGAGGAGAGAACCCCAGAGGAACTGACACCCCCAGCATCAGAGGAGTCCACAACCCCAGAGGAGCCCACAACCCCCACACCAGAGGAGCCGACAACCCCAGAGGAGCTGACAACTCCGAAACCAGGGGAGACAACCCCAGAAGAGCCAACCACCAAGGCAGACTCTCCCATCACTCCTAAACCTGAAGAAACAACCCCAGAGGAGCCAACAACCCCTAAACCAGAGGAGACAACCCCAGAGTTGCCAACAATAAAGGCAGACTCTCCCACCACTCCCAATCCTGAAGAGACAACCCCAGATGAACCTACAACCAAGGCAGATTCTCCTACTACCCCTAAACCCGATGAAACAACCCCAGAAGAAACGACAACCAAGGCAGACTCTCCCACCACCCCTAAAGCAGAGGATGCTGACTCTCCGACCACCCCTGCAACCCCTGAGGCCAGTACCTCTGCCAGTAAAGCCACGGCTTCTCCGGGCAATGCTGCTACTACAACAATTGGGAGGGACTCTTCCACACTTGAGGCAGGCACGATGCTTTCAGATACCACAATTGAGAACAAGGAGACAACAACACCCAAGAAAGACAAGACTACTCTGCTTAAAGACATTTTCACAGCTGCAACTGGGAAGGACGCGGTTACTGTAGCTATGGTGACAACAGCTAAACCAGGTGATTCTCCTAAAGGTCTGGATGACATTCCAAACACTTCTCCTATGGCCGAACAACCTGTCACTGCAGCAGCTGAATCAGAATCAACTTTTACAGACACCAAGACTGCAACAACAGCAGCCACAGCTCCCTTGCCCAATCCCACTGTGCTGGTAACAACCAGCAAAGATTCAACTCCTCAGCCCAATGAGGCTGTAACAACAAATGAAAAAGAGACAACTACAGACACTGAGCAGGCTGGGCCAGCAGCAGACAAAGAGAGCCCAGGTGCTGCTTGTGTTATTGTGGAGATGACAACAGCTGGTAAAAAAGAGGTGACAACCATCAAAGAAATGGACACCATACCTGAAAAAGAAATGGAAGATGTCACTGAAAAGGCCCCTGGTATTGCCAAAGAAGACGTAACTACAGTTACCAAAGAAACCACCACAAGGGATAAAAAAGACACAATAGAAGAAATGTATCTTGTGTCTAATGGGACATCCAAGCCAACAATACATTTCCAGGAGGTCACCGAGGCAAGAGAAGAACCTCACCCAACTGAACCTGAAACTCTGCCAGAGAAAGAAGAGCCAGAGATAAACAAACCTCTAATACAAGTTGAGGACCTGCCAATGTTCCCTGGAGAAACACAAGGTAAGTGCTTTCCTTAAGTATAAAAGCATCAGTAACTCAAGGGAACATGGCAGTGCCCCTGGGCAGCCACAACCACAGCACCACAGCTGCCAGTATCCTGAATACTGGAACCTCACTTCTCAGCTGTGGAGCTACTTAAATCCAGTTTAGAACATGATCTAAATTAATTGGTTTCAGTAATTGGTCCTACTGAAAATTGTGTGCTCTAAGTTTCTCCTCCTCCCGTTTGCTATTGTAGAGGATGCAAACAGACAAAAAGTAAAGGTAAAAAGATGGCAAATTTCTAAATCTCATGGAAAAATTGCTACAAGTCAGGCTGCATATCCACTCTTGCTCATGGTACCTAACCTAGTGTTTTCTAGCCACCTACTAAAAATGTCACATAAAGGAGACAAGAAGTCTCTTGCCTCTGTGCTTTTTACCACAGCCTTTTTCATGCCCTCTCTTTATTTTAGTCAGATATAGCCTGCAGGTTCTTGGGCAATTTTTCAGTCATACACTGAAAAAAATATTTTGGGGGAAAAAATTAGGGGTTTAGCTGCAAAATACTTGAATTACAGTATAAAAGAGATTAATCCTTCCTTTATATTTAACTGCATATATATTTAACTGAAAGTATTAACTAAATACTTTTTAAAAAGAAAAGAAATAATGAGAGGGAAGAGAAGCCACTAAAGCAGCTTAAAGAAATAATAAAATCCTAGCGCATGGAGCAAGTCCATGAGGTGTTAACCTGAATTACAGAGACTTAGGTGGCAATAAGCAGAGACACCCAGTCCTGGTCACTCGGCACTGCTGGGACCACAGCACCAGAGCCGAACTTCCTGAGAACACATCCCCGACGAGGAACTAATCCCTGGCGCACCAGCGGGGCCGAGGGGGAAAGCTAGGGCCGTTCTTAAACCTTAATCAAACCCAGCTGGCTGTGTTTTACAGAGAGCAAGAACGACGAGAAGGACCTGTGCAGCGGCAAGCCAGCGGACGGCATGGTAGCCCTGCCCAATGGCACCCTGGCCGTCTTCCGAGGTGAGACTGCTCCCGACTTTCTCTACCTGCCCCGGCACGGCCCCGCTCCTCCTTCACCTGCCCCAGCTCTGGCTCCGGCCCTGGCCACAGCCCTCCTCCTTCTCCCGCATAGCTCCTTCCTCACCTCTCCCGGCCCCAATCCTTCACCGTCACCTCCTCCTTCACCTGCCCCGTCCCTCTTCCTCCTTTTTTTCCTCCCTCACTCGCCCTGGCGCCCCTCTCCTCTCACGAAACTTTCCCGAACCCAGAGCCCGCCCCCCCGAATCCCTCCCTGGGCCGGATCAGCCACGTCCCCGGGGCAGGACGCGCTGTCCCCCCGCTGTTCCCGGGGCAGGATGTGCTGTTTCCCCGCTGTCCCCGGGGCAGGACGCGCTGTCTCCCCGCTGTCCCCGGGGCAGGACGCGCTGTCTCCCCGCTGTCCCCGGGGCAGGACGCGCTGTCCCCCCGCTGTCCCTGGGGCAGGATGTGCTGTTTCCCCGCTGTCCCCGGCGCCCCTCACTCCTGTCCTCCCAGGTCACTATTACTGGCTGCTGAACGGCCGGACCCCGCCGACCACCAACCCCCGCCGGATCAGCGACGGCTGGGGCATCCCCTCGCCCATCGACTCCGTCTTCTCCAGGTGCAACTGCGATGGGAAAACCTTCTTCATCAAGGTGGGAGCAGTCCCGGCCGGAGGGATGGGGCGAGGCTGATGGGGAGCAGCTGGGGAGGCTCATCCTGGAGAAAAGGAGGCTCAGGGGGGAACCTTTGGCTTTGCACAGTTCCCTGACAGGAGGGTGCAGCCGGGGGGATTCGGGCTCTGCTCCTTGGGAATAGCAACAGGATGAGAGGGAAGGACCTCAGGTTACAGTAGGGGAGGTTTAAATTTGATACTGGGAGAAAACATTGCCTAAACTTATTCCTAGTATGTTTCCCAGCCTAAAATAAAATGCTAATGAAATGCACATGCCTCATTAAAGCTGTTACATACAGTTATTTCCCAATAAATCACTCGGTCCTGGAATTTAAGCTGCTTGTTATAGCTATGAAAATTTAAGAGATTTAGAAAGGAAACCCCTGTTAAAAATTAGCTTCTAAGATGCTCTAGCCTTACTCAAAGGTTAAAGGGCTGCAGGAGGTACTTAATGAAAGTGTAGTAGCTTTATCCCATCAGTAATGGATGTAGGAGTGATTCCAGTCAGTTTTACAACATACCTATCAAAGTGCTAGTGCTTATTTATGGATTATTCTTCATGTTTGTTTTGCAGTTCAATAACCAGGAATTAACTTCCTCTAAAGTTCATTTTTTTTCCCCTTAAATGCTCAGGGTCCCCTGTACTGGCGCTTCACTAATGGTGTTATGGATAGAGGCTATCCCAAACCTCTTGCAACTGGATTTGCAGGATTAAGTGGGAGAATAGTAGCAACCCTCCCTGTGGCAAGATACAACAACAGACCAGAATCTGTTTATTTTATCAAAAGAGGTAAGTCTTGTATTCCTGAAGTTCAGGAAACATCAAGAGGTGCTTGAGTTGGCTTAGGCAGGAATAAAACACTATTTCTCTTGACTCAATACCTCTTTCTTTCAAACACAGAAACACAAATGATGCCAGTGTTCTAGGTGCTCAAAAATGGCCTGAAACTTTAAAAACTTTGTATTAGTACTTGGAGGTCTTTCAGTGCATTTTAAACCAGGTCTTCAAGGGTGAAAATCCAGGAATGTAGTACTGTAGTGACTATACATTAAAATGAGTTTTATCTGGTGATAAAGCTATTTTAGTCTCAAGTTAATTAGCGAAGGGAAGGCTTTAATATTGCTAGTTCATATCTCTGTGTGGAAATTTCCAACTCGGTTTCTGATCTCGAATTTTAAAGTAATTTCCTTATCCTACATGAATGCTGTACTGCTACCACAAGAATGTTGTTATTGATTTCCTCTTTGTAATAGGAATATAATGACATTTTCATACTTGATCAAGCTGGTGGTTGGGTGCTTTTTTTTTGGGGGGGGGTGTGATTTATTTATTTTTAAACTAACAAAACAAATGCGTGTTTTAGATGGGAACATGCAGCAGTACGTGTACAGACAAGAACCAGCCAAGAGGTGTCAAAGAAGAGCCCGGGTCACCATCCGATACCCAGCCTTTGTCCCCAGAGTCGTGATCCGGCGGCGCTTCCAGCGTGCTGTGCAAATGCCGACCGTCGTCCGCACCGTCAGGATCAACGTCCACCCCTCTGGTAATGTGGGCACTAAGGGTCTCTTTCACCTCTCTGCAGGTTCTGACACAACATTGTGTTTGGGAGGTTTTAATGGCTGTAGGTGACACAGCCCTGTGAGAGCTGCAGCAGTGCCACAGCTCCTCACGGAGGGTTCCTTTTGCTCGCAGGTGTGCTGCGCAAGGAAATCCAAATGCAGTCGTACTGGAGAGGGCTCCCCAAAGTTATCCACTCAACTCTCTCTGTGCCCAACCAGAACAAGCCCGATGGCTACGATTACTATGCCTTCTCTTACAGTAAGTAAAACTAAAGCACATCACTATAGACCTCAAAAGACATGGGGAAGGGGGTAAAGAAAGAATCTCCTGTTATCACTTGTGGTACTACTTTCAGCACTACTAAAAAGTCCTGAGAATTAAAATGTTGCCCATAATCAAGAGATGTTTCTATTAAAAATCAGTAGTTACAGGACAACGTGCAGCAATGAAATAGAGAGGTTCAAAGCAGCCAATTGAGGAATGCATTGCCAGGGAGTTCAGCCTTGTAAAGTGACAAACCTTGCACTAAATGAAGGATTATGTTAATGATAGACTGAAACCTTTGGATTGCTACACAGCAAGATTTTCAATGGCTTCTATGGAACTATGTTTCTGACAAAACACCAAAAGGAGGGAGATGAACCACTTGACTTAGCTCAAAAAGTTATTTATGATCCTAGATTAGGTAGGCTTGTTCCCCCAGCCAGGATCCCGTATAAGCATTCCTCAGAATTTTCTGCATTTTTGGAAAAAAACAAAAAGCTCTAAGAACAAGCCATACCCAAATACAGGCTATTGAAGTCCCTGACAGTAAGATCCAATTCCTCACCTTGGAGGAATCAGCCTCACAGGCCCATAGACTTCCCACTTCTCTACTAAGAGTGCAGGATTGTTATGGATGCAGTTGGTTTGATTTTCAAATTCTTAAGACTATTTCTGTGTTCTAGCAATATAAGAATATTCTTCCTTGCTCCAGGGACAGATTTAATTATTAGCAGAGCTGTAAAACTTACGGCAACCAAGGACACCTGAAAAATAAAGCTCACGAGAGAAATTTATTGTTAGAGCCTCTCAGCTCCCTATATGCACATAGAATGGAAAATCTTATTCAGTTCTAAGTGACATTAAAATGCAGGCTTGAATTTGTGAATTCTTCCTATGTATTAAATGTAGTTTCTGGAATTTAATCCTGACTTCTCTTCCTTTTAGATCGGTACTACAGTTTGGATATTGGCAAAAGAATAGCACGACCTGTTACTGCTCTCACAGGAAAGACTGTATCCAAAGACTGGTACAACTGTCCCAGCAAGTGATGCACAGCAGAGGAGTTTAAAACAAGACACCATTTGAATGTCAACTTTTTTTCTAATTTTATTAATAAAAGACACTGAAATGTGTGCACACACCTCTAAGTATGAAATGCTGCTTCAAGCTCTGGCTTCATTACACTAAGCAACCACAGGCAAACTGGCACTTTGTATACACAGCTGAAAATACTTTACATTTCATTTAACTAATGTTTCCTCTATTCAGGCCTCCTCTGCCTCCCATGGCATGAGTTACACCTGTGCAGGGAAAGAAAACAAGCGCATTAGTATAAACCCTCCTTACCCTTTTTATCAACCATTGCACAGGTGATACTTCATCCTTCCCTAAGCAATTGTCAGGGCAGTGGAGTGGTTCCTTTCTCATACAATTCAAGATCCCTTCTCTCTGCTAAAGCCTAGTGACACACCTACATGTCCCCTGTGTCATGCAAAAAGCTGGGGGTGACTTGTGATCCTGAGCCAAACCAATGAGCAGAGTATTCTTACCTCACCTAAAATCAGTTAGCCCTTTCTTTTTGTTATTAAAAAAGTGGTAACAGATAGAAGAAAATCTATCCTAGTCCCACCTCCTTTTTTCCCCTTAAAATACCAGTTAATCTATATTTCAATGCTAATATTGAGTCTTCTACAATGTTAAAATAATGCAAAACAGAATAAAATCCATCTAAGTTGCAGAAGTTGCAAAAATAATTTCTTGTCATGGTTTAACTCTATTGCACTGAAAAACCTGTAATACTTCCAATAAAGCTTCTTTTTCAATGAGTACACATTGATATAACTGGAACCCTTAATGTACCAAATGGAAATTGCTCTAATGCTAAAACCAGAAGTTTCTAAACTGCTACCCTAACAGGAGTTTTGAAACCTTATTTTAAAACTTTGAAGAGTAACATCTAATCCTCTTTACTTTCTCTCTATTGCTAAGAGCCAGGTGCCACTGTAAAAGGAAGATTGCCTGTCTGAAACCTGCTCAGCCTAACACACTAAACCCAAACTAGAGCTCTTAGGGTCACACGCCAAACTCGAGGGCGGGGCAGCTGTGTCACTCCCTGTCTGCCAGCAAGGCCAGCCTGTAAAACTTTAGACGTGGTGCCCAGAGGAGGAAAGGGTTGGAGCTGTGTTTGCAGCAGCCAGGAGCACTTACCCCTCTGCCTGTTGAACTGCCGGCCACGCACGCCCGTCCTCAGCGTCGGGGGCTGCAGGCGGACACGGCGCAGGGACTTGGGCTGGGTGCTGCTCGTGTCTGTGGAGGCAGAGCAGAAAGGGTGACTGTGCCTGCCAGGTTCTCACTCTTGGTCTTTACATGTTTTGATACGTGTTATGCTTTCTTTACTTTAGAATGATGAAGGTGCCTCCTTATTTAATTCACCTCTCCTCTAATATAAATAAAAGTTTCAAAACAAGTAAGTCTCGGACTTCTTTTGCTATCTATACAAAGGGATTAACTGATAGCTCAGAGATTAACTTATTGTTGTTTCAGAATTTAATTTAAAATATTTTTAAAGGTGATATCAAATATAAATCACTAAAGTAGCAGTAATGTTTGCTCCCTGAAGTGTTATTCTTATTTGGCTTACTCCAGTTACTGTGGTCCAAGGAAAAATGCTTTGCCAAAGTATCAAAGAATTTATAAGCATCAAAATATGGTCTTGCTCTAAGAGAATCTGGGTTGACCTTAGAGCCCCTTCCAGTGATTAAAGGGCCTTCAGGAGAGCTGGAGAGTGACTTGGGACAATGGCCTGCAAGGACAGGACAAGGGGTAATGGCTTCCCCCTGCCAGAGGGCAGGGTCAGATGGGGTACTGGGAAAGAATTGCTCTCTGTGATGGTGGGGAGGCCCTGGCACAGGGTGCCCAGAGAAGCTGTGGCTGCCCCTGGATCCTTGGAAGTGTCCAAGGCCAGGCTGGACAAAGCCTGAAAGGACCCAAGCTAGTGGAAGGTGTCCCTGCACATGGCAGGGGGTGGGACTGGATGGGCTTTAAGATCCTTTCTTCCTGAAACCATTCTATAAGTATGTGATTCTAAGAGTTTTATCTTATTTTGTGTATCCTGGCTACCAGCCATGATGCTGGAAAAAGGAACTCCTACTCTTAATGAAAAGGTACGAACTGTTTTTGGAATTATCCTGTACCTGCAGATGAACTTGAAGGAGGATCTTGACTAGTTGAAGGAAGGTCTGACTCATCAGATGCTTGAACAGATTCTTCTTCTTGCTGGCTATCGATTTCTAGACCTGCTTCTGAAGTAATGCTAGAAGGGAAAGAAGGGGAGGAGAACCATGTATTTGCATAGCTTCAAAAAGGTCTGGAAAGAAACCCCTGTCTTGGAACCCAAAGATTCAGTGAAAATCAAAAGTAAAATATAACATAAAGTGATAAACTGTCCCCTTTTAGATCTTTACTTCATCATAATACAAAATATAGCAATATTAAAAGCTGAAGTTTTAAAGCAAAAGACAAAATAATTTTTCTACAAAATTTAGTAAGAATTTCTTGTTCCAGCCCCGTGCTTCATCTTTTGTACATGCTCTGTCTTAACTGGGTGACCTAATCATATATGTGTGTTTTGCATGAGGAGTGATTTTCTGTATTACATAGGAATGCCTCAGTCTTTATTCTACAAACTGATCCTTCAACTTTAACATCAGTATTTGACTACTGCAGAGTCCTCTGCGTTCTTAAAAAATACAGGGTTTTTTTGGTGACTTGTATATTAATTTTGTTAACTCCTAAGGAGATCAGCAGAAAACCATTGGTTTTGGATGAACTGTCCTGCTTCACAGCATTACAAAATGCTGTCTGAGCTGCCCCTGGGTGACAACGAAGGTGTCAGAAGCGCTAGTGAACCAGAGCAGTGGTGCTTTACCCTTCAGACTCTGCCTCTGCGAAGACCTCGTCGGCGTCATCTCCGGCGCCGGGCTCGGTGGTGGTGGACAGGCTGCCGGTGGAGGTGGTGACCATGGGCACGGACTGGGACGCGTGCTCCGAGGCGTCGGCTGAGGCACTCTCGGTGAACACTGTCACTAGGGAGCACAGACACCCTCAGGCCCTGCCCACAGAGCCCTGTGGCAGCACAGGCAGCTCAGACACGGGCTGGCAGGCGCTCCAGAGGAGAGGCAGCACTGCACCGACCGTGGGGAATCATTCCCTGCAAACCTCTGCCACTTACCCGGTGCTGCCACTTGTAACGGTGTTGTGGGGACACTACGACCCCCCGATTCCTCCTCGTGGGCAAGGAATAGTGGGGTTTCATACATCCCTAAACCTGCAACACAAAGTTCCAGTGACAATCTATCTAAATAAACAGCTTATAAATGATTAACTGATGTCTTCCCTCTGGACACTTGATAAAATCCAGTCACTTGTATTTTGTTCTTTTGTTCTTTTGTTTTGACTTACTGTCAGAGCTGATCATAATTTACTGGAAGGTAAAACCTTGATCAAAATATTACTGCTTGTTTTTTAAATTTTCCTCTTTGCCTTACGCCATTATTTTACTGTGAGCTTTTTTCAGAGAACAGCTTGTGTTCCACGCCAACGGGATGCCAGGAAAAGGGACAGATTCAGACCAACAAAAAAACACAACAGCCTGGCCATCTCTGAGCAGAAAAGGATATATCCCAAAGATTTCTTTGCATTTGCTGTTTTCCCCTATTGTTTCACTACAGGGAAGCTACAATCAATAGTAAAATTGAAGTTAAAAACCATTCCTTCAATATTTCATTCAATTTTAAAACCCTAACACAACTAGAAATGTAGCAGCTTGAAGAGAACACCTTCTCACTTTCTGTTATTCTCTCTCTGCCGACAATTATTTAAGAGTTGCAGGTTTCCACACTTCAACACTTTGTTGACTGAATTCTCTCTTTTTCACTCAAAGACCCATGGAAAAAAGTACTTTACCTCCTTGTGATGCCAGCTGCCCAAGATCAGAGTGACTGGAGCTGGTTTGTGGCATATCTTCAGGGGGCCCAAATCTGAACCGAGGAACTCCAGCTACCTGGGGGGAACTGGCAAAATACAGACTTAAGGAATTCTGCAGTTTCCCCAAAGATTGGGGCGGGGGGAAGAACTTTCTGACCAAGAGAACAAATAATGCATGACACAAAATGAGCTAATACTGACCATAAAAATCAGTGAACTACTGCTAAATAAACAGCCATTAGTTTCTCAAATTATTAGGAATGCATTGAAAATCAGTACAACAGTCCTGAAGAGAATATTCTTTACTTATCCATTCTATAAACTCTCACAATTTTAAGTGGATTGCTGACATGTCCAGAACATCCCAAAAGCAAAAATGGAGGTAACTTTCCCTACTTTCATTGGCAATATTAATGGGGAGGGAGGAAGAACAAGGGAGGAAATAGGATAGAACTATTTTTGTTTGTTTAATTTCTTCTTAAAGCACCAGGTTACAATACACTGGAGAGTATTTACTTCCTAACTTGCTGATCAGTTATATGACACACAATTCAAACAACAGTTACTTATCTGCACATGCAGTTAACTATCCTATTACCTAGCATGTTACTCCAATCACAAGTTCATTTAATTTAAATTTCATTTCATTTCACTGAAAAATAGAAAGAATAGAATAAACAACAGAGAAAAGCCTTTTATTCCCTTTTTCTTTTCACATTTACTCACTGAATGGCTTCTGCAAATCCATCTGTACGATGTGGAACTACAAGAGTTGGTGTGCTTGGAACTGTTCTGTCCTCATCATCAAAGAAGTGCTGCTGCTGGAAAAAAAGAGACTGATATGAGAGCCTACAATGTATTTCCAGTTTTTACCAGCTGAGTTAAAGGTTGATTTTTCCACATAGTCCATGGATTTAGCTCTAACAAAATTCTCGTTTAATTTCAGACATCTAAAGCTGATGCCTTTGATCTCACAAAAGGTAGTTTAGTCAGCCAGTCTCTCTCTTTTCTCTCACTGAACCTGCATTTGTTTTGCCAAATACAGCTGAATAAAGGGTTCAAAATTAGCTGATGGAGACTGCATAAATTAGCCTTGTTCCTTAGGATGGGGCTGAACTTACTATTATTTTTTTCCGGCAACACAGCCACTTTGACTCTAAAAACAAGTAAATAAAATCACCTTAGACAAAACCAATTGAGCCTCTTTTGAAACCTTTTGTTTCCTGGAGCTTTCTAGTCTTTGCTTTCCATTAATACAGGAATTAACAGGCATAGGATATTTTCTGCAAGACTACAGAAACCATCCCCCACTGAAGTCAGCAGCCAGCCTTCTTTAAAAACCAGAATAAACCCCCAGAGTTAGGAATGTTCCCTCAAAGCAGGTCTTTAGTAGTAGATTCTGATGCACTCACCATTCCACCTATCCCTGGGGTCAGCTGAAGTCCTCGCCCCACTGACTGTCTTCGAGTCATCTGGATTCTCTTTAAGGGAAAGAAAAGAGGGAAGTTGTGTGAATGTGGTCCTGGAATTCTAACAGCATACAAGTGTTCAATCAGAGCCAAGGACAGCAATTAAAAGAGTAAGTGTAGGAATCATAATGGAATCACAGAATATCCTGAGCTGGAAGGGACCCACAAGGATCATCAAGTCCAAACCCTGCATGAAGGACAAGCCCAAGAAATCCAGGAAGAACCTGAGAACATTGCCCAAACACTCTTGGAGCTCTGGCAGCCTTGGGGCAGTGCCCATTTCCTGGGAACCCTCTTCAGTGCCCCAGCACTCCCTGGGGGACAATGTGTCAATTACTGTCACTGGGCAAGTGACAGTAATATTTTACTCGAGTCTCTACTGAATACAGAAAACTTGCAAACAGAAATATTGTGATCCCAAGTCTCAGCACAAGTTAATGGTAAAGGATCATTTCAGTCAGCATATTTTTGAAGAATTCCTGCTGTGATGTTTTAATTTACAAAATCAACAGGTCTTCATCAAAGCATAATCATGGGTTAGGCACTGACTGTGAAAGGTTTAACTTGGAAAATAAATGGCAACATTCCTTTGCCCCATTTACACTGGGGCAGAGACAGATTAAAACCCTTCCAATCTCAGCTACAACCTAGCTAAGAAAAGTTTTCTGGGTGGAAATACCATCAGCCACTGACCGACATAGTACTGGCATAATATAATAAAAATTCCAAGATAAAAAGCAGTAAGGCACTGGGGATGGATTTGTACGTTCCCTGTCCAGCCACCATCTGCAGGATGACATACACTGAATTGCTTTGCTCAGCTACCATTTCTATGACGCTGAACAACTGGCAACGCTTTTCCCAACGGATCTGGTGTATAAGAAATCATACAGCAATTTTTTCCGAAGTCTTCTGTGGTGCTGGAGCTGGTTTGTACCTGCACTGGGGGCCCCAGCTCCTGGGGAGGGGCGTGGATGGTGAGCCGTGGGGGCAGAGGGTGCGGTGGCCGCCGCGGGGACTGCGGGGGCCGCGGGCCCTGGCGCTCCGACGCCGACGATGGCTGCTGCTCCCTCAGGCTCTCGTGGGGAAACGTGGACTCTGCAGCACTCGTGCTCCCTTCTCCTACAACACAAATACACAGCGGGACAACCCTAGGAACCAAGTTGAAAACGTGAAGACAAATCCTCCAATTCTCCCACGCACTAACACATTTTTCCCTTGCAAGCCTGTCGACAGCCCAGTATTGTTATTTAAAAATCACTTAAAGAGGACTTGTGCCAGCTACACCACCAGTGAAATGAAGTATTAATTATTCAGGTGCTGATTTAGAGACAGACTAATCCACTGAGCCATTAAGTTTCCAGAGCAACCAGAGCTTGCAGGATTTTCAAAGGAATTCAGAATAAATCCAGAAAAGAGCATTTCAAAGAATCTACACTGCACATTGAAATGGCCTTTAGTATTTTACTTAAATTTTAAATGTAGATTTTAACACATGGAAAATAGTTTCTGCATTCTCCCCCTACAAACATAGTCTGTGAAGAAACATGGAATAACTGTACCACTGTTTTGGGAATCTGCTGCCCTCTGGTTGCTTTCAGCTCCTCCCATGCTCTCTTCAGTCTCTGTTCCAGGATCTGTACCATCAGCACCCTAAAATCCCACATAAACAGACTATGACTAGACAAATTATAGGCTGCAAAGAGAATATAAAAGCAGTACAAAAGTATTCAGAAAGTAAACAAAGTCAAATATATGACAATATTATGAGACTTCTATAAGTATCTACAGCATTATGTAAATATATTCTACTGAATGAGATTTCCGAAGTTTTGAGTATTTGTGCATACACAAACAGGAACAATGTAGCCACAATCATTGGCTACATTAAAATATCGAGCTCTTCAAAAGCCTCACCAGCTTTGCAACTACGGTATTTGCTGCTGGCTCCTGTACTCTGTATTTTCATTCAGCACTTTTAAACGTTCCAAGTTGATTTTTCTTGTGAAAACACCAGTTATAAGAAATTGCCATCACCCAGTATCAGTCTCAACTTTTGGGGATGAATTCATATCAAGATTTTCTCTTCCAAGCATTCACATCTGTGCATTATAGCACTGATTTGTTGCCACAAATTTAACAGGTTATAAAAGAAACGTACAAATCTCACCTCAGCATCATCTGCTTCATATCCATCATTGCCATCAGCACTACCAGTTCCTTCATTGCTGTCATCACCTTCATCTCCCATCCCTGTGTCTTCATCATCATCCTCATCCTCCTCTTCCTCATCATCATAATCCTGCGATGAGACAGTAACAGAGCCTTAGGGAAATTCAGAAAGGGGAGTGGAATAGACTGCATGTGGTGCACAGATCAACACCCACCCACACTCTCCCTCTTCTACAGGACAAGGGTAGAAAAGAAGGCAGGAAAGCCTGAGGGTTCAGATAAAGGAAGATAAAAGAAAAATTCAAGGTGAATTAGCAGGTAGATTTAAAACACAAGTTCAGACAACATAAATACAGACCACTTATTCAGTCAAGAATATTTTGATTATATTAGTCCTGACTGGTGAGTTTTACATCTGATGAAAGACAAAATCATAAAGGAATTCCATGATATACATACTTCCTGCTCCCCTTCATTTTCTTCATCATCATCATCCTCATCATCACTATCAATTACAATTACATCATCTCTCTTGGACTGGCCATCCTGAGAAGAAGTGTTTTGTTGGTCTGACTGAAGGGATCCGAGATCTATTGGGATAGACTGGGAAGTCTCCTCGCTGTCCTCCATGGCCACGTACTCCCCCTGTGTCACACCCTGCCAAACACCAAAGGCAATCACTGGAACAGACAAAATTCAACACACCACACACAACAGCAAGAGAACCAGACTCTGATGCTTAAAGTCATTGCTGTTCATTAAAAACTGACCTGAGGACAAAAGAGAATGTGACAGACGACTGTCAGTGACTGAACAGTTCAAGTCTAAACTTTATAACATTTTAAGTGATTTCTATGGGAAACCTGCAGGATTACATTTGAGATTTCACTTCTAAATAAACTGAGAGTTTGGGGGGGCAGATGGCTATTTCTGCTGAAGATTTTTGCTTTTCAAATATGCTTACTTCTCCAATGGAGTCTTGTGAGTCTTGATTGTATGTTTGTGCCTCCACCTCTCCATCAGTGCTCTCTTCTGCTGTCACTTCCTCCTGGAAGAACAAACATTTTTCTCATTTAAAACACATCATTAGCCCTAAATATTTTTGAGACTTTTTTTACTTCTTTAATAAAAATTATCTTTTCCCACAACAATTGTGGGCAACATTTTCTCCTGCTTCCACAACAATGCTTTTATCAAAAATCTCACTTCCCTGCCTTGGAGAAACACAACTTCCCCAGCCCACTGGACCTCAGCATATCTCAATGTTCTCAGGACCAAAAACAAATCAGCAAAGTTTCTCATTCTATCTCCAACCTCCCAGATTCTTAAGAGATAACGTTCTTACACAATCCTGCCCTTTTTCTCTTTTGACCATTCCTCTGGCACAGAGTTAATAAAATATTTTTGGCTTTCTTAACGCTGTAAGCTTCTTTCTCAATTCCATCCCTTTTTCACAGCACATCCCAAATCCCTCACACCAAAATTCACATGCATCTCCTATAGGCTTTTCCAGCAACTCATCTTCGCTTCCCATCTCCTAAATACCCTGTATTTTTGTCCAAAATTACTGTAGATAAAGACCTTCCGAACCACACTGAAAGAAGTTTTAACTTCTTCCCTCCTCAATCCTAAGATATGGCCCTCTCTCTTCCATCCTACACGTTAAGATTTGCACCATTCATTCTAACTGGTTTAACCTCTGCCTTTTCAGATACCCAAATATAATTGTTTCCTCCCCAACAGATTAGAAAGCCAATTAAGAAATAACTGATTTGCTCTGAAGCAACATATTTTTTTCTTCCCATTCAAATTCTACAAAGGGACAGATTAAGTAGCAGCACTTTATGTTTGTGCAAACCTCAGGCCCAACTCTCTGCATGATTCTCAGTTTCTTTGAAGTAGGTGCATCCACTGTTTCCTCAGAGATCTGGTCCGAGTTCTCCACAGTGTTGTCCTCCTCTTCCTCTCGGGAGCGTTTAGATAGTGAGGAACTGGGGGTAGCTGAAACTTCAAAGACCTCTCAGTTATTTTCAGAACAACATATGTAAAAGACAGAAATCAAAAGCTTTGGTATTTTCCTCTGAAGATCACGTCCATTTCTGCACTGAATGACAACAAACAATCAGAATTGCACAGAGCTGTTTCCTAGGTCAGGAAAACATCAACCCTTTTAGTTACAAGTCTTAAGCTCTCAGGCCTTTATTCAAAACTTAACTTATCCTAAATATAAACCTCAAGGTACAATCCAAATATTTCTTCCAACATCTTTGCTTTGGACAAGTACACCCAAAATTTTTAACAGAACGGAAAAAGAGAACCCCAATAGTTTGCAGAAATGTTTCTTTGGGGAACAAATGTTCTATTTACACTGTGTAGGACAAACAGATGTGCAACAGTGTATTATAGGGAGTTGCTTTAGAGTACTTCCTTTATTTTAAATTCAAGCTTAAGTAGCTTACTCATGGCTCCTAAAATTAACCTTGCTCATAGTGCCATGGAAACAGAGCCAGCAAGGCTTAATGCATTAAACTCCAAAGATGCTCTGAAAAAAACAAACACGAAGTTTTATTTTCTTTCTACTTTAAGGAATGTAGTGCCAACAGCATTTCAGAGGAACCATTTCTGCCAGCTCAGGAAGGAAGCCTAACTTCAGAAGTTCTTAAAATGTGCAGTAAACTAAGAGAGGGGAAAAAGGCTGGAACTGAAGTGAGGCCTGATTGGCCAAGGATCCAACTGGAGTTACTTACAAGGAACAACTGAACAAGGCAGGCCTACAAAATGACACCAACCTGTGCCAAACACAGCTGTAGAGGTGGAGGGCCTCTCTATCTGGGAGCTCTGCACCACCTCCACGATGGCAGGGGCTGGCTCCTGAGCTGCAGGCTCGATCTGAGCGTGGCTTTGCTGGGTGGGCTGCACAAAGGCAGTGGCCTGTGTCTGCTGCTGCACAGTCAGGATGGGCTGGGGCAGGGATGTCTGCACGTTGGGGCTGGTGGAGCGCA
This sequence comes from Acridotheres tristis, assembly GCA_037013685.1. Classification (NCBI taxonomy): domain Eukaryota; kingdom Metazoa; phylum Chordata; class Aves; order Passeriformes; family Sturnidae; genus Acridotheres; species Acridotheres tristis. Next base: position 25,556,631 of record CM072895.1, read on the forward strand.
CGGAGCCGCTGGCGCTCCCAAACACTGGGACGTGCTCCACAGGTCCTTCTGACTGCATGGCTGCAAGGCAAACAGCAGTACAGTCAGGGTCTTCCTTCATCCAGCACAGCTCACATTCTCCCTCTCAGGATGCCCTGAACAAGCACATTCAGTGTTTTGCAGATGAATTAATGTTATGCACATCTCCAGCTGAGGAACCATGAACTCTGCTGCAAGTAGAATGGTCATGGAAGCGCAACCCTCCAAGAGATGCAGGGACAATGACACTGTCTGAGGCCCTTCCAAACCGACTGCCAACAACATTTCAAGGCAAAAGTAGCACTTCTGAGTACTGAGGATTCTTATACTACATAAAAAGCTCACCTTCCTGAGTCTCCACCTGTGTTGTTGGCATAACTGTGGCTGTGGGGGTAGTGGTGGGATTGGTGACTGTGGCAGGAGTCACCATTGGACGGATGCTGGCTCTTGGAGTAGACTTATTCCCAGCTATTGCAGCAGCAGTCACTTTACTGGGAGTTGACACAACAGGAGTTGGTTTAATGTTTGCTGTTGGGGGATCTGAAGTGCTGGCACTGAAAAACAGGAGATTGGTTTCATCATGGTACAGAAAGCAGATTTTAAAAACAACTAACAAATATATTCTCATAGCCAGAAACACTGTTTTTTAAAGCTTTTAAATTTAAAAGCCTTACAACAGCATAAAGAATTCCAAACTTTTTTGTAGTTGAAAGAAGAGAGACACACTATGCCATCAATAGCATTTTATCCAGTTTGGAGAACTGGCAGGTTTCTTCCAAGGTAATCAACCAGGAATCTAGTAACAGATCAAAATGTTTGTACTGTTGGCTGTGCTGGGACTTCATTACAGTGAGTAACGTATCTTTCATCAAAACTGATTCACTCAATACAGAGCAACGTCATCTCTTGGCTGAGACAAGGGGCAGCCAAATTTTAGGAGACATTTCTGAAAGTCTTGCTGCCTAAAGGATGCATTTATAACAGTTGAGAGGGAGTTTGTTATCCCAGCTCAGTCGTAGAGCAATATTTCCAATTTCAGAGCTTAGGCAAATGAGTATTTTATCTGGCATTAGAATTATCTGCTCAGTCCATTTCTCATTCTTGCACAAGGAAGATCCTTCCCAAAAGCAAAAAGGTTAACGTTAACAAGCAAAATTATACAACTTCAAAAACCTTAAAATCTGAAAACATTTTTAAAAAAATCTTCCAAGTTTCCCAGATATCATGGTCCTGGTAGTTAATATGAGAGTTTACAGCTTAAAAGCCCTATTGATTAGACGTAGCTGAGAAAATGGGAGGAATGTATTATGTCAGTCAGTATCTTTGCAGTTGTTTAAGAATTATGAAAAGCCAGTGGTTTGCTAAAAAGAGGAGCAACTACATAATGACAAACCCAAGAAATATCAATCACAGAAACTCTGCAAATCCCTTGAACTCACATTCCTCTTTCACCTGAAGCTGGAGTAGACTTGAGTGAGATTTGCCTCTGCTGTTCTGGGACCTATTAGATAAAAAACCAGAAATATCATATCACGTACACATGAAGCAGAGCAGACGACATGGAAAACACTTCAGCACTTTACTTACAAGTCTGTGAGAGAAATGCTTGTTGGGTATTTACCTGGGCAGACTGTAATTATGGCAAATTCCCCAAACCAAATCATGTCAGCCATTACAAGGCTGGAAAACAATTTGGTAACTGCTTGGGTATTTTCTGAAGCTTTGAGACATGAACCCATTATACTGAATGAATGAGTAAAATACAAAAGCAGAGCACAGAGCTCATTGGCTGATTCACAGTGAATGGCAGAACTGCCTGCTTGTTGGCACTGAGAATTCTGATTAGGGCAGGAGATTTAATTTAAGCTCTGAACCCTTACTGAAGCCAACCTGTGTACTTCCAAGAGTAGGGCATGGTGGCACCTGAGTCCAGGCTGGGCAGTGGTGACCTGGCCGCTGTCCCAGGGCTGCCTGGCAGGACTGTGTACATGTTGTACCTTGTTTGTGGACTCTGGGGGCTCATCCCGCTGCTCGTGGTGCCGCTCCTGCTGCTCCCGGAGCTCCCTCTCCAGGCGGCAGATCCGCCCCTCGTACTGGGACTTCAGGGCGCTCATCCGCACCTCCAGCTCCGTCTTCTGCTCCTCCAGGGAGCTGCTCTTCTGCTTCCACTCCTCATTTTCCTTTGTGAGCTGCTCTTTAGTACCTGGTGGAACAGGAAAGAGTCCAGCCTTTCCTGTGTGCTGAATGTGCACACTGAACACTGAACTATTCCGAAATCCTAAAAATGTTAAGCTATAAAAGGAAATCTGGGAGGCAATATGGCCATTTTTCTTTTTAATTGCAATTAAATAAAACGAAACTAAAGACAGAAAAATATGTAATAAATATAGATAAATAAAAACTTAAAGAAGTAGTCCCAAAAGAACAAGATGTTTTCAGCAAGCTCTTACACCATCATTCCTCTCAGTGATATTTAAAAACAGAGGAGACAATGTGTTTTGCACTTGCACATTTAGGGAAGGGGAGAATTAACCTGAGTTGTTAGTAGGGCCAATCTGCTCTAATCAACAGAAGGATCAAAAATGGGGGTTATCATGCTGACTGGCCAAAACTGAGCAAAACTTTTTCTATGTCCAGTGTGCAGCTACTTATGTAGTTATATCATCTCCTGGAGGAATTAGATTTTAAACTTTAGAACAATCCCTGTAGCATTTAGTCTAGAAAACACTTTCAGTAAAATACGAAGCAGGACATATTTTTCAAGGATCCTGTCTAAAAGTTTTTCCATAGAAATAACTGAAAATTTCTAAGGACAGAAAAAAAGAATTACAATACCAGCTAACTGTGCAATTTTCTGCTTGGCTGCAAGCAAGGTCTTCCTCGTTTTCTCTTCCTTCTCAGTGATCTGTTGCCTGAGCTGTTCTTCCTGTGTAGTCTTCTCTTGTAGATCTTGATGGAAACGGGCCAGTTCTGCCTGTAGCTGCATTATCTGCTCCTGGAGATTTCTAACTTCAGTTTCCTTTTCTGTTATTGTCTAGGGAGAGAGAAAGATTGCAACTGCTGGCCACAACCAACTACTTTGGCAAATAGAGGGCCCAAGTTCCAAGGAGCTGGTATTAGCTGACCAGTGGATTAAGGTTAAAAGGCTTCTTATCAATAACAGTTCAGTCCTCTCTGAATGCAAGAGCTGGAGAACAGCATTCTCTTTCCCACTTATTCCAGGAAATAATGTGAGACACACTAGACACAGGATTTACATCAGGAAAGATCCCTCTTTCCCAAGAAAGTAGAGGCACAATTGGTCACTTCCCATATTTCTATGATGCACATTAGAATACCCTCCCATTCTTCACTGTTACACACTTAGGATGCAGTGGAGAACAGTACTCTGAAATTACTCACTGTTCTTACCTTTTGTAAACTTTCAACCTGAGTCTCCAAATTCTTTGTCTTCACTTCAGCTTGACTGAGAGTGTCTTTTAGCTCTTGTACTTCCTGGGCAGAAACTTGGTCTTCTTGTGGTTCTGCCAAAGGTAGAGTCGATGCTTCAGAAACCATCTGAAAGGCATCAAGGGGGACAAGGCTGAAGGGGACCATGTGATCACAGCGTCATTGCTTTCACAAGACGCTTTTGTGTGCCAAGTGATCGGTTTAGAAGTCTTGGGCAAACCCCAGGAACTCTAAGGAATGCTCCATTTCAGTTCTATTTACCTTATCATGCTGTGCTTTCAGCTCCTCATACTGAGTCTTGTACCTGCGACCTATTTTCTTGACCTGTGTTATAGTTTTCACTTTTTCTTGTATGTCAGCCACTTTAGCATCCAGTTCTTTCTGCAAAGTGTCCTTTTCTGTTCTTATTTTAGTTACTTCATCCTTCAGGCTCTGAACAAGATTCTGGCTTGCAGTCAAGGATGCATTAGTTCTAAATGAAAGGAGATCAGAGGGACATGCAAATGAGATGCTTGAAAACATATATACATTTCAATATCCCTCATTTGTGTAACATCACAGGCATTATCTGTATTATTATCTATAATGGATTAGGTTTTTTAGGATTCTGCAATACAGAATAGAAATTATTCTATAATATGTTACTTTGGAATAATGTCAGCTAACAGCTTGCAGAACAACTCTCATTTCACCTTACTTGCTTGTTATCAAGCTACAGAAAGAATACTACAAGTTTCACAGTTACATGGAAACACTTAAGAAATTACACTTCCAGATACAGCTATAATTAGAATATTTTGCTTTGCACAAAACTTTTACAAATTGACCAACACCACACCTGGCAACTTCTGCTTTAAGCCTGCCTGTTTCTTCACTCATCTGTTGGACACGCTTGGCATTTGCCTCCTTCTCGGAGAGCAGCTTTCGATACTCTTCGAGATCAGTATCCTTCTGCTGGCTCAGTAAGTGCTGAAAGAGGAAGAAAACAGGGTCACTTTTGTAAAATGTTTACACAGTTATAGCCAGAAAATCTCTTTGAATTACTGCCATGGCTTTTGCATTTTGATATGGAATAGCCAGTTTTGAAGCTTTATAATTCAAACACATATCTTAGATTTATTCTTTGTAAGAAAATGTAGCACTTTTTTTAGTTGTTTGACTGGTGGGCCTTTTTTTCCACATTACGTTCTTTGAAAGGACGTATTTCCCCACCTGAGTGCGGGCTTTCCAGCGTTTAACATCCTCTTCCAAGAGCTTTTTCTCTGCCTGCAGCATCCCACTCTTCTCACTGAGCTCAGCATTCGACTCCTGCAGGGGCAGGATGTCTGCCTCGAGCTTGCGTACCTGAAAAAGCGCAGAAAGGGTTACACTCTGCATCTCAGGAGACTGAAGGAATCCCTCAGGAAAAAGTCATGATAGAGCTTCTTTCCTAACTCTGCCTTCCAGTGGCCAGATGGAGGAAGAGAAAAGGACAAAGACAACAGCAGAAGATAATCCTACAGAGAAAAAAACCCATTGGTCTGATTTCCCAATCTTAGATGCTCACTCTGTACTTTGGTACAGGAGAGATTATTAATGTTAAAATCCAATGAACTGGATTCCATTAAAATATACAGTATCTTCCTTTTAAACTCTAAACAAAATTGTGGTCTGTTTTATATGTATTCTTGTGCCATTTTAAATTTACTTGCTGGTTATATCCTTGTTCCTGGTATACCTCTAGCCAAGGATAAACACTGACTCTCAGGTTCATCTAAATGGAACTGAACTTCAAGCTTTCCAATGCTGTAGATGGACCGATGTCTTAAAATTCGAAATGGAAAGTTTCCTCATTAGTGTATGAGTTCAAGGAAAACTTATAATGTAAATCATGTATTTACTGTAATTAGCAATGGTATAGCCCAACATTTAACTCATGCACTGAATATGTGAAAGGTTTATGTGAAGCTTGGCACTAACCTTTGCTTGTATCTGCTGTAACTCTTGCTCCAGCCTCTCCTTCTCCTCCCTTAACATCTTGTTGGTTTCTATGAGAATGTTCATGGTCTCAGTTTTCTTCATTAATTCTTCATGCTGTGCAATGGTTTTTGCTGTTACCTGTGTAAAGAATCAACTCAGTCATTTGTTTTGTTGCACATGCACATATACTCCACCTGGATCTGGTACAACACCACCTTGGAAAGCTATCATGGCATTCATTACCTCACATGTAAATTCAAGACAATAGGAAGCAGGAGATGGGGGGAAAAAAAGATAAATTATTTTCCCTATTGATGAGATTTTGGAATTGCCACTCTCTCACAAGACTCAGAACAAGATACTCCATTTGGTTATAAGCAATCTCAGTTAAAAAAAACAACAAATTTTTTCAAAAATTCATTTTTGGGCACAGGCAGCCCCAGAACAGCCCTGTACTCATTGAAATCATAAGCATTAAGCCCCAGCCATACCTGCACCTTCTCCCTCTCAGCATTGAGGCTATCCTGCAGCTCCTGGAGCTCCCTCTCCAGATGCTCCACTCTCTGGCGGTACCGCAGGCTCTCCACCTGCGCCACCTCGAACCTTGTCTCCGCAATCTCCTTCTCCCGACGGATAAACCTGCAGGGAGGAGTTCAACAGCACATCACACCAGGAAAATGTTCTCATGTAGTACAACCATCTCCCACCAGCAAAAAATCACTTGAATTTTTAACATTATCCTTCAAGTATAAAGTAATACAGAGCTATTTAAGTTCAAATCTAATTTATAACTCCCAGAAGAAAGAACCCAGAGCTAAGGTTACCTAAGAATTTCCAAGATTTGCTCCTGGGATTTGCCTTCCTCGCTAAGAGAAACATTTGCTGCAGTTGGGATGGCTTCTTTCATGGAAGTCACCATCTTATTGCTCATGCTCTCCAGCTGCTCATGTAATAATCGATTTTGTTTTTCCAGATCCTCACAGCGGGATGCAAGTTTTGAAGCTTCATCCTACAACAAAATCATTCACTGTGATTTCTGTGGTTCAGTTTCTGTTAACTGAAAAAAACTACTGAAACAACAAAGCCCATCACACCTTGATCATTCTCTCTCTCTCTTCCCACGAGGCTTTGGATTCTAAGAGCTCAGACTCTGCTTTCTGAGCAGCCTCCTCCAGCTGCTGCCTCACTGCCGCGTTCTTGGTGACTTGCTCTTTGATGGCCTGTAGTGCCTCCACATCAGCAGCATGAAGCATCAACTCCCGCTCGTATTTGTTCTGAGCTTCAGAAGCCATCATTGCCTGCACAAAACCAGAATAAATAAACTCTGTTACCCTTATTTTGTATGTCTGATGTGTACGAAGAGACAAAATCAAGTGACCACAAAGCCAAAAGAAAATCACTGCCCAAAACCTCTGCTATTCTCAAGCACAGGAAACATGGAAATGCCCATCTACTACATTTGAGGTTGGATTAAACAGCCAAAAGTTTTCAACATCCTTGACACCAATTAACGCTGCTGGAATTCTCCTCTGCAGAAAAGTAAATTCCCTTTAAAAAACAGTTAGTAACAAGACAATCTTATCAGCTGCTGCTAAATATCATACTGCCCCACAGTCGAAAAAGATGACAATTATCTTTTGGGTTAGAAAAATACTTTCCCCATTGTCTTTTTGGCAGCATTTTCAGCTCCCTTCTCAGGGCATGGAGGCAGCAATTCATTAAAACCAGTTAATTATATTCCCAAATGAATCTTTTTACATAATGAAATAGACCTTAGAAACAGAAATCTATTGCATTCAATAAGCAGCTGCTCCCAAAATAGACAATGTGCTCTCCCAACATTTTCCTGCCTCCAGCAGTCCCTGAGTAACAAGCTGAGTTTTGAGTTCAACTGAAAGCTAACAGGAATTTTGCTGACCCTGGCTAAAATAGGCAAACACCACAAACATACTTGTTCCTGGCAGTCTCTCCTGGCCTGTTGTTCATTATTCAGAGCTGTGCTGGCTCTCTGAAGAGCTTCCTGAACTTCTGACTGCACAGCTGACAGACTTTTCTTCAGTTCTGAAAGCTGCAGTGACAGAACAACAAAAACAAAGTAAGAAGAAACCAAGAAGTAAGTGGTAAAGCATTTGCAGAGTACTGAACACAGTCATTCATAATGGTGATTATTTTATTACTTATAGATTAAAATTAGTATTAAAAAAGAGACAAACACTTTCTATATTTTGACTTATTAATATACAGAGATCTTTCCTGGAAAAAATGTAATCCTTTACTTTCAGAGTTGGTCCTGCAGTAATTCTAGTTACAGTAATTTTCTTTCCTTCTGAAACCTCTCAAAAAGACTGTTACTTATGTTTTCCTGCTCAAAGCTCAGGCAGAGGGTGACAGCTTTAAACACATCATCACTCCATTGAAGTGACACTGTCAATGTACTGCTCATGCTTGGAAACCTCTCACAAATTCAGGTACCCTGTGCACACTCTGAAAGTCTTGGTTCAGGGCAGTGTGGCCCCGTGAAACCCAAGTGAAGCTGAGGAAGCTTTGTGAAAGCCCACTCCTGGGGACTCTTGGGGGGGTCAGTGCACACCTGTTGCTCCATGTTCTCCACAGCTTTACGCTTCTCCTCCTGCAGTTCTTGTTTATCTTTTTCTGACTCCATCAACTTCTTTTCCAGCTGTGCCTGATATTCTGAAGACTCCTTCAGACGAGCTTCAACTGTTGTACGAACTTCCTCTGTCACCTTCATTAAAATCCACCATGAGATCAATCTTTTGTCCAGTTAAATACATTATTCTGATACAAAACTCTAATTTTATTAACAATTTAAAGCCAGAATAGGTATTCTCAGCATCTAATTTAGAAAAACATTGAAAATGTGGGAAATCATTAACAGCATCGAATTTTTGTTCCAAAAATCTATTAAAGTAAGTAAAAATAAGTCATTAACTGCTTACTTGTTTTTCCTTATTGAGGGATTCCTCCAGGCTAAGAACCATGGCCCTGTACTGCTCCACATTACTGGAACTAGTCTTGAGCCTCTCTCTCAGGTCGTTGACTTGTTCTTCAGCTTGTCTCAGCCGACTTACAAGATCATCCACATCTTCATTTGTACTAGGCTGACCTGCAGTAATAGAACACATTAATTAACTGAAGTTTAATTTAGTTTTAAACCCACTGTTCTCTTGAAAACTGAATCTTAGGATAATAACGTAATAAAAGCAATTACTTTCATAAAGTTTCCCTAAATAAAACTGTAAGCCTTCATAGAAATAAGGGCTTACAATAAACATTGTTGACTGTTTATAACTATATAACCTAACACATTTAAGCTCCTTCAAATAAAAATAAAAGGAATCCTTTAAGAAGTTTTGCATTATTTTTCCCTTTTGTCAGAGATTGCTTGGATGTGAATTTCACATTAACAAATCATCTGTCTGAATATGTGATTGCAGGAACAAAGTGGTTGATTATTTAGTGTACTGTTGTCCCAATTGTAATTATTATGGACCGTGAATGTTACCCTTCTGCAGATGCCAATGCTTAGCATAAAGAGAAATTAAGTGTAGAGGAAGATTCTACCTTTCCCTGGAGGCCTTTGTGAGGACTGGGATGTGAGCTGGGCCTCAGTGTTGTTGAGCTGCTGTTTCAGCATGGCACTTTCTTTCTGGGCGTTCTTCAGGAGCTCCTTTGTGTTGTTGTGACGGTTGGTCTCTGTCTCCAGCTGCCTCTTTAGGTCCAGGATATGAACCTGCAAGCACAGGGTTCTTCAAGTTAGCAATTATTCCCAAATGGCACAGAGGTCAAGTATGATTTTACACGTCAGGTATGGAGAAGAACACGTTGCACTCAGGCAGAAGCACCTGGGGCTTTATTTTCCTCCAAACAAGTGCAGCACATTTACACTCACCTCTTGATTCTTGGTAAGGGAATGTCTTTGTTCCACCTCACTTTCCAGTTTCTTCTTCAGCTGAGATATCTCACGCTCCAGCTTTTCTATCTGATTATTGAGTCTCTGCTTTGTTTCTGTCTCAGATCTCTCGAGTATTCCCTGAGAAAAGAGCACAATGCACTTTGCTTAAAACACACCTCAATGATTTTCTTCTGAATTACTGCAGCACTTCATACAAAGTTGTCACAACACTTCTCCCATCCCAAGACTAATGAAATAATAGGTAGATACAGAAAATGATGAAAAGAAGCACTTACAATGTTTGACTTAGCTTTGAAAGGCTAATATTATTAGAAGAAATCTATTATCCATGCAGTCTAACGCCCTGGACTGAAAACTTCCAAAAGATCTACTAAATAAATTAAATTCAGCCACATGATAAAATGTGCATCCTTAAATACATTCTAAGTATCAATATATATTATAATCAATTGTATAAATGTATAAAAGTAAATATAACATAACAGCAAAAACAACTACCAAGGCAGGCACCATTAAATTTTGCTATCATAAAAATTACCATTACAAATCTTTTCCTTTCACTTTGTTTCATGTGTTTTCTTTTCATTTGATTGTGAAAATCCTTCTCATCAACTCAGAATTCTCAGGACTTTGCCCAGGTAAATAACAGAGTATCATAATGTAGGAAAAGAATCCCAAACTTGCTGAAACAAGTTGCTGAAGTATTTTATATCGTGTTGATTTGTAATCACATAAAAATCCATGTCAAGACTCAATCCCATGAGTCTTTTATTTGATTTTCATGAGTATTTATTGAAAAGCCTGACAGACAGACCCAACCTAGGCATAAGAATTGCACCACATACCTGAATTGTTCTCAAATTGGTGAGCAGTAAGTTCTGTCCTCTTTGCTCAACCAGCAGAGAGTCACGTTGCTGAGTCAGGCGCACATCTGACATCTTCAAGATATCCTTCTCTTTCTTCAAATTTTCTGCTCTCACCTTTAAGACAGCAAACAATAAAAACTTTGTTGTCAATCCCAAATCCATCCATTAAATTTAGTATTATTTTAAAATCCATGTGAATTAAGCCAAGAATAGTAAGAACAGAACTATTGGACATTCTGCTTTCCCTGCAAACTGAAACACCTTGGAATGTTCTTACATCTCCACTCTTCACTTGGGACATTTCAGGATAATCGTAAGGAAAACTCTTGTGCTACCTTAGAATATCCTGCAGTGCCACACACAGTTACTGACCTCTGCCACTGCCAGTTTTTCATTAGCTCCCCTCAGGTCCTGAGTCATGGTGTTAATGATCTGCTCCTGCTTCTGAGTGGTTGCTGTGAGTTTCTGGGTTCTCTCGTGCAGGGAGGTGATTTCCCGGCGATAGCCTTCCACGTTATCCTGCAACATCTCGTACCTTCCAGGGAACACAGCAAAGCAAGTCTGCCACATTGTACTGTCCAACTCAACAGGGGCATGCACACAGCTGGGTGTTTCATGGCTTTATGCTTCAGTTTGCACATACGTGCCTCACTCAACTACAGCTTCTGCTCTTGATCCCACCTGCACTATTTCCTTTATGTTCTTACATAGAATAGACAGTATCAATGTTCAAACAATATCAAATAGCCAGGGAACATGAAATGAAAGGCAATGCTATTATGTAGCTGAATTACCGTTTGGAGGCAAATTCCAGCTGTGTGGATATCTTGGCATTTTGTGACCTCAAGTCTGTGACCTGCTCCTGAAGCTTTTCATTCTGTTCATTCAGAAGTTTGTCGTTCTCTGCCTTCTCTTTTTTATAGTTTTCAAAAACTTCCTGCAACTGCAGCAAAGAACAGACACAAAAGTGATTACCAAAAGCAAGTAAAAAGAAATAGCTTTGTGCAGTGTCTACTGAAAAATGTACCTGCTTAAGAGCAGCCTTGGCCTCCACAGTCTCCACGGACTCATTCATGGACACGGGAGCAGGAGTTGCCATGGACTGAGGTAAATTTGGACGCTTTGGAGTAGATGTGAGACAGATCTCCTCTGGTAACATACCTGAAGCTACAGGAAGGTAAAGGGGGTTTTAAAGCAACACTTCTGCTTGCCAGAGCAGATCATAGAGGCCCTGCAGCCTGGGTACCTTGCAGAGGAATGATGGCCCCCGTGGTCTGGGTGAGCAGGATGCGGTACATGTCCCGCTGGCGGATGATGGACTCCACGAGCTGCAGCTGGTGCTGCCGTGACTCCCGCAGCTGCTGCAGCTCACTGACAGCCTCATCCAGCTGCCTCTGCAGCTCAGAGATCCTGAAACAACAACAGCTGCCTTCAACATCACAGAGAGGCACATCTGGGTGTTCTGGCCCCTTCCTTCTGTAAGGACAGTGAGGGGCTGGAGAGTGTCCAGGGAAGGGAACGGAGCTGCGGAAGGGGTTGGAGCACCAGGAGCAGCTGAGGGAGCTGGGAAAGGAGCTCAGCCTGGAGAAAAGGAGGCTCAGGGGGGACCTTGTGGCTCTGCACAACTCCCTGACAGGAGGAGGCAGCTGGGTGAGTCAGGCTCTGCTCCCAGGAAACAAGGGCCAGGACAAGAGGGAATGGCCTCGAGCTGTGCCAGGGAGGTTCCAGCTGGACACCAAGAAGAATTTTTTCACAGAAGGGGTTGTTAAGCATTGGAAGGGGCTGCCCAGGGCGGTGGTGGAGTCCCTATCCCTGGAGGTGTCCAAGGAAGGCCTGGACATGGCATTCAGTGCTCTGGGCTGGTGACATCTGGGTCATAACTTGGTCTTGATCCTGGACATCTTTCCCAAACTTAATGATTCTGTGAACCTATGACAGAATCCTGCAAATTTCTAGGAGACAGGCCTTTGGGCTGCCATCTGCAGATGAAAAAGAAAGCAGGCCTCTTTCCTGGACAGCAGAATTCTATTCATGTGAATAATTTCAAAACTTTCAGTAGCATGAGCAGAGGGTCCAGCTAAGAACCTTGCACACAGAATTCATACCCGTGGCCTTTATAGCAGTGGTTTAGATAAGCACACATGCAGTTTTTAGTTCAGCTAATAGGAATAAAAACTTATCTTTTTGAAAAACAGCTCTGCTATGTGAAATCAGTCACTAGAAGACCGATAATTATTTTTACTTCAGGTTTGGATGACAGGACCTATTATAAGATATAAAGCTATAAAGCCATTTTAATAGAAATAAGAAGATCCTGTAGCTTAATAAGAACTTGCCTTTATGAGTTACATAGCTACTGCACACAATTAATAACAATCAGAAGTAAAAAAACTGAAAAATGCTTGAATGAATCCTTGTTACTACTTAGTACAAAGTTAATGAAGAGATGACCTACTTAGATGATGTTGTCTCTTGCTCCTCTTTTTCTCTTGCCTCCCCCAGCTCCCGAAGAGCCACCAAGAGACGTTGATTCTGTTGCTGAAGCTCTTGGATATTTCTGTAGGAGACCAGGTGTTGAGTGATCACTTCAGAAGAGCTGCTAATGTCAGCAGAGCTCACTGCTTCATCACGGATCACGTGGTTGCCTCTGGCTTCTTCCAGTTCCATTAAGAGCACACAGATCTGAAAGAGAACAGTCCTCGTGTAAGGCCTGCACAGACTCTAAAGTTTGCTCTGAAAAACAACATATTAGGAATAAAGGACTTGGTAATTAAGAGATTTTCCCTACAGTTTTCAAACAATTATAATCAATAAATCCTTGTAAGATAATCATACAATAGAAAAAACAGCTTGACAAAAACCAACAAATCAGAAGTACATAAACTGTTCTGTTCTATGAACAGGTTACAGGACAGTCCAATCCAACAAAGAAATTATATAAATGAGTTTTCCATGTCAGATGCTTAACAATATTATCCTAAAGCAGCACCACTTCTATCCAGCTAAACTCATTCCAGTTCTGAAAGCAGAAGTACCATGCTGTCCTGAGGAGAAGCTTTAATGTCACCAAGGTACTTAGGACAGCCAAAGACTCCTTGATTGTGGCTGAACACAACTTCCAAGTAAACATCTGAAATGCAGCAGCACATGAATATACCAACTGCAAACAGCACGTTTAACCACAGCAACGTTTCCTCTACCTGCTGGGAGAGATCCTTCACTCGCACTTCCAGTCTCTGGCTCTCCCTCTCAAAGAAGGAGGCGTGCTTGTTGGCTTGGTCAGCACTGTCCTGCAGGCGATGGATCTCCTGCAAGCACACCAACAGGAGCAAACATCATACCTCAACTGGACACATTCCTTTCCAGAGAGATAACAGCATGTGCAAACACACCTGGGGAACCAAACTTCTCAAAGTTACACTCCCAAATTTAAACCCCAGGTGTTCCGAATCAAAAGCCACACTCTTTTGTAATGGATCGGTGTATGCCTTAAAACCAGTGGGAATTGAGCACTGAAGTCCAATTTTATGCCAAATAAACACTAAACTTTACAGTGAACCCATTCTCTCAGAAATCAGAAACTGTAAATCACCACTATAAAAAACTACAAAATATATTAGTTCTACAAAATACTTTGTACAGTTCCAGAAATCGTAAGCCAGAAAGTCCAACTCATCTTTTCCCGTAATAAAAGTTGACCAAAAGATCCATTTCATACCCTTACAACAGCAATTAGGATTAAAGATTTGAAAATTTATTTGTTTTCCAAAATTATACGTGCTCTTTCATTTTATACCAACCTTCATAGCTTGTTCAAGCTTTGCAGACAGACTTGCAACAGCTTTTTGGGAACGCTCAAATTCTTCACGCTGACGTTTTAAGATTGGAGCTTTGGCTTCTACTTCCTGCACTATTTCATCCAAATATTTATTGATTCTCTTATTCTCCAGCTTCTCCATATGCAACTGATCCTGAGTTTCTACATAGGCATTGTACAGCTGCAACAAAAAGATTTTCGTTTGTTTTTGATATGCATGTACAGACCTCTTTAAAAAGAACTACTGGTAATGATACAACTCATACTCTACAGTGCTGCAATTTTATACAATTGAACTAGTTAATTCAGAAAAACAAGCTGGACTTTTAAAATATGGTTCTATCACAGCAAAAAAGTTGCACAAATTAATTTTTAAATGCAATTTTTATAGTGCAACTGTCTGTAATAGAAGAATTCCATGTAAAAGGCATAGTTTTAAGCAAATTTAAGACAATGGAAATACCAAAACCAGTAACACAGCATAAAGGAATTTAATGGCTAGACAAAACAATCAGTAACAATGACAATACAAATTGCATAAACAGAAGTGCAAAATCCCCTAGAACCTGTATGACCTATCGTTATGTTAATTTCTTTGCAAGTATAGGCCAAAAGCACAGCAGTACAGATTAAAAAGTTATGTAAGTAAGCAGAAAAAGGCTGCTCCTGACAAAAATGCATATAGAAAGTAAATTTATATTAACAAAACCCACTTATTTATGAATTTGATCTACTAAAGAAAAACTGTAAGGCGTGCTGAAAAAAAATCCCAGTAATTTAGCAAGAGGTCTGCCTCAAGCAAGATTTCCTTGCCTTCATCAGGCATGACCCCAAACCCAAAGAGTGCCCCAAGCCTGAACCTTTCTGTTCTCAGTGACACTGATGGCATCCAAGGGCTTTGCTGCTGGAGGGGTTGTGCTTACTCACTTCAGTTAACTTCATGCCAGGCTTGACCACTTTGGCCACTGCTGCAGCAGTGGGAGACATGGCTGCCAGCTCCTCCTCGGACAAGATGGCTCCTGGAGACAAAACCCACAATTACCATCCAAAATATGAAATAATCCCCACCAGAAATACTGTTAAATATCGTATCTGACTGGCTTCATTTGAATTACTGAAAAGCTGTTGCTTCTAGGACTCCCTAAAAATTTAAATAATTTTAGAACATTAGCAGTTGAAATAGCTGGACCAAGGCTTAACCTCAGGTTTTTGTCACACTGACAGATGTCTAGAGTAGCAGAGCACTGGTTTATTTCATTAAATAAACACAGGGATAGGGCAAATGTACTCCATGCCTCTGCTCCTTCCTGCTCTCTATTCTTTAGAAACTATGGATATGTAGCAAACAACAAAAAAGACAGTGCTAAAACAGTGAATACTGAGCAAGATTTAATGTTAAACAGAAATTTAAAGGCCAGAGGTTTGTTTACTGCTGCCTTTTTTTTTTTTAAGAGGAAAATAAGACTAGTTTATCATCATCTCCACTTCCCTCTCCAGAAAACCACTGAAGCCCTGCTGATTCAGCCTTGAAGAAAAGGTTCCTCTCCATTTTCTTTGAAAAGATAACAGATTAACAAAAGAACTTCAAATAACTATGAGAGATGCACTTTATGCTGAGGGGAGCATATTTATATACGTATACAAGCATATGTATATATATATGAAAAAGCTTCTACAATGTATTATTAGAAATTACCAAAGATGACATTAGATTAATGCAGCTGATTTTTACAGAAATTCAGCACAATATCCTTCCATAAAACCCCAGAAGTTTCTGTGTTTCAGGTGCCAGCTCATCCCACCTTTGCGTTTTGTAGCTGACAGTAAGTCATTGGCATTTTCCAGCTCCTTCTCCAGCTTACTGATCTTCTCTCTCAGCTCCTTTTCCATGGCAGCTTTTGACTCCTCCACTTCAGCCAAATGCTCCTGAGCTGCTTTATTAGCTAAAATTAAATCAGACAAGCAGCTTATGTGTTGTGATTGATTTTTATTTTAAAAGTATCATAATTTACCTGTGTACCTTAAATTTTACTTTATATGATCTGCAGAAGTTCATGCTGGTAAGAAAACTCAGAAGTGTGAGAAAAGCATGAGCCACTGCCTATCACCTTTGCTTAGAAAAGGGCAAAAATATGAAACTGTCCTTAGCAGTGAAAATGAACCTAAATTAAAAAGCTAAAGTGAAGATATGTCTTGCAAAATTAGACCCTTTCATCAAAATCCATAGTAAAATTCCAGGTGTATCTGCAAATATTTCCCCAACCATCAGTAAATTCAACTAGTCAGGTACAGTTTTTGTTACAAAGGGACTGGTATTTCCATCACCCCAAAAGCCCAACGAAATTCCTTTCAGGAACACAAAAACCCCATTTTTCAGAGCATTAAAGGTACTCCAAGGAGCCCAAATGCTCTCCTCCCTTTGCCAGCTTACCTTCCCCTGCTTCCTTGAGGAGTTTGTGCAGCTCTTCCACTGCTCCTGTCAGCTCATTGCTCTTTGCTTCTGAGTCATCAGCAGCACTCTGAAGAAAGCATTTTAGCCCACCTTTAGTACACAGCAACAGCAGCCCCATGTTTACCAGAAAGCTTGAACTGACCACAAACTATGAACACAGTTTTCTGTAAGAAGCCTCAGACACTGATTTGATTTCCAATACAATGTATGGCCTTTAGCTGTTTACAGCTGCTACTGGCTCTTTCCTTCTTCTGACTAAAGAACACTGGGAATTTTCAATACTCCATTTCAAACAGTCTGAAAAATATGGTATTTTTAGGGACTCACACTACATAACAGTTAATGTTTCTTGCTTCCAGCTTGAAATCTCCCAAGTGTAAAGTTGTAAAATGTTTATTTGGATATCTGTGCAAGAAAGTTTACAAAGCAGAGCTCAGTGACCTGTGCACTAAAATGTGCAAACCAAAGTTGTACATTTCAGCTGACTTAGTCAGAAGGTTACAGGGTATTTTTCACTCTTTGAGCAAAGAGAACAAATATTACTTGTTTAGATAGTGTGCCTTTGACACAGTACAGGACATTCAGCTGAGTCCTAATCAAGTCACCAACACCTGCAGTGTTCAGAAATTAACTTCTAACTCAGAAAAGTTTTCTCCAGTCATACTTTCCATATAAACTTTTACCTTCCAAGAGATCCTAAGACATAACCACATTTTTACAACATGAAGACTCAAAATAGTCGGCAGAAAATTACTATTTCAACCCCAGTTTTACTTATTCTCCAAGATAATCCAAACAATGTAAGAGTAAATGCTGATTACTACAGCAGCAAAGAAAACACTGTTTTTCATGTTTCACAAAGTCCTGCAATGGAAGTCAGCCTTCCCACATCCAAATCTTGTGGGGAAAAGAACTCCAAATTGGCCTGCATTACGTAAGATTTGGCCACTACTACAGTTATAATGGAATTAAACTCACCTTATACAAGTTGGATAATTTAATGTGGGCATTCAGTTCATTGTGGAATCTCTCTTCCATGCTTGCCTGCTGCTCTTTTGCCTGGCAAATGAAAGAGACAGGGTAGGGGAGTATTCCACTATTTCTATTTCACTCATTTTATTGTTTGATTTGTAGAAACAATTGCAATGCTGTTTAATATATTTCAAGCTGTCTCACCTCCTTCAGTTTATTCAAAAGTTCTTCGACATGCTTCTGGAGGTTTTCATTTGACTGTTTCAAGCTGTTCACCTGTTCCTCCATTCTGGAAACCTACTCAGAGAAGAAATAAGAAAACTACATAAAACTTTTAGTTCCTAGTCCAGTTTATTCTGGAAAATACTTGTCTCATTGTTTTTAACTTAAAAATAAAAACAAACACAAAAGCTGGTGAAAGAGCAAAAAGGGTCACTCAAATGCAGTCATTAAAGTACTGGCTTTGATTAATACAGTTAACCAGGTAGTACAATTTCTAAGAAACAACAACTCAGTAATTACATTACCTCCTCTTTTTTGTTCTCCAGACTGCATTTGAGCTCCAGGATTTCATTGCCTTTCTCCCTGGCAGTATGGAGCAGCTCTTCTGTTTTGGCTTTCAGCTCAGCATTCAGCCATGTGTTCTGGTTCTGCAGCAGCTCTTTTTCTTGCTCCAGCCTTTTCTCCCGGTACTGAAAAGAGAATTGCACAGTGTGATTGTAGTAGTTCCACAGAAAATAAAGCAGCCAATTAAACTACTCTGATTAGAGGAAGAAGAGTAAAAATGTGCTGTAATTTGATAAACACAGGCAGTGTTCTTTATTACACTGGTAGTAAGTTACAACTACCAAGCAATGAGAAATTGCTGCCATTTGAGTTAGTTTCCTCCAAGTTTACATTAGCTGGGAACATGAACTAGAGTAGTAGCTTTTTAGAGGAAATTAATTATGATATTGAGGTTTTTGTCCTTTCCTCCTCTCTTTATGGAGTTTATTCTGCCCACAGAGTAATGGTAAAGGTTCACAGCTAATTATTTTTCTCCTTTCTACCTCCCTTCATGGATCTGGAGTTCTTCCTAGCAGGAAGGAGCAGCCACCACTGCCACCCAGAAGGCCTGGACATACTTACCCAGTCTGATACCCCCTATCTTCTAGGAATACAGATCTCACTTCTAGTCACAGCTCCCAGTTTTATAGTAAAAGAATTTGCTATAAATAATAGGTACTCAACTTACTTTCCAAGGTATCATAACAAAATGATTACATCACACACAAACAGTGCAGAACACACACTGTGTTTATAAAGCCCTACTCACCTTCATGGAAACATCTGATGTTTGAAGCTCATCCAACTTCAGCTGAAGTTTTGCCTTTTCTGTGTTTGCCTCTGCAAGCTTTTCATTTAAGCGTTTAACATCCTCTGCAGGAGGGAAATGAGTGTTAGAAAAAGCTATTGTGTAACACCTTTAATTACTAAATTGCAAAGATTGACAGCAGGCAAGATAACTTTGTATGTAACTGTATGCTGGGCACTAGGATACTGTATAAGGCACATTTTAAAATTGAGAAAAACAAGCAGCAAACTGCTGTTTTTCTGCTATTACTGTGTTATTTCCTGGTATTTATTGACTGTGTTACTGGCTGTACCATTTAAATGTTCAACTTCCTGAGATCGCCTTTCAGTTGTTCGGACCAAGTCCCTCTTCTCAGCTTCCAATTCTTCCTTCTCTCGACTTAACTGGCTCTGAAAAAGATTGCAGAAAGGCAATAAAGACATGTGATCAGGTCTCTGGAACTGTTTGTAGCCACTACCTACATTCAGAATCACACAGCAGTGAGCTAAACCTCAGTGAGTTATCCCAGCCAAGTGAACATTGGGATAAGAAGCTTAGAGTGGGCAGACAAATCACAATGGAGCTGTTCAAAACTGCATTTCAATTTAATATTCTTGGAAAGCCAGCTGTGATAGTCAAGAATTTACTGAAACAGCTTTATTTGGTTAAATAAAAGGGGTAACAGAGTAAACAAGGAATGAACACATGCATCAATATAAAAATCAAAGCAAAGTAAATGATCTTGGATCGTTGACAGGCTATGCTGTCTCTGCCCTCAAGGTATCACTTACAAAGCACTTCAGGCAGGCCCTGGTAAGCTCCTCTGGGGAAACAATGAGATCCATTTTGTCATTGTGGAACAAACAATCTAACACACTTGTTTTAGCTTCTGCTTCAAAACTGTTCTTCTGCTGGATCACTCAGCTCAAGTGACTCATCCTGCAACCCAGTGATTTTTGGGCAAAACACAAGCAAAACTCTGCCAGAGTGTGGGAAAGGATGGGGAAAAACAGAACTCTTGTCTATACCTTTGTCTGAAATTTGGGGGTTTGGTTTAAAGTCACTTCACAACAAGTTTCAGCTGGAATGGAACAATCCATCCAAACTGAAACAAAAGCTCACCTGTCATTCAGTTTGCTAAAATACCACCTTTATTTGAAAAGTTCCTGCAGTTTTCCTGCACACACACCTCAAGGACATGTAAACATCTCCATGAGCTCATACTGGTACTGATCCTGATACACTCCCTTGGGAACTGAGTGCATTCTGTGCTGCAAAGGGCCAGGGGAGCCACAGGATTTCAGTTCCTGGCCAGCAGTACCTGAAGAGCTGCATTCTGATCCTGGGCAGCTTCCAGCTCCTTGTTCTTCTCATTGAGCACCTTCAGCTGCTCATCTGGGGGGAAAGGAACAGCAGTGAGAGATCTCCACTAGAATGTGACAGAACTCACTCTCCAAATGCAACAAAGTCAAAATTTCCCTGACAAACATTTTTAACAAAAGACAGAGAAGAATGCCAGACCTCACCCTGGATGGACCAGGGGTACTGAGGCAGACTAAGGCAATCCTTAGAGCAGAAGCACCCTTCGTGAGAATCAATACACAGCCCACTGTACTTACACTTACTACCCAGCAAGGGGCTTTTTTTCCATGAGAACAAAAGATTCCATTAAAAAAGGCTGACTTGAACACACCACCAAAACACATCTCTACAAATGCAGCTGATGAGAGATTTACAGCTTCGGTGTAAAACCTGAAAGCAGCTCCCACAACACTGGACTGAAGGGTGAATATCCTGCCCAACACTTATGGATGTTACATAGTTACACTTACGAAGCTTTTTAAGCTCCTCCCGTAGAGTTTGACATTCCTGGGTCTCATTTACAAGTCTCTCCTGACTCTGAGCCAGCCGCTTTTCCACTTCAAAGTATTGTTGCTCTGCAAAATAACAAAGTCATCTCAGTCATAATAAATAATTTTTTCTTTCTCACCTTTACCAAGGATCATTCTAAAGAAAATATATAAAAATACTAAGATGTAATAGGATTTGAAGGAAGGAAAAAAAACCCAAAACCAACCAAATAAACCCCAATATTTTTGAAGGCAAAAATCTTCATTTCCACATTGAAGGAATGTGGTTTAAAACACACTGCTAGCATGACAAAGTGGTATGTTTCCACTAACTGTGATATGTTTCAGCCTGGTCTAGTGGAAGTTGCCCCTGCTGATGGCAGGACTTGGAATGAGATGAGCTTTAAGGTCCCTTCCAACCCAAATCACTCCATGGTTCTGTGAAATGACCCATCAAATAAGAGCCTAATTAATCTGAATAGTTCTTTAACATGTTTGATGTAACCAGAGACATTGTATCAGCCCAATTATACAGTGTGGGCTCATCAGCTTAGAACTTCTTTTACTTCTGGAGTATTTCTATACATATACAATAAAATCCACATAGCCCCAGGTATCAAGGGATTTGATCTGGAGAAACTTTCAATGAAGACTTCTTAATATTAATTCCTGGGTTCTATTCCCTTAGGAATTAAAATAAAAGAGAATTAGATGTGAATTTTTGTGATTTGGAAGAGTAATTGTGTCATGGAGCTTCACTGTAAAATACTCAGTAAAAGCAGAACTAATCCCACTCTTGGGCAGGATTGGCTTCTAAGGAAGCACTGAGGGATGTTTGTTTATCTTCTTCCTCTCATACATTAGAATTTCAAATAATGCTGCCCCTCCTGCAGAATGGACCTGGAAGTGAGTAACTTGCTAAAATCTGTGGGTTACCTTAATTTACACCACACTGTAGTAATATATTTATCAAGATTTCTACCATGTAAGAGACTGAAAAGCTAAAAGGTAGAAGGTTACATGAGAAGTTTGTCACATCCTCTACAAATTAACTCATATTCACAACCTCACATTCTTGTCTCCTGCTCTCTGCTGGTATTGCTGTTCTGTGATCAACTAATCTCCAAATCAATATAAAAATACTGATTCCATCAGGGTCATTTTACAGAATGGAATTTCACAGTGAAGTGTAAACTTAAGGCTGTTTGAGAGCTGTGTGAAAAAAGCTGTATTTCTCCTCTGCAGCGAGGACCAAAGCAGACTGAAGCACCGAACTGTTTAGGTTGGATGAGACACCTAAGATCAGAGTCCAAACCACTGCCCAGCACTGCCAAGGCCACCACTGACCCATGTCCCCAAATGCTACATCCACACGGCTTTAAAATCCCTCCAGGGGTGGGGATTCCACCCCAGCCCTGGGCAGCTGTGCCAGGGCTGGACAGCCCTTTTAGTAAAGGATTTTTTCCCAACATCGAATCTGAACTTTCCCTGATGCAACTTGAGCCCGTTTCCTCTCACCCCATCCCTGTTCCCAGGGAGCAGAGCCCGACTCCCTCCGGCTGTCCCCTCCTGTCAGGGAGTTGTGCAGAGCCACAAAGGCCCCCCTGAGCCTCCTTTTCTCCAGGCTGAGCCCCTCCTCATCAGACCTGTGCGTACCAATAATAGTCAAAAACCTGACGAAAAGCTGTTCTTTAAACCCATTTCACATGCAGTTTTAACCCTGAATGTGTCTTAGCAAGAGAAAAAAAGAAAAAAAAAAAGAAAACAGAACAACAAACAAACAAAAAAAAAAAAGCAAAAGCAAAACTCCAGGAGCCAAAGCGAGAGACAAACACCGATCAGGTTCCACTGCAGGCCCCTTCCCAGCCCCCTCCCGGCCTCACAGTCCCCGAGAGCCTCTGGAAGACAACACCGCGTTCCGTGCTGTGCCCCCGCCGCTTCCCTGAGCCCGGGGACCGCGGCCGCTCCGCGGGCCTGCCGCCCGCACTCACCGCTGTCCACCTTGAAGCGCTCATGACGGGCCCGCAGCCCGTCGATCTCGCCCTGCTGGTCGCCCAGGAAGCGCTCCAACTTGCCCTGCACGGCCCGGGGCAGCTTGGCGAGCTCGGCCCGCTCCAGGAGCTGCTGCAGCACAGCCGCCATCGCTCCGGCACAGCACGTCCCGCCGCCGGCCGCGCTTCCGCTTCCGGCACGGCCACGCCGTCCGCCATCATGGATGTGGCGGCAGCGTCGCGTTACCGCCACAGCCGCCACAGCCACCACAGCCAGAGTAGGAGACCACACGGCCTCGTCGCCATGGCGGATATGGAGCTGTCTGTGCTTCTAGTGTGTCCCGTGTCCCCGGGAGAGGCACGGGAAGGGCGGCCGCTTCCGCCACTCCCAGCATGGCGGTAAGAGGGCTTTGCGCCCCCTCGCGCACCCTTTTCCCGCGCTCCGCTCGGCATTTCCGTGCGTCATCTCCCTGCGCCGCGGCGCTTCCCGATGGCGTAACCGGCCACCTCAGTGCTCAGCTGGGGCACGGGCGGCTGCCGAAATTAGCGGTATGGAGCATCCGGGGATGTGCAGGTTCTGAGCCCTGGAGGTACTGATCCCAGGCATCTGGGAGTGCTGAGCCCGGCTGGTGGGGACCCGGCTATGGGGGTATGAGTTGAGGTGTGTGAGCACCTTCCCTGTGGAGGTTCAGGATGCCCTTTGCTTCCTCACCCTATGCTCCTGGGCTTCAGCTTTTTAATGCTTTATTCAATTTGGCAGAGCTTTCCCGGCATGAAGGGGTTTTCAGAGCAGCCCTACAGGGAAGGGAGGGGAGTCTGTGGCAGTCCCCAGTCCTCGGTTCTGGGGGCGGATCTGCAAAGGCAGTTCACTGGAATTCTGCAGATGCTGTGCTTTGAGTGCTTGGGAATTGGAATGGAAGTGGTGTAAGGCATGTTCAAGTACACGTGTGGAATTTAGCAAGTCCCTGTGTAAATGGAACAGCACATCCTTCAGAAGTATAATGCAGCAAGATACTGTTTCTTGAAGGCATTTCAAACTTCAAATCCTGGGTTCAGTGTTGGGCCCCTCATGACAAGAAAGACATGGAGGGGCTGGAGCATGTCCAAGGAAGGGAACGGAGATGGGGAAGGGGCTGGGGAGAGGCTGAGGGAGCTGGAGGGGCTCAGCCTAGAGTAAAGGAGGCTCAGGGGGGACCTTCTGGCTCTGCACAGCTCCCTGGCAGGAGGGTGCAGCCGGGGGGGTCGGACACTGCTCCCAAGGAACAGGGACAGGTAAGAGGGAACAGCCTCAAGCTGTTCTAGGAAGGTTCATATTGGACATTGGGAAAGTTTCTTCACTGAAGGGGCTGTTCGGCCCTGGCACAGCTGCTCAGGGCAGGGGTGGAGTCCCCATCCCTGGAGGGATTTAAAAGCCATATGGATGTAGCATTTGGGGACATGGGGTCAGTGGTGGCTTTGGGGGAATGGTTGGACTCAATGACCTCGCAGGGATTTTTCAATCAAACAATTCTAAAGGATTTTTGTGTGAGACTTGTTCTCCTTTACCCATTGCAGTGTATGTACCTTTTTTCACTTTATGCATTGTGTGTTTTGTAGGTTGGAACTACAACAGCTCACTTTAACCTGGAGCCATGGGTAGAACTTATCTTGTCGAGGAAAGTATTGGGCAGTACCTAACAGAGCTCAGTACAAAGGTGAAGCCATATGTCACTGGCCTGTTGATAGGGCAGGTAAGTGTGGAATTGTCCTTCCATTCGTTCCTGTGGATTGGGAAAACCCCTGCTCACCAGTCTAAAGGTGTCTTTGCTTCTACTGATGTTTTGGCAAGTGTTCCCCACAACGGGACTATGTCATTCGGGCTGTGCGAACCCCTCCCAAGGAGCAGCAGCAGGAGGAGAGTGTGGGCCCTCCCAAGCTGGCATCCCTGGATGAGGAGTGGATCACCACACATGCCAGTCAGGTGAGAACTCACCCTGGGAGGTGACAAAGGGGTGGGAGGAATAGGAAGGCAAAAAGATGGACACAAAGGATCTCAGCACTTGTGTCATCTTATGCCCTTTTCTCAAAGTGACAGAGCCTTCCTAATCACGCTGGGCACAGATGTTTTAAACCAGAAATACCCTTATTGTTTTCAGGTTTTTTGATGAAAGGACACTTGATATTACTGAAGGGAAGACACTTGCAGGATGTGTTCCTGCATGGAGAGTGTCCTGAAAACCAGTCTCCCTTTGTTCACTTCTGCTCTTGGTGCAGACTTGTCTCACTAGTGGTTTTTGATATCTCGAGTTACATGGTCTCTAGATTGCCCATCCTATTAATAAATATTCTTTTTCAAGGTGTCCAGAATGCTCCCTGGAGGTTTGCTGGTTCTTGGTGTGTTTATGATTGCAACTCCAGAGCTGGCAAAAGACAGTCAGAATGCTTTGCGCAAGGTAAGTGGAGTTTCTACTGGAAAGACACCAACATCTTTAGTGTGTGTGAGGAATTTTCTGTTACTGACTTGACTAAAATGCAGTTGTTTTGTAGCGTTATTTCACAAGCCTTGTGCTTTGATGTGTGGGTTTGAGACTGGAACCTCAGAAATCCCTGTCCTGTGGGACACTATTTGTTAACCTCCCGTTTGTTACTGCAATAGCAAATCTGAATTTCTGTTTACTGTGTTTATCTGTATTTAATGAATGTGGCTTCTGAATTCTGGCTTAGGGAAAAAATCCTCAAGGTTTATATTAAGGTAAATCCTCGTGGCACATGTGCTAATGATGTTAACATGTTAGCTTTCCTTGTCTGAATAAATCACTCAGTTTAGAGGTGTTTACTTTAGTGAAAGATATATAATTCTGATTCCTTTAAGAGAAACATCTTGTCTAGAACGTGCACACTTGATTTAGGGGTGTGAGTTCAAATTGAAAACATACTCAGAACTATCTGATAGACTAAAAATGCATTTTTGTTACAGTATTGGGGTATCTACTGCCATATTTGGTTTCTGTTCTGAAAATATATGTTCATTTTATTCATTTTTCTAACATAATCATGGTGAGTGTTTTAACCATGAGCAGGTTTGGCAGCCTGAGATCTAAGAGTCAATTTTGGCAGTTCAATGTAATTACATCTCAGTTGTGCCTAATGAAACTGGTAACTGCCTAAAAGGTGTGCTGTGTCCAGGTGATCAGTAACTGCTGAATTAAAAATTGGGGGGGGATTTGTTTTTTATGATTAGTAGCTATTTTGCACAGCTTTCCTGACCTAGCTGATAGGCACAAAACTGTAATATGCCTGTAAGGGCAAAAGCATACAGGTTGGACACATGAATGTGTATGCTTGCTTTGGTTTATAAGGGAGTTAAATTAAGAGTTCACAAGCCTCTTTCACTTTGGGGAAAAGTGCCTCTGAATCCCTGCAGAATGTTCTATTGACATCACATTTTTGTGACATGTAAGCTGTGTTTCTGCTTATGCATAATTTTGATATTGTTTGGACTTAAAATTTTAGTACAAGACTATTTTCCAGGAATTATAGTGCGTATTTTTGCAATATATTTTTGGTCTTTAGCTAATCTTCTCAGTGGAAAAGTCCTTGAGTAAAAGAAGGCTCTGGGAACCTGCTGAGGAGGAGGTCTCAGACAGAGCAGCACTTCAAATCTGTTCTGCCACAAAAAAGTATCCTTTGTGAGCAAGGTTTATTGATTGAAGCTTCTACCCCAATCTCTTTTATCCAGTTACTGCTGAATAAATAAGAATTAGGGAAGAGGAGGCTGTCTAAATTCAGCTAGACATGTATAAGTTGAAATAACTAAGCTTTCTGATTAGCCATTGTTAAGACTATTGACCCTCTTGTCCTCGCAAAATTTCCATCATTTCTTAGGAGGTCTGTCTGTGTGATGGCATCAAATTACACATTTCCCAGTCAGTCTTGACTTGCATAAACTGAAAAACATCTAAATTACTCTTTGGCGTGTTGAATTGCTGTTACCAGTGGTGCTTGCATGGAATCCCACAGCAGGCCTGTGGGATCAATACTAGAGCTGTTCCAGAATGTTGTGTCTTGATTTGAAAGACAGGTGTCTGCTAGGGAAGGCAGGAGCCTCCCTTGGGATGGAGAATGTAAACCCCCTCCCTCTGAATTATTATAATTTTGAAATTAAAGGGCTCTCAGGCAAAGATATGAGGATAGGAATAACAGTTCTTTACTAACAAGACAAACAAAAACAACAACAGCTCTGGAATGGATAACAAACAGGAGCAGGGACCCCGTGAGAGCCTTCCCGGCCGAGATGGGGCAGGAGGGAGGAGACGCTTTGCTTCACAAAGCCCTGGGACAGTCGGTGCCGGTGTCCCTGCAGGACTCTGAGGAGCACCGAGCTGGAGCGGCAGGAATGAGCAGAGATGCCGGGCTGGTGGCCGAGGTGTCCCAGAAGCTCGGCAGCTGCAGCCGGAGCTGCGGGCAGTCCCGGCAGGGCAGGGGCTGCGGGGCTGCAGCGCAGAGAAACCCAGAGCAGCGCCCAAGAAGCGGCGGGGACAGGGCAGCGGCAGCCGGCTCTGAGCAGGGCAGGGAGAGGCAGGCTCGGCATTCCCGGGCACCCGAGCACATGGGGATGGTCCCCCTTGGAGCGAGCTGGGCAAGAACAAGGTCTCGGTTCAGGGGCTGCTGTCATGAGCAGAGGCTCACCCCGCAGAAGAAGCTCCGGGCTGGGTTGTGGTGAATTCCTTTCCCCAAGCAGCAGCAGCTTCCCAGCGTGTCCTCTGGAGCTGCAGAGCCAGCGAGCTGGCAGCTGTCCCCTGCTCTCCTTTTACCTGGGCCCAGCCAACCCTTTGTTTTCTCAAGTTCCCATAAGTACCAGCAGTCAGCGTTTCCCAACAACTCGCGGGAAAAATTCTATAGATAAGAAGGAACAAATAAAAGAAACCTAACCCCCAACATGTTGGTAATGACATAATAGGAGGAGAGAAAGCAAGCATTTTTGTCTGAGAGGAGAGAGAGATGAGGACAAATTACAAATTGGTGCCTTGGTGCTTCTGTCAATATATACTGATCTTAATTTGTTTGTAAGAGATGACACAGCATCACTGTGGTAGTTGGACATTACAGGCAGATGTTTTCCCACTTTTTTGCACTGATGAAAGGTGAGGACTTGCTCCAAAGCATAAATTAGCTCTACAAGGAAGTTTAGTAGAGGACAAAGTTAACTGTGAATTGTTCTTAGTTGTTCCCTTGCTTTTCACTGGATCTTTTTCTTTAAGTAGCACAGAGTAGTTTGCCGAACCTACGATGTGCAGGACCCAAAGGTAAGCTTGTCCTGCTGTGTTGCATGCAGCTTTTAATGCATGGCAAATAATGCTAAAACCCAAAAGACCCTCAATACAGTGCTTTGGATAGATGCTTTATGGCTTTTCTTTTCTGCTCTCAGAGTTCAGCTAAACCAGCAGACTGGAAATACCAGAGTGCTCTCACTGCTTCCTGGGTAGCTTTGAGCTGCACAGTAAATGTGAACATCCACATTCCACTTCTTGCTACTTCCCCCAACCACGACCTGGAGAAGAATACCAAGGTAACTCACTGCCTGCACCAGTTCCTACACACCAGTAACCATACTCATTTCTCTGCTGAAAATTAAATAAGAGAGGAAGAGTTGAAGAGTGAAGGAGAGGAGTAGGACTAATCAGTGGAGAATGTTTAGTAATTTTTCCTCTTTTAAATGTAAGCTTCTGCTGTGCTCATTGAGAAGTTTCCTTTGTTCAGATTTACATAATAATTGTCATGAGTGTCCCGGGTAACCTCTCTGGTGCCTTACTTGGTGAAAGGTTACACCCGATTCGGGCATGGCTATGGGGTGCTTTTGCTATGAGTTGACTTTCAATGTGCTGCAACCGTCTCTACAACCCCCAAATCACTGGGGTGGCACTTCAGTATTTTGCAATGCTTATTTCTTAATTTGTTCAGAATTTGGTCCATTTAAGGTTTACCTTTGGAAAAACAGGTTTTTCAGAGACTTTAAAACTCTTAGAGTAACTATTAAAACGCATACTTCTATAAATTTCAGCGTGGTACTGTCCAACCCTTCAGTCAAATTCTTTCCTCTTTGTTGTGATTTTTTTTTTTTTGTTTTCACTTACTTTAAAGAATGGGTTAAACCGATGGTCAAAACAGATCGAAGATAGTGTTTTTCTGATCAATGGCCAAGTTAAAGATGAGGATACAGAACTGCTGGAAGGACAGGTGAGTACCAAAAAAGGAGGAATTGAGCTCTAATAGATGTATGGTTAAACCTCTGTGTGACAAAGCATTGACTGAGACATCTCCTGTGCAGTCTTTGTTGATCTGATTGGCTGTTCCAGGTAACCAATACACAGAACTGCTCCTGTTCTCAGCTTCATTCCTGCAGATTGCCTCTCCCTCCTCGGGCAGTGTGAACGCAGTAATTATGTGTGAAATGACTGAAATGTTCCTATTACGGGGCAAGGATTGAGATGTGAATGTGGGTGATGACATTCCAAAGACCTACGTCTGTCACCTCGTTGGCTCATGCATTCATCTCTCCTTTTAGTTTTGTAGTTCTATTGTGGTTGGTTTCTAAGTGTTATTTTCCTCTCTCAAAGGCTATAAACTAGGGAACACACTATGCCATAGTGAGGAGACTGCTTCAGGGACTTTTTTTTCCTGTTTCATAACACAAAGATTTTTTTTTTCCCCTCAGAAAAAGTTCAGAGGAAATACTCAGCCCAGCACTCAGTTTTCTGATGTCAAGGTTCTGACACAGCTGGTAAGTTTTTAGTGGTTTGCAAAGTATCAGCTTGCCTTTAAATTATAAAATAGAGGAAAAAATAAAATAACAAGGTTCTGAATTATTGTCTAGAAATCTTGCTCACTTATTCCTAAGACTTTTTTTCCCACCTGGATATTGAATGTGAAACTGATTGTCAACAGATCTGCATATTTTATGCCTTCAGAAATTCTTGTGGCGTGATAACCACGTTGTCCATGAATTGCATAGTATAGCTGAAAGACTGGAAAACAGGTTATGGAAAAGAAGTCCTGTGACTAATTCCTTTGGTAGTAGGATACCTGTAGGTACCTGTGTACATTGATTTCAAGTACCTTTGCATCTGAAGTTCACAGTCACCCCCACACTTCAATCCACAGCTTGCCCTGGCTAGCTTGGACATTCACTTGGATGCTTTTGTCGGAAGCTCAGCTGCCAGCTCTGGATTAAGGCACAGATCCTGTGAGCTGAATCATCATCTGGAGCTGCTGGATCTATGTCAGGAGCTTCCTCCCTGCCAGAATTGTAAAGAACCATGAATTTGGTGCCCCACTCTAGGTCCTGAAGTACGAATGTGTCCAGGCATTGTTTCATAGCCTTCTGTGTTTTGTCAGGTGGTTCCTGGATTCTCAAAGTTATGTTCAGTAAAACTAGAAGTGTTTCCAATGCCCTTTTAAAGACTCCATTGGTATCTCAGCTTCTTTAGTTGTTACTGTCTATTGTATTGAGGTTAGTTGCTGCAAGGAGAGGAAAACTTTTTTTGGCAGAAGTGGTTTGTGGCGTTGGTGTGGAAGTTGTGCATCCCAGTGTTTCTAGGTGTTGTCCTGGAGTGCTTCATGCTCACGCTTGTTGTGGTAATTAGGGAGAACATTTCTAGGCAACAGTTTGATGCAGTTCTCAGTGTGACCACGTGTATAATTTGGTACTGACTGATGGGATGACTCCCAGCACACCCTGGGTTACACTGATTATAGCAAACATGAAAACTTCATTGTTCAAAAAAAGTCTGAAAAAGATTTGTCAGTTGCAATACTGTTATTTGCCACAAGCCTGAAAAGTTTTAAAATCTCATAGACACAAGTGTTTGAAACACCTGGAGAGATAAATGCATTTTCCATAATAGAAAAGAGATTTCCAATCTTACCTAACCAAATAAATAACTAAAATGAAAATTGGTTATACATGATGGGGGAAACAGGTTGTGTGTGAGCACCTGCTATCGGTTTGCTGGTTCTGGTTTTAGTGACTCTGCTGCAAGTGCCTGGGCCTGGGATAAAAGTGGATGTGTTTGTTCTTCAGTGCCAGGGCACCAGTGCCAGGTCCACAGCGACGGTGCAAGTGTGCAGTGGCTCCATAAACCTCCGGGGAGCTGTGAAGTGCAGGGCCTACATCCATAGCAACAAGCCCAAGGTTAAAGAAGCCATTCAGGTACTGAGCAGGGTCTTAGTCCATCAGAAACAATCTTCTGAAATACGTGGGACTTGGCATACTGGTTTTTCTTTGCCAGAATGGTGTAAACTGGGGTCAAAATACTGGGCGGTGGGATTATTTTAGAAACCATCCATGTGGAGTTAGTTAGTTTTTCTCTTCTAGAGGTTATGTGTGCTGTGGGTAAGGTTGGGCTCTGGGGAGTCTTTGCACAAATTGTCAAAGAATTCTCTTTAAAAAAAGTTGAAGACTGTGTTATATCTGTAGAGGTAACATTCAGATTTACTTGCTCAGTAATTTATTTTTTCCCTCAGTGAGTCAATGCCTCATGATTATTTTTGTTGGGTGTTACTGATAAATATCTAGAGGTTGTCAGTTCTTATCCCAACAATCCTAAAACTTTCCTTAGCTTTTCATTTATATTTCGTGGTTTTCCTTCTTGATACGAATTCTTTTGATGTTAGCTTCTCTTTATTAATAAACTTATTTATTAGCTTGAAAATTCATACTAGTTTTATTTTCTGGGAAAAAACTATTCTTTCATCATGGGTTTAATGTATGGGGCTTCTTTGGTTATTTCTTCCTGGTTAAAAGCTTTGCAAATAGCTTTGATATTCCTGATGATTTTACTGTGTCCTTGCAGGCTTTGAAAAGAGACATAATAAATACATTGAGTGATCGGTGTGAAATACTGTTTGAAGATCTGATTTTAAATGAAGGACCTCAGAAAAAAAGTAAGAAATGAAAAAAACCCAACCAACCAAACCAGCAAAAAACCCTCCACCAACTTATATTTGCAGTGAATTTTGGTGGTTGTAGAAAATTCTGTTATAGTGAAGTTCCCGTATGGTTAGAGCAGAATAAAAAGTAAAAGGTATAATTGCTGCTTGTCAGCCTTGACTTTTTCTTAAATCTGGAAATTTTTTGGTTAAGTTTGTGTCCTTTGGCATCACAGCTTTTGCTCCATGTTTGTGTTCAGTTCCTGTGACTGCAAAATGCAATCCCAGCTTCTTCCTCACTCATTAGAAATTTTGTGATTTTTAGAACTTCTGTAGTTGAAACTCTTGTCTCTGAAGTTCCAACTGTACCTTGCACACTTTGAATTTTTATTTCTATTTTCATTTTTTAAATCCATGTATGGTGTTCCTGTTAATATTGAGGTGTGTTAAAACTTGATAGAGACCAGATGTCCGAGCTCATGCCGCGACTCTTTAAACTCCTTTAAGTCAGTGCAGTGGTGTCGTTGTCTTATTGTTTTGTTAAAACCAAAAAAGAGTTAATTGACAAATCAATGGGAGTATCTTGGGCGGAAAGAGCCTTTTCCATTGCACGTAGTTCTGAGTCCACTCTCTAGGTGGCACCCGAACTTTGTGGCTCTGAGTGTTACACCTCTGCAATCCTTTGAGCTGGTGAAATCCTGCTCCTCGGGGAGCTCTTACCTGCAGGATCTCCCAGAGCACTCCTGCAAGTCATTCCAAACAGGAGAAAAGCTCTACTTTGCGTTTATTGTCTGTTTTGGAGCTGCCGTGGGTATTTTTGGAGAGACTAACAATGTAAGGACATAAATCCATATCATAGCAGCCAACTAAACCAGACATGTCTCAGAGCAGGGTTTCTACACAGAGACCTTGAGTTCTTCTTTTGCAATGACTTTATCTTATCCTCAGAGATTATGAAGGAATCTTATCATAACTGTCAAGGCTTTTATTGGGATGGTATTTCTCCCTCTTTCCTTTTAGATTTTGAGAGGGAATATCATGTCTTGCCTCAGAGACTGTTTGTCCCAGTTGCTGGATCCATTGTGATGCTCAGTGATTATAAGTTTGGTGATGAGGCTGCTGGAGAAATCCAGGAACGTTTTGTGGAGATGTTGGATCAGCCTGTGCAAGCTGAAGATATGCACATAGCTGAGGACATTAGCACAGGTAAATATCTGATAACCAGGGCTGGGTCAGGGACTAGGAAAATGCTGAATAAGGGCATAGATCAGTTTTATCCAGATATGGATATGCCTAAAGTCAACTTCATTTGAAACTCTAAGGATTTATAACAATTCATTACAGTTTAAATATATTGTGGGAAATGGTCTCGTTTCTTACAGTTTGTGTTTTTTGGAACAGACTTCTCTTTCTCCTCTCAAATATTTTGGTTTTTCAGTGCAGCTATGGCTGCAGCCCATGAGCTGCTGTAGAAACATGAAGAGATGGTTAACCAAGGTTTGTATGTGCCACTCTGCTCATGAATTAGAGGGGATCCTTTACTGACAAATAAACTCTTAAAAAAACACCCTGTAAAGCTTTATTTTGTTACACGAATATATATGTCTACACTTGCAGTAGTTCATCTTTTTAGTGCTAAGTAGTTTTGAGACAAGTTGGAATAAGTTGAGTGATTTAGTCAATTCTACTGGTTTTTCACTACAGAATTAAAAACACTTTAAAAATTCTTCTAGCAAAACATTCATATAATCTAATGTGTCTTTCAAGAAGTTTTCATGCCAAACCTGATGCTTTAAGAAACGCCAAATATCTTTCTTTATTCTGAGATTCTGAGTGTTTTAATTTAAGTACCAAATGCAGTACCCAAACCTAAAGATTTGTGGTTCAACCGAACAAAATTGAGAGCACTTTTCATTTTCTACTGAATGTCTTACAAGGTTATGGTCTGATTATGAGACTGCTATATTCCCTTTAATGTTTTGCCATAATCTAGTTACTGGATTCCTCTTTCTGAATATGTCTGGTCTATATAATTCCCTGTTGGGTTTCTTTCCCTTGCAGTCTTGATTTCAATGTAGAATTCAAATATGACATTGAAATGCACCTAAAACATTTCCTATGGTCTTATGGAAGATATTTTACTCCCCTTTTTACACCCCATCAACATGCACATGAGCTGCAGGTTTCAGTTTTATAATTTAAGTAAATAAAAAATCCAACACTAATTCTCACATAAGAACTATGAACACTTTTTGATGTTGGTATTTAGGGACAGAAACTGGGCAATGTGACCATGACTGGCTGTGCAGGGTGAAGTGAGAGTATTGATATTCTCCTTGGCTTACATGTTAACTTGGGGGGAGTTTTGAGTTTCCTAATTTCGGAGCTAACCATAAATTCTTGTCTTTCTAAATGAATCAGCTCCCCTTAGGCTTTAATTAGACCTGTTAACTGTGAACTGACTCATCCTTTTGAGGAGCAAGAGGTGTACAGGAACCTCAAGGAAAACAGGAAAGCCAATAAAAATCTCTCTGGCATTATTAGGGTAACTTTAATACTCCTAAAACTAATTACTACTGAGCTTTAAGGAATCAGTGTAGCTTAGAAAAGCAAATGAGTATTGTTGTAGCAGTGGAGAGAGGTGTGGGAGGAGAGAGGTGATGATTCAGTTCATCTTTATTGCTTATGTAAGACTGTGAGCTGCAGGTAGGAAGGAAACACCTTTCTACTCACAGCAGGGCATCCCAAAGATTAAAGCCAACAATAGGTGTGAAGTGATTGCCACAAAAGGAGCTTGGGTGTTCTTGTAGTCTGCTGCTTGCAGAGTTAACTGGGGGGGATTTATATTCCATTTTTTTTAAAGAAAAGGAAATTAAAATAGGTGTGTATTTTCTTTTTTAAAAACCCCCAAACACACAAAATAAGTGCACAGAAAAGGAGAGGAAAAAGCATGCAAGGGGGTTTTGGGAAAGCCTGGCCTTGTCCTGGTGACCACCATAAAGTTTGTCCATGGAATGGGCTCTGTTAATAGCAGTGATATCAATAATGCTGTCAGCACAGTACTGTTGATTCTGATAACTAATGTTGAGGCATCAGTCACTTGCAGTTAAAATCACAAGTTGTTTATACACTTTTATCACATCAAGAAGGTAATTTTAGAACGTCCTGTTAAAGGCATACAAAGTGTTCTGCATTCTAAAAACAAACCCCCATTAATTACGGGATTTGATTTTTATTGTTGCTTTGGTATGAAATGTCTAAGTATTGCTGTGAACATGTTTTTGTGTTATAATGAGAGTTTGTGGTTTCTCTTGTGCAAAGCCTTTTCCAGTGCATTATTTTGGCTTGAGAAGCATGTGTTGTTTCTCTAAGCTTAGCTCTAACTTAGTTAATAATAGTCAATATTCAGTAATTGGTTTGTAGGGAATTTTGTCATCAGCCTTTCTGTTTGTGTCACAGTTCCTGTGGTCTGAGGCACCTACCTCAAGTTAACTGGAAATGCTGTTTCATACTGAGGTTCTCGGGAAACTGATAAAAATAATTTTTTACTGATGAAAAGAATGCTCTAAAATTCAAGAACATGAGCAGGGTTTTGAAGTAATTTGGGGTTTTGTTGCTCTTTAAAATATGAACTTTGGAAGAAGAGTATCTAATCAGTATAGGAAAAAGATTTATTTTTTAAGCAGCTTTTAGTCAAAACATGAATTTTTGAGGTCAGTTTTATGTGTTTACTGAACCTGGGCTCTCCTGCTGTCTCCTGCAGTTTTAGTCTCTTGACTCCTTGTACAGTTCTTCAGTGGGGACACCACTGGGTCATGATTTAAAATTGCTATGTGGAGAACAGAAAGTAAACCCTGAGCTATTTATAAATGAATGCCTTAAATAGCTCTAACACTGTAATTTCAAGGTATTTAGTGCTCTAATACAGGCCACTGAAAGCTCTGCATTTCTGATTGGCTTTACTATATCCCTGCTTCTCTTTGGTGCAGGGGGTAGGCTGTTAAATACCCTGAGTGGATAGACAGAAATAAGACTTCAGCAGTCGTAATCACTTCCCCATCTTGGTTAGGAGACTGACGAATTAAAATTCATCTGATTGGTACTAGAAAACATCTGCTATGAAAACTCTTTTGTGTGATTTTGCTGCTCCACATGCAAATCTTCCAGAATGTGACAGCATAAAAGCCTGTGGTAACTAAATAGCTCAAGCGTGGTTCTTTCTTCTTTTTCTCTTCATTTTTTTTTTCCCTCTGAACAGGTGAGGAATGTACAGCTGCTGTGATGTGCAGCCTCCAAAGGTCTTCTCAGCACAGGGAGGCACAAAGAAACCTCAAGTTAGAGAGCACAGGCCATCCTACCTTCTCACCAAATATACAGCAGAAAGGAACCTGCTGGAGCTAGACTTCAGAGGTTGCCAAAAAAATGCAGTCAGATTATCCCAAAGTGGGATCATATAAAACTCCGTGCTAGTTAAGATACTTGCTGAAAAATCTGTATTACAACAATTAATAACTCCTCTACTCTAGCTGAAGACTTCTGATCAAATTTTAGGCAGCTGAGGGAGTGTTTTTGTGACACAAAGAAAATAATGATCTAGCCATGGCCTCATTGAGGACCAGTGGGATTCAGTGGGATATTTGATAATTTCTCTTCAAAAAACACACATTGCACTGAAATATTGTTATCTTGATTTTACTTGTATGTGCTGTTTGCAGAGAGATCTCCAAGCAATGTCTTTATATATCTCATTGTCCTGTTGAGTTTCATATCAGACAGTTAGTGATTTTTCTGCAGCAGTGCATCCTGTACCAATGTGGTGGGTTTAGGGATAAAAAACCAAAAGACAGGTTTTAAAAGCCTAGTTTGGGTGTTTTTGTGTAACAGGTCTTGTGCAAGTTTGACTTAAGGAGATTTTGAAGATAATTATCCCCATGACTCAACAGAAACAACCTTTCTGATCACGTCTAGATTATCCATTTCTACCATAACTAATGACAGAGAAAGTACTTCATGAATCATTTGCATATGAATCACACAAAGGATGTGCCTTATTACTCAAGCATGTAATTTGTGATTTATTGCTGATGGACAACCCCTGCGTGGAAATTGAGATCTGTTTTTATTCTAATCAGTGTCCCATGCCTTCTAAGCCCTGGTACTGCTGGGGGTTAGGGTTTTGTCTCCTGAACACTCTGTTGGGCTTGTTATTTTATCTGAGCCTGCCTGTCTCATTCTTCCCAGGCACTTGCAGCTCTTACTGCCATGACAAACACTTTGTCTTACCCTTTGCTTGTACAGAAGGTGCCTGTGGTCGTAGATTCTGAATTGTAATCCAAACTGGAATGGGAATGCTGCAAATTGAAGGCCTTTGGCCCACCACCACCAAGCAGTCTTGTCACTCGGGTGTATTCCATGCTGGCTCTATGTGGCTCAAACAAGCTGGGCTGAAGGACTGGAGATTAATCCCCTTCTTTCTTTTCTGCCCCTCTAACAAGCTGGATATAGCCAAGGGATTAGGGAGATCTTTGCAAAGGAAATAGATACAGGTTTGAGTCCCATCTGCCTGGAAATAGACTCAAGCTCTCTCATATCCTGGCTGGGCAGACTAAGGGTTTTGTAATTATTCCGAAGATGCATGAGTCCTCCATGGCCGTTGTAAAAGGATATTTTTAGATCTTCAAAAAGAAACTTCTGTGCTTGGAAAAATGCATCTCTCTCTGTTGAGTAGGGAAGTGCACTGTGCTACTGCTGTTGTACACTTCTACTGCAATAAACTGTTTTTTTTCTGCCATAAATACACTTTATAAAGTTGATGTGAAGTTCTTGTCCTTTTGCATTAATTCACTGTAAAACACAACTGTTAATTTTTCCCTTCTTCTGTTGATATGCAGTTGATATTTGCCCAGTGACTGACAGCCCAAGTGACACACAACTGGCACAGCCAACAAAAGCAAAGTTGCTGTTGAAGCTCCAACAAAATATGGGTATGTTCCTTCCCAGATTTTTGCTTTGGCAGTCCATAACTTGCAGTGGCCCCTTTCAGGATTGTTAGTTCCCACAGCATCCTAATTCTCAGCTCAGGAATTCAGGGAATACCAGCCACAGAACTCTCCTTTCCATTGCACTCCTCCATGGTGCTGCCTCATCCAGCTCTCAGAGATCTGTCTGCACTTAATACAGCCCTCTTATCTCTGGGTTTGTTTGTATTGAAATAGTTACACTTTAGTCAACAAAGCAGTTGCTTCTGGTTTCTATTAAGTATTATAAATACACTATAGTAACTGGAAGATTAAATAGGAGCAGTAAATACGTGTTTGCTTTGAATGTAAAAATCATCATTGAGGTGTTTTAGGGTTTTCTGTGTGTCTCCTCAGCTGCATCAGTAATGAGAATGCTGATAAAAGTAGTTTTTGGGGTAGCTCTTTTTGTTGCTCCTTGTGCTCATTCCCCCTTCCCCACCCTCCCCTCCCTGCCTGCTGCTGTCTGAGCTGCTGTTCCCTCACTGCCTGTTCCCTCTGGATTTAGGGCTGGTCGTGGCAGCTGCTGTTGCAGTCCTGGCATCGATTTTCTCCTTCAACTACTTCAGTGATTGATCTCCAGTGATTAAACTCCAGCCACCACAGCTCCTGGGAAATGTTGGCCGTTCACAGGATGGAAATAACTGGGGTTAATATATTAGTAATTAAGAATTGTTGCCTATATCTCAGCAGGTAGATGTGCAATGTAAACTGTAATAGTAGGTTCAGTTACCTTGTTCTATCCTACACTTCCTAGATCAAGTAGAATTATGCACTTAGAGAATCAAGTAGAGGGTGAATCAGGTTTACAAGAAACTAACCCTGTCACTCTGTATAAATGAATGATGATGATATTTTCTAGGGAGGTTCCCTTAAACAAATATAGAACCTTCATGTTCTTCCTCCTGGCTCCTTTAATACAAAATGCTACTCCTGGTGTTTCTCAGGGTATTGGTAAAACCTGCATAATGACTTGGTATGACAACTCCTGCTTTAAGTGTTCCTTTGCTAAGGGAAATATTATTTTATTACAGTTAATTGGGGGGAAAATTAGTTTTAGTAAAGCCAGCATTTCACCATATGCATTGTTTTAGATAATACTGGCTAACTAGCATAAAATGCATACAAATAGTTTCTGAAAGTTTTAAGACTACACCAAGGCAGCCTGTAGATAGGTTGGTTCAAGACTGGAGAACTCAGAAATGAATGAAATGCATGGCATTGCTGAGCTGTGTGTATGCTGCTGCCTTTGACTCAGTGCCTCCTGATGAGGATTTCTGTCTCCAGCTCCAATACAATCATTGTTAGCTTGGAATTTTAACTATTTCAGCAACAGTTACACCTAGGCAGGCCTTGTGGGTTATCTTGTAAACACAGGCAAATTTTCAAAATTATTGCTAATCAAGATTTTTAGATTATAGACAGAGAGCTTTCCATTATGAGAGATTCTCCTGGGGATGTTGGCCAGTTACATGTTTACTTGGCATGAGAAAGGTGGAAGGAGAGAATGAATTCTGGTAGGGCTAATAAAGATAATTTGTATATAAAATGTGATGCTTACATGGATCTGAACTGCAACAGAAAATAATTAAAAGCATTTTAATACCAATGCAAGTTTTTTTTTTGTTTGTTTGTTTGAAGGCAGTGGAACACAAAAAAAATAAACCGTTTGATTCTAAAACATAATCAAGTGTGTACTGGAATACCTTTATTAAAGGCAACTCTGAGAAAGGTGTCTTGACTACTGTTGCCTCACCTGTGTATTCTGTTTTTACATGTTTCGAAAAAAAAGAGCTGCTTTTAGTGTTTTAAGTATATTTTGAAAGACAGTGTTGATCTTCTGTGCTCAACATTGCTCAAGTGGGGCCTCCTGGAGGAAGGTGGTGAGTATTTTAGTGGAGGCATTGGGTTCAGCTGCTGTGGGCTTTATAATTGCTTTTTATTCTGTGCCAGTGAGTGGAAGCAGGAGTCAAGAGGTAGGATGACATCCAGGGGAGGCTGAGGGTTATTGAGAAAATGGGAGTAATTTTGTAACATGCTTCAGAATATCGTTGGTTTAAAAATTGCTCTGCTACAGTCTCTGTTAGAAGGAGGAATAGGGGTGTAATTAGTAGAACGGTGCTGCCTTTTGGCTCTTTTTTTGAGAATAGGGTGCGCTTTTGGAGGTAAAATACAAAATTATTATTCTTTAGTTGCCTGTTACACAAAACTCGGCCACAGAAGTTAAGTAGAGCATCTCTGACACCAGAGAAGAAAATTGTCCTGAAGCACCCTTCCTATAGTCATTCTTGTTTAGTACATATGGTGTCAAAAATAGAGCTTGTTGGGATGTATTATTCCAGGGATCCTCTTGCAAAAAACTCTTCCTCTTTTCTCTTCCTCTCTGCAAGTTTATTCAGTGCTTAGTAAATTATCCTTTTCTTTGAGGTCATGGTCTAATGAATCCTTCTGTTTAGAACTAACTAGGTATTGGGGGATCTAATTTTCCAATTTGGGCTTGGAAGAAGGCGAAGAAAGAAGTTGCTCTGGTGGAGATTTTAGGTATAATATAGGAGAGACTTGAAGTAGCATCTGTGCAATAAGAAATTAATCAACCCCATCAAAGAAAAAATGAGTAATTTGACTTGTACCTACAGATTGAGCCTTCCAGTCATCCTGCCATGAGGAAATATAGTGGATGTTAAAGAAAGCGAGTTCTCACTTGTCTAAGAATTACAGGACTAACCAAGAGGGGATTTCATTGTCCCATCCTTTCTTGTACCATTTTGTACCACTGATAGCATTGATTGATACTGAGCTTTGTTAGCTCATGTCCATGATTGCAAATAAATATTTATTTTAATATGTATGAGTTCAGAGGAATGGTTTGGACTTCTACATCTGAAAATCAGGTCCTTCTAAATAGTTTTACAAAATCATTATTTTCTATGCCCATAGGGTTTTAAAATGTAGTTTTAAAAGCCTCAGTGGTCTTGATCACTGAGGTTTATAATTCCTCACATCTGAGGGCAGCATTTGGTGTGATAAGTTGTGACAGGTTGTGATGGTTTGACCCCAGCTGCCAACTAAGGACCACACAGGGCTTGTTCACTTCTCTGGGGCAAGGGGCAGGAGGGTTGGAACAAAGATAAAACTCTTGGGTTGCAATAAGAACAGTTTAATAATTGAAATAAAGTACAATATAATAGTAATAGCAGTAATAATAATAATAATGAAAAGGGAGATAACAAAAAGAGAGAGGGCAGTACAAGCCATACAGATGAGTGATCACAGTGCAGTCCTTCACCACCCACCCACTGCTGCCCAGCCCGTGCCCCAGCAGCCTTCAGCCCCTCCTGGCCACCTGCCCCAGCTGGCACACTGGCCATGGCATGCCATGGTGTGGAATATCCCTCTGCCCAGGGGATCTGCTGTCCTGGCCATGCTCCATCCCAGCTTCTGGTGCAGCTCCTCGCTGGCAGAGCCTGGGACACGGCAGAGTCCTTGACTTGGGGTAAGCTCTGCTCAGCAACACCTGAAGCATCAGTGTGTTATCAAAATAATTCTGTACTGAATCCAACACACAGCCCTGTCCAGGCTGCTGGGAGGAAAAATAACTGTCCCAGCTGACAGCAGGACACTGGCATCTACCAGAGGCTTTGCTCTCAGTCTGAGCAGCAGTGACACCAGTGATAATTTGTTCCCTCCTCTGCTCCATCAGAATTATTTGGGGACTCAGGGTCTCTGTGACTTTGAATCAAAAAGAAGAGTAACCACACCCCAGGGTAGCAGGAAGGCTGTTCCCATGTGCTTATTGAAGCATTTACTGTTTGTTACTCAGAAACCTTCATACAGTAATAAATGTTTGAGTCAAATCTTGCTTTTTGTTTTTAAGGTTGGGGTTTTTTCTTGTATAAACTGATAAATGCTGTGATCAGAATTTTATTTGCAACTTCATTAGTCACGAGCTTCTGTTGAGGCTTGGTGCCACATGTTTGCTCTTTGATTTTGGTTTTTAAATTACAGGTT
Source organism: Acridotheres tristis (assembly GCA_037013685.1). Classification (NCBI taxonomy): domain Eukaryota; kingdom Metazoa; phylum Chordata; class Aves; order Passeriformes; family Sturnidae; genus Acridotheres; species Acridotheres tristis. The sequence continues at coordinate 25,598,205 of CM072895.1, forward strand.
GAAGAAAATCCTGCTTAAGCACATTTAATCTGTCTCTTAAATTGGAGTTTCATCTTCTTAGAGTAGCTACAGGTGCAGCTTCTGTGGTGTTATTGTTGGGGTATTTTGCTTTCAGCCTTGTTCTCAAAAAAATGAAGCTTATGTGATGAGGCTGCTGATGTACAGCCTAATAGCTTTTAAACCAAGTTGGATAGAGGGAAAGTTCTCACAGAAGTTAATTTCCCACAACTTACATGGAGATTTTCTTGGTGTAACAAATTAATTTTGTGATGGACAAAAGATAATTATTTTCTACCTAAACTCCTGTAAGATCATTGGATTTTCATGCTGTTGGGTGTATCTGCAATTGGTCGATCTGCAAACATTCTAAAGAGACAAATGAAATGTTAGGATGAAAGTGACTACCTGAGGGGTCAACTTCATGCTTCAGGGGGGAGAGAGGACTGCTCCAAGGGAAAAGCTTTATTTCCTCTGGAGTTCCATCAGAAAGATTTGGGGCAATCTCTCACTCAGCGATTTATTACATGGATATCATGACATTTTGGGAATATACTAATTGAATTCTTGGTGTAATAAAGTCATGAATTATTTTATAGGTTAGAGAAGATTGTATGAGAGATAAAGAAATTCATTTGTACTGCTTAGTGTACATGACGTGAGGTTTCTGGATCTCTGTTAAAGTAGTCATCCATGGCAAAACAATGTTAAAAGTAGAAATTTTGATAGTTTCTAAAAAAGAACAAAAAAAAGAAAAATCGTTTTTTAACATTTTGATAATCTCAAATATTATCAGATAATCTGTGCTGTTAAAATTTTACTAAGATACAGATATTTCCATCCCCAGTCAAATCCAGCTTTAGCTTTGTCAGTGTGCAAAAGTCACTGAAGTACTTCTGATGTTTTGTTGTTTTGTATCAGAGAGGAATGTTTATAGTGAGTTTACCCCATGTCTTTCTCTCAGTCAGATTGTTAAACTGTAGTTCTCAGCAGCTTCCCTTTAACAAAACTTAGAATTTTGAATTTAGTAAATATCTAGTGAGTACTTACTAGTATTTCACATGTTTTTAAGGGTAAGGTTATGTACTACCAATATATTTCATACTTCCAATGGCAGGTTTTGAGAACTAATAAGCTTTATTCAGAGTTATTACATAAACATAACATACTTTTCCAGAAACTCACAGGCATTTTAAATGCTGCTGCTCATGTGTGCTCAATGCCATGTCTGTGTCAGCTCTTTGGGTGAAAAACTTACAGAAGCACTGATCTAACTTCTCTCTTTGCATCAGTATTGAGTATTAAATGTGGAATAAAATAATGACCTAGATACTTGAGCCATTTAAGAATGCAAGGACTTTGGGCTATTTGCCTGCCCTTAAAATTGCTTGTTCTTGCCAAAGTTGGTATAAGTGAATCAGGAGCCAGGACTTGCTTAACTCCAGAGCATGGAGATGGCTTTTTGTGTGCACAGAGGGATGGACCATTCCTGTCCCCACTGAAATGAAGGACTTATGCTTTGTGGAGACAGGCGTGGGTCCTCAGTTTTTAATTTGTTTTTCCTATATTTCTTAAATATCACTGCTGTTCTTCCTATTACTTGTGGCCGGCATAGAAATATGTACAAGACTGCCAGCTGTATGTGTTTTAAGTAGAATTCACATGCTAACAGTTAAACAATTTTTATATTTTCATTTGTTAGAAGTAAGTCAGCAAAGACAGCCTTCTCTAAGTGGGATGGATGTTACTGACATTCATTTACAGCTGAATGAAGAGGAAAGGGAGGAAGTGAGGACTCTGACTCTAATTATTCAACATCTGGCTCATCCGTGCCATTTCCCAGCGCTGGAAGCTCCCTCTCAGGTAGCAGCCCATACTCATTTAGGAAAGCCTCCACATCCACAGCAAAAAATTCCTCATTGAACTGTTCAGAAACACTAATGAAATTGCTCAGGAGCTCCCCTGCCTTGTAGACCAGTAGGGAGGGGAGCACATTGCTGGAGAAGCGATCCCCGGCACCCGTGCTGGAGGCCTTGATCTTGCAGAACTTGACGGTGGGGTACTCAGCTGCCAGGCAGGTCAGGCTGCTGTTGAGGGCCTCGCAGCCCTTGACGCCGTCCTCGTAAATGTGCACGATGACCGTGGTGGTTTTGTGCTCCTTCTCCACGGCCTCTAGGAACTGTTCCCCGTTCTGCAGCTCGCACAGGAAGCCAAACTTGGGCCCGAAGCTGAGCCGCTGGTGCATGTCCTGCATGCAGCGCTTGCGGTACTGCTGTAGGCAGCTTTCGTCCTCCTGCGCGGCGTGAATCAACTCGTACTCCTGCATGCTCATCTGTGGATATCCAGAGAGTGAGGTTAGTGACTGGGAACCCCATGGAGCTGAAATGGGGACACCTGTTGTCTGGAGAGCAGCAAAAGCTGAGCCAGAAGAACCATCACTCCCTACAGTGACTCCGGGAGGTCTTGTTGAGAGACTGGTGGAGATCCTGTTTCAACACTTGTCTGTCAACATGATGATACACGATGATGTGGCAGTGGCCACATTTGGCAAAAATTTAGGGATCTCCCAGAGTTGGTGGAAATTATGCCAATAGTGGGGCAGGTTTAATTCCTGTGTTATTGGGGTTTGGTTTCCCATTGTTTCAGAATTAGTAAATGGCCATGAGTGATGTTCAGGCTCAGAGCTCTATCCTGACTAATAGGTTTTTAAACCTACTAAAAATTTTCCATTGCATTAACCAAGGATAGAGCATTGTGGCAGGGAAGGAAGGAAGGCAGAAAGGTCAAGCTGTGCTGTGATAGATGTGCAATACATTGCTAGTTTTGCTGAAGTTACCCTTTGCTTGAGGTAGGATTGGATAAAGAGAATCACAGAGCCACTAATTAAGGTAGGAAAAGCCTTCTAAGATAATCAAGTCCAACCATTAAGCCAGCACTGCCCAATCTACCTCTGTGTCACTGAGCACCAAATTCCTATTCTTTTTTTATTCTTTCAGGAATCGTGATGCCATCAGTGCATGGGCAGCCCCTTCCAATGTTTGACCATCCTTATAGGGAAGAAATTTTCCTGATATCCAATCTAAGCCTCCCCTGGAATAACTTGTGGCCGTTTCCTCTCATCCTGTCCCTTGTTCCCTGGGAGCAGAGCCCAACACCTGGCTGCCCCCTCCTGTCAGGGCATTGTGCAGAGCCAGAAGGCCCCCCCCGAGCCTCCTTTTCTCCAGGCTGAACCCCTTTCCCAGCTCCTTCAGCCTTTCCTGGGGCTCCGGCCCCCTCCCCAGCTCCATTGTTTTGCATATGTGTTCTGTCTGCATTGTGAAAGTTCTGCTAAGTTACACAGAAATTGAGTTGAAAATTCAAGATTTTCTACCTTAAAACAGGCATGTTTTATATGGAGCCAAAGTCAATTCCTTTTGCTTCTCTTACCTTACGGCAGAATCTCTCTCTGGTGTCTTTATCATCTCTGCTGAAAGATCTGTGCGGTGAAGACATTTGTCTAAGCATTTCTTTCTTACTCAGGGGTAAGGAATCTCCATCTTCACTCTCTAATTTGAATTTCCTCCAGTCATTGATCACACCTTTGGGCCCTAAGAGAGATGAATTTGGTTGAGAAAGTGGCTGCAACAAGAGGCTTCCTGAGAAGTTTATGTTACTTGCTGGTTTGTCATTCTGTGCCTGGATTTTATCTGTCCCTACTCTTTCCAAAGAACTCTCCAGAAGTGCTGAGAACCAGAGCTTTTGGATCAAAGTGTCCCAGAAAGAAAGAGGGTTTTTCTCACCTGGATCACTTTGATGATCTAGTTCCTATCAGGATACTTTGGAAGGATTTTGGTGAACTATATGAGCAGTTAATATGGATGAGGATGCTGAAACATGATAAAACTGCCATGTTGGCCAAAGGTGGTGTTTTGTAGACAAATATTTGATTCCTTTATAAACAGAGTATTTAAATATTAAATTAAATATTTATTAAAATTTAAATATTAAATGTGCATAAGGACTCAGTGTAAAACTAAGAATGCAGGATATTTGAGCTTATTTTTAAAAACCCCAAACAATACCTGTTGCACTGGAAAAGTAACCCATAAGGTAAATGATTATTATAATTGTAATGCGGATCTTAGTCTTTGGAGCTGCTTGATTAACCTGCTTAAATTTTGAAATAGGGGGAAAAAAAATTTTCAAAATTCCAGTGCTGTTTTTCAAAATGAAAACTACATCTCAGATTATAAAGCAAAACCAAAGAATATTTCAGTGTTTTCAGAGGTGAAGTTTCCTATGAAAAATTTAGAAAAGGCTGGGTAAGCAGCCCTCATTTTCACAAGGAAGATGTGATGACAGTGAGATGTGGTATGTGTATATATATATATATATTTATATGTGTGTATGTATGTATTTTTCATAGAATGGTTTGTGTGGAAGGGACCTTAAAGCTCATCTCATTCCACCCCTTGCCATGGGCAGGGACACCTTCCACTAGCTCTGTTGCTCAGACCTCCATCCAACCTGTGTATATATCATAACCTTGGCCAACAGCAGCAAGGCTGGTAGGGAAAGCACCCCAGAGTTATTACAAGAACTGCATTCGTTATAGCTCCAAGGAAAAGAAGCCCTTGGAGCAGAAGGAGGGAATGATTGGCATCCTGTTACCTGGCAGTGGGGTGGAAAAGCTGTAGAGCTGAACACAGTATCAGCACTTAGAAAAATCCTGGTGATGGAGCACTGGATTAAAAAGAATGATCATTTTGAGGGTGACCTCTTTTAAAGCTTCTAAATGCTGTGCTGTGTTTGCCACAAGGGGCATTTTTAGCGCAGTGTTCCTTCTGTAAGAAGAAAAAAATCATTTTGTCTTTCCAGTGAAATGTTATCACTTAATTCTAAAGTGGGAGTGTGGGTTTTGTTGCTCTTTTGTTGCCTTCTCTCTTCCCCTGGAGAGCAAAGTGAAGCAATAAACCACAGGAGTGAGGCAATAAACCAACAGAAGCCATGTTGGGCCATGGCTCTTGGTGGCTTTGTCAAGTGTCCCCTGCGTTTGCCCTTTGTTTCAGGTTTGAGGAGGAGCAGCACAATGTTTGGTGTTACCTGCCCTCCATGGGGGCTGTCACTTGCCCCGAAATGCCTTCTCATTGCCTTTGGAACCAGTGTTTTTGTGCAAGAGGTTTGGCCACTGGAACAACTGGAATTCTGGGCTTCCCCAGTGAGCACTGACAATTTAACTTATTTTTCGGGAAGAAAACCCAGTTAGTTTCCTTGCCTGTGTGTGTTGCCTGTCCTTCAAAGTCTTCTTCCAAGCTGGTGTTGGCATTTTCTTCCATTTCAGTGGTTGGAGTAGGAGATGCTGCAAGTCCCAAAGGGAGAACAGTTAATAACAGGATAGTAAAGGGATAAACTTACAGCAGGCACAGCACAGTGTGTAATTTCCTGTAGCTGGTGAGTATCAGTGAAGATCAAAATACACATGGTAATTATGGAGCTTGTCATTGACCCACAGAAAGCAATTTGGATATATGTCAGTCTCCTTAAAAATGTGTCTGGCCAGATTCTCAGGTGAGGGTTCCTTTGTTATGCTGTTCCTTCCCAGTCACTGGAGAATATCAGGGACATGGTCATGGGAAATAGTGGGTGTAAAACTTCCTGCCATGGAAATGTGTACTGAGTATTTTCTTACCTTTTTTTTTTTTTTTTTAATCTGTCTTGGAACTGGGATCCTATTAATTTTCCATGTCCTCTAAGTATTTCTTTTTAAGGGTTGCCCAACTTGCTCATTTCACATACAGAAAATGGAGCCAAATATTTGAACATGTGGTGCAAGAGAACTCTGAATATCATGGAGCTGGTTGGGCCATGTTTGTTGCAAAACAGCAAACTGATAGTGGTTATAAATCAAAATAATTTTCTTGTTCTACCCTTTCCATAAACCAGGCAACCCAAAGAGCTAGATGACACTCTCAGGGCACTGTGATTCACCAGCACCCTTTTTGTTTCTTACAGTGGTGTTTTTGATGAAGAAACACATTTATTTTGAGTGTTCCCACTGAGGACATGATCCCAGATCAATGGTGCCAGAGCACTACAGAGGAGCAAGAAGTCTTAAGGCAGGTGATTTGAGTGTTCCCATTAAATCTAGACTAGTTTCAGCTGTTCAGGTGCTAAGTTAAGCTTTGTTTGACTTCACAGTAGCAAAGATATTCTCATGCCATGACTGCCTTATTTAAAGGCTGCTCGGCTGTTAGACTGGAATGACAAATAGTGATGTATGTGCCTTCATTTTTCCATAGCACCATCAAGGGATAATGTGGAATAACGTCTGAGCATGACACAAGGTATCTGACTCTTGATGTATTGGGACTAAAGCTGATTAACAAATGTGCAAATAAGTTGTTCCATGCATGTAACCATGACAATTAATCAAAATTTGTTGGAAACGTTGCAAGTAAGTTTGGAAGAAAAGCAGGTAATGAATTAAGCTTCATTAGTATAAATTCTCTAGGTTGCTCTATAGATAGGGTGTTGTCGCTTCATAGATCCAGATTACCAGATCACTTGCTATTCCCTCAGTTCTGAAATAGAAATCTGAAGCTAATCTCTTCTCACTTAGCAAAACTAAGAATCTTTGCCATGTCAGGGATGAGCAGATATATATGCTGGGTCAAACCCTTAAGTCATTCCCTTGCCTTACGGGGACATTGGCAATAAGCTCTTCTGGCTGCTGCTGCTGCTCTTATCCTGGGGGAACAAGAGGGTTTGAGTCTCTGTGTGCTTTGCTGTTTCAGAGCTGAAAAGCACGGGGTATGAAACTCAAGCACTCAGTTGCAGGCTCAAACCAGAAAACTTGACTCTGCTTTTAGTAAAACATCTCTCTTCCCAGAGATGGGAATGGATTGCTTAACAAATGAAAGGTCTCTGTAAAATTTATGTTACTGATCTATTGTGCCCCATAAATCTTGAAGATTAGATGACTCACAACAGCATAAAGGCTGTGTTTCACCATTCTTCTGCAGTGGGGCACGAGGCAACAGCCCTGACCGTGCACAGGCTGGGCGGGTGACTGTGGACTGGGAGTGGGAATTCCTAAAGCTTAATCCTGTCCCTGTGGCTGAGTTGGGCTGTGAGCTGGGAGCCAGGCATGCAAACTGTTCCCCTTTCAGCTCAGTGGGGCTGTAAATCCTTGTCATTCTTATCTCAGCCCTGGGAGAATGGGGCTGGCCAAGCCAGGTGTTTCCCAACCAGGCAGCTGAGGACAAGGCACATGGACAGGGTGGTCCATGGGTGGGTGTTCCAGGCTGAGCTGGCTCTCCTTGAGAAAAGTGCAGCGGAAGCTCTTGCGTGTCATGTGTGGGCAAAGTCGGGCGATCACCTGGGCATGGAACTCTCCCACATCCTTGTCAAGGGTTGACGTGGAGCTCTTGTATGGCTGGTTGGTTTTTTTTTTTTTGGGGGGGGTGATGAGGAGGTGTTCTTTTATGTGCCAGGCAAGCAGCATTTCCAAAGTTATAAATGAGCTTCCCAATAAATGGGCAAGTGTGGGTGCTGCCAGCTGTGGAGGTTGTTATTGTGCAAGTGCCTCTGTGAGGAAATGTCCATGTGTAAGGCTGAGTCAACATAGCAGAGAGTGTCACAGAGTAGGTCAGGATGGCCCATCACAAGTGTCTCAGATGAAAAGGTGCCACCTGCTTGCCTCTACAGGTATGCTGGGACCTGGTGTGCCTGGCATGGGGATGGCTGAAACCCTCCTCTGCATCACATGGCAGCTCTTGCAAAAGCAGCAACCCCATGGAGAGGCATATGTGGGTGCAAGTGGGTCATAATTTGTTGACTGATAGTGTTGTCTTTTAGAAATTTCTTTAAGGTCACCTGACGAAGGTCATCAACCTGAGTCTGCCTGAAAACATTGTTAGGCCGAGGACTCAGAGGCAGTGATTAACTGCATGGGATGATTGGATTCAGTAGGAATGACATTGTGTCCTGGAGAATGGCCATCCCAACCTCCTTTTAATATAACTGGCTCAGGGTAGGAGCACGGAGTCCCGTGAGAGGGTGCTGTGTCACACAGCAGGAAGATGCACAGTGATGGTGACAGGGTGATTAATGCCATCACTGGAGTTAGTTTTGTCTCCTAGTTATAAGGAAGCATCCACAGACCTTCCAGCCCATCAGCTGCCATTGGTACTGATCCCAAGCTTCCCCTTTATACCATTCTGACATTCCAGATGAACAGCATTCTCTGGGTAGGGGGAAATTGTTAATTTAGAAAATCTTCAGTATTTTCATTAGCTTTTCTCATTGGTTTTGATGACTGAAAGTGGGTCCTGAAAAGTTCAAATGGGTGTAACAATTTCTCCTTATCAGGTCTGTGGGTCATAATGCACTATGCCCTATTTTGTCATGCATATGGTAGCTTTATATATGTATTTTAAGAGGCTGATCATTCTATAAGTTCTTCACTTTCCTGTCTTACTGTCAGATTTTCTGAATGAAGAAATTGAGAAGATTTTTGTGTCCAAAAAATCTTCTTCAGCAATAAAAGCCCAAATCCAAAGTATAGGCCTGATGCTGCCATTTAATTTCTATGAGCTCTGGACCTGTTGTAGATCAGAAGCAGAATTCTGCTACTGCTGTTTATTTCTCTGGTATCATTAAACAGGATAGGTGTGCTGGTTCTGCATTGAAGCCAACCAACAAAAGTGACTTTTCTGAGAGGAGCTGCTGAGAGTTTCCTCTATGTCTGACAAAAACCAATCAGTGATTGGTTTTGAGAACTGACAGCCTGTTATACCACTGAGAAAGTTAAACACGCCTCTGTGAACACACGTTTTAAAATTAAAAAGCTCTGGGAATCTCTCTTTTGGTTCCGGCTTCTCAGCAGGTAACTAGTCAGGCCGGGCCAGGCCCATGCGGCCTGTGGGCCAGGCCGGGCTGGGCCGAGCTGGGCCCTGCCTTTGCTGCAGTGCTGGCTGGGCCAGGTTCACCCCCGCCATGGTCAGGTGGGCCCTCAGCACGGCTGAAATGCTGCCACTGCTGAGTTTTGCCAGAAACCACCAGGCAGGGCGAGGGGAGGCCATCAGCCACTGAGATCATGGCTGCTTCCCTCTCCCCAGTGTGGCCAGACTGGCCCATGGCTCGGCTGGAATGCTGCTGCTGCTGAGTCTCACCAGAAACCACCGGGCCCCAGGAGAAGCTATGGGCTGGGCCAGGCCCCCTGTGCCACAGCTACCAGGGCAGGGGGAGAGAAGACCATCAGCCCATGGCTGGAATTAAATGCAGCAAAAGCCAAAAAACAGCCTTGTAGCCAGAGCAGCCACCGCCGTTTCTCACTGGGCCTCTGCTATCCTGGCCCAGGCCCCCAGCATGGTCACCAAAAAATTCACCATTGTAAGCAGCTCCAACCATCACTTGTCAGGGATCACATGTCCCTCAGCAGATGAAACCTGCAAACATCGATTCTCTCTCTTAAATGAAAGAAAAGGACAGAGATGAAGACATGCAAAGAAACAACATAGAGACATTGAGGTCAGACATGAAGGAAGAGTGAGGTCCCAGATGGGATAGGAAGATGAGGAGATGCCTTAAGCTGAAAGTCTCTTGTAAGCTATGTTGATGGACTATGATATACTGAATATCCTTATAAGTCATAGAAGAAGCATGATGGGGTGGAGCATTCACATTGCAGACATGAGCAAAGGCATCCATGCTGAACAAGCAGAAGTTGAAGTAGATGTGATCCCATGAGAAGTTTGAACAGAGAGAGACAAGAGTGATGAAGACCCTTTGCCCCCAGGGGAGAAGACCTCTGTTCCCAGAGCTGAGGATGATCTCAGAGGTAGATGAAGAGAGCTATTGCTTCTGAACAACTCGTCCTCAAAAGGGTATCCCATTAGCTAAAGATTGAACCCTTGAAAACAGTTGTGGGGAAAGCTGTAAGTGGAGGAGAGGGACTTTTACACAGTGATCAGATTTCCATGCTCCCAGGTGGCTGATTTGCCACGAGAGAACTGTTTCTTGTGGAGAAGCCTCCATAGCATGATGAGAGAGACTCCTCTCCCTAAATGAACTGGAGAAAGACTCTTTTTAGAGATGGTAAACCGACTGATTTGTTTTCTGTACATTGTCAGTGTGAAAGAAAACAGGGTGTGAGGGGAGAAGTGTTCTGAAGGTTTTATTCTGATTCTTACAATTTTTTCTTTAAGTTTATGTTAATGAAGTTTTCCTTTATACCCTTTAAAGTTTGAGCCTGCTTTGTCTTCCTTCTAATCCTATCTCACAGAAGGAAATGAATAAATAATCCTAGTGGGTGCACTGGTGATTTAGCCAGTGCTAGACACACTACATAAATTGGTTCATTGGCTGAGAAATCTCAAGTTGGCAAACCAAAATCACAACACAAAATTGGTGTTTCTGCCTGGTTTCAGACTGAAACCGCTCCAATGGGCCAGCCTTACTACAGGGTAGAAATAACCATTTAATGGAGTGGTTCCTTCTTATCCAGTATGGAATGAGGTTTTCTGCTTAGTAAAAAAACCAGTACCATGGAATAGCTTGTGATGGAAGGGACTTCAAAGCCCATCCAGCAAACCCCTGCCATTGGAAGGGACACCTTCCAGTATCCCAGGTTGCTCCAACCCTTGTTCTAGCCTAGCCTTGAACACTTCCAGGGATGGGGCATAATTTTATGCCTTTGGGCTTCACAGAGATGTCCCTGTTTACCCCAAACTACAATTTTACTTTTTTATATTGCTCGTATCTTCTGAGGTAGCTCAGGAGTAAAGCACTGTAGCTGTGTACTTGTAATGCAGCTTTATTTAATCCTTGTAAAAGATGGCAGCTGTAAATCCAAAAATAGTGCCTTGTAGTTGTGAGTTATACTTACAGAAGAGAAGGATATTATATCCCTATATATAGAATAATATCCCTAAACAAAATGTAAAAGGCAAGATGCATTCTGCAAAGGCTGAAGCCAATAAATAAACTTCCTTTCCAATATAAGAGTTTTTACTGCTAGTCCAGTAAGTAAACATGAGTAGTATTTTTCTTAAAATATAAACATTGTCTAGGCACAAATTTGCTGCTTTCCATCTGTGCAAATCCTACTGCAAATGCTGTTTGTGTCAGGGTTTAGGTAAGCAGATCAGCAGCAGGCTGCGAGTCCCTGGTGGTCAGTGGGACATTGCTGGTGAACTGGGAAGCGTGATATTTTGGGGAACCTTGAGGAGGAGAGTGAAAACTGAAAGACTGAAGGGTGTTTGGCAGTGAGATGTGGTTGCATATCTCTGTGTCTAGCTCTGTGTGGGTGAGCACTCAGCCAGGAGTGCTCCAAGTGTTCCCTTGGCTCTTGGGAAGAGTTTTGAACTTGAGCAGCACTTCCCTCTCCCAAGGACTAATCTGAATCTTGCTTATCTGCCCATTTTCCTTGGTTCCCAGTTGCAGAATTCCCTCCCTGATTGCTCCTGTCCTCTCTCTCAAATGGCAAGTAGTAGCCACAGACATACCTGACACATGGGCAGCTTCTGAAGCAAGCAAGACAAGAGAAGGAGTAGCCATGTATTTAAATGTTCAAGTTCCTGAAATTTGGGGGAACTGGGTAAAATAACATAGAACTGGAGAAGGCATCATTCCCCCTGCCTGGGCAGTGGAATGGAGAGAGTCCTCCACTCTTCATGTACCCTTGGGAGGGCCAGGGTCCTTCTGTGCCTGCAGCAGGGACAGGTTTCCAAGAATCCTTGGAATGCCCTGGATGCCCTGAGGTTTGCAGGAGGTATTAGCAGCATTATGTAATCAAGATAATGCTGAGATTGGAGTTCCAGCCCTTTGCTCAAGGCCCTACAGCACCTTCCGTGATCTGCTCCCGAGCCCTGTGCCAGGGAGCAGCAAATGCAGAGCACCTGCAGTTCCCCTTGCATCACAGGCAATCAGGTCCCTTACAGGAAAGTGGATAAAGACAAGCTGAAGAGCCAATCTCCTTTGACTGCTTGTGTCATCCCAAGGTGCAAAGACAGGCTGATTGTGGGGCAAAATTGTGGGCTCACCTCAAGGAAAAAATCTAGTGTATCATAGAGTGATCAGGTCACCGTGGCTGGGGAAAAAACATAATTTCAAAACACCAGGCCAAGACTTGATTTGCTAGCAAAGAGGTCATATGATGCAAATAAAACATAAAGCAGACTGGGCTGATGCAGGGAGTACGTCACTGGGACTGATGAGAGGGTTATGGGATTGGATTATTCCCTCTATCCGCTTTAGCAGAGTTACTCTGTTCTTGATTTGTGAGGTCGAAACATTTTAAATAGATGAGTCTAATGTTTCATTTATCCTTAAGGCTTTGCCAGTTTGGAAATGCCTTATGTGACTACTGCTGTCTTCAACGTTATGTTGGGCTGCAAGATCATAGGATTAAATACATTTTCTCTTGCTCTCTATTTTAGTCCTTCAAAATTTGGCCTATAATTATGCACCAGGAACGATTCATCATTTCTAGACTGCATATTTATTTCTGGATATCACTCCAAAACAGGAAATTAGCTCAATGCCTTCAGAGCAGTCAGTGACAGGACGAAAGGGCATGGCTTCAAACTGCCAGAGAGTAGCTTTAGATTAGATACAGTGGAGAAATCCTTCCCTGTGAGGGTGGTGAGGCCCTGGCACAGGATGCCCAGAGAAGCTGTGGCTGCCCCTGGATCCCAGGGGATCACACTGCACTTCAGCAGTGATTTCAACAAAAACCTTGTTGACAAGAGTATGCGGTCCTCTGCAAGTAATTTAGAGTGAGTCACCCTCACAGAAAAGTTTATTCCTTTCCTGCAGAGAGCTTTCATATCATTCATGTCATTCCAGAGGCTTCACATTTTCCTCTGGATCATGTGATTGACTTGTGATTATAAATGGTCAGCTTTCATCAGCTAATTTGTAAATACCTTTACATGTGGCTTGTAAAACTGCACGAAATTAGAATTACTATGCTTCCTTTTCAGACCCAAGCGAGGCAAACTGGAGTTGCAGTTATGCAGCAGCTGAGGCATGTACATGCATTTCTCTGAGCATGTAAATAAATGCCATGATTTGAAGCACAGGCTGATGGCTTAAAACACATGGGTTTCCTCTCCTGATCCAAAACACAGCTCAGATAAACAGCAGAGCAAATCCTTTCCCAGGGACTTGCTTTTATTTATGTAGAAACTAAAGCACAAATGTTGGGCCAGTTTCTCTGTGCACACTTGGCTGTTTCTAAGACTTCTTCACAGGGACTGCCATGGCTCTATCCAAAAATTAATCCCAAATATCTTAGCCTTCCCTGTGCTCAGGCTATAGGTGTATCACCTCTTTAGAAGCCATCTGACAGTGTTCTTGGAGGCTTCTGACATTCACTGAGTGCAAGAGCATCAGCAGCAAAGCATGTAGGAACAAGCAGAAGGAGAGACTAGGAGCTTGTTGCAGAGGATAAGATGGAAAAGGGAGAATAAAGAAAACAAAATGATCTGGTTGGAAAAGACCTTGCTGTAAACCCCTCTGATTCATTTCATCCACTTCCTGTGTGCACAGCAGCACCCCAATGCCAATTCACCCCTCTGAGGGATGGGATTTGGAGCTGAGCCCCAGGCAGCATTGTGATTGCCCATATACTGGGAACATGCTCCTGCCAACCCAAGGAATGACTGATCACTGATACTGTGGCTCTAGGTGTGGGCAAAGCTCCCCAATTCCTTGGGTTCCTGTGACAACCTTGAAGGTGAATTGAAAATATGCTCAACATAGGTGTCTGAACACAATGTTTCTGGATTTTGTTCCATTCTGCAGTGGCTCAGAGCAGCCCCAGCTCTGCTGCCCCTGAGGCTGACATGATAAGATAAACCAGGTCCTGACCCCTTCTATTTGCAGCGAGTGGCCGTGGGATCAGCAGGAGTCAGGACAAGAGACACTGGAGGTGTTCTAATGGTGAGTTTTCTCCTCTATGCACATTTGGAGCAGGGTGAGATGTTTGGTTAAGCCCAAGCCTGACTCCAGCTGTGAAGGATGTGGCAGATGTGGGAAGTGGATGGAGGTGCAGTCCTAACAGTATTCTGTGCTTGGGAGAGGAGTTCCATGAGCAATAGAAGTGATGAAATCTGATTTTTTCCGAGGATTCATTTTCTAATGATTTTAGCACCTAAAAGCTTTTTGCTGTGGCTTCAGCACTAAATGGGGCTCTATTTTTGGATTCTCCTGTGCTAAAGAATAAGAAGTGAATGCAAGTGATAGAATTCTCCCTTTGGGAGAATCAGACTCAGATACAAACCCAGAGAGTATCATACATCAGAGAAAAACTATGCTCTTTAAGACTGCCATAATGTCAGAGATTTGGATTTATTTGCTAAATGACTGTTGCAGCATTAGCTGTCCCAATGGAAGAGCTCAAATATGAATCAGATTTAAGAGCCTCATTTATTGATGTGTTCCAACAAGGTCTCTTAAAAAAAAATCAAATCACAATTCATTTAACTATTTAACAGTACCAGATTAGGCTATATGGCAGCAAATCTATATGAATCTCTTTATTTAAACATTGTAGGAGAGTTTTGGGTAATGCATCAGTATTCATACTGAACAGAATGGTATAATCAAATTTTAAAGTCCTAAAAAGATTGTTACTCTGCTTCAAATAAACAACCACTTTCTAAAATTAATAAAGTCATGGAATCATAGAACGGCTTGGGTTGGAAGGGGTGTTGAAAGTCATCTATATCTGACTCCCAAGCACCTTCCACTGGTCCTTTAAGGCAAATGTGGATCAACACGTTCTGGTATGAGGTTTGCCATGGGCTATGGGTTACTGACATTGCTGAGACAACTTGGTTCCGTGGCCTGAAACCCTTTTTGGAGGAGCTACAGAACTTGACACATCTTGAGAGGATGCAGGCATGGATAATGGGGACCAAAATTCGCTCTCCTTGGCAGAGATGGTCCCTGGAAGTGAAGGGCTGGAGGTGGCTGTGGGGTGGGTGCTGACGAAGCCCCTAGGGTCTGAAGGCACTGTGTTTAGATCTAAGACCATCCATGTCTGGCTTGTTTCTTCCTTTGGCAGAGTCTGACTTCTCCTAACTCTCTCTGAGTGCTTGCTTTATCCTGTTTGGCTTAAGGCATAGCCTAGCTATTTTTAGCTAGGCCATATTTCCAAATGTGCCTCTTGCCTGTGACTGAATGAGTGTCACAAAATAAACCTGGGCACATCCAGCATGGAATGGGGCAAAGGTAAGCAGTTGGCAGGTGCTGCTGCCTGGGATCTCAGGACAGAATTGAGGCCTCCCCATGACTGGTTGTGTGTGACACTGAGTGCTCACAGGACCTACCTCTGAACCGGTAGCCAACAGTGACCATGGACCTGCATTTAACTCAGAGTTGCCAGGGAAGCTGGTTCATCATTGTGTGCTTGCAGAGAGGTGAGGTCCAAGGATTCATCTCATCACTTCCTTTAAAACACTTTGCTTTAAGGCTTTCCTTACGGGATTGCTGTGCTGTTACTGCTTTAAGCCTGGACAGCGTCCCTGCTCCCAGGAGGAATGGGAATGAATGGTTATGCTTGGGTTCTGCTAGAAGTAGCTGTTTTCATGGGCTTCCAGCAATTCAGAAGGACAGGAATCAGCACCTCAGTTGATTTATTTGGTACTTTGGGCCAGAATGCCAAGACTTTATGATAACATGTTTTCATCTCAAATTACAGTAAAATCTTTAATTCCATGCAAAACAACTCTGTAAAGTATTGTACAAATGGAATAATTCAAGAATATTTTAATCATGTCACATTATGAATGACTTATGCTGCTAAAATGGCAAGGATATGCAAATAGAAACAAATGTCATTTCCAGATGCCATTTGAATGCATTCCTTTAATGTTTTCAAAACAAAGAGATTGCTTTTGTGGAAGATCAGCTCTGTCTGCAGGACTCACTGACTCACTGCTCCTGTCATCCCTTCCCCTGACAGAATGCAGCAAGAAAAGCTATATGGTATATGCTCACTGCAATTTCCTGCATTTTTCCTATTTGTCTGATCTCTGTCTGATAGATTGAAAAGGGTTCTGGGTCATCAAAAAAGAGTTCCTTGTTTTGGCAGACAAATATGTGGAGCAATTTTTCAGGCTCATCATTATTTCTCTGCATGTTGTTGCCTTCATTTTCCATGTCTATCCATAACAAAAAAGCCAATGAAAATTTGAAATGTTTCATTTTAGCTTAAAAAAACCGAGAATTATTACATGAGGTGACATGAATTCACCAAGCCTTTCACTTGAAGTTGGAAGGGGTGGGGTTTTTTGTTTTGGTTTGTATTTTGTTCTTTCACTCAGGAAGTGCCTTTGGCCTAATCTGCTCATAGCTGGTTTTGGGGTAGACTCACTTTGTTTTCCTCTACTCATATCTCTTTAATATCCTCATTCCAGTAAGCAGCAAAATAGGAATTTCTCTGGATTGAGATGCTGGCTGTAGAGATGCTCTGCAGCTTTGCCTGGAATTCTGTAGACACTGAGCATTAAAAGAAGGAGCTGCAGGATGCATTCTGCTCAACACAATAATATGTTGGTTTGTAACATGTTCCAGCTTACATTGAAATCCATGAGAGGTTTCTCTATATTTGGACTGAGTCTGAAGACTGTGCTCATTCAAGCAGTTCAGAATTGAGGGTGTAATTCAGTCTCACTGGTTGGCCATGTGCCCTAGAGCCTCTTATGGAGTTTAAGACGGGATAGTGCTGAAAGCTGGTTACCAGAGTCTCTAGCTGAGTTCCCCATGTCCTTTTGGCCACCTTAAACACACCAAAGCTCAGAGGCAAGCTGATTTTCTTTCCCCTCTTTGCTCACCAGTGCCTGACTAAGTGGGCAGTACAGTCTCTGGAGGATTTTCTGACCATAGGTGCCTCATGGGGTTGTTAATCTGGTGTCATATCACTGGTTATATGAAAGAACACAATAGATCTAGAAGATGGGGTAGGAAGCTAAGGATGATGTGGATTTTTCCTAAGTTCTTGCAGTTCTGTGTTTAAGATTCTTCTGAAGTTGCAGAGCTGGTGCCAAGTGAGAGTCACAACATCCCAGAGCTGCAGGTAGTTACCCCATTGAGCTGCCCAATCCTGGAATCCAGTGCAATATTTATGGAGACTTATTTCTCCACTGATTGCATTGGTCAGGCACTGGTTTTTGCTTTGGAGGACTGGAAGGGGGCAGGAAATGTCCTTTGGTGCTGTGATTCACCCAGGAAAAGCCTTTTACAATTGAGCTGAAGGTATGATCAGATGATACCATGAGTATTTTGAAGGTGTGAAATATCTGTAGGGTTTTTGAACTTTGTAAATGAGGAATATGGGAACCCTGTGATGGCTTTGAGACCCATTGCTGCGAGAGAGGAATTCCCCTTATCACTGGAAACCAGCAGTTGCACATCCTGATGTATAGTAATCCTCTTTAACTATGTTACTTGCTCTCAAGCTGTATTATTTTGGTGATTATTTGTCATGCCCTAATTTTCCCATCTTTTAGCTGTGCTTTAATTATAATTACTAGGATTAGACTTTAATATCTATAACAAAGATCAGCTTAAAATCCCACTCTGAAACAGGATGAAGCACTTCCATATAATTCTAGCAATCTGGTACAGATCAGCTGCAGAAGAATGGGTTAGGATGAAATTATTCCCTCTGATCAAAAAGATGTCAAATACTTGCAGGAAACCTGCAAAGCCATTGATTGTGCAGAGATACTGTTTATGTAAGGGGCTGGAAGCAAGAATCCAAGGTGTAATTTTGCCCCAAGATTTCCTGACCACTCAGACCTGTCGTATTAAAAACATGCTCATCTTCTGGGGATCTCAGCTGTCCAAACCAATCTCTCAGGGCCAAAAAATGGGGATTTTCTCCATCTTTTTAATACATCATTTATACCTTTAGTTACACACATATATACATTAGTTACATACATATTATTTATTAATAATATATATTATTTATTATTATACTTTATATATTTATATATATATAGTTACAAATATATATGATACCTGTCATCTGCCTAAAACTAGTGCTGTCACAGCAGGTACAGAGGGAATTGTCTTGTCTGTGGTACATTTGGGTTATTATTCTTTCACACCAATATTTGTGCTCACCAAAATATTCTTTTGCAAGAAAACAGTTCTTGCAAAACCAAGCTGAGATTAGATACCTGGATAAGAAGGATTAATTCTAAAGTTAGCATTTAGAGTTCCTTGGAAGCTCCAAAATGGGCCCAGCCATTAATATTTTCTGGAGATTTTCCCAGATATTTGATATCTTTCACTCACCCTTCCCCAGAGCACACAACTCCATCCCAGCAGGGGCAGCAGGAATGGTGTCTTCATATTGTCTTGCAGATCTTTATATTCAGGTTAGTATTCAAAGGTAGGTTACAAAAGAGTAGAAATCCCATTTTTTAATCAAATCAATGCCAAAATCAAATAAAGAGAGACAGGATTCCATGCAAGGAATATTAAAGCCCTGCTAAATTAGATACAGGTGTCACTTCCAATAGTCGGGGCACACACTGTCAGCAGATCCAGGATCCTATTTCTAAAATATTTCCATTTCCTCCAGATGACCCCAGCTCAAGAGAAGCACTGCTCACTGCCCATGCATTCATTTGAAGCACAAATACTGACAGCTCTAGCAGCTCGTTGTTGTCAGGTTAGTGAAAGCAGCCTGCCAAATTCACAGCTGGGAACCTGCAGTAGTTGTTTTGTCATCAGCCCCATTTCAACCACACTGCCAAATGTGAGGCTCTTCTGAGAGACCCCATCACTTACATTTCTTTGTTAGAACTTTTCATATACCACCAATACATGCTCACTATATTTTTTCCCCTACTGAAATCAAACTTGAAAGGCAAGGTTTGGACATACAAATCACGGTACCTGAGAGGCTCAGTCCCTCAGCTCTGCTGTTCCCAGGCGCTGACCAATGTCCTTGAAGTTTCCAGGAGAAGAGCTGGATTACAGCTGACCACAGTGAGACCTGGCCCCAGATTTACATCCCTCTGAAATGATGACCCTTGCAGAAATAGCTTTGGACAGGTAATAGGATTATCAGGAGGGAATTAGAAAATTCTGTTCATTAGTTTGAGCCAATGAAGCTGCAGACTGGAGAGAGGTTTAAAGGATTTGGTGCATAAATATAATTGGGCAGGGAGAAAAACAACTGTGTCCCAAGAGCCATCACAGATGGCACCTTGCTATTGCAGAGCCAGGTGTATTTAAAATGCTAGAGATGTACCAGTGGATTATAGGAATGGTGTAAGAACCCATTACTGGGTGCAGGAAAGCTGTCCTGACAACATTAATGGCCTTTTCAGTATTTCTGAGCTGTGATGGGACTCCAGTTTATAAAAAGGATAGAAGTATTTACAGAAATTTTGCTAATATTTAAATAAATCACCCGGTCATACCCAGTTACTCATTAAGCACAGACAGAGTGCAAATTAAGAATGGGTGAGAGAATTTTGTTCTATGGAAGAATATAAATGTCTTATGGGCATTAAATTCTAAGCAGTTTTAAATGGAAGGCTTGCATTTAAATACCCACATCTGTGACTGTGACATGTAGTTGGATACTCTGTAATCAAGAATATCACAGAATGCCAGAATGGTTTGGGTTGGAAGGGACCTTAAAGCCCATCCAGTTCTACCCCTTGCCATGGGCAGGGACACCTTCCACTAGCCCAGGTTGCTCCAAGCCCCATCCAGCCTGGCCTTGGACACTTCCAGGGATCCAGGGGCAGCCACAGCTTCTCTGGGCACCCTGTGCCAGGGCCTCACCACCCTCA
Source organism: Acridotheres tristis (assembly GCA_037013685.1). Taxonomy (NCBI): domain Eukaryota; kingdom Metazoa; phylum Chordata; class Aves; order Passeriformes; family Sturnidae; genus Acridotheres; species Acridotheres tristis. The sequence continues at coordinate 25,618,010 of CM072895.1, forward strand.
CACGGAACAATTTCTTCCTAACATTTAATCTAAATCTCTCATCTCTTAGTTTAAAGACATTCCCCTGTCCTAACCAAATCCATTCTCCGTGTCTTATCCACCCTGTCTAATCAAAATCAGCAAACTCGAACCAGTTAAAAAAACTTATATAGAGAATATCCTTCACAGGTTCAATATTGAGGGTTATTGCCCCATGTGAATATTGAGCAAGAGTTGCAGGGTACCCAGAGCTTTTGGAATTGTGTCTCTGGACGGGTCACTAGAGTGGCTGGCTGGTGGCTTAGGTTATCCAGGCTTTTGTTCCTGATGACACTGACAGCTCTCCAGGAGTGGGAGTACTTGTTAAGACTAGTATTCATTTAACATCATGTTCCTGATGTCAGAAAGGCTGGCATAAGGATAGCCCCTTCTTCTCCCAGTGGGGGAGTGTTATGAATGATATTCTATTTTTCCAATTTATCAAGCAACAAGATTAAATGTAGCAGCAAATTTTTAATAGTAACAATTATAAATGGATACAATTAAAGTATTAGAGATTAATACAATCAAAGTATTGGAGATGAATATAATCAAAGTATTGAATACATATATTTTAGGATAAGTAAAATTTGAGAGTGAGCAATTTAGTATAATTGAGGTTTGTATAAAGCATAAGCAAAACTGACCAGGGGTACGAGGAGAGACTCGTCCTTCCTCACATACCAAAGTATCAAGGCCAAAAATCCTACTTGTATACTATATGCTAATACATATTAATACAGAATTTTCTGGAAAACTCCTCCTAGTTTCTATTTCTAAAATCTATGTCACTCTGTTGTGTTGTGCATGCTCTACTAGTAGACAGGGGTCTCTCATCCTTTTGAGGGTCTTATTTACGATGAAGGCTCGTTGTCTTCATCAATGAGGTGTGACCTGCAGGTAGCCCATGCACATTATGTAACTGAGCAGACGTTTTCCATAACAAAACTTTAATTGAGTCCCATGCCTGGAATCATCCCTTTTTGGCCCATTTCAAGATTGAAACTTTCTATTTCTAGATGCTGCTTACCAAACCTACATCCTTCTACTACTCCCTTCTAACATCTGGAAGAATACATCTGCTTTGTCTCACTTATTTCCTTTTTTGCTTTGTACCAATTATTTTCTATTGATATGAGTACAATTTTGCTAACATAGTTACAATTTAATTAGCACAAATCACATTTATCACAGGGAGGACCAGGTTAGGGGACCTTTTCACAACTGGATGTTATCAGGTCCACAGGAGATGGAGTGCCCAGGAGGACTGAGAGGGCTGGCCCATGTCCTCAGGGCCACTGTCCTTGTCTGGTCCCTAGGGAGGCACAGCTCTGTCCAGTCAGGGGGTCCCTAGTGCAGGACTGGTGTGGGCTGGGGTCACTGGAGCAAGTCCAAGGAAGGGCCACAGGGATGATCGAGGGATTGGAGTATCTGTTGCATGAGGAGAGACTGAAAGAGCTGAGTGTGTTCAGCTTGGAGAGCAGAGGGCTCAAGCAGATCTCATCCATGTCTGTGGATATCCAGTGGGTGGGTATGAGGAAAAGAGAGAGGCTCTAGGCAATGGTGCCCAGGGACAGGACAAGAGACACTGGGCACGGACTGAAACACACAAAATTCCTGTGAACTGAGGAAAATGCTTTTTTACCATGAAGGTGGCAAATGAGGAATTAGGGAGCCTTTGTCCTTGGAGTTTCTCAAATCTAGCTGGTGAGTCCTGGGCAGCCTGGTCTAGCTGGCCCTGCTTGAGCAGGGGCTTGGACTGGAGGCCCAGTTTTAAAAAACACCCCATGATTCTGAGAAAGCTAAAACAGCAACAGTTTCTTTTAAAATGAGACATTCCAGTTCAGTGACATTTTCCCCCCCAACTTCCAGCATATATGTAGAATTTTATATACAGTTGTTCTTTGCTTGTTTGCCTGGTTTTGTTCCCTGTTTGCCTAGTGGAAGGTGTCTCTGTCCAAGGTAGGAAGTTGGAATGAGAGGAGCTTAAAGGTCCCTTCCAAGCCAATCCACTCTGGGATTTCAGGACTTTGTGTCTCTCTTTGCTAACCTGTCCTAAGTTATTTCCCACTTGATGTACATGAGCTGCCAGAGAGACCAGGTTCTTAATTCCTTTCACTTTCTTATGAACTATCTAAATGTCTTTTACGAGATAGTTGTTAATTTTTAATGGAAGATCCCATTAAATTGAGAATCTCACTTAGCTCACTTCCAAAGGGCAAATCAAGAAATTTAGTTCCCTGTGAAAACATATAAAATCATAGCATTGTGTAGGCAGAATTTAATTCAGCAGTGAAGTAGTTGATGGAACTTTTCCAGGGCCCCACAGGAGGACACAGACAGGGGAAAGGGGCCAGGCAGAGAATTCCTAAATATACACTTTTCAACTCCCAGTTCTTTGAATATTTAAGCTGGCATTCTATTGGATACTGCTTTGTATTTGAGCAGGTTATTGAATATCATGGTTTCTAAATGTTAAACCGTCTACTTTTTCCTGTTTTGTCCATTTTTTGCAACTTCAGACTGTGAGATGTTCTCTTATTTTGGTGCAAGGCCTGGATATAGTTTAACTCTACCACCTTCTAGGTTCTCCCTGCTGCAAGTCACAGGAATAGGAAAAAAAATATTTAAAACTTCCAGCATGTCCGTGGAGGAAACATTTAAATTAGCATGTCCAAAAAGGCTTTGTCAGGCCTAAAAATGACATTTTGAAATAATTTCGTCTTCTCCAGCTGGTAAGCTTTACTAAACTTTCGGGGTTGTCCTGTTTTTCTCTCTCTCGCTCTTTTAAAAAATTATTATTATTATTATTATTATTATTATTATTATTATTATTATTATTATTGTTATTATTATTATTACATATATTTTCTTTCCTCTTTGCTTCTGGTGAGATATCATTTCTACAACTTTAGGTTAAAATATGATGCTCTTAATGTTTTTAATTTAGTTTACATTTTCACTGCTAGGGACTGCATTGTACATGCCACAATTTCAGACAAAATATCTGTCAAAAAAATTGATTAATGGTGTTATTTTGTGATAGTTTTATATCTAATGATGAAGAATTTGCACTTGCAGGAATATCTACAAAATTACAGTTGTTCATCACTGGCTCAAAAAGCCCCTTTGTTGCAAAAAGATGGATTAAATCTTGACGTGGAAACTGATCCTAAACCAATTAGGAAAACTCCATTTGTTTGCATTCTTGTCATTAAGTTAAGGAAGATTAAAATGTAGAGCAGGAATAGGAGCAATGTGTTTTCCACACTCAATTTGTCACGGAGCTGCAGCTGCCCTGTTGGAGGTCTGAGGCAAAACAAGGCTGAAAACTGTGGCCCATTTGGGTGCTTTTCCACTGAAGAGATCAGAGCAGCCTCCTGCTGTCAGGGAGAGACTGGTGCCACCTTCCCACTGCCCTTCTGTGTTTCTGCAGTTTGTGTCACAACTGCTGTGCTGGTGTTCCTCTGCTGTGGCCCGGTCTCCATCAGAGACGATGGCTCTGCTCCTGCTGGCAGTGACCTTCCTGCCTTTGAAGAGGGATGAGGAGAAGCCATATTCCCAACTGGCCAGCCTCTGGCATGGGACTTCTGCTCCTTCATCCTGGCTGCCCAGCCTGTGTGCCCTGAGTGATGCCAGGCCTTGGCAAGGCTGGGCTCAAAGGTTGGTGTGCAGCAGAGACGTCAGGAACACCTGAGCTGCACCAGACTGGGACCCTGTGGGGCTCGGGCACTGGAAGGTTCCTTTAGGGAGTCATTTGTTTGATCTCAGGAATCTGGAGCTTTCTGTGCTTCCTGGCACAGACCCCCTGGAAAACACTGCTCTGGACCTGAAACCTTGGAGAAGGCTTGCAAATATAAATGAGTTAGAAATCACAAATGTGTAGTGGATTAGATGTGTGTATTTTCACTGGGTTTTAGATTTGAGGTTTTACTGTATAGTGGTGGTGATGTGACAAGATGGAGAATTTTGGGTGGTGTCTTTTTCTTTGTTCATCTTCTTCTTCCTTCTTCTTCATGGAACTTAGGTAGTAACTTCTGGTTGGTCAATCTAATGTTACTCTAAGGGTTGTGGGAATCTATTATTGAGTCAAAAGGATAAATAATGTAGGTGTTAGACTTTTACTGGTTTGTTTAACTCTAAAAGGCCTTGAAGCAGGCTCAGCTGGAGCCATTTTCCCTACTTCTAGCAAGGAGATAGAGGTGCTGTCTTATATACTGTAATTCTTTGATAAGATATAATAAACATCCAAGTCCAAACACGAGAAATGGTCTCAATCACCTTTCTAATAATCCTGGCTCTGAGGGAAAACAGATGAGACTGATGACAAACCACTAATAAGTGGTGCAAAGTCCAGCATGCACTCCCACAGTCATTCCCTCGGTTTTAGGAGCGCTTTGTCCTTTGAGTCTATTTACCACCAAAATCTGTTCCAGAAGGGTCCATACACAACTGCTGAAAGCATTCGGTGAGGGGTGTAACTGCTTCTGAATGAGCTCATCACTGCGTCCAGAGGGATGATCCTTATCCAGATCCTGCTTCAGTATAATGACTTTGTGGTCCAAACAAATTCACCAAGCTTTTGATTTTCCCTTTTTTTCTCTCGAACGTTTGACCTTTCTTCAGGGCTCTGTTTTGCACGATTCCGTGTTGCCCGTAGAGGTCGGTGTTTGCCTGGGAAAGCAGAGCCGGGTGCCTGGAGCAGAGCCGCGGTCTCTGTCCTTACGTCCTCTTTCCTTCAGAGGTGCTTCTCCCCCTTCCCCGTGATAAAAACATTACATTCATCTCTTCACAGCTTCTAGAGCTGTACCTGAGAAGGAAGGTGCTGTGTGTATATTGGTACATCATTAGGCTCTGCTACCTTTAGCAGATTTTAAAAGATGAAACATGGTGTTTCAAAAAACTCCCAAGAACTTGACATTTCATAAAATATTTGCATATCTTAAAGAGGAGTAGAGGATAATTCAGAGTGATAACTGTGCCTGTAGTTATCATCTTATATATATTTTATGCCGTCATTTGCTGGCTGAGCACATGAAACGTTTTCAGTGATGTGGTTGTGGAACGAAGTGCTCCCTTCTTTATCCTGACACCCACCCCCCATGGTTTGTCAGGGATAGTAACAGCATGAGAGCAATTACACCGTCTGCCAGAGATTATGGAAGATATTTGGGGAAATAAAGTCCATGGAGCGGTTTTGAGTGAGGAAAGTATAAAAGCTGTCACTCAACAACTGGGTTATGTTTTGTAAGGACTGTCTCCTCAAATGTTCTTTATATTAACCACAGGTAATGTTCCTAAACACATTTAAATATTTTGTTTTAAATTAGTTTCTGTGTGCTTTCACGTGGAAAGTGAGGTGAGAATTAATAGTATTTTAATTAATAGTTCTCTGTGTTCCTGTATTTAAATTGGCCTAATTCCTCTTTGAAGAGTGACTGTTATTCTACAAAAATCAAACCAATCGATTTAATTGGATAGTTCTTGGGACCCCATTCATTGAGAAGTTTCTATGAGGGATAGGTTATCAATGAAATTATTATGGAAAGTGTGGTGTGCCCAGTGCTTTTGGAAATGTATTTGTGGATATCTTCAGCTAAAAGTGCTTATACATCGTTTGTAATACTCATTTTTCCTCCTTAAATGTGTTGTCTCCTCCTAAAGCATCTTGGCAGTGGCTGAGGGATTCTCAGTGTTGAAATCCTGTTTGCACTCAGGTGTGCTCCCCCTCACTATTTATTAACTTAACTTCCCAATTCTACTTTTTTAATATATTTTTTTAATTTTTATTTTTAGATAAGTGGATAGGAAAAGCATGATGTATGGCTTTCTCAATTTACATCTAGGCAAATGAAGATCGCTCTCTTTCAGATTTTCTTTGGAATCTGAAGCTGGAAGTGAGTACTGTTACCTAAGGCATTGAAATACTCCCTTTCACCTCAGTTTCTGTTGGCTTGGTGTGTTTAGGCAGCAAATTCCTTCACCAGAACAATGGGTAAAGGGTGAGGCTGAGAGCTGTTAAATGATGCAGTTTCTACACTGATTTGTTGCCACGTAATGAGACTTTTGTGCCTCTCTCACTACTGATACCTCTGCTTGCTAACATTGAATGGCATCTTGGAGTGAGATGAAGCAATTCTCCCTTTGTCTTTTCGTAGGGGTTTACCATGTATGTGTTTCCACAACACTGATATATGACCTTCATTTTGCCACCCATCAATACGATCATAGAGTTCTTCGTGTTGGAAGAGACCTTAAAACTCCTCCAGTCTCCGCTCTGCCATGGGCAGGGACACCTTCCACTAGCCCAAGTGCATTGCTCCAAGCCCCATCCAGTCTGGCCTTGGACACTTCCAGGGATACAGGGACAGCCACAGCATCTCTGTCCCAGGGTGTCTCCACCTTCATATCGAAGAATTTCCTCCTAAAATCTAATCTAAATTTCTCCTTTCACCTAATCCATTACTCCTTGTCTTGTCACTACAGACCATAGCAGAAACCTCTCTCCACCTTACTTCTAAGCCCCCTTTTGGCACTGAAAGGCTGTAGTAATGTCTCACCAGAGCATTGTCTTCTCCAGGTTGAACAACCCCAACTCTCTCAACTGCTCTTTAGAGGGGGCTGCTCCAGCCCTCTGACAATTTTTGTGGTCCCTCTGGATCAGCTATAACAGGTCCATGTCCTCCTGTGCTGGGCCCCAGGGCTGGGGCAGCTCTGCAGGTGGGGTCTCACCTGAGCAGGGTAGAGGGGCAGAATCCCAATCCCTTTCCTACTGCCCACACTCTGAGAATGCAGTCTTTGTCTTTCTGCATGCCAGCACTCATGGCCAGGAATGTCCCAGTATCCCCAAATCCTTCTGTGCAGGGCTGCTCTCAATCCCAGCACCATCTGTGCTGGTACTGGGGATTGTCCTGACCCGGGTACAGCACCCGGCACTCGGGATTGCTGAACTTCATACAGTCTCAATTGTCAGGAAAATTAATCCACAAACACCAGAGGTTTATGCCCAAAAAGGAGACAGAGGAGTCCTTTTTGCTTTATTTGAATAAAGGGAGAGGCCATGGGGCATTCCCCTGGGATCTCTGAAATATTTGAGAGCCTCCCTTTTTATCCTAATTTCTTGGCTGCATTTCCCTCTCTCTTTCTCCATTAACTGAGGTACAGAGTTTGGAGCTGACCCTGCTGTTTCCTAGAGCCAGGCTGCCCAGCTCCCCCTGCTTTATATGATGATTCCAAGGATCAGAGCACGCATGGGTGACATGGTGGAGAGCCAGTCTGTGTGTGGTAAGTCATCTCCACGCAATTTGGAATCACAGAATATCCTGCGTGGGAAGAGACCCACAGGGATCATGGAGTTCAACCCCTGGCCCTGCACGGAGACCCCAACAATCCCACCCTGTGCATCCCTGAAAGCATTGTCCAAATGATTCTGGAGCTCTGGCAGGCTCTGTCACTGAGAGCCCAGCAAGGGCCTTTTGGATTTCTCTCCTATTTGCCTGCTTCAAAACAAACCCAAACAAACCATTTCTAACAGCAGAGGAGTGCAGACCTTGCTGGTCTCCTTAAGCTCCTTCTCAGATTTCTCTTCAATGTCCAGCTGCTCCTCCAAAGTTTATTTAAAGGTGAAAGCCATGGGCAGCAGTGAAGCTCTAACTGCCTGTGCTGATATTGTGGGGTTTGTGTAGTTTATCAAGGGCATCTTTTGGCAGCTCTTCAGAGAATCCACCAAGGGAATGTCAGGCTGCCTGTGCTGGCTCCCTGCGTGCAGAGTCTGGTGGGAGGTCTGTATGAGGGCTGTGGTTACAACACAGAGGGAAAATGATTATAAAACTAGGGGGTGGACGAAAACAAAAAGGGCGGAACTTCCTGGGGCAGACAGTTATTTATATAACTGTCCTGATATAATACTTCACATCATAAAGTGATGCAGGGCCAAACCTGACGAATTTGGAGCAAAATGAGGAAATAAGTCAGCAGTACACGCAGGTATGTAATCAGCACATAATCCAGAGAGGCCTTTGGAAGGAGCCTCTGTTGGTCATGGGGCCCAGTCCCTTGCGTCATGGAAGAGTTGAACCGTGCTGAGCCTCCCGTCCAGCGAGGCCCAGGGCTCATCACGGACACTGAAGAGGTTTCTTGGCAGCTGCTGCACTGTCCAGCTCTGACAAACAAAAGGACCGTGGCGTAGCATTGTTGAACTCTGGGAAGCGACAGTAAAAAATGGGATAGCTTGGGCTGCATGGTTACTGCATCCCAGGAACTCTCGGCCCAGTGTTTTCAGTGGAAAAGTATACATTTGTATATTCAAAAAGTAATTTTTCTTTCTGAACAGGAGTCATGGAACATGTTCTCTGGGAGCTGAAATTCAGGGCTTTTTCTGTCTGAGTTTTTGCTAAAGAATCTGGGATTCAGATACATGTTTATATATATATATATATGTGCGTGTGTGTCACCTGTATACATTTGTGTTGCACACACATTTAGACCTGGCAGAGTGTGACTTCTTGAGTTGCTTCTGCTTCCTTGGAGGAACTGAAATATTACACTAGTTTAATTAATTGAAAATTACTTTTTCAATCAAGAATTGCCCTTTTAGTGCAGTGAGTTATCCAAACAGACTGTGTCTTATCCATGTATGATCCTAGAAAAAGTTTGTAAAGAATTTTTGAGATTTTAGATCCTTTGTGAATTGTTAGCCTTGGGTATTTGAGATTCAAATTTCTTTTTCATGTGACTTAGTAAAAATCTAGAGTGGGATGTCATGCTAACTCTGCTTTTTAAGTGACCATGGTATAAATTTTAGCTTGAAATGTTTCCTCCACTTTATGTTCTGTTGTCCCTTCTTGTAGTATGTTGATGTCCAAATTCCCTTTCTTATCCTACCCAGGGGAGCTCTTGACATCTATGAATTTTTGGTGTGAGGACAGAGATGCAGGAAGGATTGGGCTGACAGCTCTTGCCTGAGCACTGCAGGCCTGGAGCCTGCTTTGAGGACCCAGTTTGGTGTTACCCTGGTGCAGCTCCCGAGTTCTTGGTCTGGTCTCACTCTTTGCCTTGGTACCCCGTCACCCTTTTGCATCTCCAGCCACTTCATGTTCTCTGTGGCAGCATATAAAATCATCTTTATGTTCTGGTTGCTGCATTGTGACTCTGCTCTTTTCTGACTGAAAACTACTTTCTTGAGGTGAGCTGTTACTTACAGAGTGATGTAACTTTTACCCTTCATAAGGTTCTTGAACCTTTCTTTACCAGTCCTTTCCATGGATTTTTCATAGTCTTTAGCTCTCTTTCAAGTCTTTGCCTTTCCTCAGGTGCCACTACAATAATGGGCTAATTGCTTAGATTCCCAAACTCAGAAAGATAGGAACAGACTAGAAGTAGGCCCTTGGCCCTTTCTGCTTTCCTTGGGCATTTCTGTTGCCTCATCAGACTTTTCAAAGAGTTGCTTTGTGGAACCTGCCAGTCATGACCTGAGGAGGATTCCTGCCTTGTCTGGCACAGTGTCAATGCTCCGTGCCTAACTCTATAATCTGACAGATACCAGATTTTAAGGGAAAGAGATTGTTTTCTCCATTTCCTGGGGCTTTTACTTTCTCTGTTATTTAAACTAATGCATTTCTTAAATCATACTTGTGTTGGCTCTCATTCTTGCCTGATTTATGTGTTAACATGTCTGTGCTGAAGGCTCTTTCCTTTTTCCATAAGCCTCCAAGGGTCTAGAACTTTACCAGCATTGCAGCCTAATCAAAATCATACCTTAAAATCCTCCACTTCTAAACACTTGTGTAAAATAAGCAGCTACTTTATTTTCACTGGCTGTGGAAATCTGTGGCCATTAGATTTTAGATCTGAGAAATAATGTTTGTGAACATCTCTCACGAGTTTATTTCCTGAGCAGTGGGAATGCTGGGAATGGCATATTCCTCTGCTCAGAAATGTGCAGCTGCAGAATATATCAAAATACGGTATTTAGATGAATGTTTAAAGGCTGGCTCTGAGGAAAGAGGATGATTTGAAGGTAATTACTGAAAAAATAATCCTTTACAGATTATTATAAATGGACCTGTCAATATCTAATGGAGGCCCTTCTAACTCAGCTCCTGAAGAGGTTGTAGAAATGCACATAGGAATCAGTCGTAGCACTATTCTTATTTTACCAACTGAATCATAAAGTATCCAGGGAAATGCTGACAATTATTGCTTGATCCTTATCATTTTATCAGCAATGATTGCCTGGCTAATCACTGTGAATATTTAAACCTCAGGTTCTTTTCCTTATAAGAATATGATCACTATCCAGCAGAAGGAAGAGGTCTGCAGGGCTTTAGTTTTCATATGTGCTTACATATTTTTTCTTATCTTTCTGCGGATCTGATATTGCCAGCTTGGACGAGCTCACTAGATCTTTTGCTCAAAGAGTTTAGTATAAAAATTGAAAGGCAGAAGGACATCCGTGGTCAAGACTCTCATTTAGCTTGGAGTAGGACCTTCCAGTGTGATGGCATGGTCTCTTCTGGCAGTCTTTCATCTGACACCAACTTGTTCGGGAAAACTGGAACCCCTGCCCATCTTGAGATTTAGATATTAACAGGAGTGGCCTTTAGAAACTCCTGTGCTGTGTGTGAGCCCTGCAGCTGTCCTGTGTTGTTTATAAGTCAAGAGCCCAAAGCCTATGACATGAGAAATAGGGATTTGCTTGTAAACCAGCATCTGGTCAGGACATACCAGAGGTTATAGGATGAATGTGTAATATTGAGGCTGAGTGCCCCTGGTCTCACCACCTAACCCCCTTAGCCTCCTCTGAGAAATCCCAGGCCATGTAATCCAGGGGAGGAATTAAACCTTCACTGTCATCAGCCATCAGGTGAGAGAGGAATGTGCTCGATGCACCACATCACCATCTCATTGTCAGCAGTGATTCATGAAGTGCAGCTGAACTCCAGGGTGTCCTGAATAAAATAAATCCATCCAGGGAGGTCTCACCAGGACACGCACATGAATCTTTGTGTGTGAAGAAGAAGCTGAGTATTAGAGTGGTGAGGCCCTGGCACAGGGTGCCCAGAGAAGCTGTGGCAGCTCCTGGATCCCTGGAAGTGTCCAAGACCAGGTTGGATGGGGCTTGGAGCAATCTGGGATAGTGGAAGGTGTCCATGCCCAAGGAAAGAGATGAAACAGTATCAGCTCTGTGGTGCCTCCCAACCCAAACCATTCTGGGATTCCATGTGACACGTTGTACAGCTGTGCTGCGGTGTTCCCAGTGGAGAAATCCATGGAGGTGTGTGTGGGTTACTGTCACACCTTTCCTCTATTGCCCTTGCAACAGGAGGAAAAGGAAAGAGGCAAGTGAGATTTCAGCTATTTTCATAGTTACAAGCAAAGGATTTCTGAAGAGCCTGCACAGCAGTGTCAGCACCAATTCGGACTGGGTGTGCTGGGCCAGCCAATGATTTACTGGAGGGACTGCAGGGAGAGAAAACCATGTGTGTAAATGTTTGGTTTTCACGGCACAGAGTTAGTTTTTATCTCAAGACAAATACCACTGAGTTGTTCTGCAGAGATGTAGCCCTTTGCAAGGAATGGGACTTGTAAGTAGCAGTGGCAGGCAGGTGATGAGGAAACACTGTGTGGATGATGCAAGTACCTGAAAGGAGGATGGGGGAAGTGAATGCTTAAGGTGAAATGAATGCTTCTTGCTCTTTCCAGGTGTAATAAAGAATCAGAGTTTTACAAATAATTGAAAATAGACTAAAACACTTTAAAAAGACATAATCTTCTTCCTCCTTTTCCTCCTTGGCAACAGATGGAGAGTGATCCTGCCAGAACCACTTGCTGCTCGCACACTTTCAGCAGCCCCTAGGGTTATGGATAACTGATTTTAATTCCATCAGGATGCTGTAATTTATGTTCCATGGCTGAGCAGACACATCTAGCCTGGGCTTAGGAGACCACAAAGTTGGCTTTGTCATAACCCCTCTCCACAGCTGTTACTGAAGGTTGTAGTTGTTATCTTCTCCTATATTTTTTCTGCCTTTAGGGTTTGCTGTGTAGTTTCATAAACTGAAATAGGTGAAGCAGCAGCTCTTGGAAAGGAGACAGTTTCTCATTTTTGCTGACTTTCCCCTAGTGTCTCACTGGTAAAGTTTGAAAATCTTCTCCAAAATGGTAGATAAGGCTGAATCTAGTAATGGAAAAACCTCATTCTCCTGTTCCAGTGGTTTAAGTGTTGACCCCTTCCAGACAGGTATTTTGGCTTCTCTTTGCTGCAGCAAGAAAATATGGAGATGAATGAGGTAGGAATGGCTGTCTCCTCCTGCTTTGGGGTTCTTTGTGTATACATTTGGATATTTCAGTGGGTTGCTCCAATATAAATATTTAAAGAAAAACAACAGAAACCCCCAGCTGAAGTGGAGATGAGCTCCAGAGTTGCTTCAGAGAACATCTGTGTCAGGACAGCTCTTGACTGCGAAGGAGGAGGGTAGAGCATGTAACCAAAAGATGGAAGATAATTGCTAGGCAAAATCACAACCCAGCCTGACACTCCCACCCTGGTCTCCAGACAGGGAAAACAGGCTTTGTGTCAGACTGCAGGGGGCTGGGAGGAAAGCCACAAAACCTCCCTCCTTTATCCCTGCTCCTCAAAATGCCAGAGTGGTTTTCCCACTGTCCTGAGCCCCCCGCAGCTGCTCATACGTGTGGGGAGTCCCCTGGAGCACAGCATGGGGTGAGAACGGAGCCCATGCAGGGCAGGAGCACCATCTCCCCAGGATTAAAAATGTCTCAACTATTGCAAACTCTGTGGGGAAGAGCTGCTTTCCAAAGCTGTTTCCCAAAGAAAAATTAGAAACAGTCCCGTAATCCCTATACACAAACACTGGAGCAAATATTGCCAATGATCAATAAAGGACAGTCACATAACTTTATTTATTTTAAGTTGTCTGGGATGTCTTTTCCAACCATAAGGATTCTATGATTTAATACTTACAGCCAAAGAAACTTTCTGCTTTCCTAGCTCAAGAGGCCCCAGCACAGGGGTTTAGGGATCCGGTGAAAGAAAAAAATGGATATTTCTGGTTTTACTTTTTTTTTCATTCATCTGCTATGACTTCAATCTCTGAAATAAAAGAAATGGTTGTGCTCTTATGATCTTTTTGATCAGTTTTTGTTTTCTTTTTGAAGTAAAAGTACTTTATTTTCTGAAGTTACCTGAGTGCAGCCATCAAACTATGGATCTGTCTGGCATGCTAGATGGATTCTTGAAGACATGTTAAGTACATAAAAATTTTTAAAATAAGCAGATTTAATTCTCTTTCCTCTCCCCTTTCTATTAGGCCAATTGTGAACTTCTGAACTGGAAAAAAAACCACCTTTTTTTCCTGCCAGAGCCCCTTGATCTGATCCATTCTGTTGATTTGGCACAGCCTGGTTTTTGGCAGCTGGGGTGGGGGGAAGGCCCCAGGGGTAACTTTTGTGAGAAGCTTCTAGAAGCTTTCACTGTGTCCGACAGAGCCAATCTCCGATGGCTCTGGAGATGGACACGCTGCAGGCCCAATCAGAGAGGTTGGGAAGGCCTCTGTAATGCCATATTTAAGAAGAAAATCCAAGCAGCACGCACACAGGTGTTTTTCCAGGGCTGGCGAAGGCCGCCGCCGGGAGCCGTCCCCGGCAGGGCGCACGGCAACGTGCCGCGGCCGACGCCATCTCGGGGTGGCCACAGCGAGCCTGGCCTGCCTGGCCACCCCCGGCCAGCGGAGCCGCGGGCACAAGGGCAGGGCCAGCGGCTTCCCCTTGCCGGCACCGCACCGAGAGAGGCCTTGGAGCCGCCCCTGCCCCGCCATGGTGGCGGCGCTGCTCGGCCGGCAGCGGGACGCGGAGAGCCATTTCCCCGACAGAGCCCAAACGACACCAACCTCTCAGTGCTGGGGCAGCGTCCAGAGCCTTTGAGCCAGTGGGACTCGTTGGCAATGGCACCCACAAGTAGCAGCTTTTCTTCTAGTCAGAGAAAAGGAGGAAGTGAGGACATGTGAGGGAAAACAACACAGCAACACCAAGGTCAGTGGAAAAGAAAGAAGGAGAGGAGATGCTTCAAGTGTCGGAGCCGAGATTCCTCTGCAGGCTGTGGTGAGGAATATGGTGAAACAAACTGTCCCCTTGTAATGCATGAAGTTGTTATAGATGGGTGGTGTGATGATTGGCTCTCACAAATGAGGAATGGATATCCTGCGTGTTAAAAAACTTTGTTAAGGTTTAGAGTTCTTTTGATGTGTGACTCCGCTGTTGTAGGTTGTTTCCTTTTTGTCCTTCCTTTAATCCTCTCTTTTCCCGACTGTATGGTTGCCCCCAGACAGCCGTGGTTGTCATATCTGTCACAGATATGTGGGAGGAGGGCTTGTACCCATGGCCCCTGCATGAGGCAACCAGTTTTTAAAGATTTTGCTGTGTTTACAGTGAAATTTTTCAGTTAAAAATGTCCTGATGGCTTCTAATTCCTTCTCTCCACCAAGCTAAAATAATAAACAAATGAAACCAAAAGGTTTCCCCTCAGTGATAAATCAGTGCCCACCTGACCTCTGTTCCAGGCTTGGAAGGAAAGGATTCACCATTTTCAATGCCAGCTGGGGCTGGCAATGACTACAGAGCCTGTTATTCACTGAGTTTAACATTCAACATCACGCTGAGGAGCAAAACATATTGCCCAATGCCTCGGAAGAGATGACTCCATCTCATGAGCTCTCTTCCTTTGTCCTCTTATTTTCCGACTGGATTCATAATTTTGACTTGGTGTCAAAGCACCCTTTCAGTTTGGAGCCCTGGAACCTGGGATGTGTCACAAGACATTTGCTGGTGCAGATGCTGACTTGGGTTTCTCTTCCTCTCTCAACTGCCCTGCTCCTCCTCCAGTGTATCCTTCAGCATGGGGTGAGTGCACGTAGCCCCTTCACAGTGAAAAAAAATGAATCACAACCTATTGTAGTTTACTCATTTTGTTATTTTTCTAGGTTACTGATTCATTCAAATTTCGGAGCAAATTTTCGTGGTAAGATCTAAGGCGTCAAAATATCTTCCTCAATGTTTGATTATCTTGGCTGCTGAAATTTCCTTTTTGAGATGTTTTGACTGGAAACAATGATGGTGGACTCAAAAGTAATGACTCACTTTCAGAGAATGGGGACTTATTTGAATTCTTGGAATTCAAGTAGGGGAATATGCAAAATACCTCTCCACATTTTCACAAAGGTTTAGTGTGTGCAAGCCAGGTGGTGACCGTGGGTAGGTTTTAAGAGGATGACTTTGAACTCATACATTTGAGAGGAGAAGTGTATCCAGGGACAGAAGAGTGTGGCCTTTACTTTGGTAAATTAATAAAATTGATTGAGTTAATGAGATCATTAGTGTTTATGTATGAACCTCAACCCAGCTTGTTTGTCCTACTGTGGCACAGCAGGTAATTTGTTCACTGCTCAGCAACTCTTCTAGTAAATGTTTGGCCGTTGCTCATTCTGCTTCATAAATCACCTGGCAAGTGATGTGATTACAAAAAAGTATTTCTAAATATGTGGTAGCAGAAGGGTAACTCAGGGAGAGGCAGGGGTTAATCTCTCATGAAATGTTAATGAAACTACTTTTAATACTTTCATGATCAGCTAACTGCCTCACTTCTTAGTCACACAGGGATGGCTTTGCTTTCTGGTTGTTTCTTGTGGCTCAATCCCTTTCTGGCTTTTCAATGTAAAGCTCAGTGACAGATCGAGGTCCCTTAAGACTTCCACGTTCAACTTTTGTCTTGGCTTTAAGCACAGCTCAGTGAGCTACACCTTAATAAAACTGAATTTATCCATAAAACTTAGGTTATTTATTTCTTTTGATTTTGGACAGCACAGCTGCGACCAGGAGGGTCACTGACATAATGCAGGTTCTTTTGCAGCATCATGTTCCTCACCTGAAAAACGACCTTGGTCACTCTTTCAGGAACAACATCAGGAAAAGAAAAGATAAAGTCAGGGTTCTGGGTTCCCTTTTGTCACCCACTGTCTGTTCTCTATTGATGCATTTTAGGCATTTTGAATGTAACTTGTTTGGGAAAATTGACGCTAATTTGACAGACTGCTTCCAAGCGAATAATTAACTGCCCAAACTTACCTTTTTCTACCCTTCATCAAAGGCAATACATCTGAAACCAAACAAAATGGTAGTTCTTCATTGCTGCTGTGGTGTCTGTGCCTGACTCAGAAGACATGACACAGGTGTAGGAATGACTCTCTTAATTTCCATTTTTCTGTTCTGAGGCTGGAAAATCCCCAAATTACACAACCTGTCACTTGGCCTTGGTGTTGGTATGTGGGTGATGTGTAAATGTCCTGCTGCCCCTTCCTGCCTGCAGGGAACCTGCTGGGGGCATCTCCAGGATCTCCTGCAGGTAGCAAGCTCTGCTCTCCAGATCATATTGTCCCCCTGACATTTTGCCCAAGGTACATAATCCAGTGGGAAGCATTTCTGCTCTGAGTGGGCCATGCCTGGAAATGCCTGTGCTGATGAGGTGGGTCCTACTCACACGAGAAATCTGGATTTAATCACAGTTTTCCACAGTGTGTCTCAAATTCCTTACAACAGAACAGGGGTTGAATAGTCTTGAACATCAGCCGAAGGGCTGGTTGCTATTATGACAATAAGATGAATTTGCTTCTTCCAGTAATTTCAGTCTGCATCAGATTTTGTGTGTTGAGATTCTTCTGATTTCTGCTCAGCTTTGCTGAGAAGGGAGCTTGTAAAAGAGGCTTCTTTGTTTGTCAGGTTTGTTCTCAGTGCTTCAGCCAGTACAAGAAATTTAGCTCCAATTGTTCTTAAAATTCCGACACAGTAACTGGCAGATTTTCTAGGTGTCTGCACAGAAGCTTTGAACAACACCCACAGAAAGGAAAATTACTGTTCTGACTAACGTATTGCAGCTGAGGAGTAATAAAGAGAAATAATCCAGTATTCTAGGAATTTGCATGAATTTACTTGATTTTAAACAATCCTTCTAATTTTAATCCTTGTTTAAAGCAGAACACACCCTGCCAAACTGTGCTATGGTGAGGGTTTTATTTTTCCTTTCCCCTTTTCCAGTCCTGTGGTTGAATTGTTCCATAATTGCAGCTATTTGAATCTGAAACTCTAATTATAAGGACTTGAAAGAGTGAATGCAGAAGACATGAATACAGCATGTGAGGAATTCAATGTTCCTCTCTGTGAGTTAGAAGGGTTTATACTCTAATCTCTTCCCTAAAATGTAGAAAATCCCATTTTAGCAAGAGACCAAATAATATGAGACTCCTTTTCTTTTTTTCCTTCGGTGAGGAAAAGTTGCAAAGTGCATTTATGCTGCTCTAGCTGCAGACTTGCTGCCCTAAATATTTTAATGTCTATCTTATTATAGATATGTAATATTGTGGTCACAGTTTTTTTTTTTCAGGTCTTAAGAGAGCCACTGTCCTGTATGCTGCTTTTTGGAGTGGGTATTTATTTATTTTCTAGGTATTTGAGACACCTGCACGTGGCAAATCCCTCTTGGAAAGCAGCAAATCTGCCATATCCTAAAGGTCTGATGACCTGTAGATACCAATTCTCCTGAGCAACGATCTCCTCCCATCATAATCCAGGTATAATTAATCTTGTCTCCGTTTCCTGGCAATGTAACTTAAAATGAACCTGGCTGCTCTGTATTCCATCAGTCCTTGGTCCAGGAATTTTTTCCATCCTTACAACCCCTGTAAAGACCTCCTGGCCCAGAAGTAGCTGCTGCTGGAACCACCTTGAGCATCTTTATTTTGCCTGGAGACAAAAACATCCCACTTTTTTTGATAATTTCCCATTTGTTTGCATAATCTCCTGATAAAATTCTAGAGGAAGATTATTCATGTGCTCCCTAGGACATGTGAAATTGGTTTTAAAGGAAGTCTAGAGAGCAATGAGATGATTTCCTCTCAAGCTCCTGCCCCAGGGCTGTCCCTGGGTGCAGACAGCAGCAGTTCCACTGCAGCTGTTTGGGTTCAGTGTGAACCCTTTTATGGCACATGTCCTTCCTTTGGAAAGCAGAGAGAACTGGGATCCAATTTGGATTCACCTGTTGCTGATCCAGTTGTGGCTTTCTTAAACTGTGGAACATTTTTAATACTAGGTTTTTGTCTTTTTAGTGTCTGTGTAGGGTATGAATAACATCTTGAGCATTTGCCAAGCGGAACTTTCAAATTCGCTTCTTTGGTAGAACAGTTATTGTCTTTTTCGTTGAGACAGAATTTTGCTGGAAACATGTACTTGAAGGCTGGGTGATTATTAGTGCTTCACTATTAGACTGAGGTTGAAAGGTTTTAATGGAGAATATTAAGAATCAACCTCCTTTAGGCAATAACTGTTCTAAAATTATCTGAAGGACTCTTGACGTGATTCATTTCGTTGCTTTACTCAGAAAGAGAAGAGAATGGTATTCAACTGTGCTAATTGAAGATCTTTCCTCTTGAATCAAGCTTCTGGCAAGCTTTTCCTGGTGAGATCCCACTGGGCTGAGTACGTGTGAATTCACATTCTGAGAATGCATCCATGCCCTCTGGGTGGACTGTGCTCATCGCTCAGCACAAACTGATAATATCTCTTCATTTTCATTTTGTGTGCTGCCTTTGCTGCTTAAGTATTTTGGATGGACTCACACTGACCTTACTCATCAGAGAAGGTTAATCCTGACCAAGTGCTGGGGTCATGCTGGTTCTGCTCAGGGATGACAGAAACTCATTTTTCACTAAGGGAGAGGGAGTACTGTGATCAAAATTACAGCTTTCTTCTTTCACAATTTATTCAGTTTGCCACATGTTCAGAGCAAAGTCCATTTTTGTCTGTTCAGCTTCTTAAAAACTTCATTGCAAAATCTCAGGCCAAGTTTTTTTTTGTGGAGAAATGAAGATACAAATTGCCTGTTCAATTTATGGCAATCTTTTCCCTACCTTCAGCTTAAAATCTGATTTAAAATTATGCTTTTCCAGCCATGATTCTTCATGACCCAATAGTTTCTCTCTGTGCTCTGTGAAACTCTGAGAGAACTTATCTTCTTCATGTCTTGTTCCTGGGAAGGGAAATCTGAACACCAAAACTATCCAAAGCTGCCTTGGAAGGACACTGTAAAAGGAGAAAATATGGAAAAATACTTTGTCTGTGTCTATGAGATTTGACACTGAGCTTTTGTGCCTCAAACACTGATAGTATTGCTGACTACATATATTCTATTTTTTATACCTCGTTGAGTGTTCATTTTGTGTTAAAATTAACTTTAATTGATTTATTTATTTAAAATAAAGAAAATTACATAATTTACTTAGTTTATTTAGTTTGTATTTATTTTGTGTTGCTTACTTTTGTGGTAGGATCTCTCATACAAAGTTATGGTTTTGGAATATCAACTTTAACTCCCTTTCAAAGTAATTTTTACCCGACATGAGAAGTTCTATATTTGATGACTTTTCATTTGTGCAGTTACATTCCTGGTGTGCATTTTCAGCTGCTGCTGGTTCTTCTTTCTTAACAATATTGTATTAAATCCAAATTGGATGGAAATCTCTTGAAAAGGAAAAGTAAGCTAAAGTCATAACTGAGAAAAGCTGTCGTTTCTGTAAGAATTCCAAGAGAAATAAGGCAATACACTGAACATGCAATTGTGTAATTGCCACACAGAAAAGAAATGGAAAAGGAAAAGAAGAAACTCTTCACGAGCAGGAAAAAAACTAGACTCTTTAAGAAAGAATTAAGGTGCCCACACAAATAGTCTGACTAATAAAATGACTCTGGTTAGCTTAGAAGTTTGGAAGAACTAAATCTAGAAAGAATCAAAAGCTGCAGTGATAAATCTTGAAAAGCAGTGTTCTTGTGTGAACTCAGCATCTAAAAATTAGAATGTTAATAAAGAGCTTGATTGCACAAATTCCAGGGATTTTAATTACAAATCTGTTTTTTATTGACTCCTTGCCTGTGAACAGGAGAGGGTTGGAGCAGACGAATTTCGTATGCTGAAAAAAATTCTGGAGCTGTTTATTCTTCAGAGGTAATGTTGCCCCAAAGATTTTTTTGTTGCTCTTTTTAGATGCTTGCATTTCATTTTTGGAGACAGATACTACATTACAAAAGCTCTATTAATAGAGATAATCTTTCATTTCTTAGTTCATGTGTGGTTTAAGCTGACACCAATTATAACAATTTTATGAGGGTTTTTTTTCTCATCAAACAGAAGTAATTGTTCAGGGGAAGATTAAATCTTGGGCAGGTCGTTTTGCAAAGGAGAAGTTGCTTTCAGGACTTTCCCCTGAAGAACTTTTAAGTTCCATTGGGGTGAACCACTGCTTTGGAAATGCACCACTAAGGTGGATAGAATTAAATCAGTAAGTTGAGGGCAGAATTGCTGCTTTCAGGTGGATGTTTGGAGGATAAATACAATGTAAGACCTTCGACAGGACAAATTTATTTCAATAGACTTTAACAGTTTCTACTTAGTCATCCTAATTTCTCTGTTTTGTCACTTTTGGACTTCAGGAAAATCTTAAAATGCCTCTTATGCTTCTGTTCCCTGTTCTCCACCTTTATAAAACAGGAGTAAAATATTTGCTCATGAGAAACTTTGAATTTTCAGTTGTAAAAGGTGTTGGGGCACACCTTTTTTGGAAGTTTCTTTTCCATACATTCATTAAAGTTTCTGTTTCACCTCAAAAAAAAAAAAACAACCAAACCCAAACAAGTAAACAACACTTGAAGGTAACTCAGTGTTACATTTGGCTTTCTACAAAAGCCTCCAGTGAAGCTGCTTCCTGATTTCATCAGATGAAGAGCCAGATAGAATATTTCTGGGTATTTCCCTCTAATTTCCTGTGGGAGCCACTTCTGCTCAGCCTGGTGCCCTTCTCCTTCCTGTGAATATCTCTGGGTCCACTCCTGTCATCTATGTTCTTTTTACATCTAAAACCTGGACATTTATAATTTGGGATGGATCTTGGGATGCATCTTTGCATCCCAAAGATGCTTGGGAACATCTTTCCCATAAACACCCAACTGAAAGGCCTCCTTCCTCTCTGTTCTCCCCCAAACCACACCACAATTCTCATTATTTCATTTGATGGCAACATTTTACTCAGTTTGGGGAATTATGACCGTTGCAGAGCTGATCATATGTTCCTTTCTAATGAGTTATTCCATTCTCAGAATTAATTTCTTATATTCATTCATATTCTCAGTCTTTTATGCCAGCTCATATATGTCACTTAAGTCACCTCACCCACACCAACCGATTGGGCTGGGAGCTCACTGCATTTCACCAAACCCAAATATTTGCCTTGTTATTAATTACAGCCCAATTTGCAATCAGTACATAAATAAAGGCATAAGGTATTTCACAGTAAAATAAGGACCTTAAAGAAACTGCCACTTCTATGAGATAATTTATCCCCCTGGAAAGGCTGCAGTATGGGAGAATCCCTGGGCATGGCCATGGTACTAATTAGCAATTCCCACCTGGGGTGGGAACAGTCAGGTTTTGTTCTCTCAGGCTTGTCAGTTATGTGTGTTGTATTTCAGGTGCAGGAGGTGACTGAGCCTTTGTAAATAAAAGGTAAAAAAAGTACAGCAGAGAGGCTTCCTTGTGCCCTATCTCTTGCAAATTTTTGCATGTGCTAAATTTCATCTTTCATCTAAGGATGCAACAAATATGTTTGGAGTTTTCCTGTGTTCTGTAGGTTTGAATGTCAAATCTGTGTCCTAAGCCTGTGCTCTAGATTTTGAGTCATTCCTGCTTTTAATGTGGCTCTGCCTGTGCTGGGGGAGGATTAAAGAAAATCTGGGTGAGTGGCCCTTTGGTTACAGTCCTTAAGTGCACAATTTATGTCCTTGCATTTACAATTTATGCAGAAAGTATAAATCCTTGCTTCACAGGATGCTTAATTATTGAAACATTTTGGAACAGCTCTTATAGCAAACTTGGAATAGTCTGCCAGGAGAATATCTGGAAGCCAGCGGGTGCTGGGAGCAATTCTTCTTTCTGTGGGGAAGCTATTTTGACCATAAATAGTAACTTAGAACTCTTTGGGGTTTTTTTTTGTCTCCAAGCTTCACACATTTTGGTGAAGACTGCTTTTGATAAGTTGCTTTTCTGCTGGGAAATTTTAAACACATTCCAGTTATTTACATGTGCAGATTCATGAATTTTTTTGGACCTTCAAATTCATAGGAAGATTTTGGCTGAAGGATAGCAGAGGTGTCAGAGGCTGTAGGAGGTGTTCTCTTCAGTGGCCTAAATAAGTGTGATAAACAGCAGCAGTGTAAGGCTGGGCTTCCTGTGTTCCAGCACCCCATATTTATTTAATCTCAATTAATATCTCTTCGATCGTCTGTACTCCTTCAAAAATGTCATTGAGACCAGCTGCTCATGGGAGGGGAAAGTTGTAAAAACTTTTCTTTCAGCTGCATTTTCCATGTCTGGGGACTGAATTTGGTGGTGGTATTTTTTGGTAGGTTGGGTTTTCTTTTTTGTGGTTTCTTTTTTTGTGTGTGTTTTTTTGTTGTTTTTTTGTGGGTTTTTTTGTTTTTCCCCCTGAAAAGCTCTTTTTTAAGCTTTAAAGGAAAAAGAAATGTTGGAAAATTCCAAAACTTTTTATTTTATGACTTTTGTGTAATGCCAAAAAGAGGCTGGCAAAGCCTCCAATGTGAGGAAAGGTTTCCTCATCAAACTGTTAACACTTAATTTCAATGATATTCTGCCAGAGGCACTGAGGAGCCCAGAAAACAGTGAACCATGGTCAGAAATGATGAGCTGTGCCTGGGAGCCCTTCTCTTCCCTGGGCCTCCTCTCTCAAAGTAAAAGGTTCTGATTGATGCCAGGCACTGAAAAAAGCCTCCTGAGAGAGGTGAAATGGGAAATGACCCTTGTAGGGCTGGTCACAAGGCCCAGTGTGGGGATGGAAGGGAAAAAGCTCTGCAGGAGCTGGGGAATGTCTGGAAACTTTCAGCACAGACAGACCTTGTAATTTCTGTCCCCATAAGAGCTCAGGAATGTGAGGCTGAGCTCCATCATGATCCCAACAAAGCTTAGCTGTTGCAGGAAGTGAGGTGGGGTCTTATCCCCATCCTGTTCTCTGCTCCAAGGCCAGTTCTCATTTAGTGTATGGACAATAAAAAACGGTCTGAGGTAGAACTTGACTTCTACCTCCTCTGAGACAGAACTTCAGTGAATTGGACCAAAGATTTGAATGGGGAAGCCCTTTCTGGGCTCTCTGACTGGAGGAGAACACCATGTCTTAACTTTATGCCTTACCTTGCTGCAGGAGAAAAGTGAAGATGACAATGATGAATATTTTACATAGTGATTAAAGCTTTAAGGAGAAGTATCTCCAAAGGGCGAATTGCATTTTCCAAATTGAAATTTTGAATGGTTTTAGCAAAATACTGCTCCCATTTTCACCCCTTGAAATTAATTTTTATTAAGTTTTCAATTTTAGATTATAAGTTTTTCATATTTAACATTTTTTTTCAGCTAGCTGATAAGGCCATGCCTGTAGCCTGCAATCTTTGTGTTTCCAGGTGTAGTTGTGCAGTACTGGAATACCCATTTTTGCTTTGAAGAAAGAAAAATGTTGCCCTTTAAGTGGTGCTAGAAAATTCCCTCTTTGTGTAGCTTTTTTCAGTCACTCCATTACCGGGACTTCATTTGGCTTTGTTGTTGTGAGGGGTTCAGTAGGGTGGCTGGGTTGTATAGGACATCCCAGGAGATTTGGATGCCTTCTTCTATAGTTGTCTGATGGGAGAGGGAGGAAATCCACAGCTCCAGGGAAGGTTTTGTGAGGTGCAGAAATGCAGTTCCTGTGCACAGAGCTCAGTGAGTGCTTTGGCATCCCTGTGGATACACATCTCAGGCTGTGCAGGGCTGGGGAGAACCCACTGACCTGTCTAGGGAAGCTGTAAACACCAGCTTTGGCAGAGGAGATAGATGGGCTGTATTTCCAGGGTGGAGCTTGGCCAGACTGGATTTTTCCTTTCCCAAATTAGAGGCTGAACGTGCGGCTGGGAGCTCAGCAGAGGCAGGGAGAGGCTCCCAGGCACTGCACAGGCAGCACCTGGGGAGCAGGACAGGCTGTCCCCAGCCCTGAGAGGAAAACCCCTCACCCTGTGCTCGTGGTCTGGTTTTGGCACTTAGTGTGGGAGGGCTGGCACCCAGTGAGCTTTGGAAAGAGACTCTCCCTCCTCACACACACTCCCTGCAGTGAGGCTGCCCTGGAAAGGGATCTTTTGCAGGGCTTGTTGAGAGGTGTGCATGCAATGCGCCCTGCTTGGGATTAAAAAGAAGTGCAGTTATTCAATTATCTATGAGGAGGAAAGAGAAGGGTGTGAAATGGTGACACAATAAATTGGTGTTGCCACAGCTTTATGTGACTGAGTGTGTGTATGAAATACCTCTGTTGGTGACATGGTCCAGCCATGACCATTTCTTAGAGCTATTTTGCAAGCCAGAGTGGTCTGTGTCAGCATCATCCAATCTGTGGCTGGAGAGAGTAAATCAACAGGAAATAGGATCATTCTCCTTTTTCAAACGTTCTCTTTCTAGCGTTTGGCAAGCTGCACAGCGAGGAAGTTTACTCTCTAACTCACGCTAGCTCTTGTTCTGGACTTTCTTAATTTATGCAAGAGATTGTTTTACCTCATCCAGAGTGATCCATGATTGGCGTGTTACACAGAGCGTTGGGAGGCTCTAAGTGAAAGGCTCCCTGCCTTCCAAGGAAATGAATCCCAGATTCTGCAGAGACGCTTTTGAGCACAGAGGGAAAGCAGAGAATGCTCCAAACAGAAAGTATTTGTGTGTGCTTTCCTGTTTATTTGGGAACACGAACAGTGCTGCAGAGAGCAGTCAGCTGGAGTCTGAAGCCCAGTTACCTTGTACACAGGCCTGTGAGACACGTGGATGTTCTTTCATGCACATTTCCTGCTCAGGTGGACTTCCAGCACCTACCTGGACCTGGTCCTGGAAATCTGTACCATAGGCACAAGGAGGAACAAATGCAGAATTAGGTCACCATCGCAGCAAGTCCCCTCTTATGCTAGATTTGATTCTAGAATCATCTAGAAACAGGGATTTCTGAAGGTTCCTAGTCTGTGCCAGGGCTAGTTTTCTTGGTTTCATGGATGTGTGTTCAGGCTGCCCAGGGGGAAGATACCAGACAGTTCAAGAGCTGGGGTGTCTCCAGTAAGAGAAAGGCAGGAGATGAGGTGGAGATGATGGCTTCTGAAGTATGGGCAAGAAGGAAGAAGAGGGGGCACACGGAACATGACAGCCAGAATTGGGTAGTGTCTATGGAAAAAAACACCTTTCCAGTTTCTCTCCAAAGCCTTATGGGGCTGGTGCAGTCTGAGGCATTCTTTTCCTTAAAAAGTTGTCTACACCACTTCTCTTCTGTATCCACTACATAAAAAGGATCCACCTTCAGCTGATTTCTAGGAAACTGGCTTGAAGTTTCTGTCTTCTCTGATCAGCTTGTGCTACTTGGCAGAGTGTGAATGTCCCTACAGAGAAGTTAACAAAAAATAAAGTAGAAAACTTCTCATCCCATTGCCAGCCTTTCCAGGTCTCTAGACTGGTTAATGCAAGACAGCTCCTGGTCTGTCTGCTTGCCTCTGTCCTTCTGTGTCCTGCAGGCAACCTGAGGTCAAAACCATCTGGGTGGGATGAGGTAAACCATCCCAGGAATTATTCAGTCTGAGCCTCGAGTGCCAGGGGGAACGGGTTGTTTGGAAAATAAAGTTTCCCTGCTAAGAATGAGAAAATACGGTTTTTTCTTACCCACTTGGTATTCTGTAATGTGGGCTATTCCTGCCTGGGGCAAAGCTGCAGATGACAGAAAGTTTTCCCAGCTGTCCCCTCAGAGTCCAGCCTGCGGTTTGAGGGAACAGCCACTGCCCCATGCAGAGAAACCCACGGGCACTCAGCCCTGCCCTGGGGTCTGTCCTGCCCATTCTCACCTTCCCGAAGCAAGGTGTGGCCACAGGGATCCCAGGGAAGGTGCCTTCCTGGGGAGTGATGGTGTACTGGGCACAGGGGAGGTACTGGTGGTGTCAGTGGGGCACAGCAGTCACAGTGGAGTCTTTATTTCTCGTGCTGAATTGCACACACACTGTGCCCACTTGGGCTGGCATTAACCCATCTCAACCCCGAAAATAACCACTGAGATGTTTCTTTTATTCCTTACGGATACTTCCTCTTTTGCCTCTGTCTCCTCTTCATTGCTAAAAGTATTGCCACTACGTGTGATCTGTATCTGCTCTACAAATGATTGCACATTAATCATTGCCAAATTTCTGCACTTAAAAGAGGAAGAAATGGGATAGATATAAATGGAAACCTTCACCCAGAACATGATCTGAAACCAAAATATTTTTCTTGATGGCCTTATTTGCATTTTCCGAGGTCTATTTTTGCTGGAGCACCTGGATGAGATGGAAGTTTGTCCACTGAACATAGAAATTGCTGAGCCCTGGCAGGAGATGGGTATTTCTGAACAGGATTTCCTGGCTGGTTCAGGTTGACAAGGAAGAATTGTGTGGGCTTAGAGAAGCACTAGAAATGGTCCAAAAATAGGGCAATGCATAAAACATCTTTGATATGTGGAAGTGAGGAAACTGTACTATTTTCCACAAACCTGTTCCACTTCTCTGCCATCCCTTTCCAGAAAAGAGCCATTTATGACTGAAATGACAGATGCCTTTTTCCCCCTCCTACTATTTCAGACAAGCTTCAGAAACACCAAAGGTGAGCTCCAAAGTCCTGCATTGTCCATGTGCTGCACACACAAAGGGATGCATCCCCTGCCCTGTCTGGTCCAGCAGGTGTGTAACAAAATCAGGGAGCCACAGGGAACACAAAGGTAAATGTAAGAAACTTAGTTACTAGTTGCCTCATGCTCTTCTGCAAAGCTGCCTTGCTTCATTTTTTACATTGCTTCTTCTTTGTTGTTGTTGGGGTTTTTTTGTTTTTTGGGTTTTTTTCCCATGAAATGCGAGCTTTGTGCAATTTTTCTCTGGGGAGAATCTTTGCAAAGGAAAAAGAGGTTTTAGATAACTTGCTTTAAGACTGAAAAAGCCAATTTCCATTTATTAATTCTCTACATTCTCATGTTTTATTTTCTGTATGGTGAGTTGGCAACAGCAATTACATTTTATTTTTCTCATTATCATGACCATGTATTTTAGTAGTCCTCTTTCTCACTGAGGTAGGTTTTACAAAGAAAGGCAGTTGATTTCACAGACTGGAGCATCTTTGCTGCCTGAATAGTGTGTCTCTGGCTGATCTGACCCATCACACACTGCTCAGGATGCATCACTGAGCTAAAAATAATAAGATACTGAAACAGAGCAAATCAAACACAAACATCAAACCACAAATATCAAACCACATAATGCCTGTATTTATTGGGTCCCTTTGTTATTCTGAATTGGAGAGAGCAAAAACAATGTGTTTTTTCTGGAAGAAATGAGTGGTTATCTACTGATTCCAGCAGAGGAGAGTCAGCATGGGAGGAGAGCTGCCATCATTCTAACTGGATGAAGAGTAACTCTGCAATCTGATTTTAAGAATTTTAGTTCTGCTTATTAAAAGCCCCTTTTATATAATGTGTGTTCCTCTGATCAACATGACTGGTACAAGTGATGGAGAGACTGGGCAACGTCACAATGGAAATGCTGATGGGGAACACGACAATAATTAGATAAGGCTCTGGTTAAAGCCAGATTTACATTAAATAAATCTGTGGAACAGACTTAAGTTAAATAAATCTGTAGAATAACTTTCAGCCAGAAAGCTGAAAGTACAGTCCAAGGTTATCCCTTCAGCTATAACCTCCGGAGTCTCATACCAAGTGGAATTTGTTTAATCAGATCAATATCCTGTGCTGTTCCTTCCTGGAGAAGAGACTGACAAAGCAGAAAAAAGCCATGGCAGATCAGCTGTACTTCAGATGGAGGATTTTGAGAGAAAAAAAAAACTGAAACAGTTCTGGCTGTGGAAGATACATTGAGTTTCTCTTTGTTTAACCTTTATTTAACCCTAGTATTTTTACAATAGGACAACAACGAACAGATTTTTTTTTTTTAGTTTTATCTCCCCTCCTAAGATCTCCTAAGTGGTCTAACATTGTCATGGTCCAGAGAAAATGCAAGAGTTATTCCCATCCATCCATCCATCCATCCATCCATCCATCCATCCATCCATCCATCATCCATCCATTCTTCCATCCATCCATCCTTTCATCCATCCATCCTTTCATCCATCCATCCCTTCTTTCATCTATCCATCCTTTCATCCATCCATCATCCATCCATCATCCATCCATCCATCATCCATCCATCCATCCATCCATCCATCCATCCATCCATCCATCCATCCATCCATCCATCCATCCTTTCATCCATCCATTCATCCATCCATCCATCCATCCTTGTGTGGCGTCCCTGGGATAGAACTGATGTGATCTGTGGGTCTGGTGTCATTCCATGCTACAATTTGGGGGTTGAGGAATGGAGAGAAAATTGTTTTGGGAGTTTGCAGAGCAGTTGTAAGGCCAGGACAGCAATCTTGGCTTTTGGGGCTTTGGGGAAGTTTTGTAACACACATCCTGTTACGTACCCCGGAACTGCCCCTGGCTTCTCCAGAAGGCCGAGCTGCTCTGGAAATCTCTCTGAGAAACCCTTCTCAGACCTTAGGCATTAAGACTTTTTCATTGCTCAGGAAATTCACCTTTTCCACACAATCTCTGTGCTCATCTCAAGCAGACTGGAGAGCTTTGTGTTTTTTCATCTTTTGCCTGAGTCTTTGTGCATGCCCTCGTGAGCTAAGTGAACCACTTGGCTTCTGGAGAACAGAAACTGGGGTAGGCTTTTTTTGGTGATGCTCAGCTCTTGTAAATGGGTTCTCATAAACATCCTCAGAAAGTGCCTCAAAAGTTGAAGAACCCTGTGGTCACACCTGGGGAGAGGGGACAATGATTCTGCAGGTGATATCCAGCCCTGCTCCCAGGGAATGTGCACTGTCCTCCTCTGGGAACAGTCAGGAGAGGATAGGGAAGTTTTTCTCCAAGAGGAAATGTGTGCATGGGCAGGGAGCAGCCAGTGTGGCTCCTGAGGAATCCTCCAGGCTAGAGTGTGTGGAAGGTTCATTTAGGAATAGAAAAAAACCCTATTTTTCAACAATATGCAATTGCCAGCAAATTTACTTCCCTTGGCACACAGAAGAGATAAATATTCCTATCCTTGCTCCCAGTGAAAAGGCAGAGTGACCTCCCAATAAGCCAATTGAGCATCTCAGCATGGACATGCCACTGTTGTGGGTGTGCTGCCCTTTTGGGGGCAGCTCCCCAGGCCACAGGACTGGACAGGCACCTGGACACATGCAGGAACATTCGTGGAGAGCATCCAAACCCTGCATTGTTTCCAGACACAAAACCCCTGTGCTCCAGTTTTGTTATCCTCCAGCAGCTGTTTCTCTGGGGGCAATCCAAGGTCCCTGAGCTTACTGTCCTTTGCCCGCCCTTAGCACACAGTGCTGGTTTAGATTTATGACTGACACTGGCTAATTAACATGGTGATTTAATTGGAGGTCGGATTTTCCCTTTCTTTTCTGAAGCCTGCCTAGTCCAAATGCTGGATCATGCTGTCTTACAAAGACTTTTTTTTTTAAGCCGGTTTTTTTCTTGGCCCCCACACAACCAGCTATCTGAAAATTCCAGCATTTTCTGATTTCAGGCGTCATCAGTGCTCCAAAATGTTTGTCTTGAATGTAGATGAATCTAATACTGAATTAAAGAAAATCAAAATATTTACTAAATTTCTAAAGAATCATTTGATATTCCAGGTAGACCTATCTGATGCTCCTTATGAAGCACAGTTTGAATCAATTTTTAAAAGTAATTCAAGTGTTCAGCTAAGTAAGACTGTAAATATTTAAAGATGTTCTGCCCAGTGCTGCCTTGCAGGTTTAAAGATGGAGCTGTTCCCTCAGCTGTTTCACATGGGACTTATTGAAGTTCCTGCCAGAGCTGCAGCCCTCCATTTATCCCATTTATCAAGAGGAGTTTTTGGAGTACCTGTTCCAGCAGGATGCTCAGGATGGCAGCTGTTAGCCTGGGACATGAGCAGGTGAGGGCTAAGGAAGACATGCTCCTGCAGTGCTTCAAAGGCTGTTTGATTTTTATTGATTATGAACCTGCTGCCTTGAACTTTTATGAGCCCATTAGGAGTGCAAGGTGAGTTCAGGCTTTGAAGGCAAGTCATCTGGTAAAACTGCCTCTAAGACTAAGGCACAGTAAATAATACTGCAACAAAACATATTATTAACTTTGCTGTTCCTGGTGCGCTTTTTAAAAACATTTCTTAAATGGAAACATTTTGTCTCCTGGGAGTTTTTCTCAGCTGAAGTGCAGTTCTTTGCTATTTTTTGATTTAGGCATATCAATATTGATGAATTTTAATAGACAGACCTAATAAAATTGAAAGTATGTTTGTGGGTGCAGCTAATACTTTCAGGAAAAGAAAGATTTTATAGGGTGCTGTGATATATAATGCGGACAGATATTTAAGTTAATAAACCCCAGATACTGAGAGGGATGGAAATACCTTTAAAAGGTGAATTTAAGAACTAATAAATGTGTTCACAGGGAACGTGGGGTAGCTTCAGCTGGGGCTTTCTCACCCCTGCCCATGGCCCCAGGCCACCATTTAGGCTCAGCCATGAAGCTCCAGGCCCAGTTTGAGTTTGATCCTATGGTTGCAAATTGATTGAGACCCAAAGATTCGTGGGTTTCTGGGAAATGGGTGGAGAGAAAGAAGGGTCATGAAGCCCAGTTGTGGCATTGTCAAACCCCTTCTCTGGCACTGCTGGCTGATTTCCCGTGTTGTTCCCAAAGTGGCTTCTGGGCACATTCCTGATGCTGGGCTGGGGGTTGGCTGGTGGATAAGGCCCTTTGTGTTTGGGGTGCTCAGGATGTGGTGGCTGAGGGATCTTAATGAGCTCTGGCACAGTTAAAGTGGAGAGGGATTTGGCAAGAATGAGCAATGTCTGGAGAACTTTGATCACCAAAGAAAAATGGAAAAACAAATCAGTTTATGCGCAGCTTTTAAAGTTTTATCAACCAAGAATGTTGTCAATGGATATGGGAGATCCTGTAACTAGCGTCCTGTTTCTCTACACTATATTTTATAGACTTTGCTCTGTAGCCTTAGTTTTAAGTTGTGTTTTATGGGGGACAGGCTTCTGGATCCTGGAGGAAAGAAGTGCATTCTCTAGCTGGGAAAAGTCTCTGGGAGGGATTAAGGGAATGAGCTGTTCCTTCCTGGACCCAGGCAACAAAGCAAGAAGCTGTGGGTTTAATTTCCAATAGGAAACTCCAGTGCCTGTCTCTGATGGAAGCAAAGCATGGGTCTGAGGGTGTGGTATCTCTGAGGTTTTTATGAATAGGTTGGACCAGCATCTGTCAAATTATTTGGGTCAAATTGATCATGGCTTGGGGTCGTGGGAGGGAGCACGTTGAGAGTCCTTGGAGCTGAGTGTGACTGAGGGAATAAGCACCATTCCCTTTCCTTGGGCATCTTTTCCTCACTTCCAACCAGGGCAGCTCTTGCCAGCTCCTTGTTCTCCTCGATGCATAAAAATCTGGCAGATTCCACCCATTTTGGTTATTTTATTTCACCTGTTCTTGCCCCTCATCAGAAACCCTTTTATTAGCAACCACAGGTCCTACAAAAGGGACATTTCCCTACAATTATGGCTGCAATAGCATAAACCCCCTGGCTTCTAAATGCAACTTTTCTTAATTTTAAATTGCACAATGAGTTTTTTAAACATTTGAACGAAATAATAGGAATTCATGAATATGGAGTTCACAGAGAACTCATGCTCCACAACTCCCTGACAGGAGAATGCAGCCAAATGGGGTTTGGACTCTGCACCCAGGAAACAGGGACAGGATGAGAAGAAAGGACCTCAAGGTCAGGTTGGACATCAGAAGGAAGTTTTTCATAGAAAGGGTGGTCAGGCCTTGGAAGGGGGTGCCCAGGAAAGTGTTGGAGTTCCCTTCCCTGGAGGTGTCCAAGGAAGGCCTGGATGTGGCAGGTAGGGGTCAGGCACTGCTTGGACTCGATGACCTGGAGGGGTTTTCCAACCTTAGTGATTTTATGGTTCTGTGACTCCCTCGCCCTAGGCAAACCCTAAGGATCTTTGTGAGACCAGAAGAGATAGTGAACTTCAGAGCCCCCAGCCCAGGGGCCTCATCTGAATTGAGGGAAGTAGCAAATACCTGGATCTGAGATGTGTAGATTGTAGATTTCAGCACCTCAGCTTAGCATAAAACTGTTCTCTTAAGTGGAAATGTACCTAGGAGAAAGTTGTCATCCCTTTGGTTTGGGAAGGCAGAGCAGGAGTAGTTTGGGGAGGGCAAAGAAGGGTTTGGGGAAGGCAGAGCAGGGATGGTTTGGGGAAGACAGAGCAGGAATGTCATACGTGTGCTGCTGCCTGTGCAGGAACCCTGTGACTGCAGCAGCTCTGGGCTGATGAGGCAAGAATCTAGTGCTGGCCAGCTCCACCCTACAGCTCACCCATTATGTGTTGGGTTGGTTGTGTTGGCAAGGGAGGTGATAAAATACGGGCTGTCCCCTGGATTTCTCTGGCTGAGGGTGCTTCAGTCACGGAGTCACATGTGAGCATCTGTGGGCAAAAATGAGTAGGAGAAACTTCCACTAAAGAAGGCAGCATCCAGCCCTCAGCAGTGAGGCTGACACTAACACTCTACTCTACTCTACTCTACTCTACTCTACTCTACTCTACTCTACTCTACTCTACTCTAACACTCTAACACTCATTCTAGAAAACTCATTTTAAAGTCTGCATGAATTCTTTTAAGCAGAAAAAAAACTGAAAAGGAAAGAGAGTGGAGGAAAGCCCGAAACAAAAGTGTGTCTCTTGGAGCTTGAGTCTGTGGAAAAATAAAGGGAAAGGGAGAAGGAAATAAATTACTCTGAAGAGGTACAGATGGAAGCATTGACACAAGTGTGCTTTGGTTTCAGCAGGGCTGTAATTTGAGCAAAGAATAGAGCTGGGGAAGTTGGACTAACCCTGAAGTTTGGAAGAGCAGCACCTTCTTGTGACTGCTTATTGTTATTGTCAAAGTAGACCCAAGACAAGCTGACTTTCCTCGGCTGACTTCCCTCTCAAACAGTGCTGGAATTGAGATTTTTTGGTCATGGATAATTTCTCTTTTTTAGCGATTTGTATCATACGTAAATTTCCTTTCTTTCCCTGGAGAGGGAAGTGGCGAAAGGCTATGAAATCCAATACAGCTCCTAGCTGAACTGATGATCCCAACATGGATTGTAACGATTCAAGCAGTAGCAATTAATTTTATACAATTAACCCATTTAGTTAATTATTCAGAGCAAAATTAGAACATGACTTTGCTGTCTGTTCACTGACACAATTTCCCAGTTACCAGCCAGAGCTTTGTACGTGCTCAGATGTGAAATCTCAGCCTTGGCCACTGGGCAGAGCTGAGCGCCTGAGTCAGCAGCCCTTTGGGGGCTGATGTGCTGAATACAGACAAATCTGACTGCTGGGTTTGATCTCACACGGAGCTGTGAGTTTGCCCCAGGTGCACCCAGGGAGGGCTGGGAGCTGCCAGGGCTCTCTGCAACGCCCAGCGCAATCCATCCCGGATCCCATACATGGCTCTGCCTTTCTTGCTGCTGTGGCCTGGCCTCAGCTGGTGCTTCCTGGTGACACAGGTGTCCTCACATCTCAGGAGGGAAGGCATAGGTGTAAGCCATGCAAGAAGAGCTTTAATCCTGGTTTTCTGCATGTGGCACTTCAGTTCATCCCCTCACTGCTGGGAATCAGCCTTTACCAGGGGAAACACACCCTCCTTTTGTGTCAGAAGCCTCTGCTCAACAAGCCCCACTCTCCTCAGCAGCATTTCCTATCACAATCATGAAACTTGGCAGTGAGTCTCAAAGGAACTGAAAGAAAGAACTCTATCACTTCTCACTGGAGACTTGCTTTCATTTCCTGGGAGGCCTCCTCTAAAGCAGGCAGCAGCTAAAACAAAAAACAAGCTGGTGTCTTCTTGGTGCTCTGTTAAATCCATTGCACTGAAAAACTGAATCTTATAATGAAGTGATCCTTCACATCCCCTCAAGAAGTGGCTGCAGGAGGAGTGCCTGGATGAGCTGGAGCTCCTCATTCACTTGCACATCTAAGGGTCCATGAGATTAGAAACTCAGCCATTCTCTCCCATGCAAACCTTGACCCCTTTGGAAAATACATTATTTTCAAATACAGACTATCAAATAATAAAACTTCCTCCGACCTCAAGTTGTTCCTCTTCTTTTTCATTTTGAAGGGGATGCTCAGTTGTGGGGCCTCAGAGCCCATGCTGGGCTTTGGAGCAGTTCACTGAAATTAACCATTTACAGTTGGATTCAAAATAGGATACATTGATTACTGAGATAATGCGAAGAATGCTAAACCCTTGTCACTGTTGACTGGACCAGGAATTTAGAGGAAATTATTCAACCAGCTTTGGTCTTGAAAAGGATCTGCTGCTCCTCCAGCAGTTTTTTGATCAGAGGAAGGCGATGGTGGGTCCTGTGTGGCCCAGCTTGTATATTTAGGTGATTGTGTAGGTTACACCTGGGGAAGGACAGAGTTTTCTCTATGAGAACTTCCTCTGTGAGTTGATGGGACCAACTGAGGGCTGGTTTGGTTACTGACAGCCTGTGGAACCAATTGGAGAAAGTTAGTTCGCTCCGTGAACACACATTTTGAAAGAGATAACCCAGAAAAAAGCTCTTTCTCTTCCACCAGCAGTGCAGGTAACAGGGCCTGGGCCTGGCTGCACTTCAGGCCTGCGGGCCTGGCCATGGGCAGGGCCTGGCCCCTGTCTGGGGAGCTGGCATGGCCCGGCAGGGAGGAGAGGTGGCCATGGGCAGGGCCTGGCCCCTGTCTGGGGAGCTGGCATGGCCCGGCAGAGAGGATGGGTGGCCATCCACAGTGGGTGCTGTAGCTGAGGCCCAGGGAGGCTGATTGAGGTCCCAGCCATTCCCCCTCTTCCCCCTTTCCAGCATGGCCTGAGTCTCCTGAGATCCTGGCACAGCTCCAGCATTGCAGCTTTGCATTCCCCGTGTGAAATCTTAACTCTTTCAATGCTCAGATAAGACTTGCAGACTTCCAATTCTCCCCTGAGTGAGAAGGGAAAAATAAAAGAGCTAAGTTTCTTTAGATGGAAGGAGAATGAGAAAATGCTATGAAGGTTGGCTGAAAATCCTTTTGCAAGGTGTAGGGATGAACTGAAAATTCCTATAAACCATGGAGAAAGACACGGGGGGTTGGAGTGTTCCATTTGATAGACTGTTGATCAAAAGCACCTGTGTTAAAGATCATTCACCCCGAGGAGAAAAGGGAATCTCTATTTCTGGAGATAATGCATGAACAGAGAGAAAGACAGCTGAAGAGAAGTTTTGTTTTGGAGCAGTTCATTCTTAAAAGTAAATACCCCATGAGTTTAACATGGACCCAAAAGCACAGCTTTGGGAAAGCTGTGAAGATGGGAGGAGCTTCACGACTTGCAAGTTTTTTTCCTGGGCAGATGTGAATCGTGAAAGTGAAGCCACGAGAGAACTATTTTTTCTCTCCTTGTGGAGAAGTCCCAATGACCTGATAAGAGGAAACTTCTCTCTCTGAAGTGAATTGAAAAGGACTATTTAAGTTGGGAACTGACTGAAGTAGTTCTTTTTGTATGTTCGTTTTGTTATTATGAAGGTTGGGAGAGGGGAGGAGGGAGCGGTCTGAAGATCTTATTCTGAATTTTTTTTTTCTTTCTTTGTGTAGTGAATAAATTTCTTTTTATAGCCTTTTAAGTTTTAGGCCTGCCTTGCTTTTGCTCCTGGTTCTGTCTCACAACAGAAAAATGAGTATATTTAAATTGGCAAATCAAAACTATAGCAGTGATTTTAACAGATGTGGTAATTGCAGAACTGGGTAAATTTTATGCTTCCTATAGATCTTAATCTGGAGTCGTTAAGATGGTCAATATTGCTGGAAATCAACCACAACTTGTGCATGCTGGTGTAGAAAAGGGGAATTTGGTGTTTGCCTCAGAAATCATGAGGATGATTAATCCACCACTGGTAACCAGCACAAGGGACAAACGGAATTAACCCTGGGTTTTGAACAGGCAATTCAGTGATGCTGGAATGCCAACATCTGCACATCAGCACATCTATTGCAGCCTTAAGAGGGGCAAGACTTCACATGTTTGAAGTGAGATCATGGTTGGAGAGAATGAATGTAGCCTAAATTTAGCCATCTGAAAGTCTTGTCTAAACGGGGCTGGTACCACACATCAGGAACATCTGCCAGTGTGTGGGGTGACTCACCTGGGAGCACATCCACCCCTTATCTACAGCCCAGGGATGGAGCCTGGCTGACCAAACTGGTGAACTTTGGCACTGATAAGGTTTGGGGAGCTTACACACACACAGTGTTTGCTTAGCACTTTTTTTCACGTGTTTGGTATCTCCAGGTGCCACTTCTACTGCAAGGGAGTTGATCTGAAGTCTCTGCAAAGCCTCTCTCAAGTAGTGGTTACAGAGCTGCACTTTTATTGATTTAAGGCAGCCTAGAATAACTAGCTGGCATGGATGTTTCTGTTTGAAACTGCAGGAAAAGAGGAGAAAGGGCCAGCAGAAAAAGTACATGTTAAATGCCCAGGAAGATGCTGGGAATGCATTGCCCGTGCATCTGGTAAACAGGGACACAAACTTTTCTCATTTCACATGCGGGCTGGAACTCCAGAGTCGGGCTCAACATTCAACTCTTGAGCCCTTCCTCTTCTGTGGGCTCAGGATGACTCTCTGGTGGGTTAAACAAACTCTCTTCTCCCTACCACTGTTTTAAAATTAACTTTCTCAGCAGGAAACACTGCTCGAGGCACACAGCTAGCCCAAGGGGCTTTGTGTTTAATGGTTTCTAGTGCAGACACATGAATTCAGTATTAATTATTAATAATTAATAGCTAATTCATGATTTCCGGCTGCTCTGATCCCTTCTCATGCCAGCTGGAGAGTGGAGAGTGTCCTTCCAGCACTCTGGGATGATGCTCCTGTGTGATGCTGTAAGGAAGCCCCACATGCAGCTCACGCCACCAGCTCAGTCCCATTCTGTGCCTCTGCATTCCCAGTACGTGGATCACACCTTTGGCAGCTCCCTGGAGGTGGGTTGTGGGTGGAGTCTGCAATCACAGGCTAGAAATAAAAATGGAATGAGTTTTTATGGGTAAAAATAAGAAGTTTCTGGTACTTTTGGTGGGGCTATGGGAGTGAGGGAAGGTCTTTTTGCAATCTGACAGGGATGCAGGGAGTGTCTCACGTTGACTCTGCAAACCACATTGCCCTGGTAGATGGGAAGCAAAGCCGTTGAATTGCCATCAAATCAGTAAATCTGAACTTTGTAAGGTTGGTATAGCTTGGGTTTCTATAGTGATTGTATTTTTATAGGGTTTGGGCAGGTTTTCCTGTGTTCTCAGACCCCAAAGCTTTTGCACCCATACAAGGAAAACAGCTTGTTTCTATAGCCCTGCTCTAGATCACATTGAGACAGCCTCAACAGTTCAAAGCTTTTTGGTTTTTTCTTTTCCTTTGTGTGCTTTTTAAAGTCAGGTTGAGTGGGTTGGATTCCTCTGTCCTGGTAGCTACAGAAAGTAAAAGTAAAATCTGTTTCTCGATGTACCCAAATCAGCTCCTCTTGCACCAGCTTGTTTCGGTCCATAATTATATTTAAGTATTTGCTTTAAAATTAACTCAAAACCACAAATAAAGCAGACTCCATAACTCCTACCTGCAGCTGGGGGTAGGGGAGGGTAGAATCCCCCAAGTAAAACAGAAACTTAAAGTATAACAGTTTGAAACACTAAAGTGGATTTCCAGCTCCCAGATTTCCTCTTCTGTGTATGTTATTGAGGTACTTAATTTGATGAGCATTGAAAAATAGTTCCCTCCTTCTGTGTGCTACTGCATGTTTCATGAACTTCTGTATTTCCTTTTGTCTGAACACTTCTGTGTAAAGTTAGGGATGTTAGGGAAATATAAAATGGCAAATGGTGCTTGACCTCAGGTTTTTCTAGGAGAGGAAGTTGATTTATTTGTCCGACGTTCTTATTAGGCTAGCTGGAAATATTTAAGGAAAAACTGTGGATTAAAAGAAAAAAATCTCTTCCAATTTTATGAAATAATTGGAAATATCTCATGTTCCTTGTGCCTGTTTCAGCATCTGTCTTGCTCCTCTGTCCCCCATCATTTTAGCCCTTGGTTTAATTGGCAAAATCACTTTCAGGAAACATGTCAGCACTATGGTAGAAAAAAGTTTCATTAAGAAAAACCTAAACTTCTATTTTGCAATAAGACAATCTTAAAACTGTTGCATGCAATGGAAAATTTCTAGAAGGACTTGACCTGTAATTCTCCTCCCTGCTGTATTTTTTATTATCACTTTGAAGTTTTATAAGACCTTAAATAATTTGTACATAATTTTAAAAATACTTGCTTCTAGAGTTCTTTAAAATACCAGGAGGAGGAAAGTAGAGATAGAGCACTGACCAGGCTGCAGAATTGGATTTTGGTGTTGGCTTTTGGCATGGTTTAGCTGTACTGGATTGAAGATATGCTTGTGGGTATAAAATGGAAAATCATCTATCAGTACAAATATTTCTTGACCTGGCTTAGATCAGCTCTTGGGAATGATTTGCATCCATCCAGCTTGTTAAATAAATACAGGTGAGGAGCTTAACCCTGCCCTGAGTAACAGAAGGAAAGGTGACATGTAAATAAAGGAGGTTATAGTTCACATTGGTCTGCTGCTTTCCCATGACAGATTTGAGGTAATATTAAGGAGCATTTTAGCACCTACTGGCACCTCGGGTTATTCCACTGTGTTTTTTATTGAATTACATGATGAACAGTGAAGCAAACCTCTCTGTTTCACTTTTCTGAGGGCATGCAGTTCTTAATGCTCCATAAATTTCAGTGCCTGTGGGTCAGGCACAGTCAGATACAGCAGGAATGTTACACACTACTTGCTCATCAATTGTTTCATTAAGAAAAAAGTTAGTCTTTTGTTTGTTTGTTTCCTTGGGGCTTTCTTTAGGTTTCCTGGGGCTTTTGCATGCTTTCCTTAGTGTCAGATTTCTGGGTTATTTTTAAAAAGTTTGTATCTTCTGAGAAGATTTGAAAAGAAACCACATCCTGGTTTCTCTTCTTTCTTATCCAGCAGAAATACAGGTTAGGCTGTTCCCAGCTGCTTTTTGGATTCTGCAGAGCTGTTCAACACAGATTTCCTATCATAGGGCATGCAGCTGCCTCTTCTCTGGTTTTGGTTTTCATTCAGCACAAGGCAGTTGAGGAAACAAACCTTTTTATCTGGATCTTCAGAAGTGGTGTGTTCACTTTCAGATTTGGGAGAAAAGCTAGAAAAATTTTGAAGACTGCAGTTGAAAAAATAAGGGCGGCATCCAGGATAATCTCAAGCAAAGAAATTAATAATGGAGAAGGGAGACATGATGTTGAGCTTTGAGCTCCCCATACCCACAAAAATTCAGGAAAATATGTCATATCTGAGAGACTCATGGCTAAAGCAGCCAGGGTTTTGATAGAAACCCGCCTGGTCACCTGCCCTTGGGAGAGGGAGCCACTGGGAATCCCAGTGACCAGAGCAGGTTTTGGGAAAGCTCTCTTGGCGATGACTGGGAACCATCCAGCCTTCCAGTCTGACCAGCTAGGTGTCCAGTTCTCGGAAAAGAGCCAGAACTGTACAGGTTAGAGCACCCAATTCTCAGAAGAGAGCCAGAACTGAGCCAGTCAGGGTGTCCAGTTCTCAGCAGAGAGCTTGTGGTGGGGCCTGAAAACAATTGTGTGGTCTTGTTCCCATCTATGGCTTTCCTAGACCAGGAATCAGAGATCCCCTGGAATTTTGGTGCAGGAAGCTTTGTATGGATTTGTAAGGTGTGTGACCAGTCAGTATCCATGTAGGTGTGACAGGTGTTTCATGTTCCACGAGCCTTTTCCATGCTTTCCCCACCCCGACAACCTTGCAGATTTGAGGCTTTTCCAGGCTGAGCCAGGAAAGACCACTCAGAGGTGGAGTCTTTTGATCTTTCCCCATTTGCATTTTCAGCATCCCAGAAGCCACTGGGTACTCTTTGAGTCACTGTATAAATCCAGGACAGGTTGAACAATGTGGGGCTGAGGAGGTGCTGTTGGAGTATGTGAATCAAATCACATAATTAAATGGGTCTGCAGGGTGCCATTGCTCTGGCCACTGAGGAACTGGATCATTCTCGTGATATTTATGGTATCTCTTCCAGCACAATGGGAGATGTCAGTATCTGCAGCTGGAGGTTGGGAGTTGCAGGGTAAATCCCAAGGATGAGTGTGATCCCTGCACCTGATCATTCTACCCCCAAACCAACATTGTGAAAGGGAGTTCAGGACTTCAGCTGCTCAGTCTAATTGAGAAAAATTATTGACTGTAAATTCTACTCAGAGCAGTCTGGGTCTGGAAATACTATAAATATTGGAGTTTTCCTATATATCTCCATGCTTTCATGTTTGACCTTTACAATAAAGGACTGAATTGAAAATATTATTTTTAAATGATTACTAATAGTCAACTAGATCTATGCACATAAAAATCTTAGCTTTACAAATAGTTACAATGAAAGATAAATTAATTGGTAGCTGCTGGTTGTAGAAGCACCAAAAAAAGAAGTTTTCTCTCTGAGAGGGTAAAAATAAGTAGAAATAGGTTTGACCTGTAAGAGCACCTGTTGAGAAGCTGAGGCTCTTTCAGATGTACCGTGATAAAAGCAGACAACCCAGATTGCTGGTGGGTTTAGAAAGCAAAAGTCATGAAAAGGGGACTTTCCTCCTCCCATGCTTCCAGTCCTGAAAGGAAGGTGAATGTCCAGTCCAGGAGGTGCAAAAACCTGGCCTGCACTTGTTGTGGAGGACTGGCAGTGCAATGGTCCCATTACAGAGTTGGAAGTACAAATTTCTTTCCATATTGAGCCTCATAAATATGTAAATGCTCTTTTACTTTGGTTGGTTCATATTATCTAACTTTGCCTTCAAGCTCCCTATTTCAAACCGTTTCAAACTGAAGAGGGAACCCAAATATCATTCATTTGCTTAATAACTTCCTTCCCCAGCCACTGTAGTGTCAGAAACAGGAACCTGTTGAAGGTTGAAATCCGCATTCGGCTGTTAATTTTTGAGCCAAACTCTTCATTGATGTGTTTAATGAGTTGTCACTTTTTGATATGTGTGTGCATTTGAGCGCACTTCATGCTCAGATTGGAGGTTAAAATCTTACTTGTCAGAGATCACAGCCAAAAAACCTCTGAAAAACCACAGTGATTCAATATATCATAGAATCCAGACTAGTTTTGAGTTGGAAAGGATCTAAAAGCTCATTCTCATTCAGTTCCACCCCCTGCCATGGGCAGGGACACCTTCCACTAGCCCAGGTTGCTCCAAGCCCCATCCAACCTGGCCTTGGACGCTGCCAGGGATCCAGGGGCAGCCACAGCTTCTCTGGGCACCCTGTGCCAGGGTCTCACCACCCTCATAGGGAAGGATTCCTTCCCAATATCCCATCTAACCCTGCCCTCTGGCAGTGGGAAGCCATTTCCCCTTGTCCTGTCACTAAGGTCTCCCTGGAGTCTTCTCCAGACTGGACATCTCCACTTGTCCAGCCTGGCTCCAGAGCAGAGGGGCTCCAGCCCTCAGATCATATCTTGATTTTGGAAAGTTCTCAATCTAGGTTTTAATCTGAATGTTACCAGGAGGGCAACAGCCCAAACACCATACCACATTATAACTTCTTTTTCAGAGTTCAGCCTCAGCAAAAGTTTTTAAAGGCCTTTCTTATAAAAGGACCTTCTTCTTACTGGAAAATATTTGCATGAACTGCACCAGTTCCCAACAATTATCCTCCACTTGCAGATAGTGGTTTTCCCCTTTTCCTAGACAACACATCAGCCAAGGTGTATCCATGGCCCCACAATGGTATTTACAGCAAACTTCCAGAAGTCTGGAGTTAAACTTGAAGATTGTGACATCAATATCTTACATGAGGTTTTTGTGGTGACAGTCATGTGAAAAGGGAGAAAAGGGTGGAACTTCACGTTCCCAGTGAGGACTGTTCCTGTGCTGCCCATACAAGGGGATGAGCAGTTTGGAGATTCCCGTTCCCAGTGGGAGAGGAAGGGGATCAGCACGTCTCCTCTTGGTAACTTCCACTGAGCCAGTGTCAAGGGCTTCATGTTGATTGATGCACAAAAAGCACCACTTCAGCTGCATCAGCCTTCAGGGGACGATTCTCCGAAAATTTCCAGGGTGCATCCAGAGTCTCAGCACAGCAGCTTGGGCTGTGGCCAGCTGGACCATAGGGTGATTTCCTGGAAAACAAGCTCAGCCATGCCAGAGGTGTCCAGCAGGCTTGTCTTTGGGACATGCTTATCTTGGTGATCTCTCAAACACAAGGTAATGGAGATTTTTCTGGTAAGTCTCATTCACCAAATAACCTCTGTAACATGTCTTGCTGTTCACTTTTCCAGGAAATATGAGATAATTTCAACTTTAAGGGTCCTGCAGGAGATTGATCTGAGGATTTGTGTCAAAAACAGTCTCTCCTTGTGAGTCTCCCAATGCCCCATGTTACTCTGTGGCTTTTTCCACAAGGATACATCTAGGATGCTCTCCTAGAGGCCTCTCAGTTGTCCATGCCATGACATGGACCATATGTAAGTCCAATTCACAGTGTCATGGAATAACAGGATAACCTGAGTGGGAAGGCATCCACCAGGATCATGGATTCAGCTCCTGGCCCTGCCCAAACACTCCAACAATCCCACCCTGTGCATCCCTGGGAGCATTGTCCAAACACTGCTGGAGCTCTGGGAGCCTTGGTGCTGTGCCCATTCCCTGGGGAACCTGGGCAGTGCCCAGCACCCCCTGGGGAAGAGCCTTTCCCTGAGATCCAACCTAAACCTCCTCTGGCCCAGCTCCAGCCATTCTCTGGGTCCTATCCCTGTCACAGGGAGACTGGAGCCGTCCCTTGGGAGGAGCTCAGCCCTGTCTCTTCTCTGTCTGGCTGTGTTGGTGCCAGTTCTGTTCCCTCTGTCTCACCATGGTGTCCCCTGCCCAGCTAAGCCTGACAGCTTCCCACACTCCTGACTCCTCTCCTCACACAGCATGTTAAAGGGTGAATGAAAACAGCTGTTTTCTCTCCTCACTGGGAGTCACACCCAGAAGGCTTGGAACACCCAGGTAGCCTGGGAAGTGCCCCTGTGAGTGCACAGAGCAGGGCTTGGCACAGAGCAGTGATTGTGCACTGGCAGTGTGTGCAAAGTTCAGGCATCTTGCATCAGCCCCTTTGCTGGCCAAAAAAACCCTCTCCAGGAAATTCAGGGGTTCCCCTTTTTCCTAGTCACTGCTCTCACACAGCCAGTCTGTTCAGGAACTGTTTATATTTTGCTGAATAATAAAAATACTACCTTTAACTCCCGTTTGAAGAGAGCAGGGATGATGAACGGAGCTTCCGCTCTTCTTCTAAAATCCCACTCAATCTGCATCAGATGGATGATTTTGGGAAACTTTCCCTTGCCTGTCCCACGCCCCCGACACAGGAAATGGGCAGGTATTTGCCATACTGTAACTTCCCATACCCTGATGGATGAAGAGAATATGTTAACTCTGTGCAGTGGCAAACTATGGTA
This sequence comes from Acridotheres tristis, assembly GCA_037013685.1. Taxonomy (NCBI): domain Eukaryota; kingdom Metazoa; phylum Chordata; class Aves; order Passeriformes; family Sturnidae; genus Acridotheres; species Acridotheres tristis. The sequence continues at coordinate 25,661,884 of CM072895.1, forward strand.
TGTAACACAGTGGGAGGACTGGGGGAGGACTTTAAATCCTGTTGGTCATCCAGCAATTTCCTTTCAGAGGGCTGGTTGGCTCCTTTATATCCAGATTCACAGTGGGGGATATTTAAAAACTGGTCCTTACTTGCATTAAGAAATGGAAGATTTTTCTAATAAAACCAGCCTATTTTGATTCTCTCTATATAAAGTATTAGAAAAATTGAAGTGACACAGCCTTGGTCAAACATTAATGTGTTTGTCAAGCACCAGCAAACAGGTACAAGAACTGCTCAGAAGGTCCAAATCACTTGCATTTCTCTACACTGACTACTCTGGTTAAGGACAGAGCCAGCGGAAATGGTTTATTGCACTTCTACTGGTGTGTAGAACTCGCTGTGCAAGTTCAACACTTGATGATATGAATAACTTGATTGAAATGCAGATATTAGGGAAGGAGAGCCTTTAATGCCTCTAGGAAAAACCTTATCCACTGACCTTACTGAGTTATATGAAGGGAGAGATTTGGGCTTTATGAAACCCTTCCATGTATCTTATCAAAGTCTCAGAAAAGCCAAATAAGTGAAATCACCGGGTTCAGAACAACGAGTTCATCAACAAGGAAACACTTCCAGCACTTTATAGAAAGGATCTGGGAGGAAAGGCAGAGTGAGGGGTGTGATACAAATCAGTTCAGTGAATAGCTTGTTCTCCCGTGTAACTTGAGCTTGATAACAGCCCCATGTGGGCTTGATATGAGGGCTCATGAGCTGTGGTGGAGTTGATCAAGTTTCATCAAGTTCTTCTGGTCTGCCTGTTCTAAGCCTACAGCCTCAATCAAGGGAGTTTTTCCTAGCAAAGAAAAAGGATACAAGAGATTCTGGGCACCCATGATACTTGTGGGCAGCCCCTCACAAAATGTGTCTGCAGCAGGTGATGGAGCTCAGTGAGCGCAAACACTTTCCCATCACCTGCTGGAGCCAACCTGATGTCTCAGGCACCCATGTCACTCTTTGGGACAGATTTATCCAGGCTATTCTTCTGTTGGTCAAAAGTGCCTCTGCTGTTCGCTGCTGAGGTGGATCACATGAACTTTCCACATAGTTGTTGCTGCAGGAATCCAGTGACTGCAATTCCTTCCCTCTCGTGCTGCTGTCAGGGATCTACATACAGGTGCCAGAGTTTAGCATGGTGTGCAGGAAATTTGAATTCCTCAAGCATTGAACCAAAATATTTACTTTTCTCTCCATGGATTTAGCTATTGCAAAGCCAATGTCTATCAGCAAATCATGAGGGCGAAAGGAGCAGAGCACCATGGAAGTTATCATTGGACCTGGTGAGATCAGGTAATGTCTGGTCCAATGTCTGGTCCAAGGGACCTTTGGGAATGGTCAACATGGGGCTGCTCCTTCTGCTCTTAGGGACCAGAGGAATTTTTTGGATTGCAATTTCAGCATTTCTTTTTCTCCATGGGCTTTAAGGGTCTCCCAGATCTTTTTCATGCACAAAGCAGTTACAGCAATCGAAATATGGGTCACTGTTTGGATCAGAACTGAAAAGTAGGATTTGACCTTTATACAGCTATTTTTTTCCTCAATTGCACAGAAAATGGATGCACAATTAACAGACCACTAATAACTGTGACCAGCACTGAGTATTGCAGCATAGGTTAACACATCCAACCAGTGACTACGTTTGGTCATGGGAAAGGGCTGTAAATCCACGAAAACTGGTGTTTCATTCGTGGAAGTTGAAAGGATGGATGGTGCGTAACTCCTCTTAAGTCACTGGTTGTGTAAGTGTGAGGAAGCTGCTGGCGTGATCAGCCTGAGCATCCTCCTCCTGCAGGGTCCTCCTGAGGATCATATATCCTGCAGGGAAATGGCTTTGCACAAGTGCAGGAAGTCAGCTGTGTCAAAGATTGGTGACACAACTGTGAGGGCTGAGTGATGGATGCACAAGACACCCTGCCTGCCATGGGGTCACAGGATCACTCGGCCTGGAGGTGACCTTGGGAGGTCCCTGTCCAACCCCCCTCAAGGCAGGTCAGCTCTGGGTCAGACCAGGTCACTCAGGGCTGGCAGCAGCAGCTGGGTCTTGAGAGCCTCCATGGATGGAGGCAGGCCTGGGAGCACATTGTACCTTCCTTCTGCCTGGAAGGAGCAGCGAGGGTCAGCCCTAAATGGCCGCTGTAATGCCCGATCCTAATCAATTCCTGAACTGATAACCCTGCTCAGCCTGAGGAACCTCGGTCCCATCTGAGGTCTGGGCCTCAAATGCACATTGTTACTCTGCTTCTCTTAGGCAGAGTGAATAGATTCCAACAAAACTAAAACTACACTAAAATGTTCAGTGTTTGAACAGCAATAGCAAGAAAACGCCCCCAAGATAATTCCAGGCAGGCCTCAGTGAGCTCACAGATGGTTGGGAGTTGAGGTGAGAAGAGTGCCAGGATCTGCTTTGTGGACGTGGCTTCCCTCTCTGTGCCAGGCAATAGGAATTATAGGAACTTTTCCTTCTTGAGACAACACTCCTTTTCTTCCCTGCATTTCTTTTGAAGACTCTGCACAGTTTGTTTTAAGGAGGCTGCACATGCGGAGGCTGCATTGCATAATTCCTATTGTCCTTGCTAAAGCCTTAAAGGAAAATCACTTAAATTAAATATTTTTCCCCTTGCCCCAGGCAGGATGTAAAACAAAACAGATTCTTTAAGCCATGGATGGCAAAACTATTTTTATTTACTTTTTTTATGGCTGGTTTAATTGTCATCAGTGACTGGTGAAGGGATTAAATGAAATCCACTTGTTTTGCTTGTGGAATTATTATGTATGAAGAATGTTTTAATGCACATTATAAACAAAATGGGGGTGATTTATACGAGCTACTGTAACAGGAAGCATTACAGAGTGAAATGAATTGCAACAGAACACGCAATTGCTGAAGGCAACGAAATTAAATTCATTCTTCTCATTGCAACTTTTTATAGTGCTGTCATTGCTTAAGAAAATTGTGAAATATTTTGAGAAGTTTCAGGTCTGTTTGAATCCTTTGAATATGTTCAAACTGACTGAGGGGGAATTTAGGTCCAATACATGGAAGGAATTGTTCCCTGTGAAGGTGGTGAGACCCTAGCACAGGGTGCCCAGAGAAGCTGTGGCTGCCCCTGGATCCATGGAAGTGTCCAAGGCCAGGCTGGACGGGGCTTGGAATAACCTGGGCTAGGGGAAGGTGTCCCTGCCCATGGCAGGGGTGGAACTGCATGAGTTTTTAAAGGTCCCTTCCAACCCCAACCATTCTGGGACTCCATTATATGATTTACTTTCCCAACCCTCCTTTATCTTTTTGCAGGAAACAGACCCCAGGAATGACATTTGCCTTGTCCATCCCTTGGCGCCTCCCCTGATCTCCATGACCTTTCAGAGATGATGGACAGGTCTTGAAAGGACACCAGCCAGCACTCTGGGCACCATTAGATACTGCTGACTTTAAGGGAGAGGGTTTCTTGAGAGACCTTGAGACCTTGAGTCCATGCCTTTCCAGCACTGGTGGATCCCCTCCTTCTTGAGCCCCATCTCTAAGGTCTGGAGCCTGAAGACCTTCCTGATGAACAGTGCTGCAAAGTAGACAGAGTCCCTCATTCCCACCTGCATCAACAGTCACCAAATCCTCTGCCCCACTCAGACACATTTTCCTTGTTCAGCTGTACTGCCCATGTAGGTTTAGAAACTCTTCTTGCTGCCCTTGACCCATTCAATTGAGCTGTGGCCTTCCTGCTGGCACTCCTGCATGCCTGGACCATACGTCCTACTCCCTTTCTTTGCAGACTGTCCCTGCTCCCAGCTCTGTGTGCTCCCTCCTCAGTCTGGACCTCAGTGTAGACCAGGCTGCCATGAACTTCCACATCCCCAGATCAGACTTCCTATTTTTGTGAGAACTTGCTTTCAGTTCTGAACTGAGAAAATGTCTCAAGGAAGATATTTCCTTCTCTGTTTAGACCTAAAAGCACATTGAGACACTTGAATTTCTGCTTTTTCATTGTACTGGGGGACCACTGTGTCTTCAGCTTCTCACCGGGCTATTAACCCTGTCAAATAATCAAAATGGTATTTGGATGAATGTTCTCTTGTAAGTGGTGCTACTGAATCAGAAATTGCCAGGTGAGAGTATTTAGAGCTGTCATGAATGTTTATAGAAGTGAAGAAGCCTAAGAAACTTTGCTTACACACGAAAATATTTTTAAAAGTGTTTATTCTAGAAGGCAGAGTTTAACTCTGATCTGATTATATGATGTTGTTGATATTCTGCAGGCCTGGGCAGATCCCTGGACATTTTTGCTGTGACCATGGTGACATTTACTTACCAGCTTTAAGGGAAAATTAGTGGCATAGACTCATTTATTTGTATACATTCTCATCTAATGGATTAATCCATGTTTACATACCTACCGTGTGAGCCACCCGGAAAACACCGAAACCTGCAGAGAGCACAAGATATTGGTCCATGGCTTTGCAGAGCTCCTTCTCAAAGCAAACACGCCTGGGCTGCTGCTTGGTGCCCAACAGTTTGATTTCCATTGCATGGAAATGAAGCCTGGCTAAGAAGGAGGTGCTCCAGCAGATGATTGATACGTTTTCATATACTTCTAGGCACATTATTTATTTGCTTCTCAGATACAAAGAATTGAATCAGTTAATTAATTGATTAAGAACCTGTGGCTGCTCCATTCCTGGAAGTGTTCAAGGGTGGGTTGAACAAGGCTTGGAGCAACCTGGTATCCCTGTCCATGGCAGTGGGTGGAACTAGAAGAGCTTTGAGGTAATTCCAATGCAAACCATTCTGGGATTCTGTGATTTGTGAGTGAGCACATGAGTGTGAATAGGAATTTAAATTAAGTCATTTTTTTGGTGACAAGTCTTGTTACGAGAGAGTGTAGAGCTGCCTCACTGGTACATGACCAAAGCAAGAAGATGATGAAATCCATCAACAGCTGCTGAAATCCATCCCAACCACCCTTATTTCGTTAGTCCTGATGTTGGCTTTTATGAAAGCTCTTTTTAGAGAATTTTTACTCTATGAGAACTCTTGAAAGCCTATTTTCTTTGAATTGCAACAAACCCATGCTGAAAATGTTGGAATTCCCTGCAAATTGGAAGAGCTGTTGTTGACGTGCCGTGTGTGACAGGTTTTTCTCTCAGCCATGCAACAGGAATGAGTCAGTAGTGTGGACAAAAACAGAGAAATAAAAGCAAGTGATGTGAAAGACCTTACTTCACTGGGGTGTGTATGTGTGTGTGTGTGGTGGGGTGTTGGTCATTTTTCCAACTCAGAAACCAGTAATTTGTTTCAAAGGCTTTCTCTATTTCATGCCCTTGAAATTTCCCTTGGCAGGTTATTGCACAGTTTTATAGCCCGCCAGCATGAACAATACTTTTGTGAACATATGAAGCCCTTAAAAATATGGATTTGTGAAAGTTTTTGTGAGCTAATGTGTGTTCTGTAATAATGTGGTGACATAAATGGAATTTTCTTTGAATATAGTCTTGGGGCTGCTCTCTTCTAAGGAGAGGCTGTTTGGACAGAAGCAGACAAGTGTCCTTGCAGAAGGAAAGCCCTGCATGGCACTGGTGTGATGATGGTGTCAGTGCTCACACCCCTGCCTTTAGGAGACTGGAGTAACTGAGGCTGAAACACTTAAATTTGTTGATCCTCTACCTATGGCAGCAATTCTTATTTGCAGGATTTTGCTTGTGCACTCAGCCCAGGCCCATAGCATAAGGGTGATCATACTGACTTACATTTATTTATTGTTACTAATCAATGAATGGCCCTTCTTCCATTAATCCAACTAGTTATTACATCTATTTATACTTTGGGCTTTGCCATTACACCAAAATGTTGTGCAGCTTTACAAGTTGTGTGGAAAATGTCAGCCCTTTGTTTTAGAGTTGCATCAGGTGAGCTGAATAGGCCTCAAGCTAGGTCAGGAGAAGCAGTGCCAGTCACCTTCCAAATGCCACCTGCCCATGTCTGCATCATGAAGCTCTGGGCTGACCCCAGAGGTGACCTGCTTTGAGCTGCAGGCTGGACCAGGGACTTCCTGAGGACCCTTCCAGATTGGGTTTTCCTAGAAGCCAGTTTCTCCCACCAGCTCTCTTCCAAAAAATAGAATATATTATATATATATATAAAAAATATAATATGTAGTATATATATTATAATATATATATTATATATTATCACAGAATGACACATTTCCCACTAACTTTATTATCACAAATATTCTGAGTTGGAAGGGACCCACAAGGATCATCAAGTCCAACTCTTCAGTGAATGGCCCTACACAGATCTACCTCAAAACCTTGGTGTTATCAGCACCATGCTCTTACCAACTGAGCTAATGTAATATAATGTAATGTAATGTAATGTAATGTAATGTAATCTAATCTAATCTAATCTAATCTAGATGTCCAAGTGTCTCAGGTCCTGGCATGGCTTTGTCCCTGGCACTTGTCTTCCACACAGATCTTTGTCTGCCTCTGTAGGTTGGCCAGCAGCCAACATCGAGATTGGATCTCTTCAGGTGACAACCTGAGTTTTTGTCATATTTCTGCCAGACATGCAAGGCAAAACTGATTAGGAAAATTAATTCTGTTGCCAAAACTTTGCCCTGAAGGTTTGTTCTGTCCTGATAGCATTTCTTCATGTAGACAGTGCTCATGAAGACAAGGAAACTGGAGAACTGCACACGTGTCCTGGTGCCTGGGAGTAAATTACCTCAGGTCTCTAATGGCTTCTCCTGACGATCCTGAAAGGCATTTCTCTCCTCTATCATCAGTTTCAAAAGTTAGCCAGTCCTTGGTATTTCCTTTAGGGATTTAAGCTCATGGAGAAGCAGTTATAGATTATTTCATTTCAGCCTGTGGGAAGAACACACAGATGCTGCACTAATACCAGTGAAATAAGGTTTTCCATCAGGAATGAGATCAGGAATATTTGAACAGGTTTCAGGCTTTGGATCCAGACATGCCTCATTGTGCTAAACTTGCTTACGCACACCTAAAGCTTTCTGCTGGACAGCCCTGCTGTCTGCTTCTGGTCAAAGAAGGATTTGGGGCTGATGATTCACAGCAGGCAGAGAAATCAGTCGTGAAGGTGAAGCTTCTCTTAATTCAGGCTATTGATGTACGCAATCCATTGAATCAAAATAGGTCAGGAGCAATGGATGACATTTACATGTGTAATTACATTCTACACGTAATCCTCTGCTCTCAGAAACCTTTCAAGTGGCATTGTTAGTAGTCTTTTGTTTGGATTTAAATAGAGTATTTTTTTTGTTTAAATTATTTAAATAGAGTTTATAACACATCCATACTCTCCACGATATGTAGTGTTACTGCACTCCTCATTTAGAGTACTTCAGGTGGAGTGGTAATGGGTAAAAGTAAAGCAGATAAATCACATTTTTCCAGGCAGTTGCAATCAGCTGGGGTCACTAAAGGCTTTCTTTTTTTCGGGTGGAAGGAAAAAGACTCCACTCCTTGCCTGGTGTCTGAGCTGGGTCTCATCACCACGAGCAGAGCAGCACATGGGAAACCCATCTGTCTGCATCCCTGCCTTTCCCAGGATCTCACACTTTCTTCACCAACCAGTGCCAGGGAATGTCACAGTCCAGGAATTAAAAAAAGGCAACACAGGAAATCGTTGGTGCTGTCCCAAAGTGCTGGAACAAGAGCGTTCCAGTACTGGAACTTCCTCTGGAGCTGGACAAAGAGGAATGAGGCTGCAATAAGCTTTCCAGACATGTGATACAACTTCTGGCTCTCTAAGCCTTTCATGTTGGCTGCAAACCAGAGAAATTTCAGTTTTTTGGGATTCTCTTAGTACTTCTGGCTTGCAGTGAGGTAATTATGCTCTTCTTTATTCTCCCCATAAAATATTTCGCTCTGGGTACTTTCTTCCTGCATGAGTGACAGCATGAGAGGTTAGAAACAGCTTTTGCCTTCATAATTTTTATTTTTGTTTGGTTATTCTATACATTCAAATCTCTCTAAAAGTCAGGAAAGTTACAATTCTACATTCACTAGAATCATAGAATTGCAGAATATGCTGAGTTGGAAGGGACCCAAAAGGCTCATAGAAGTCCCCCTTTGATGTAATTCTATGTAATGTAAGGAGGAACTATGAAATTTTCATTGTATTTGGTCACTACCAAGTGCCCCAGTCCACATTTCTCCCTCCTCTGCTTTATTGTAAGTCACAGATGACAGCCATAGGAAGCTTTATGATTTCAGACAATTTCGGGAAAATGTTCCAAAAATGGAAACATTTTACACACACAATTTGGTCTGAATCATCCTCTGTAGGTGCACAGCTCTGTCCACTAACTCCACTGGGGAGAAAAGGCTCTTTTTGTCTACTGAATCACAGCTCAGTTATATTCACAAAACAACTGGAGAAGGATCAGACAGGAGGTGAGCCGTCTTCCTCAGGGGGAAGAAATTCCTGGGATTTGTCAAAAGGAGTTGTGCTGGCCCTAACAGACAAATCTCTTTGGGAGAGCCACCAGAATCAAGGGCTGCTCAGTAAAAGGGAAAGGAAAAGAAAATAAAGAGCAGGGAAGAGTTGGAAAGCAGAGGTGGTGAAGGGAGGGAGGGGAGCTCCATGGTGGCCCTGCAGATGTGCCAGGTGAGCAGGCATAAGGGGGCTGTCCTGGAGCTCTGTGGGGGCAGCTGGAGCTCCTGGGGGACAGCTCAATGTCCAGGTCATATCTGCCAGCCCTTTCTGCCCCCATTCCTGATGACCTTGTCCAGCTGGGAGTGTGGACATGGTGTGATGCTCCTGCTGACTCTCCCTGCTCGCTGACTGTTTACCCACTCTCAAATGCCTCTGCTGTTTATTCCCAAAGCCTTTCCCTTCCTCCATTGCCCTCCTTCCTTTGCTCTCAGCATCTCCTTTTTTCTCTTCTTCTTATGCTTTCTTTTCTTCACTCTTGTTCCTCTTCTTCCTTTGCTCCATCTTCAACTCTGTCTCCTTGTGGTATTTTTTTCCTACACAAGGAAAGCCACCACACTTCAGATGCTTTGTTTCTCTGCTGAGTTGTATCTTTCTGAAAAGGAAGCCCATCACATGAAGGTCTGTGTTGCTACTTTTTATTTCTGGACCACAAGAGCTGCTTCCCGTGGAGGCCTCTGGGCACCATGAGAACATGAATAATGATAATTAATGGAGCACTGCATGCATGGAAGTGGTGGAAGAACTGATGAAACAGGGCTGATGTTTGAGACCCTTCAGGAACGGCTGCTGAGATGTTCCTCCTGCAGTTGTGGAGCAGTTCCCAATGCAATGCCCTTTCCCATATCCTTCTTCTAGAACATCCCCACCCCAGAGGTTCTGGGGTTCATCCCCACGCTGTGGTGATGGGTCTTGAGCTCAACCAGGTGAGCTCGTGGAGCTCTTCCAAAGGCACTGAGCCAAGCAGTGAACGCTGGCCATTAAAATGTTTGTCTGGTGTGCACAACCTTTCCAGGAAACTTTTCCAGGTCTTTGTGCCTGCAGAGAGCTCTGCTAGAGGAGAGGGGATTGAGGAAACACTGGAAATGGCAGGGGGGAACAGGGAGCTCTTCTGCCTTCATCCAGGAGGTGTCTCCTTTGTCCAGGCTCTTGGAGCAGTGGTCAAACCCCAAATAATTAAATTCAAAGCTCCACAGCAGTTGGACTGCCAGTCTTTCTGCCAGGACACCCGAGGTCAGCCCCACTGACTTTAGGCAGCTGCAGGGCTCTTATCCGTGCTTCTCACCCACTTCCCTGGTGTCCATGAACCCCTGGCTGATGTGCTCAACTTGGTGTCCTGTAAGGGTGTCCTTTGAGAAGTGCACAGAAGGTGACAGAGGTTTCCTCACTTTCCTGACCAAGGGGTTTCCTTGGAACATGCTGGGGTGACCCACTGTGATAGGTTGACTTGGGAGGAAGAAACTCAGAAGAGGTTCTTCCTGGGGGAGTTTCCTTTGTGGGGGGTTTTGGGATACCTGCAACAGCCAATCGGGGAAAGTCAAAATTAAACCAAGACATTTTTTGGTGGAGAATGCGGGCAAATTAATAAGAAAATTAATAAGAGTTGGAGTTGTGAGACTGAATTAATTAAAGGGAGTAGGGGCAAGGCATGTATTAGAGTATAAAGTAAGAATGATAGTAGAAAGTTTATATTATAAGTATGGTGAAGTATCTAGGGGTGGTGGTTAATGGTAAATTTTTCCTTTTTTTCCTTCCCTGTTTAATGTAGTTAATTGAATGTAATTTTGATAATAATTTTTGAAATGTGTGTTCACGTTGCGAGGGGTGGAATGTGATAGGTTGACTTGGGAGGAAGAAACTCAGAAGAGGTTCTTCCTGGGGGAGTTTCCTTTGTGGGGGGTTTTGGGATACCTGCAACAGCCAATCGGGGAAAGTCAAAATTAAACCAAGACACCCACTGTGCTGTTCCCAGCACCCACAGCCCTGTGGTGGGAACCCCAAGGACCATGGCATCACACCAAGGGCTGGGTTTTGTTAATATTCCCAAGTGTCTCCTAACTCTGAGATCTTTTCTGACCCTACAGGCAGCCCGAGTCTCCCTTTCCTGTCAGACCACAGACTGCCCCATTCCCTGTGCAGGGACAGCTCTGTGACCGGGCTCTACTCAGTGACTCCAGGGCTGGGACCATGATTGTCTGCATCTCCCCAGCATTCCAGGGTTCTGTTCCAGGCTTTGGGAAGGAGGGGAGGAGGGAGCCGTGGTGCCATAGAAAAACCTGCACTCTTCACCTCCCGCCCTCCTGCAGCGTGTCAGATGCACCACGTAGGGCTCTAAAATATGAATGGGTTGATGTGTTCATCTTCACACGCCTTCACAGGCTGGCATCAGAATCAGAACAAACAAATAGGCAGAGTTTTCCCTACCCAATTTAAATAAATTTGAGTTGCTTCCCAGAGGCAGTTTTGCTGTGCTCTAGCGTGACTTTTTGTGCTTGACTGCGTCTTCACTTTGCATATAGGGGGAATTTAAAAACCTTTCTCTTTGTCCCAGTTCATTTGAGGACAGCATTAAATATCCTAATTTTCCTTAGGCTTTCAACCCCCATACAGATTATACATACCATGCAAAACATCTTTTTCTCTATGATAATTGAAGAAATACGATCCAAGAGGTGTAATCATATTTTGGCCTTTTGTTTCCTTTCAGAGCATTGTAGCCCTGGGAATACACTGTCCAGGTGATGCTCTCTCTGCCAACTGGGCCAAAGGACTTTGCTCCAAGATTAGTGGTAGGCAGGAGAAGATCTGCCATCCTACAAAAATGTTCCTATTTTATGTCAGAAGAGAAATGGAAACTTAAAGCTATGGGGTTTTTAAATGAAAGAAAGGAATTGATGGAGGAAAAGTGACCCTGAAACAGTGATTCTATTGGGATTTAATGCACTTTCCTGAAAGATTGAGGCATCACAAAAGCTCACTCCAAGCACTGGCCCAAGAGCCTCTAATAAAGGTTAAACCTCTGCTCTCTCTGGCAGATGGAGAGGAGGAGGAAGGCCTCAGCTGTGTTTTGACCAAAATATTCCTTGCTAGACCTGAAAAACACTTCCCAAGGACACTTTAGTTGAACTTGGCTTATCTCCAAAGTATTACATTTCAACAAAAGACTGTTTTGTCTGAAAATTTCCATGGGCTCAAGCTGAGAGGTTTCCTTGCTTCCCAGGACACAAAGGAGATGGAAATGAACTCGTGCTTGCTACGGTGGGGTGGGGCAAAAGGGGATTCCAGCTCTGGGGGAGTGCGGCTCCACACGTCTGCTCCTTACTCATCCTGAGTCCACTCCAGGTGCGTAATGTTACAGCAAAATAAACTTCCCCTTAAAGATGCTTTTGTTGGAGATCGGGAAAAGCCCAGGGCCCAGCTTGAGTCCAAAGAAGTTTCCTCAGCACTGGCCGTGGCCCACGACGTCTGAACAGAGCGTGTCTGCAAACAGTGCAGGGGGGGGAACAAGAAGATCCAAACCATTCCACGATCCTGTGGACACACTGTTAGAGAGCTAGGAGAGTTACAGCCTGGGAAATCATTCTCAGGCCAGAGCTTCTCCTGCTCTCTCAGCTTCTTTCCCAGGCTGATAGCTTGTTCAGCTTCAGTTAGGGAAACTTTCTCCCAGGATGACAACTTGGTCAAAACAGAATGGAATTCATAATAAAGATTAACACCTGGTACCAGCCGTGGGACTTGTTCTGAATTACAGTCCCACAGGCATTCTCTCAGTTATCCAATGAGCTACTGTTTTGTCTTAGCTCTGCAGAACATGCTATAAAAAGTACGAATTGTGCCCTCAATAAATGTCTCTTTCCCAGCTTGGAAGATGACCGTGCAGCTCTGGGTCTTATTTCTTCTGCTTCTAAAGGGTTAAATCCTTAACCTGACAGCTACACGATCCTACGACTTTGTGTTTAGGGATGGGAAGATTAAGAATTTGGCTAGCCATGCAGGGATATTGTAAGGAGATTGTAAGTATTTTTTTTTTTACAAAAAAAGATAAAATTAATTTGAGAGTAGAATCCTACATTGCTTCTCTCCATGCTGCACTCAGCCATGGGAACCTCAGCACTGCACTCCCATGCATTTTTCCTACTGTGTTCCCCTGTTATCATTTATGTATGTATTTATTTATTTTAAAATTTATTTCATTCCACGTCTTCTGATCTCTGATATCACCGTGAAATAGGGCTGTTTATTGCCTGACATGCAGTTCTTTATTGCAGTAGGTCTGTAGTTCCTTCAAACTTTACTTTTATTCATTGCAACATCTCTGTTATATTCTATTCTAAATCAAAATTTTTTTTCTTATAATATATTCTTACTTAAGTACTAAACATATATTCTTGTTTAAATACTAAACAAGAAGCTAAGAGGTTTTATCATAGTCTGCAGAGGAGTATTTTACATTATAAAGATCAAAAGTTGGAAGATGTTTATTATAACTTTTAATACTGGATTTGAAGACACGCTCCAGCTCTTATCTAAAAAGCAATAAACACAAAACAGCTCTTCCTTTCTCCTGGGGATGGTGTCCATATTCCTCCTTTAAAAATAAGTCTGAGGATAGAACTGGAAAAGTCTTGTCTGTAAAAAACAAAAGGGAGCTCCAAGAACAAATTTTCACATTTTCAAGCTTTTAGATGGATTTTAGGTTGGTGAAGACTAGCTCAATAAAATTACAAAGCAAAATTTGCAGAAAAATTTACTTGTATGAACTTGTTTTACAAGTAAATGTGCTTTATTTCTTATCGCCTTAGAGTCTGTGCCCTGTCAGGGTTATGAGAAGCAGGGAGGGGAAGTGGGGAGGGGGCTTGTTAGGGGACTCAAAGTGTGCAGTCGTTAAGTTATTTTTGATTAAACATCATCAGTGGAGTAAGAAGAACTTGATTTGAGGAGAATCAAGCCTGGCTGTGAACTGGAAGGTGGGACTGGCTTTGTGCAAGTCAGGCAATGATGGATTGCTCTGTCAAAGTGTGTGCATTTATGGCCCTTTAATAAAGAATCTTAATCATAACCTCCCATGTTGTCTACCCATTCAGATGCTGATTCATGAGTAATGCAGCTTCTTTTTTAAAGGAATGGTTTTCCTGTGAAAATGGAGCTAGAGGCAAATAAATAAAAATTTTATTGGCCACTCAAGATGAATTACTTGACTTCCAGTTCCCTCAGTAAAGTTTGTAGTTACTGAGAATGAGCAAACAGATTTAATGTGATGGGGAGCAGCACATCCTTCTCTCAACGTATTTTTTTCTCAGACAAACTATTATTAAATCATTCTTCAGTCTCTCTTCTGGTTCCTGGTCTCTAAGTAAAGAGGACAAAAAATTTAAAAAATAATTTAAATTCTATTTCAAAGTTTAGTCTTGCAGTATCTGTCTGAAATCAGAAGTGACAGAAGTGACAGAAATTTCATGGGAACCTTTTAGGGAGCTTCCCTAACCATTTTTGCAATGTCAGGAGATGCAGACATGCTCTTGAGTTTTTCAGAAGTCTGTTCTAAATCTGATACACAGCTGCGGAAAAGTTTTTCGGATTGATTTGGAGCATGGAGCATCCCAAAGCGCTGGATTGTGTCGAGTCACACCATCACATTTTCAGTCTATAACAACTTCCATAGGGAAAGGGCTTTGCATCTCTCTTGCCATTGCATTCGCTGAAGAAGGAAGGTGGGAAGTGCAAATGATGTTTATAACAGATCAATGTTATGCAAATCATGTGCAATTTCACCAATGTCACATCGAACGTGCCAGCTGAAGGCACTGGAGAACTGGCTGTTGAATAAACAAATATTGAGGGAAATGGTGGAAAGTGTTCACTTATTTGCAAAGAAGGTTTAAAGGGATTTACGGGAAATGTTTGCAACAAAGGGTGAATGAGGAAGTGACTTCAAAGAGGAAATCAACTTCCTAAAAAATCAGGAGCTCTGGGGATTTTTATTCTCAATTCACATGAGAAATGATATTATTTTTGCTGCTGCTTTTAAAAACATGGCTGTGAAACACTATTGATCTTTGCTTGCTGTGAACCATTGCCTGCCCTAATTTTTCTTTTGTTTAAAGGGATATTTTAACTGAAAAGCCTTACACATTTGGCTCCTCCTTCCTAAGTGATCTAGAAAACCTGCCTGCACTCTGGGGGTGGTGTGGACTTCACTGTCAGACAGAAAATTCCCAGACATGCTTTTAAGAGTGCCCAGGAGTTGCAGAAACCAACCCCCTGGGCTCTGCTGAAGCAGAGTCACTTTTCAAAGTCTCATCTCTCCTTGAACATTCTGATATTTGTTCTGCAGTTATGAGAGACATTAACTTCACGGATGGTATTCATCTGCTCCTCAAATTTCCCTCAAAATGAGATAAGTATCCTTTTTCTTTCTTCAGACTGAGGAAAAACACACAGAACCTTCAGTTCAGTGTTTTATCCATGTCCACCTACTGAGCTGGAGATTCAATTTATAATAGAATGAAAACCATTCCTTATACAGAGTGAAGACTATGTAGAACATTCAAAGTTTCTTACTATTCAATAATGCCATCTTCCCTTTGGAATGATGCTAAATCCTTTTCTTGATTTATAAAAAGGTCTTCCTCTTCATGATCAGGTTGAGAAATCTTTTTTCCCCATCCAGCCTCAGTCAGTTATTATCACAAATACTGAAGCACTTGTCCTAGCAAGCAGTGAAAAGATGGTTCACTGTCCCACTGCCAGAAACAGATCTTGAGTTTGCCTGAAATTCTACCAATTCATTGGAAATTGAAAATTTCAGAAAATTGTCTATTTCTAATTTTAAAATGTTTTCTTTAAAAATCCCAGCCCTGATTTAGTTGGAATGGTGTCTCCCTGCCTATCTCTCTGGATGTAATAGCTCTGGATGTGGTGGCATCACCATATTGAACATTCCTGCCTTGGGTAAGAGCTGCTATTTCACCTCTGCGTCAGCTCAGCCAGGATTTACTTTAATGAGTACAAACCTACCACTGCTACTTAGAAACTCTGCCATTATTTGTTAGGCAGGACTAATTAATCTTGTCTAGGCAACAGGGTGGAAAGCCACAACTGTGAGGACACTGAGCCGTGTCAGTTCTCAGGGCAGGGTTTTGGAGCTGCTGGAGAACAGACATATTTTCTGCTCGGTCATGGCTCACTGGAGAGTCTCGGTGCTTAAAATCATATTTAAAGATCCTTTTTCTGGGTTTTTACCTCAAAGTCCTGGTGCCTCTCGTTGTCTTGGTTTCACTTCCCACCTCTAAGGACCTGCCAGCACAAATTTGGGGATGTCCCTCTTAACTGAAGCCTGCGTGGCTTGCATTTTCCTTGATGAATGCCTATGGAATAATTTCTTCGGGTAGATCTTCTAAAGGGCAAAAGAAGATGAGACCATTTGGGGAAAAGTCCTTCCCACCCCCACAGCTGCTCAGTGTCCTGGGCATTGCTTTCACTCTTTTAGCAATTTTGGGGTGTGTGTGTGTTTCAAAGGTTTCAGGTGCTCCCAGAGGAAAGTCAACCGCAAACGCAGCGCTTTTGGGGCAAACAAAAGGGTGTTAAAGTTGCCTGTCAGCAGGGCAGGTTTGGACAGGGATGCTTGCACACACCTACATCCACCATGGAGTGAGCCTGGGATACACCTGGTTACTGTGAGAAAATAAAATACAGAGTAGGAAACCTTGGAAGGATTTTGGGGTATGTCCTGAGACAGAAGCATGAGCTGCTACTTCGATCTTGTTTTCCAACATTACTGATTCTGTGATTCTGTGATTCTGTTAAGTAAAGATCTGAGGCACTTGCAAGCAGGATTCTCCTGTTTGTGTGACACTTTGTGCCTTGCCAGTGCCCTTCTAGTAAGTGTGAAGTAACTTAACATAAAAGAATTATATCTATCTATCTATCTATCTATCTATCTATCTATCTATCTATCTACTACGGTTGTAGTTGGTTAGAAGATGCAAAGTATCTTCAAGTTTTTGTAGATGTGCTCTGCTGTGGGCTAGACAGAATCATAGAAACCCAGACTGGCTGGGGTTGGAAAGGACCTTAAAGATCATCTCTACAACCCCCCCCTCCTCCACTTCCAGATGTCCAGGCTGCTCCAAGCCCTGTTCAGCCTGGCCTCGGACATTTCCAGGAATAGGGCATTGATCCAGAGATCTTCAGTGAGTATGCAGTGGGTTGGTTTAAAAGCAGCTGGTTTCTGTTGCTCCTCAAGTACGTTATTTGCAAACTGAAATCTCCTATTAAAGGAAGAGGAACACTCAGCTCTTCCCAAGGAGCGGTTTTTCCCCTATGATATTGCTTTGGGATATTGCTGCATGTCTGCCTTGTGTGACTCTTTTCACACATTTTAGCAAAGGGAGTAGGATGCCTCAGTTCACCTCTTTTTCCATATTTAGAGCATAGAGCTACAGCCTCCTCTTTTCTGTCCTATATGTGCATTCCTACACATTCAGGTTTCCTCTGGGGAACATTCTTGTCTTTTGTGTCATCGGGACATGCCCTTGCTCAGAGGGAAGGAGGAGCTCCTCCTTGATCAAACTACCTCAGCCATCATGCTCAAATCCATTTGGGCTGGTGCTTCCCTAATTAGGGCAGCAGTCACCCAAAACACCTTCTCCATGGATGATCCTGCAGCCACCTGATTGCTGATCGCCCATCGTCTCCCACTGAAACCACTGGCCTTGTCTTCACTCCTCCCTTGCTCAGCTTCCCCCTGGAACAGGAAGGTAGCAATTCACCTGTGGAGACAATGAGCTGACTGGGTGTCAAAGGAAAAAAGCCCCTCATGTGATCTGCACCTGCCCCCATTCACCCACAGCCTGGAGAGGCATTGAAGTGATGTGTTTGCAAGGGTCCTCCGGATATTGCATTTTTGGGACTGAAAATGGTCACTGAAGTGATGAGGACTGAGTGGTAAGGAGAATTGCTGGAGGTGTTTAGGGCCTGGGTACAGGAGGAACACAAAGGAGCTGCACATCTGTGGAGATGGAAACGAGCTCTAAAGCAGAGTCAGAACTGTCACACTCTCAGGGCTGGAGAGTTGTTGGGAATATTGACCTGTGGGACACTGGGATGAGTTTGGACCAAAGAGGACTTTGAGTGGCTGGAAGGAAGGTGACTCTGGGTGAGGTACTGTGGCTCTGGGGTTGGTCTCTAGGCAGAGGCTGTGAGAGGACAGGGCACCAGTATTGGGATGGGGGAGTACTGGAGACAGCAGTGGGATGATTGAAGGGGACTAAGGTGACATTTGGTCAGAGACTGGTGCAGGTGGTGAGTGACAGGCAGTACAGTGATCTCCTGGGGTGTCTCCTTGTCAGCTTCCCCTTGTTTCTCACCAGAGGTGAAAACGTTGGGAAGACACTGGGTGGCTTCAAAGATGCTCACTGCAAGAGAGGGAGCATTGTCCAAGCTCCTGCTCCACCTTTCAGGAAGCATAGCCCTGCTCTGGTCTAGTGATCACTTGCAACCCAAAGCAGTTTCCCCTTTTGAAGAATGTCAAGCATGAAAGGAAACAACTCTGGGCTGTTCTATCCTGGGAAAAGGGAAGAGAGGAAGGGAAGTCAGTTACACCAAGGTGTTGTTGTGCAACTCCAATATTGTACTTTCCCTTTGAAGCTGCCAGAATGCTGCCATCTCTGCTGTAGATAAGAGGAGCTGGCTCTTCCAGGGATGGAACAGTGAAATCCCTTTTCATTTGTGGCCAAAGGGAAAAATATTACTCCATCTGGGCAGTTTAAGTTACAGGCATGTTGAGTTTGACACATCAGAGAATTTACTTGTAATACCCTGTAATTCTCCATGTAATCAGTTAAAGAACTGTTCCATCCTAAATACTGCTGAAGGAAAACACAAGCAAAGGAGCCCATAAAGGTAATGTTTTCAATTTATTTATATAAACAATTGAATTTAACATTGTTGTCCTACAAAAATAACGTGAAAAACAATTCACAGAATTTTAAATAAATAATCTCAAACATCCACATTTAGCGGTAGCAAAGTACAAAACACAAGAGCACACAGGAATCCTTGTAACTTAGGTAAGATCGTCTGAGGAATTCCTCTGTACCTACCCCAAAATAACTCAATCTGTCCAGACGTGCCTCTCTTACGACTCTCTGCCAAACCCTGTTCCTGGGTTAATGGTAGAAGGGTGCTCTGAAGGGTGAACTAGATCTAATGGACAATTTGCATGAGGAAAAAGCGTCCAAGCAGTGTTTACTTGTTAGCACATACAGTACTGACCACCTTTGGATACAAGGGGAGAGAAGGTTTTCCCTTCTTCCTGCTTCAAACAGAAAAAGGAAAACAAATGCCCTTCTTGCTCCCACAGCACCATACCAAGGACCACTCCAGATCAGTCACTGGTATCGATGGCTACAGGAGAGCTTGGTTTGGCTGTTTGTGGCCACAATTACAGACCTACCCAGCATGAGGCATGGCTGCCTCTACACAAATCCATGGAAACACAAGCCACAGACAAACTACACTGCTGCCAAAGCTGATACAATGCACAAGCCCCTACAAGTGCTTGAGATGAAATAGATGAAATAGAAAACTCAAGTCCTTTTCCACAAGTAGTCAAGGAATTTTGGGCAGGGGCACAGAATACCCGGTTGCTGCTCTATTCCAGTCTGAAGTGACATTTTCTTTTTCCCTATAGTTCCCCAGCTGCTTTTATGGGAAGATCATCTTCTACATTTCCTCTCTAGAAATTAAAAAAAGATACCCTTACATGCAAAGTCTGAAGTCCTATACAAGGTCTTGTGTAACCTATGTGCCCAGATGAGACTAGATATTTTACTGATGGATTAGGACAAGCATGTCTAGGCGATTTTGTGCTGGCCAGTTTTAAAGATGCTTAAGCCACTTACTTAAAATACCTGCTTATAAATTATAAATTATAAATAAAATATTATCCCTCCTCCCCCCCCAATAAATAGAAGTACAAATTCCATGTACAGCTTGTACACACAGGCAGAGCCACCTCCTGTGCCTGGAAGTGCTGCTGAATCTCTTGTGCTCAATTCTCTGCGTATTTACAGAGCTGCTCAGTTTATAGCTCCCGTTTTTGGGAGCACAAAGCCACAGCACATCTATACTGTCCTCCAGTCCTTAGAGTAACAGACACCAAAATTACATTATCAAGTAGACCAGAGAACTACAGCTATGAAAAGAATCCCAGTGCCTTGGGCTAAGTTTAAGACCTCCCCAGAGTTACATAAAAAAAAAAAAATCCCTATCCAAATGCAAGCAGTCTTGTAATGCAGCCTGAGAGTCAGCTAAGCTCAGTATCTCATTCTCACCTTTCTCACCTCCTTACACAACAAATACATCTGTCACACTTCCGTCAAAAAGAAGTAGAATCCAGGAGAAGTACTATTTTCTTTCAATATTTAAAACATTAAAACCATTTTTTAAAAAGTTGTAAAAAATTTACTTTAATATTTAAAACATTATAAAAATACTTTAAAAAAGTTGTAAAAATATTTTCTTTCATCTAAATCCAGAAGTGGATTTGTACATAAGAGACATTAAGTTATGATATAAAGTGCTGTAAGTGAGGGAGAGGTAGTTTCAACAAATGCAATGCATTTTCTGATCTTACAAAAAAAAGTGAGACTCAAGTATTTTTTTTTGTTCATTTTCGAGTGCTCAAATGAAATCCGTAATCTCTTCTGGCAATTTTCATTAAGTCAAATTTTTTCTTGTACTTTTAGGTCAATAGCTGCTTTCAAGTTGCTGAGAAAAAAAATTGCTTTTGTAGTGTTATGTGAGCTATGAAAACCAACAGACAGAATTACCACCAGTCCCCTTCATCAAGTATTAAAACAATAGTAAAATGAAGGTGGAACCTTTATCCACTTTGGAATACATCGTTCTGTTACAGAAGATTTTAAACAAGGGATTCACCACTGTCAAGCTGAAACACAGAAAATCCCTTTTGTAAATGGAAGCCTTACCTCAGTAAGGAATTAAAGGCAACCCCCACAATGAAGATGCTCTAGTTGTTTTTTTAAATACTAAGCCATAAATAGAATAAATAACACAGTTAAATAAATAAATAGATAGCTGATTTCTACAGCTCAGCAGAGCGCTCTTTCAGCAGGAGTGTGGGGTTGATATCTTCCATGGCAGTTTTTGAGGTACTAACGTTAATTGTGGCCTCGGTGGGCTCGGGAGGCAGGATGTGGAAGGCAGTGAAGGGACAGCCCTTCACGTTGTTGCAGATGAGCTTCTGCAGGGAGGCCGTGTTGACGATGTCGAAGCCCACCTTGCCCCCGAAGGTGCTGGGCTTCCAGTACTCGGGGGAGCAGATGGCATTGCCCATCAGCCCCTTCAGGGAGAACGGCGCCCCGATCTCCACCATGGTCTCGCCAAAGATGGCCCCGGGCCGGGGCTTCTCCACCAGCAGGCCTGGGTACAGCTCCATGGCATCAATGTCCCCGTACAGCTCCTCCAGCTCTGCTGCCATCTCTTTTTCTCCTGCAACGAGTAAAAACTGTAAGTGGAAAAATCCCATTTTCTGTGTAAGACTGTCCTGCTCAAGCCCAGTAATGACACTTAAGGACTCTGTGGGCATTTTAAAACAATGTTTCTCATTTGCTGGGAAGGATGAGGACTGTTACCTGTAAGCTCTTCAAAGGATCGGAATGGTTTCAGCATGAAGCGTTTCCTGTACTCGTTCAAGGACTGGTACCTCATCTGCCTGCTTTGGTCAATGGAGGCCTTGGCCACTTTCTGTACTGCAGCAGGAACGTTCTTCCCACCAGCAACCTGTTCATGAAAGCGTAAAAGCTGTAAGATCTACTGATATGAGTCACGAGGAAGTTGTGACTTTCTAGTGATTAGTTTTAAATAGCTTTATCCCATTCCCTTGTCCTACCCCCAGCTCATGTCTCTGTTGGTTCACCATTAACTTGAGGAAGGACCTACCCTGCCAGCACTTTGCTTGGAGAAAGATTTGACCATATGGGAGAGTCCATGTTCCAGCATGATGGAGTTGTTGTAGAGGAACTGCTGGAAGGTATACTCCTGGTCGTGGATGTGGAAGGTGTCAGGCAGCAATGGGTGCCAGTGGTACAGGGTGTTGAACTCGGCTGCGATGCGGTTCTGGTACTGGAACCTCTGGTTGAAGAGCAGCTCAGGGTCAAACTTCAGCTTGAAGTGGTACCCACTCAGGTGTTGCACATAGTCCTCTATAACAATCTTGATTGTCTCTCCTGTTGGACAAAGGAATGTTTCTTTTCTTCAGTGGCAGGGAAAATACCATTTCTGAACTTTTCTAAAATATATTACATTGATCAGGACAACAAACGCTTTTCTATAGAAAACGCTTTTCTTCTAGAAAGCAATTTGTATTTTATGTGACTAAGGGGTGGAACAGTACTTCAGATCCCAAGAGTTCTGGGCTGTAGGTAGTGAGGTATTTTCTACAGCCTGTTTACCCCTTCCCAAGACACAATTCCTTGCATCCTCCACAGAACAGCACACACCAGTATTAACAGTGTGTTCACTTATACAATATCTCTAGGATAGAGGGAGGGGATAATGAAGAAAGCTGATGTCTGAAAGCAAATCTCAGCTTCTGATCTATGTAATACAATTGTCTCGCTTTATGGTTTCAGTTGGAGCAAGGTTTTTTCCAGCTTAAGAGTACATCCCCATTTACATAAGATGAAATATCACTGGGCACACAATTAGACAGGAGAACTATGCAATGACATTTTACATAACCTTCTGAACTTTAGACTTAATCACAGCCTTTCTTTTAAAGCATACCTGAGCTGACCCAACCCTAAGGGAAAAAAAAACCCAGATCAGGGAGCCTGAGGTCATCCAGCCTCACAGGCTTTCTCTGAGAAAGGAACCTGAGCTTCCTGTCTTTTCACTGCTTTCAGTTCTGCTTCCCTCACAAAAGAGAATTGCAAGTCCCTGAGTTTTCTTCAGTTCAATCTTTAGCAGAGTTGGGGGAAAGCTGAACTTCAACACAACCCCGGCCATGGAGGAGCCAGTCACACCCCAATTTATGGGATAGTTTCACCCTCACTCCAGCCATGCAGGCTCGAGCTGGAGCTGCACCCAGAGCAGGGCTCTCACCTATCAGTATGAGCCTGGTGGTCTGGAAGAGCTGCTCGTCGTCCCAGTCAGGGTGCTGGCGCTTGAGCACGTCGCAGACGCGGTTGTGCTCACGCAGCCAGATCGTGGCGTACATCATCAGCCCTGGCACCAGCCCGAACACTTCCTGCCCCACGGAGAACTGCAGGTGCTCAGGCACGTGGGGTGGGTACAGCATCTCTGCCTGCGTGTCCCGCACTGTCGGCGGGTACATTTCTCCATCAATCATCTGTGCAAGGGAGAAACAACAGGAGTTGTGAGCTACGATACTTTGGTTGTTGACTCTCAGCTCTGAATCACACTTTAGATCACCTACACCATTCACAGAGCACTAATTTAAGAAATCTATGCCATTCAGTAAGAAGGTAGGAATTCTGAGTTAAGACATACCTGGTATTTTAGCTTTCCATCCTTTCGAAGCCTCAGTTTAAGCTGTCTCTCCAGAGTCTCTCCATAAATGTGGTTCAAGTCAACCTATAAAACAAAGGCATTTGGGACATGAAGCCAACCTGCATTTTTTGCTATTTTAGGATAAGTCCCACTTCTATGGATACCAATAGGAGCTCACCCCCTAGATGTTTACCTTTTTATTATACTACCGCTACCTTATAAGTATCATGCACCAATATTTAAGATGAAGCCAAATTATTTCCTGGCAACTGGTGCCATCTCTGCGTAAGAGGAGGCTGTTACATTGGCAATATAAAAGGTCTCTGTTTAAAGTGTCCGCAACTTTTTATTATGCAGACAGCTTTCTGTATATACACACACAATTTGTAGCTTTCGTTTGGACATAGGAATGACACTTATAGTGAAGAACTCTTTGTCCAAAGGATGCCTATGTTGTAGGTAAAGATCTTAAATCTAAGTCTGCTTTTGAAATTCTTTTTAAACTAAGGCTATTAGCAGTATATAAGCAATACTTAAGTACTGGACACAGCTCTTTGAAACTGAGGAGTCCAGAGAAGTTTTGGATATGCACTACATCTAATATGCCTTAGGTGAAAGCAGATTTTTGGGAACAGTAAGAGATCACTGGGCAGGTATTTTAAACAGAACCACTTGTGCAGAGCACACAGCTCTGACCTGGGAAGAGACATTGCCAAACACTGGAATTTGGCCTGAGGAGCAGTTACAAAAGGGGTAATCCCACGGGATTGTGTGCACAGGTGTTTGTGTCCCCTGGCAACCCCCAAGATGCCATTCCAGGCACTTAGCAGCTCCCGAGGAGCATGAGCCGTGTCCCCAGCTGTGACCATGACCGTACCCCATGGCCGAGCGCTCTGGTGAAGGCAGGGCCTCGCTTGTGGTCTGTCTTGAAGAACTGGTGGGTGAAGTGCTGGGCAAAGAACGTGAACATCACGTTTGTGCCTTGCGGGTCGGGAATGAACTTTCTCCTCAGCAAAAACTTCTCCACGATCAACTTTGAATCTGGAAGCTCTTTCTTACCTGCGGGAGGAACAGACAGTGAGATACTCAAGACAACCCTTTATGCAATACTGGAGTTAATTCCTAACAAGAAGGCTTAAGATTTTCAGTGGAATATGATGACAGCAGCAGTCAGACAAGGAGAATTATCTACTTTTCTGTGCTCACTTTCTTGATTTTATTAGAAATTTCTAAATTCCCTGCTTTTAGTATACAACTCAATAGCAAGAACCAGAATAATATATTTTAGTTCTTTAAACAGTATATCCAAAACACGGTTATTCCTAAAACTACGCTGAAAAAAGGCTAGAGACAAGCAAGTCTCATAGGAACTACTACTTGTATTTTCCTCTTAGAAAAGACCAAGCAATCATTACGTGTCTGGTTTATTCCTCACCTTTAACACCCATAGGTGTTGGGCAGTCAAGTCCTACTGGTGGAAGGCTTCTCGTGTAGTAGGAAAGATTGGAATAAGCTTCCCAGCTTTTGTAACTGTAGTCGCTATTGTAAGTTGGTGGGCTGTCAATCAAGTGTGATCTTGCTGAAAGACAAATAAATTTTTGGTTATTTTTAACTGTACATTTTAGTCTCAAGAAGTAAACCACAAGACAGAACTTTTGCATATATTTGGTAGCAGTTGTAAATTCCACACATATCAGTTACTGATGTTAAATATGGTTACAGTTACTGAATAACAGTACTGGATCCTGGCTGATCAGATGGATCTCACTATTAACACAAGCAATGGGGTGCCAACTTCATGTCAGCAAAATCCCGGATTCTTGAAGAAAGCAGAATCAAGCTGCACTTCAGCATGTTTCATACAAGCCTGCATCATGCAGAAGTCTTAAATTTTGGTGTTTTAACTTCAGTGCAATTTAGGCTGCTTGGTTTGTAGTCAGATGAATTCAGTGCAATATTCCGGAGCAAGCTTTAAGGGGACTGGAAGAGACAATTCACACTTACACGTTAGTACATATCTCATAATAGCGTCCCGTAAGAAGGGAATGTTGTTGATGATATTCCAGGCTCCTTGGAAGTGGGTGAGGATGTAGTGGACAGTGTTTGGTGAAGGTTTCAATGCTAGCCTCAGCCATGTGAAGAATTCCGCTGCAAGCAACAATAGGAAGGTTATTATTAATTGGCTTATGGATAATAACCTGCAATGGTGGAATTGGATTATGCGCTTCATTTCCGCCGAGAGGGGTGTGGGATACTCACGTGTGGTGCAGTTCTGCCCGTAGAAGCCTGTCCTGGTGCAGTCGCACTCGTAGCGATCCGGCCCAGCGGTCATGCAGACGCCTCTGTTCTGGCAGGGGTTCGAGCAGCAAGGGTTGGCTGCGGAGGAACCAGAGCTCGGGTTAGCATCTCTGCCATACATTCCCACCTTCCCAGGACTTTATACAGCGAACGGGAACGTCCTGGACTTTAACGCTCATCAGGAAGGCATCACAGCGACCATTCATGCACGGTAGCCTCCGGGCTACCAGGGAGCAGCTTTTAAAAGCGCAGGAATTCGCCTCTTGTCTGCTGCCAGCAGTAGCCCCCCTCAGATGGGGAGATCATCCCTCACAGGCCAGCGGGGACCTGGCACCCATACGCAGCCGAGAAACGGCAAGAGAGTAGCACGAAAAGCAGAAAGGCAAAGCATGCGTCAATCCAAGAAAGAGGCTGACTCACCGGCGTAGCCGGCGGCCAGCAGCGTGGCCAGCAGGGCCAAGGGCAGCAGCGACATGGCAGGGCTGGGCTGGGCTGGAGGGGCTGGCTCGGCAGCTCCGAGTGCCGATCTGTACGGCACTTCTCTTATTTATAGTCCAGACTGTGTGACTCACTAGGCGGAAGCGTGAACAGCGGGAAATTTCTTTTTCATCCCGGCCCGCCCCGGCCCGCCCCGGCCTGGCCCCGTCGAGGCAGGTAGGTGTGAGGGGACACGCCGTCACCGGCTGAGGGGACGGCTCGGGCTAGCGCTGTGCCGCGCCGAGCTCCGCCCGCTCGGCCTTCCGCTGACTTTCTATTGATCTAATTCATTATGCAGGAGGTAGGAGGGCTGCGATCGCGCACGGGATGCGGAGCACTCACGCTACCAAAGCACAGCGGGAAGGAAGGAATGCTGGAATGCTAGAATGCTGGAGGTAATTTATATTTGGTGAAATTCTGGTGAGTCTGAAAAAACCAAATCCTGTTATTAGGCATTTTTTGAACAAACAGCGGCTTTTCCCCACCGCTTTTCCTTTAAATTCAGCCTTCCCTCCCCCCCTCCCAGTTGCACTGTAAACAAATTTCCCCTCATTTCTTTGAGAATACTTTATCTATTGGTCACAGATTATTTTTTATTAATCAGTAGCTTTGCCACTATTTTTTTACTGTTGCGTGAGGAGCAGCAATGAAAGCAGGAAGATGTCATGTGGTTGTGCAACCCCCGCAGTGTGGAGCTGCACTTTCGCCCGCGAGGTCAGCATTAAACACCAAAAACCCATAGCGGCTTCAGCAAAGATAGCTTGTGAGGCGGATGGTGTTTGAATTACAAATCCGTGACTTGACAGAAAGTGGATTCAGGCCGATTTAAACATAATCTTATTTTTGGCCTCAAAGTGTATTGTGGTCAGTGAGTAATTTGTGTACATCAGTAGTGGGTCTTCTGGATGTTTTAGGACTGGTACATGAAAAGATGCATAATCAAGAGAAGACAGATAATATTTCTTTATACATTTGCATGCGGAAACCACAGGCTGGGTCATACACTTTAGCAGAGGACGTCAGTCAGCCCAGCTGAACCAGAGGCCACTAGAACCTGTGGCCACAGCCACATCTTGCTCAGTCTTATCAAATGTAAAAAAGGTGATATTTTGTTCTTGCATAAGCCAAATCAGTTAATTATGGAACGCTGGTTATTCAGTGGATCAGGCTATGGCATGCACAGCGCCAGAGTTTACACACATTTTCATCCATTTCATACATCCATCTCACACTGATTTTGTTCCATCTCATAAAGCTTTTGTGGATGCTGTCACATTATAAGACTTTACTGCAAACAGCAGGCGAGACATTGTGTTTAAATAATGTGCATAGAAAAATGTTTCTAGCAACATTAGGGGAAAACTGAAGTAATTTTGTGCAGCCAATTGCCTCTAAAATGATAATACACAGGTAAGTGTGCTATGATTTAGAGGACCCTGGAGATATAGATAACTGATGATGCTAAAAGTTTTCAATTATTGTAATTAATCAATATATAAACCAAGAAACAGGGCAGAACTCCAGGCTTTGGAGAGGATGTTTCCCCTTGGGAAGCAGTAATTCTGCAGCTGGAAAACCAAACAGTGCCCCCACCTTCCACCAATGCATTTAGTGGGACGTGACCTCTCTCCAGTCTGATTTTGGCTGGGGAAGGTTGCTTGTGTGACTGTCCCCCGCAGTAGAATTTAAGGGATTCTTCGGCCTTCCAAAATTAATGAAAAATCAGGCAGATACAATAGTGCTGCTTCTCTGAAGGCTGCCCTTCCCCACTTGTTGCTTTGGGATTAGCTCAGGTGAAGAACTGGTTATATGTTGGAAAGGGAATTTTTTTTAGAAATGGAAGTTTGCTGTGGCAGGACTCACCACCAGGTGGACATTTTATGCATCAGCTAAGTGCTCTTTCTGTTTTTAGCACATAAGCCTTCTTTGCTAAGAATTGGTGTTATTTTTCTTCCTGTTACTTGAAGTACCTTTTGGTCCAGGTGAGAGCAGCCTGTGGAACGGAGAACCTTCGTCAACCGCAGCCTTTTTGCATTCGCTGACATTTCTGGAAGAGGCAATTCCCTGAAGCTGTTCCTGTTTCTGCTTTTGGTTTAACTGCATAGATTCACACCTTTCCAAGGCAAGGGTTCAGGACAGAGGATGCAGTGACCTGCAAGGATGGACATGTTTCAGTAATGACACCAAAAGAAGGGGAGATGGAGTGGCAACAAGAAAAACATTGTCTCTCGGCAATGGTGCTGCTGAATTAACACTGAATTTATCACTGAGCCTTTTTTATGTGTTTGAAGTACTTTCCCTCCTTTGTGACAATGGCAATCTCATGTTTTATAAGCACAGCAGTTTCCTGGGATGTGATTTCGTTCCATTTGCTCTGTGCCTTTTCCCTGCTCTTTTATGGCAGAAGAAGCTCGATCTGAAGTTTGCTCTCAGTTTGGATACGTTGCTCCCAAAGCAAGCACGCTCTGAGGCTGATCAGACACAGATACGATAAAATCCTGGATGTTCCAAAAATGCTATTGAGAACTGAAGGACCTTCGGGGGAATTTAGCGTCTTTAAGCTCCTATTTTGTGCCTTTTGCAGAACTCTCTTAACAGAAGGGTTTGGTTATGAAATTGCTTTGTGCTTTTATGGAATCACCCTGTCTGGGCAACTGAGCTCTACTTCTCTGTCTCTTCCTGCTGTGTGCTCACAGAGCACTGATCACTTGGGTCCCAGTTTCATTAACACCCTGGGTTGTGCTGGAAAACAAAAGTCCTCATTACCTGGTTTGGAGACAACGGAGATTTGCTTATTTTCCCCAGGAAAATCGCAATAAAAAGATACCTCGTTTATGGGATTTCCAGGCTTCCACGATTTTGGAATTGTTCAGAACACAAATCAGTTCCAGGCAAAACTATGGATGAATTTGGAGAGTGTGAGAACTGGATGCTGGATTGCCTTGCCCTCAGGAGAAATCCCATGGACAGTGATTGGCAAGGAATGTTTGTGTATGGGCTGCTGGCACACATCTGCTCTAGGGGGACCAGGAGCAGGAGGGTGAGCTGGGAGCTCACCTCAGGCGAGGGGTACCTGTGGACATCAGTCATTGTGCAGGGAAATGGAGCATACCTCGTTATCCAAATCAGTTTCAGTTGGGGCTGTTTTTACTCCTGGAATGATACTTTTTTAAGTGTGCAAAAATATAGGTGGGTGGCACAAAATTCTACATCAGACTTAGGCAAGACCTGAGCAAGTTTGAGTCCCCTCTTTTATTTTCCTTCTTAGAGCAGCTTCCCTTTGGACTTCAGCTGCTGGAAAACAACATAAATCCACAGCTTGTGTTTTATTTGCAAGCCAGTAAGAGTTTTGAGGAATGCTTTCCAATATGATAGATTTTATCATTATCATCTGCACAGAGTAAGCCCTGCTCAACAAACCCTTTCCAAGCCTCTGTTTTTAATAATGTCTCTGAGTTCTTGTTTTAATTCCCTGGCATTCTTGACAGACCTAGTTATAAGTCACAGGCTGTAATGAAACAGGTGAGAAGAGTGACTTTACATCAGATTTACCTGCAGAGATGAGATGTGAAATGAGACACCTGCACAGTGCTGTGTGGTGCCCAGGTTTCTCCCAGGCTTGTTTGCTTTGCAAATTCTTTGCCAGATACCTGTACAATATCATGACTACAGGGCATCTGCACACTGCTTGGAACATGATACACATCAATTTGTTAGCAAACCAGAGAGGAAAAGAACACAAGAATTGCTCCATTTTGCTCAGCTTAAATGTGGATCTCCACCCGATCCAAAGCAAGGCTGAGCTTTTTCCTTGAGAGGTGCCCAGACACTGAATCCCCATAATTTCAAATGAAAGGGAATGAATGAAGCCCCTGCAGAAATGGCTTTCAGAACTGTGCTTTGTTTGTTCAGATGAAGTGGATTAGATGATTCCTTTCCTCATTGGCACTCTTGGTTGTGAGTACCTGCCTGACTAGTTCCTGACAAACAAGCCCTACATGACTTAAACTCAGCTCGAAGCTCTCTAGGACGACCTTTTTCCAAGGAGTGTAGATGAATGGAGGATGAAGCACAACATTTTTATCCTATATGGTAGTTTGAGGCAGAGGCTGACTGAAACTTCATTCTAGCTACGATCGACCTCCTTTTTTTTTATATTCCTTTATATGGTGAAGGGGAAGGCCATAAACATGAGCTATTAGATAAACATGAGATTTTTGGCAGCCACACACAGTTTTAAAACTGCAATTAACTTTTCATCTACATACACTCATCTATGGAATATTTTTTTCCTATATATGTTAAAATGGAAAATAGTTTTTGTTGTTTCTTGACTGAAGCGAAGGGATATTTTGTTTATTGGCAATTGTTATTGGCAATTGTTACCAAAGTTACGCCGTGAACTTCCCACTCCCATCATCCTGGGATTTGCAGAGCCCGTTTTTGCCCACGCAGCCTCCATGTGTTTCTGATGTGGACATTTGATCACAGGGAGCTCGGAAATACGTCATGAGATTTTGTAACTGCCTTACATAGAGAAATGTCAGCTGACATTTTATCTGCTTTTTGACTGCAACTCACATTAAGATAATTGCTTCTGCATTGTATATTGAAATGCTCTTTCCGTGAGAAACCTGCATAGAAGACCCTCCTTAGAGAGATTTCCAAATACTTCCCTCCTCAATGCAGGATGCTGGAATTTTCTTGTAGCAACTTCCTGCTAAACATTTAGTGAAATCTGTCATCCAGCCTTTTGTTGTGCAAATACAATCATGTGGAATTTTCCTTTGCTTTAACACATGGACATTAAACTGCATAAGGGAAACTGATGTAGGTTTTGCTGAGTGGAAAATTGTTCCAGTGCAATGCTTTCTTACATAAAACATGCCTTTGGGTACTGAAGTTTATTTAGCTTTATTCATTAACCCCATTTTTCATTCAGTTTAAAGAAAGGAAACATTACTTCTGCAAATAAGATTTTTTTTTCCTACGAGAGCATTTACCAAATCAGTTTACAACAGTGCAAACCTGTGGACACACACACTTAGAGAGCTAGGGAATTACAGCTTGGAAATTCTTTTCAGGCCTGGATTTCTCCTGTCTCTCAGGTCCATTCCCAGGCTGACAAGCTGGCTGCACCTTCAGTAAGGGAGGAAGTCTCCCAGGGTGATAACATGGTGAAAAACAGAGTGGAATTCATAATAAAGATTGACACCTGGTGTCTTTCCCGTGGGATACATCCTGAGGTGCTGTCCCAAGGATGTTTTTCCCAATTGTCCAATGAACTACTGTCCTGTCCTAGCTGCATGTAACACACTTTAAATACGGGTTGTCCATATAATAAAGTTGGTCTTTTTTCCCCAAAGAGCTCCGTGTGTGTTGCTGGCCTTTCTCTCTCTTTGCAGAGTAGTAACCACACAAAACCTGCTGTTGCACCCAGTAAGCTCTGCTATGCAGGGTTTTGTAAGGTTGTCTGTGAATTCATGGTTTCATGGAATCACAAAATCCCAGGACTGTTTGGGTTGGAAGGGAACTTAAAGCCCATCCAGTTCCACTGCCTGCCATAGGCAGGAATACCTTCCACTAGTCCAGGTTGCTCCAAGCCCCATCCAACCTGGCCTTAGACACTTCCAGGCATCCAGGGGCAGCCACAGCTTCTCTGGGCACCCTGTGCCAGGGCCTCCCCACCCTCAATATCCTTCCCAATATCCCATCTGACCCTGCCCTCTGAGAGTAGGAAGCCATCCCTTGTGTCCTGTCCCTCCATCCCTTGTCCCAAGTCTCCATCCAGCTCTCCTGGAGCCCCTTTAGGCACTGGAAGGGGCTCCAAGGTCTCCCCAGAGCAATGACATCCAGTGCTTTGAGAAGAGGGAAGCTTCACTCTGAACCTCCTTATTATGACCTTCCCTTGGTGCCCACAGGGAAGGTGCCACCAAGGCACCCCTGGGCTCTTCCCTGGGGCCTAGAGGGGATTCAAATATTTACACTGAGACACTTGAGTTCCTTAGAACTGACTCTAGCTCTTCCCAGCTGGAGGCTGGAGGAGTCATTTAGTGTCAGCCACAGAAGAATGTTCCATGACACAGCTCCCGTGGCAACCCTTGGGATGGACAGTGCCCACACAAATTATGGCTATGGCTTGCACCAGGGTGGGGAGGCTCCTGGAGCAGGCTCTGCCCACTACAGCATACCCAAACTCCCAAGGCTCCTCTCTACTCATCTTCACTTCCAGAATTAAATCAGGACTGTTTTCCAATGGCTTGTCACTTTGCCACACTTCCAACATACCGTTACAATTAAAAATAAATAGGAAGAAATTAAGAAATAAAAGGGATTAAATTATATTGAATGAGCTGATGAGGGAAAAGAACTCAGCAATCAGATTAAAATTGTGCCAATCATGCAATGGTATAAAAATCTGACTGGCTCACTGGGCTTAAAGTCCAGCCTTCAAAGAAACTATACCCTGGAGATCCTTATCAGGAGATAAAGCCTTGCTATATGCAGTTAGGGAAAACGTATAATAATCAAAATTACACAAGTAGAAAATAATTAAGGATCTACAAGCCCTGCAGCGGCTGCAAGAGCTCAGACCCACTGCCCAGACAGTTTATATCTGCCAGGAAAAACAACCCATGTCTCTTTTTGGTGCTGGAGCTGTGTCAGTCATCCCTCTTCAGGAACACCATCTATTTATTGTTGCTATTTGGATGCCTTGGGGAACCTGAAGCCAGCCAGGTGCCCCATGTGCCTGCAGAAACAGCTCTTTGCAAAGAGCAGCACTGGGCATCACAGGATCCTTAAGGATGGAAAAGACGTTGGAGACCATCAACTCCAACCATGATTCCCAAGGGAATGTGTTCTCATACAAGAGTGTTTGTTCCAGGAACTGAAGTGTCCAGGTTAAGGACTAACTCATGTCTAGATGAATTACTGTTTTTACAAGTAAAATGTGTGAATTTATGGTTCTTATTTTTGTCCTTCACACAACTCATCCTATATAATGAATTTTGATGGTTTTTCTTTGTGGACCATTAGTAAATTTGGTTTAATACTGACATGTCTCTCTTCCACTATTTTTCCGTTTCTCCAGAGGCAGTCCTGACTATACTTTGGGATTTATTTCTCATCCTGACCCCCGGTGTAGAGAAGGTAAATAATACAAGCCCAACAGAAAACAATCAGCTTGTCTGGTTCAGTGGTTTTTACAGCAGCTGTGGAAACTCTGTGCTGGTTGCCTCTCTATGCGCTGCTTGGAGGGAGTTCATTAAGTAAATGAGGGCTTTGCAGAGTTCTGGTGGTGTGTTGCTTTGGGGTTTTGTTTCAGATGGCATTTTTCCGGCGTTTGTTTTGGAGAGTTACCAGCAACCTAGGGCCAGTGGGCTGGAGGGCAGGTTTAGGTAGAAATAGCAGGGTTTATGTCACCAGCACAGAGCTCTGTCTGGTTAGCTAATTTTGGGCTGGCACTTCTTTGAGGCATCGGCAGTTGCTGCGTGTGACTTGTTCCAGCCATCACAAAGGCTGTCACAGCCTTGGGACAGGCCATCAGTGCCAGGCCAGCAGCAGGTGGCAGGGCTGGTGGGAGTCACAATTCCCTGCTGTTCCAGGGAGCTTTTCTATGCCTGCAGCTCCGTAAGGAGTTCAGCTCTTCCTGGGGAAAGAACACCTGACTCTGCAATGCCTGTGTTTCCTCTTGAATAGACTTCTGTGGGAAGGGCCAGAGTTGCCATGCAAACCACTCCCGTGGCTTCTCTCACCACAAACACATTCCTCTACCCTCTCTCCTGGACTCCATGAACTGGGATCATCCAGGGTTGGGCCCATGTGGGGTGGCTGGGAATAGAAGTGTGGATGTGGCAAGAGAGACCTCGTGAACTTCTACTCACTGAACTCGTGTGAAAGGCTGCAGCTTCTGCCCAGATCCATCAAATTTGGATTGTTCCACACAGAATTCTGAAGCATTGCAACTTAGCTGCTGGGGATTTTAAATGTTGATAGACTTCCCCGAGGGTAGGAAAGAGAGGACATATTTACGTGTATAAGTATATTTCAAGTATATTTCTGTTATACTTGAGCAATAGGAATGCTGGGCCCATTACCCAAGGCTCCTTTCTCCCCGCTCTGCAGCACTAATGAATGTAAATGAGTAAAGGCAGGACTGTGAACAATGCTGAGTGGGGAAAAAGCCCCCAACAAATGCAAAGCAGAGCAGGAATTACCAGGTAACCACATTACATCCTTTTCTGTGTGCTGCACCCCCTGGGCATGCAATATTTTCATATCAGGTGATTTGTTACCTGCTCCAAAACAAGTCTCAGCAGCCCCATGGAGATTTGGAGATTGCAGTGATTTGGCTGCTCTACTTATCATTGGGCTGGAATATTTTAGTGATTGCCAATTACCTGGAAGTCCTCCTCAGCACAAGGCAGCACAAGATCAGTATGAAATAAAGAACTTAAGCAGAGCATCAGAATCTGGACAGTTAAAATGTTTATGGTGGACAGGAGTGTTTGCAGAACTCCTCAGGTCCAATGGTTTCAATTTACTGCTGGATAACACTTATCTAACTAACTTGGAACCACTTCCTATGCAAAAAGCCCTATACGACTTCAGGCTTGCAGTCATGAAAAATTGTGTTGATTGAGGGTAATGTGTTTCATTCCATACCCTAAGGCTGTTCGGATTTCATCCAGGTGAACATTTCAAAACATCCCCTTCCCAGGTGTTCTGATTCCAACTAAATTAGGAGGGTGATTTTAATTTTATTCTTCCTCAGCTGTTCCATTTTGCTCTGATGCTTAACCAAAATGTTAATAAAGTCTTCATCTCCTGTGCATTAAAAACTGCTTTTCCACCTGATATATCTCTGTCCTTATCTTAAGGTGAATCTTTTTCTCTCACTTTGAATTTCACATTTGAACCTTCTTTTTAAATTACCAGTGTCAAAATCAGTCCTGATTTTGGGATGGAATGCTCATGCCTGAGCTCTAATGCCTGTTGTGCCTAGGATCAGGCATTCATGAACAGGAGCACTTCCAGCGAATGTCTTTAAATACAGTCACCCTGGGCATATCCATATCCATAGCCATAGCCATATCCATAGCCATAGCCATAGCCATATCCATAGCCATAGCCATAGCCATAGCCATATCCATAGCCATAGCCATAGCCATATCTATATCCACAGCCATATCCAGGTGTGGAATAGTATATTTGAAGCTTGTGGCAAACAATCTGTTCCACATTTGCAGAATTTTTCTTTAAAATACAGTGTTTTTTCTTGAGGATATGCAAAGTGCTTTGTTTTGACAAGAGCTGAAGTTATTTTTGTCCAGCCTGATAAAGGGACTCACCGTTCTGCTCTGTCCATGCACCTGGGGTGGATTAGAAGTGTGGCTTCCTAGAGAGGTTTTAGAATCATGGAATCATTGAGGTTGGAAAAGACCTTCAGGATCATCCAGTCCAATCTGTGACCAATCAGAGCTAGACCAGAGCACTCAGCCCACCACGGCCTTGTCAGCCAGACCAGAGTCCTGAGTGTCACATCCAGTCATTTCTTGAACACCTCCAGGGATGGGGACTGGGCAGCCCCTGCCAGTGCCTGCAAAACTGAAAGGTAATAATTAACATGAAGGTAACCAGTGCTAAAAGAAATAGCTTGTTTAGTTACTGAATAAAGTCCCATTAGGCAAATGAGATGACAAATTTGAATTGACGTGCATCCTAAAATAATCCATACAAATTTTGCAGGAGTGATAGCCACTGCTGTCGTTCTTTGAGGTCACGCCTCCTCCTTTTATCCATATGACGTAATGTGGGCTGGGAGCTGTGTGAGCCTTGTTGACCTTCCTGTTACAGGAGCTGCTCAGTTCCCTGAGGTTGTCAGAAATCCCTGAAACCTCCTGAAAAGTTTATGGGGGATTATGAGGAGCTGCAAGCTCTGGAACACCAGGCTGTCCTTGTGTCACTGGGATTGTGTGTTCAGCTCAGAGACTGAATTTAAGGAATAAAGGGCATGGCTAGGTGGTCATTTTTGGCTTCATGTTCTTATGTTTGAACAGAGAATAAAGGTGAAAACGTAGCACGAGCAAAAATAATCATCTGTCTTTAGGTTCTCACTCCCATCGTCTTCCCACTTTGTTATTAAAAAGGAAAAATGTTGGTTTTCAAAATATTTACCAACTGAAAATTCCCAGCAAGTTGCTCTCAGCTGGGTGTGGGCACACGTATGATTCAGTTCATTTTTAGAACCCCAGAATCCCAGAGTGGTTTAGGTTGGGAAGGACCTTAAGGCCCATCGAGTTCCACTCCCTGCTGCTTCCACTATCCCAGGTTGTTCTAAGCCCCACTCAGCCTGGCCTTGGACACTTCCAGGGATGGGGAGTCCACAACCTTTTCCTGATGGTGACAGCGTGCAAGCCATGGATAGTGATGTACATTATGTGCCCTCTTCTATCTCCTCTCCCTGACTCTGATCTCAGCCAATCTCCTGGTCACATTTCCAGTATTGATATTTTATGAATTTTACTAGATAAATATATGTAAGGCATAATAAATCTGGATGTTTTACACTGAAGGATAAAAATTTCAAAAAGGAAAGGTCTGGATCCAAGATACATTTTTAGGACTTCAAAAGTGAATCTAACTTTCAAAACTTCAGGTTTTTTGTTCAAGCTTGGGCTAAAAATAACTCTTTATACCCAGGAATAGTAATGTGCCCCTTCAAAATTCCAACATCTGTTCCTAGGAGAGTTTTAAAAAACTACTGGCTGAAGGGATGACAGCTTGGTACAAAACAGAGTTTGAGTGAAGCATTGTCAAAAGGGAGAAAGATGAAATTCTGCCCTCTCAAGTGCAAAACTCCTTGAAATTTCCAACAGGCTGATAATGGGTTAATCAGCAGTAAATCAAAGATGTTATGTAATTATGGTTTCCTTACAGATGTAACTTCCCAGTTATTAGGAAGTTAACCCAGTATGATTTTGAGGTTGGTCCCATCCTGTACCAGAGTGGGATTGTAATGGTTTCTAGTGCAATTCCACCTAGATCCTGTCATTCCCTTCTGAGTAGAGAAGAGCTGGAAGAAGTTCAGACCCAGAAATAAACCAGGTAAGTGCCTGGAAGGCTGGAGTTCTGAGAGGGTAATAAAGTCAATAAATATACAGCATAGCTTAGCTCCATGACAGTTCACCTTGTATGGACACACTGTTTGGGGAAAGAAGAGTTTCAGGTGTCTTTAAAAATAGCAGACAAAGTAATGGAGGAAATATTCATCTGGGTACAGGGGAGGGAATCCTTAGAAAATAATGTCTTGCAGATCATCCCATTCTCTCTCTGAGAAGTGATAGAAACATTGGAGGGTGCTGAGCAGTACATGAGGAATGGAGAGGAGGTGGCCTTGTAGCAAGAAGCAAAGCAGACACAAACTGCTTTGTGAGAGGCAGGAGAGAGGGCAAAAAACCCCTGTCCTGTTCACTCTTCCTCCCAGCCAGTCCCCCCAGTGCTGTGCTAAGAGTGGCTGCTGGAGGACGGCATCCTTCTGAGCAGCTGGGGCTGTTCTGTGTGCCAGAATCTCTCCAAAAACAGCGGCTCTGAGGGTTTTATCTCAGTGCCTGAGAATCCCGCCAGCCCTGCCTGGAACACACATTCACACATTCCATCCCAATGACAGTGGGATTTTAGGTAGCAGGACACAATTTAATTGCCTTTCTCATACGGCTGGTAGCAGAGAGCTGTGATATGAGAGCTTGAGTTCAGGGCTAGCCTGGGAGCAGAGCGAAGTGTGTCCATCTAGAAGAGCTAGAGCAAGGAATGCCCATTGCCTGCAGTGACACCAATCAACTGGGGAGTCATGGCCTGACAGGAGCCAGCCTGGGAGAGCTGGGGGTGTTCACCTGGAGAAGAGAAGGCTCTGGGGAGACCTCAGAGCCCCTTCCACCCCCAAAAGGGGCTCCAGGATGGCTGGAGAGCTCTCTCTGGGACAAGGGATGGAGGGACAGGACAAGAGGCTTCCCGCTGCCAGACGGCAGGGTTAGATGGGACATTGGGAAGGAATCATTCCCTGTGAGGGTGGGAGGCCCTGGCACAGGGTGCCCAAAGAAGCTGTGGCTGCCCCTGGATCCCTGGCAGTGTCCAAGGCCAGGTTGGACAGGGGTTGGAATAACCTGGGCCAGTGGAAGGTGTCCCTGGCCATGGCAGTGTGTGGAACAGGATGAACTTTTCGATCCCTTCTAACCCAAATGATTCCATTATTCTGTATATCCCATAAATGATAACATTCCATGTTTATTCTTTACTGAGGGGTGCTAGGGGTGAGGTTCTTTCCTTTTGTTTCTTTTTACTTAGGGAATTTTGTCTGGTAAGTTGGTAGGAAACAGTAACGACTGCATTCTTACGAAAAACAGAAGAAGTGGCCAAGGGAGGAGGGCGTCTGGTTGTGCTTCTCTGATCTGGGAGTTTCTCTCGGAGGGGCAGAGATACCGCGAATATTAAAAGACAGGGCTGGAGTAATTTCTCTCTCCCTCTCTCTCTCTCTCTCTCTCTCTCTCTCTCTTTCTGCTGTACTCCAGCCCAGTCCTGCTTCTCTTGCTGTGGGGTGAGCCTCTGTTTGTGAGAGCAGCCATTGAACTGGGACTTTATTGTTATAAGTAAAATTTAGTTAGTGTTTGTTGTAAGTTAGGGTTTGTTAATTTCCTAAATTAACTGTTATAATGTTGTAGTTCCAAAGAAAAAGTTGGTTTTGGGGGTTGGTCAAAGTGTTATAATGAGTTAATTAATGTCTGTTAACAGTTTAAAGGGGTCCCGGATGATGTGTGGGCTGTTCCCAAGCAGCGTGGTAACACCTTGAGAGTGAAGCCAGCGCAGTGACATCAGCGCCACCAGACGAGATTGGTAAAAGGAGCGGTCCAGTCACTCGACACCCTGCGAGAAGGAGTGGACAGGAATAAATAGTGCTAAGGACCAATGAGAGCCCCAAAAATGGAGCAATCACCACGAGGATCCAAGTCCCACCAATCCTGGACCCAAGGGCGGTATAAGAGGGAGTGTCGGGCTCTGCTGGTGTTCTCCTGAGAGCTGGTTTCCATGGGAATACCAGTGTGTCAGGGATTTGACACATTTTATTGTTTTTCTGGCTTGCTGCCAGGGAACTCGGGTTTATCTCAGGTCTTCTGTTTTCTACAGCTGTTTTTAATAAACCAGTGCCGGTTTTTACAAGAAAGTTTCTACTGTGTTTTAAACAACCTGGTAACTTTCAGCTAAAAGTTCTGGTCTCGTTAATAACACTATTGACCACTACCTCACTAAAAGAGGGATTTCTTCACCGAGTGCTTGGGTGCCTGGGATCCTGAGCCTGTCTCTCCCTGCCCTGCTAGGAGCCTGGCCACCACTGTCCCTCCTCCACTGCTTCTTCAGCACTGCTCTGAGTTTTCTCTGCACTGTAGCCCCCCACCCCTTGCTTGCTGAGGCAGCACATGGTTCCAGCCACAGCTGCAGAGCTTCTGATACA
The DNA here is from genome assembly GCA_037013685.1 of Acridotheres tristis. Classification (NCBI taxonomy): domain Eukaryota; kingdom Metazoa; phylum Chordata; class Aves; order Passeriformes; family Sturnidae; genus Acridotheres; species Acridotheres tristis. Next base: position 25,701,197 of record CM072895.1, read on the forward strand.
TGTCGTTCACCACCCCCGGATTTTGCTCATTCCTGCCGTTCCATCTTGCTGTTTCTGCGAGTCCTGCTGGGTCACCGGGATCGGCTGCCCCAGGGGGTTTTAGAGCCAAATCCTCTCTCCTCCATCCCTTCCCACCTCGGGCACAGCCGCCATGACCGCGTGCTGCCACAGCGCCCCCTGCAGGCGGGGGGGATCATCGCACCTGCCCTGCCTGGCCGGGAGCCACCAGCGCCCCCGCTGGCTGCCAGCGGAACTGCACCCAAGGCGTAAGCCTGGGACTGGGTTTGTGGTTTTGTTTGTTGTTAATGCTGTAGTGTGCACATACTAGTAAAGAACTGTTACTCCTATTCTAATATCTTTGCCTGAGAGCCCCCTTAATTTCAAAATTACAGTAGTTCAGAGGGAAGGTGGTTATATTTTTCCATTTCAAGGGAGGCTCCTGCCTTCCTTAGCAGACACCTGTCTTTCAAACCAAGACAGTGGATGATATTCCCAAAGGGACAACAGAAATCAGAGGCCTTGAGAACTACACTGGAGGTGGAGTATGGGTGGAAAAGGCTTCTGGCAGAAGGACTTGTTTGGTGACCTTTACCCCTCAGTAGTGTTATAATAAATCCCAAGGAAACACATAGGAAATTGGACATTTGTAGGAAATAATAGCCTGGAAGTACAGCCTCCAGCCTTAGGCAAAAATGAAAACCAAATTAATCATTAAGCACAATAATGGTTTGTTTTCAACAGTTTATTATAAGAAATTTAGTTTCTTATTGTCAGGTACTCATGCTTTAGGATTTTTTTCCTGGTTAAGCTTAGGATGGTTTACACATAAAGAATGCAGAAAGGATTTGGTCTTGGAAAAATGAATGTGTTAATGAGAATTGATTCCCCTGATGGAAATGATCCCATAGGATTCAGAACAAATAGAGAAAGTGGCCATTTGTGACCCATTTCAGACCAGCCTTTAAGCATACAATTAAAATTAAGCATATGTTTCTATTTCTTTGACGTCAGTGGGACTTCAACAGAGCTTAAGTGATATCCTGGACTAGAGAAGCTTCCATCACGTCACGATGCTGGTGGTTTAAACTGGACTGAAACAGATTTCTTTAAAGCCTCCATGCATTTTTATGTGATGTTCAATCCCACTGGCAAATGTGTGCACAATAGGATGGAAATGTAGTGCCAAGTCGCATTCAGAACCAGAGCTGGCTGCAGGATTAATGGCAATATTTTATACAACTTTGTCACAATTTGTCTCCCCAGGAAGTTTTGTTTGGGGGGTGTACAGGGAGAGGGCTCATTAGGGAAAAGGCAGCAGGGAATATTTTTACATTCCTTGAATGAGATGCCATCCTCCCACATGAAAAGAGAATAGGTGGCCAGCAAGGAAACAAGGGTTTGTTCTGATAAGCAAAGTGCTGGAATAATCTCTGTGTGCTTGGCATCAAGTTAGAGAGAATGCTGATGTAAACTGTGCTGAACCTGCTCTCAGGGCTGGTTTGCTGTGCCTGCTTGCTGAGGTCTGGCTATTGACAACGATTGATGAACACTGGTAATGGTTTATGGTACTTCTGGGTTTAAAAAAAAAAAGGCAAGCTGAGCAAAAGGAGAAAGGTTGGGGTCTGCAGGCCCAGGAGTGGAGGGTGCAGCTGCAGGTAAGAGTCCTGCTCTGCAGTCAGCACTGTTTCACCAGGGCAGCTGGGCAGAATTCCCCCAAAGAAAAGGTGGGACAATGAAAAGAGGAATTCTGCATGTGTCTCAAGAACTGCTTTGTTCTCCTTATTTTCAGCATCCAGACTATTTCTAACAATTTGCACATCTGCGTACCTTGTTACCACAGGACTGTGTCCTTCTGCCACTTGCAGGCTGATTTGTCATACTGAAACATTCCCATGTCACATACTTACATACTGACAAAAATAGTTCATGCTTCAATCTGTGGGTATTTTTTCTTCAGCTGTTTTACATGGCACCTCCACAGGAGTAAGCCCTGTTAGACTCATGGTAAATATAGAGTCTGTTCACAGAATTTATTTTGGGAAAACCCAGGAATATAAAGAAGCATAATCATTGAGGACTAAGCTGTTGCTCCCATTTAGTCATTAATAAACAGGATTATGCTCTATCATATAATAACATCCTCCTATTAATTCCTGAATAAGGTTTGTTTTCTTTGGCAAATTGCTATGTATTCTTTTCCAGTAGATAATGATACTTGTAAGGGGTGAGTAGATAAGGCATGAATCATTGGGTCAGAGAATATCCTGATTGGGCCAACAGTGATCACGGAGTCCAACCCCTGTTCCTGCACTGACACCCCAACAATCTCACCCTGTGCATCCCTGGGAGCATTGTCCAAACACTCCTGGAGCTCTGGCAGCCTTGGGGCTGTGCCCATTCCCTGGGGAGCCTGGGCAGTGCCTGCCCAGCACCCTCTGGGGAAGAGCCTTTCCCTGATCTCCAGCCTGACCCTCCTGTTCTGGCGTTCTGCACTCTGATCTTTGGTTCTCCCCCAGGGCAGTGGGTGAGACAGAGATGGTGTTTAAAGGCAGGATTGTGGACAGAGGCCCTCACAGAAAAGACACTACTTTTGGGGAAGAAGCCCCCCTTTACACAGAATGATAGAGATCTCCTCAATTTTCTTATGTAACAAAAATCTATCTCATCCTGAGAGGGTCAGTTCATTACTGTGAGAGGTAATGAGTAAAAATCCCAAGGCACTGCTCATGTTTAGGAGTCATCCACTACAGAGATTTTAATTCTTTAGGAATATAATTGCCTTAGGCCACGCCTTCCTCCCTCCAGACCCGTCTGTCCCAGCACAGAGCATGAGTCCATGGAGCTACAGAACCGGGATCACAGGGCTGGAAGCCTTTCTTTCCTCATACTGCCTTGAGCAGAAGCACCAGAGATGTCAGCAGACTCCAAAGTTTAAGAGAATGAGTGAAGATAAAGGAAAATTACCCAGGTTATTACTGTAACTCAACATTGTGCAAAAAGGGATAATTGGGATAGTCAGGTCCTGAGACATGGAATGCACTTTTTTTTCTTCGAAAGCCCAGGTTTGTCTGTAGAATTGTAAAAAAATCCTTCTGCATGCACCGTGTATTTATCAGCAGTTCTGTGTTGATCTCTGTGTGATGGTAGCTTTGGATATTTCCAGGTTTTCCTTCTGTTTCTTAACTTCTGCTTGCTAAATGATCCCTCTGCTATTCTGGGGAGACTGACGGCTTCCTGCCAGGCATGGTGGTGTGGGTGATGTTTGCTTCATCCTAATGTTTTCCAGCTATTTCTGGGAGCAGATGTCTTTAATCACAAGGATCCTCCACTTCAGAAATAAATAATGGAAATATTCATGACTGAGTAGAATTGACTGCCAGGAATCAATGTGATAAGGAACAGCAACTCACAAAGTCAGCTGTCAGTGAGAAATCTTTAGGTTTGCTCTTAATCCAGAGTGCCTTCGACCATTTATAAGACAGAGAAAAGATTTCATAGTTTCTCAGGGAGAGATATGCAAATCTGTACAATACCTGAGAAATAGCTGGCTCCTGATTTCCTTGTTTTTATTTGTATATTAAGGCAAACATGTTTAACCTCCAGCTGATCTGTTCCTCAGCATCAAAAAAAACCAAGCTAGAAAAAAAATACAATTTCTTCATTCTGCAGATGTAAAAAATTGTTCACTTTTCTGCGTATTCTGCAAATTTGGACTCAATTCTTCCCAAAACAGCAGGTTGAGAGATTGTTTCACATAAGACTTATTTTTGATTATTTGATGCTTGGTACCAGACTGAATCAGTACATTGAGGTTCTGCTGCTCTAGAAGTATTTTAAAAATTCAAATTCAGCCTCAGAACACAAAAATATCTTTTTTTCCTATGATGGAAAAGGACTGAGGATCCACAACTCCTACTGGTTAAAAAATTGTCCTATTTTGAGTTTAACTTGTTTTACAAAGTGTTTCTTTGTGGTTAGAAAATGTTTTAATATGCTTTACCTTTGTCATAACAATATAATAGATTTAGGGCATTAGGGAATAAGATTTCCTGATAGCCAAAAACTTTGATGGTAACTAGGAAGTTTCCTGAATATTAGGACATATTTAAAATAAATGCAGCCCTCTGCCTGATGTAGTGTCTCATATCAGTCTTTGATGTGGGGTTTTCATGTCTAACTTAGTTAATGGGTGTGAGACAAACAAAGTAACAGTCAGGAGAACGAGGACAAAATAACCCAGGGAGATTAAGGCAGTTGTTGTCAACAGAAGATGCAAAATTCAGCAAACACATTTCTCCAGAGCTTCTCGTTGGTCTGTCACACCTGGAGATTCGTACTGCTCCTGGATTTCCATTATAATTTCTGATGTGGAACCAAGTCTCTCATGGTCACAGCAGAGCTCACATTGATTTTAGTCAACAGAGAAGCAAAGAGTAATGGCTGCATGGAAAGAAAAAGAAGGCATTAGAACAGAAATGGCCTCATTTGAGAGAGGAAATGAGCAAGTTACCCTTTAAGTGAAGTGTTTTCTTTGAAGAGCCTGAATGAACCATAAAACCAGCGACCCATGATGTTAATAACAGAGTGTGAAGTGAGTGTTTATGGTGCCATTACTCTCAAAAGGGCAAACAAGGTTGTCCAAACACCTTCAGCCATTTAATGAAAATATATCCCCTAAAAAGTATATCTCCAATTTAGTCTCTGTGTTCCTCTCAGTTTTCTTGTGATATGTGGGGGAGTTCTTTGCACTTCTTAGGAGTGGGGTTGACTTAATTTCTTTTGATTTATGTATTGATCACAAGGTCTTCATTAGTTACTGATTTTTAGTTTAAATTTCAAACTGAATTCTATTCTTGTAGCTTTTTGTTTGCACTGTTTCTCTAATAATGGTTATAGGACAGAACTGAGACTTCTGGACCTGTGAGTCCTCACTTTTTCCCAGGGAACATTAAATTATATCTATAAATATGTGATGACCACATGATTTTTTCAACGGGAAATCAAGGGGAAACTGCTGGGCACAGCTGTCTGTCTACTGGGAAAAAAAGGCAGGTGGGAAATGACAGTGAGGACAACAGATCTTCAGAATAATGAGCTTCATGCCATTCATGCTCTTAAAATGTTTGGGGTTTTTTGTCTATTGCCTCTTTTAGTGAGTGTTTTTTGTTTAGACTGAGGCAATTTTATTTACATCCATAATGTAAGTGGTACTCCTGGAAATAATTTAATAGAATATTTGATCCTGTACTCATCTCATTTAAAATGTCCCAGTATAAATATAATAAATATACCAAGACCAGATCGGTCTTGGTATAAAATTATTCTAATTTGTTGAAAAGTCACAAGTCAAAGTCATATGAAAACCCAGTTTCCTGTCTAGGAAAGCTGAAAATACCAAGCCCTGGGCAACGTGGTCTGACCCCAGAGTTGCCTCTGCTTTGAGCTGGAGGTTGGAAAGGAGCCTCCTGAGGTCCCTTCCAGCCACTTCTCCTGTTATCCTATCATTTTGTGAGGCCAGACACCATAGATACAATAGCAGGCAATTACAGGGACTGACTTCTCCCTTAATATGAAGCTTTCCCTCGACGTACTGCACTTCAAGCACTCCGGGGATATTTCAGGATCACAGGATTGTGACTGAAACCTGCTGTTATTTTAGCCCTTTATGTTTGTTTCTGTAAGTGCCATGGGTGGCAGAGCCCCAGAAAACCACATTGTAGGTGGAAGCAGGGAGAGAAGGAAGGAGAGGAATATCAAGGAATCAGACACCTGATTGAGAACTCCCTTCAGAAGTCTCTTCTGGTGCAAAGTTTTCTCATTTCACAGTGGAAAGGCCTCCAGAATTATTACTTATTTTTTATGTCATAGGGGAAATATTTCTATGTGGGAATGGGGTAGTAAGGGCAGAGGCAAATTGGCTTGGAGGAAAAGCCATTTTTCTGCAGCCCTGATATATCTGACAAATTGTCTTAAGGAGTAAAGTGGAAAAAAAGGAATGCATTTACTTTCCCAGATGTCAATGACAGGAGGCACCAGCTTGAAAATCCTGCTTTAGGCAGAGCCCCAGCTAAACCATGTCAGGATATGCAATGGATAAGCAAGTGGCTATTTTGCACTAGGAGAAATCTTAATAGAAAGTTTACAGTCCCCCCCCACCTCATGGTGCTATAGATAATGATTTTCATCACAGGAGGAGAGATATTTTATCTTGACAAGAGAAAATGTCAGCCTTCCATGGAACACCTCATGTCTGTGAGCCTGATCAAAGAGTGATTTTTCTCTGATACATGGTGAAATGTCTGGAAGAAAATAGTGGGTTTCTGCGAAGCATCTGACAAAATACCCCTTTTTGTTTACTTAATTGCGTGTTTGTCCTGCTATTCCCACTCTCCCTTTTCCATGGTTTGCCTGAAGCTATGCCCTTGAGGACACAATAAGAGGGGCCCTGTAATTTGGCATGGCTTCCCTTAAAGTTCTGCTTCAGGAGAGACCTCTGTGTGCTCGGTGCCTCTCACGGCCCTTTTCCACATCCTGGCATTGCCTGGCCGCAGTCCAGGGTTTGTTTCCACTGCGGAGCAGCCGCAGGCAGGGAAGGAAGCCAAGGAGGCAGCACAAAGCCTGGAGACTCTGGCAGCTCTGGACAGACGGCAGGTGGGGTAAGGGACACTGCAGCAGGCAGCTCTGAGTGGGCTGAAATAGCCTGAAACTAGAAAAAGCGAACTTCACAGAAAAGCAAAAGGAAAGAGGTTTCTTGACCCGTTCCAGGGTTAGCTGGTGAGGCACCCCACAACACAGGACCTGCAGTGTGTGGAGAAGAATGAGGGATGGGGGAAGGCAGCTGCTAAACTTCCTTTGTCACAGAAAAGAAAAAGAAATCATCAAACCTTACCCATAATTTTCTTGAAGAAACAGGATTAAGACAAAAAATAGTTACATAAAGTAACAAGAACAGTCACAAGGTATAAAAAAAGCTTTTTATTTCTCCTTGCGTCAACAAGAAGGGAAGAGGAATTTTTGACATTTAATTACTCAGCTCCTTATCAGCTCCTTAGGAGTCTGAGTTGTTTCCTTGACCAGGGAGAAATCGGGATTTTGATAATCAGAACAAACTCTGGGAGTTCTAATGGAAATACTGGAGTTCCCCTGTTTGCTGGGGGTTGTGTTTATTCCAGCTTTTGCTATCTGTAAAACCACAAAAATTATAACCAGAGTCGTCCTCTGGGAATCGTGCTTTGGAGAGATTCAAAATGCTGAGAAAGAGAGTCAGAGATAAACGCTGGGTTTGCAGATGCCCCCTCCTTGGCAGAGTTCAGGGGCGGCTGATCAGACCTGTGAGCAGCACGGGGCTCCACACGAGTCTGTGGCTGGAGCAGGGCTGTGCCAGGGGAAAGGTGGAAAGGGACGACCCCCAGGAATGTGGTGATACCTGCCCTGGGCACTCATGGTCACCCCTGAGCGCTGGGAACTCTGCTTCTCTCCTGCTCAGCAGGGCATCTCTTGGGTACTTCAAATAAGTACACTGGGAGGATTTAGAGCACAGACAAAGGGGTCAGACCCTCAGCCTTGCTGGTCAATCCCCAGACAAAGGGTAACTAACTCAATGAGAACGGTTTTATTCATGCTTTTGTCATCTCTGCATGTCTCCAGACCAATACTGAGCTCGTCTGACACATTTCAGAGTCCTTTCCTACCAAGAGACAAGGTGGTCTTCAGACAGTGGTTGACGTGGAAAACAAAAGAACCCAAATAATGGCACCATCGTGGATTCGCTGCATTTTTCTGGTTAATGTTCCCTCAAATGTCACATTGAGGATGCGGAGGAGGAGGCTGCCACATCAAACAGGCGCTTTCTGAGCTGGCAGTCCTAGACTGGCTTTCTAAACATACACTTGCCCTTCTTTGTGACAGACTTACAGGGCAGCTCTTCCTACCCTGCTTTTTTCCCCTCACAAATAAGACAGACCACTAAGTCATCAGTGGTGGCCAGAGAGGCTCAGCCCCTCACTGCATCACTGCAGGGGACCAGTAATAAAATGGAGAAAATGAGGATTCTGGCTTGCCTTGTGCGGGGGAGTGGCTTGCTGTCCTCTAATTGTGGCTACTGCTTGTACACTTAACTTTGTTAATACAATGTGAGTGCCACCTCTGTGCCCCTCATTTGTAGAATAGTATCCTTTGGTTCGCTGCACTTTGAGGAGGTCTTGGTTGAGTCATTTAAGCCTTTTCTTCCACCCTTTATCTTTGCTTTTTTATGACCACATTTTTCAAAGAAGTGAGTTCCAATTTAGGCACTGAGTTTGTGCAAAGCCCCAGCGTAAAAATGGGTCTTTGGAAAGAGCTTGACGTCAACGTTGAAGTGAAACTCAGTCTCGTCCTTTGGTATGTCTGGAGAACAACTGGTAACTTTGAGAGGTGTCATATTAAGAGTGCAGGTTATGGGCGAGAAGCAGCTGAGGTTTGAGCCGTCAGACTCTCCCACTGACTCCTTCTGAACTCCAGAAGCCTAGGTGGGAAATACTTTTTCAGGTGTTAATCAAAGGATCATAGACGCATGGAATAGTTTGGGTTGGAAGGGACCCTAAAGTCCATCCAATGCCACCCCCTGCCATGGGCAGGAACACCTTCTACGATCCCAGGTTGCTCCAAGCCCCATCCAACCCAGTCTTGGACACTTCCAGGGATCCAAGGGCAACCACAGCTTCTCTGGGCAACCTGTGCCAGGGTCTCCCCACCCTCACAGAGAACAATTCTTTCTTAATCTAAACCTGCCCTTCTTCAGTTTAAGGCCACTCCCTGTTTAGCAGGAAACAATGCGACAAACAATAAATACAATTTAGAAATAAATTTCCCAAATTCAGTATATTTCAAAACACTTCAGTTTTAAATCTATTAAAGCAAAACAGAAAAGATGCGAATGAATGGAAGGGAATTCTAAGGTCTTTTAAAATCATCATGGAGGGTGAAAGTGATGGAATTAATAATGACTTAAAATTCCATGTTTTAGATGGAAGTGTAAAGTGGACCAAAGGGGACTCAGTGATCCAGCAACACCTTGGTGGACCTTTTGAGGCTCACAGGGTACAGTCCGCTGTTTCAACACCCATCCTTTCAAAACCCTCTCTAAGTCAAAGTGTTACACGTGCAAATGTTCACGAGGTAATTGCAGAGAATTGAAGTGTTTTGTGGTCACAGCTGCTGAATTAAACACCTTGAAGAAGGCACATTCCACAGTAACACCCACCGCCGCCGCGACAGCAAGGGGTGTTTAAAGCAAGCGGTATTTTAATGCAAATTCCCTTTATTTGATTAATATTTTCTGTCACATCAGTCGCTCGCTCCGGCTCCGGTCAAGCGCTGCCCGCCAGCCCTTCTTCCCACGGCAGCGCCCGGGGCTCCTCGGTGCCCTCAGCCCGGTCACCGCAGCGCCCAGAGCGACGGAGCCGCCGCAGCCCCGCCGCTGTCCCTGCACACAGCCGCTGTCCCCCTTGCAGCCGCTGTCCCCGCACACAGCCGCTGTCCCCCTTGCAGCCACTGTCCCTTACAGCCCCGGCCGCCGCCTGGATCCTCCTTAAGAGGCGGTGGCGGCGCGGGCCCCTCCCCGCCCGCAGCACGGAGTCGCCCGGAGCGGGAGCGGGACGCGCCCGGCAGAGCCCGGCAGCCGTAAGCGCGGGGTGGCAGCGGGGGTCACCGGGGCAGCCGTGAGCGCGGGGTGGGAACGGGGGTCACCGGGGCACCGTAAGGGCGGGGTGGAATGGGGGTCACGGGGGCCGGGCACGGCTGGAGCGGCCGTAGGGCGGGCGAGGAGCGGCGCCGGGGCCGTGCGGAGCCGCCCCCGCGGCGGGACGGGCAGGTCCAGCCGGAGCCCCCGCGGGGCGCAGTCCCGGCGCAGGCACCCCCGGTGCGCCCGCCCCCGCTCGCTCCGCGGTGAGCGTTCCGAGAGGTACGGGGGAGGCAGCGCGGGGGGAGCGGGGTGGGAGCGGGACCCCCGCGGGTTCCCTGCAGGTGCCGCAGCTCCATCCCCAGCCGGGGCGGCGGTGCGTGCCCGGCCCCTGTCCCCGCGGCTGGCACGGGCACCGGCCGTGAAGCAGTCGGCCGTGCGAGCTGTGGGGAAGTGCGGCAGGGCGGCTGCAGAGGGAACGTTTCGCAAAATGCCTGCGAAAGCAGATTTTCTCTTGGGTCTGATGAGAGAGAAATACCTGTAAGAGTTCCTAGTCACGGCCTTTAGCAGGTTTCTGCTCACTTGTATTGGTGTGATAACGGACCAAAATCACAGAATGGTTTGGGTTGGAAAAGACTCTAGAGCCCATCCAGTCCCACCCACTGCCATGCGTCGGGACACCTTCCACTATCCCCGGTTGCTCCAAGCCCCGTCCAGCCTGGCCTGAACCACCCTGGTTTTCATGGGGTTCCCTGGGTTTCTTTGGCACCAGGCTCCCACCCTTACAGGTGCAGGGTGATTTGCTCTGTCCGGCCTCTGGCCAGTGCCGCTGCACCAGTGCAGAAGCCGCTCCCTCCGTGCTGGACCAGTTGCTGTGCTGGTGGTCGTGCTCCCCCCGGCAGCTCAGGGCTTTGCACTGGGGCTTGTCCCCTTCCCTGGGGAGCTGGAGCTGCGGGGGCTGTGTGACCCCTGCCCGGAGCTTATTCACAGGCACCTCGTGCCTTCGCTTTGGGGAAAATCCCTCTGGCTGCCTGAACTGCTGAGTGTGGAATTTCCCACGTGGATGATGGGATGCAAACTCCCGGTAAAGCCTCGAACCCCAAGGGAGGAACAGGGTGTGGGTAGGATCTGTAACTGCAGTGGGTGTTCCTGGCAGAAGATGCTGTTCTGCACTTCAGTAGGGTGAGATGCGTGTGAAGCTACTGATGCATGGGATTATCTGTTTTGTGGTTACCAAGAGTTGTTCAGCCTGCTAAGGATTTCAGGCAGAAAGCATGAATTTAAAATTGCCGTGCTTTTTTCTTTTTTCTTAGTGAGAGTTTTTCAATATATGGAGTAGAGATAAATGCTCTTCTAGCACTGTTGTCTCCCCAAATCTTCACGTTGGCCCTATCCACCTTTTTGCACTCTCTTGTTCCCCTATGGCAGGGATCCATAACAAAAGAGAAATGCAAATACTGAATTATGGTTGAATCACATAAATTAATCTCTTTTTGCATGGCCAGTCAATCTGCACTGGAAAAACACAGTTTGACTCTTGGCACCAAGTGCTGTTTATGACTTGTTTTTCTTAAAAAAAATTAGAAAAAAGCCAAAAGGAAAAAAAAAGAGAAGAAAGAACAGTTATCCAATGCTGCTGCGTCACTAGGGTTGCATACTTGATTTCGTCTTAACTTGAATATGTTTCACTGAACATATTTATCATGAATGTAGTTTTCATGGCACTTTGAATAGGTTACTTTTGCCAGTTGGCCTAAACCAGTTAAGAGTGGGAAATATTTCAGGTTTTGCCATAGTTTTTCCCTTCAATTCATGAATTTTCATCCTACAAAGGGGAAAAATCACGAGCATGGGGTGAACATTGAGTATTTCCCTCAGAGGTAAAGCCATTGAGCAGACTTCACTGACACTTTGGATAACCTCAGTTCTTCCTGACAATGCCAAGGGCTGAACCCAGTGCAGTGCAGAAATGACCTTCTGGATGCACATTGCTGCAGCAATAATGGGAATGGCTCTGTTGCAGTATTTGAATTGATGTGCAATATTGAGGGATGTGGCAACCTCGGTGACTTCCATGTAGGTTGGAACAGGACAGCGCTGGCAGTGGAACTGGAGCCTTGGGAGCTGTGAATTCAATTCACATGAAGTTAACTGAATGGCTTGGGTTGGAAAATAGCAGGGATAGCATCAAGTAGCAGCCAGAGAAGGAGGTGTCTCCCCCTTTTTCCCAGAAGTTCAAGTATATAAAAACTGCCTACAAAATATGAGAAAAACTTAGTTTTCCCTGGAAAATTTCTAGCTCAAGAGGTAAAAGCTCAGAGTATGGTATGGCCTGTGGTGAATGTGGAGTTGAGGGATTAAATTCCAATTTACTTTTTACCTGACACATAACACTGCTGTGGAGCAGTCTCCCTATCTTCTGTATCTGAGGAAGGGGAGTGACCTTCCTTGAGGGAGCAAAACTCAACTCTTAACTAATTGTTTAGTTGACATTGATGGGCAAGTATGTGTCAAAAATGTTGGTATCTTACAGTCTGGACGTGATTTAAGCAATAAAAGCAGGTCCTTCCCTACAGGTCTGGTTCAGCTAGGGATTCAGCTTCCAGTTAAAGCCTGGGGGCCACTCACGAGACATCCTTTTGAACTGAGTATGCAACTAGTCTGGCTTTATTTCATTTGTCTCTTTCTAAATAGAAGCTCCACATAATTTATGGAAGAATTTGTCTTTGATTTGATGAGCAGGGGCAGCAGGATCTTGCTGTGAGGTGATGAACTCCTGTCTGGGTTTGCTGTGGAACTGTGATATAACTGTCTCTTTCTCAGTAGTCTGAAAAACAAATCCCAGAACCTGCCTTGGTAATGGAAATTACCTCATCCCTGCCCTAGGTTATAATAATGTGATGTAGTAACAGAATACTTTCGAAAGAATTCTTCCTTTTTTAAAAAGAAGAAAAAAAGTAGCCCCTCACCACCTTGGTATTCAGACTTTCCTGAGGGTTTTCATTTACTGTTTACCTCAGAGAGATGACCCAAATTTCCTGACTGTACCAATTTCCAGTAGCCTGTGTGTCAACGTCTGAGGCAGAGTTACTCAGTCTATGAGGCAGGGGATGGGAGGTGGGCTTTAGGACAGGGGAAAGTGGTCCCCAAAGCAGGACCAAACCGAGCACCAAAAGCTTCCAATATTTTATTTTATTTTTTAAACAGAATTATGGGGAAAGCAAAAGAAACTCGTGAACATTTAAATTCTACTCCAGTGAAAAATATTGTGGCAATACTGCAAGTGAGAATTCATGGACTTTTTTTAGAAATATGAATTAGTTCTCCAACTTGAATGCATTGTGGAGATTTCCAAGGCCAGGTTGGATGGGGCTTGGAGCAACCTGGGCTGTTGGAAGGTGTCCCTGCCCATGGCAGGGGTGGAACTGGATGGGCTTTAAAGTCCCTTCCAACCTGTATCACTCTGAGCTTCTGCAGCATTATATAGAATGACACAGTTCCTGTAAAAAATAAGCCCACAGTGTTGGTGAGGGGAAAATATCAACCATATATTGACAGATGTACAGATTTGATTCATTTCCTCACAGCTTCATTATGGGCTATCAGCAGTGGTGCTTCCTCAGGCTGTGCTGGTCCTGTCTCAGCTGACAGCCTAACCAGGGGACACAGACACTGCAGCTTTTCTCCCAGAATGTTTTCCTTTCCCAGAGAGTGGGTTGTGGGGGTGACACTTCCATCTCAGCTCACAGTTTTGCTGCGTCCTGGTAATTCCAAGGCTCTCAGCACATGTAGGGAAGGATGTTTTTGGGATCTGGACTGACAAACAGCTGGAGTAGGAGTCAGTGTGGGAGTGTCCCAGACTCTTTAAGTGATCCCTGGAGGAAAATCCGGTGCTTCCATGATAAAGTCCATGTGATTCCAAACATATCCCTCAGAGCACAGAGATGATGTGCTGGGAGTGCCCTTTGCTCTGTGCAAGAGACAGAGTCTCTGGGGCTGGTGTTGGAGCTGAGTGAGTGGTGCCTGTGGTGTTTCTGAGCACTGGGCTGCTGTCCAGGCTGCACATCTCTCCTTGCAAGCTCCCTTTAATTGTGATGTTTCATCTCCTTCCAGATGAGTGGTAGCACTGGGTAATTTGGAGAGAAGGATACAGAGCTGCTTTTGCTCCTGATAACAACATTACTTCATCGTAGGATGCTGAAAGTGTATTTTTCAAAATACAGCTAAGCCTGCAAACAAAAATCTTTGTCTTTCCAGCTTCTCTAAATATGCAAGTTTAGGAAGGAGACACAAAATACAGGGTCAAAAGCTTCCGCATACACAAGTTCTCAACTATTTGAGATGTATCAGTCACATCTGTGTTTTTTTGAGGTTGTCTGATAGTAAAGCTGTTGATCTGACTCATCTTTGATACTCATCTGGTATTTTCCTTAGAATGATTTCAGCATAAATCAGTAAGACTCTAATTTCTTTTTCTACGAGTATTATCAGTGCTCATAACCGTTGCCAAGATGTGTAGGAATGTGCACTTCTATAATAAATTATCCTTTTATATTTACTGGGATTATAAAGGTCCATATTTATGCACACACGGAGATCTTATAATAATCTTTATAAATGTGTATTTCTTGCAGTGGGCGTCAGTCCCAGCTCCTAAGAGATTGCATTTTATTAAACATGCATGAAGGACAGGACTGATAAGTGGAATGTTGGGATAGATGGAGCTGATGGAGTAAGAATTGGATGCTCGTGTTCAGGCTGTCTCCTCCCATCTTCTCCATGGCCTTGACCAGACCGTTAAATAGAAAGATTTTGCCTTACAGGTTTGGTGTGAAATTAGTTTTGATTTGGTGGTGCTTTCGCCCCCCCCCTTACCATGTCTGTTTCTCAAGGGTAGAGATTATAAATAGGCTTTAATTACTAAAACTGTGTTTCTCATGCATTTAACTTACTGCACTGTCAAGTGGATGCTAAAAATAAATGCCCTCAAGCAGAGGTTCCATTCTGCCCCATCTCAGGGGAAAGCAAACAGCACCTGTGGGTGATTGCACTGAACAGGGAGCAGTGCTGGCTGTGGCATGCACTGTCACTTTGCATGCTCCATCCCAAAAACTGTGACTTTGGACCTCACATGCAAAACTGGAGCTCTATGCAAAGCCAGCAGCTGCTGCCTGATCTGGCAGTCCTGGAAGAAACAACATAAAACTACATTTTGGGGAGAAGATAGTTGTAGCCCTGTGGAATGTGACTAAATAGAAACTTTCTGGTTGGATCCTCTTTTGTTTTGTTTTTCAAATATAGCTTATAATGGAGAATTTTAAAAGACTTTTGAGGCATATCTGTTCTTTAATTTGATCAATATAGGTGTGTGTTTAAGTGGACATTGCAGTAGTGGCCATCTCTTGTCTTAGACAATTTCTATAAAATACAGAACTAACCGTTCATGTGCTGTTGTTCTGTTTGAATCCTTTTCCTCCTTAATCCACGCTGAATGGGTAATGGGTTTCTAAGCATAGCACTGAGTGTAACACTCCTTTATCTCCTGATAAATGCAGGACTCTGTAATTTTCTCAAACTTGGTGTTTTTGGACTTGTATTGTGAAGAAAAACTGGTTTTCCCCGTGTGACCAAAGCCCTACAGCTGTGACTTATGGACAGTGCTGGTGAAAAACCTGACACAAATGGGAACAGGAACTTGTACAGCCTCTAAGAGGAGGGTGCTGGGAAGCAGGTCCTGGCTTTTCCCTAAATCAGAGTATTTTTTATGGGTGTGTGTTTGTTTCAGTGATGATATTCTCAGACTCCCTGCTTTTCCCAGGCACTGTAGGGTTGCCATAGGGAGCTGCTGTGAAGCCTGTGCTGATGATAACGAGAACCAGTTCTTTGCTAATAGCAAAGCCTGCCAACATCTTGCATTTCTCTGGCATTTACCATTTGGAATAGCACATGTCCACACAGGCTTTCTCGATGAGTGATTACATTCAGCTGGGACATGCTTCCAAGTGTTATTTTTCTTTTTATACTTAAATTCCTTTTTCCAAGAATCCCAAATTCATTAATGCAGTGTGCTATTCAGTGAGCTCTTCAACTCCCCTGTGGCCTGGAGAATACAGGCTAAATTTTTTTTAAACAAAGAGAAGATTATATTGGACATTAGGAAGAAGTCCTTCCCTGTGAGGGTGGGAAGGCTCAGGCACAGGGTGCCCAAGGAAGCTGTGGCTGCCCCATCCCTGGGAGAGTCCAAGGCCAGGTTGAACAGAGCTTGGAGCCACCTGGGATAGTGGAAGGTGTCCCTGCCCATGACACAGGGCTTTAAGGTCACTTCAAACGTTCTAGGATTCTGTGAAATGAAATAGCTTCTTCTGAGGCATGAAGTCAAATCTGAATCAAAATCACCATCTGCAAGGAATGGTGTGGGCAGGGCAAGATTGTTCTCCCCCAGCTAAGAGTGGCCTTTCCTCCTGGCCACTTAGTGGCCACTTAGTTTTCATTTATGTGCTGTTTTGAGTATAAGTGAGGTTAAACTCTCCCCAAAGACTTTTGTTTAAACTGATGTAGTTCTCTTCTGACAACTTTGTGCTTTGACAAATTGACATTTTCTTTATAAAAAGACTTGAAAGGTGCTTGAACACCTGCACTATGTAATCTCTGCCCTGTAACGTGTCAAGTCATTTCCCTTTCACCACAGAGCCAACACATCCATGGTTGTTTAATATGCTGAGAGAGAGTTTGAGTTGGCAAGGGAGGTAGTAAGCCCTCAGTGTCTTAAGAAATCGTTAAATTAGAAGTTTAGGTAGTTTGGTAAGAGAGTAGTCATAGTTCATTTAAGTTTCCTGAACCAATCCTCTGTGCCACAGAGAGGAGGATGAAAGTCCCCCTTGTGTCCCAGATTTTGCAAAGCTCTTTTAACAAGGGGATATGTAAATTTGGGGTTTCTTCCTCCCTCTGATTGCTGTCCTTTTACTTTTGAAGTCATTGTTTGTGGCTCCTTAGTGACTGAGTTATTGTATTACGCTCCTGAAAGCCATGTTTAAGTTGCTGTATTTTTATGGGTTTTGTTTCTTCTGTGGATTTTTTGTGCTTTGTGTAACCACTGATGGATTTAACTTCCTGGTACTGCTAGAATCATGTAACAGCAAAGAGAATTTTATTTTATTTTTTTTGCTTATGATAGGGAAGATTTTCCAAGAATTGTATAAAAATGTTATTTTCAGTTTTAATCTATTCTCTCTAAAACCTTGGTTGGGCATTCGTTTGTAGTGACTTCAGTCCTTCCCTTCATCCTCTCAGGGCTTGACTGTGTGTGTCTGTGTGGTTAAGAGTTATCTAAAAATGAAGTGGCACCTAATGCAAAGCTTTCTTCCTAATTCACAGGAGTGGCACTGTAGCTTGTGCCACAGCTGTTTTCGCTGTTGGCACTCTGAATCCGTCTGAAATTGTGGGGCAGAAAACTGAAGTCCTCGGAAAAAGAGCAGGAGCAGGGCCTTGTTGGCAGGGCAGGGCTGGCAGAAGGAGCAGAGAACTTGGGGAAGTTGTGAGAGCCATGGCACAGGAAGGGGAAGGACTCGGGCAGGGGCAGCGAGGCCCCGCTCCCAGTTTGGTCTCCGAGCAGGAACGTGTCACTGCTTGCCCTCTCCAACAGGACAGGAGGGTGAGGAGACCAGACAAGTCTCGTGGAGAAAATGAAAACTCCTGTGCATACGCTCTGCCAAATTAGGTTGCCTTCAAACACAAAGCTGGCAGCTCAGGAGCTGCTTGATCCTGAGAGGTTGTGGCTGCCCCATCCCTGGAAATGTCCAAGACCGGCGTGGATGGGGCTTGGAACAACCTGGGATAGCAAGTGGCTTCCCTGTGGGATGAGATGGTGGTGCCTGGAAAGGCTGACCTGGAACAGAGACTAGGCAGAGCAAAAGGAATAAAATAGGTATTTATTGAAAGGATTCACCTTGGGCAGTGCAAGGTACACTGGCCAGGGCTACACCCAAATCAAATCCAAGATGGATCCTGGTCATGAGTTTTTACACCTTTATAAGTTTTGGTTCATCTGCATATTGGGGTCAATTGTCCAATTACAGCCCCAGGCCATGAAGTCTCAGCCCCCTGGCTTGTCCCCTTCCCTTCAACATTGTTTGTGCTTTTTGGGTACAGGTTGTCCTTGATTCTCAAGCTGGAAAGGGATTGTTTTGTCTAACTACCCTAATACGAAGTTTCAGAGTTACACACCAAGCAGCAGAGGATCTGAAAAATATAAAAGCTAAAACCCAAGGCATCATTTCCCTCCTTTAAGGCCCATCCCAACCCAGACCAGTCTGACATTGTGTTGAACAGCTCAGATCCAGGGCTGAAGGTCTGCTTGGCCAGAGGCTTGGCAGTGTGGAGCCAGGTGGATTTGCTCCATGTCTGGCTTTGCTCAGCAGCTAAGGGTTGGATACAAGACAAAGATCACTGTTGTGGAAGTACTTAATCTCTCCTCTCAAAAATATGTGTTCGACACGTCTATGGTTGACTTTGTGTCTGTGTGTAAAACATATATTTATGTTACTTACTCAGGCTCCAGTTTGTCAATACCCATGAAATATTTCCATGTAAATTTTACTCTCAGCATTTAAAGAGGCTGAAAAATGTCAGCGTCAGAAGTTTGTTCATGACTACTTTTACTAGAAAGTCCAGACAGATTTTTTTGAGTCACTCCAACTTTGTCATGCTTTAAGTACTATGACCGTAGAGACCAAAGGAAGTGCTGCACAATTGTCCCCTTGGCTGTAGACAGTGACCAGAGCTCGTGTTTGGAGTGAGGAACCCAAAACCAGAGGGTTGAGTCACAGTGTGCAGACATGACGAGTGGGAGATGACAAAACACACCTTGTGCGTGCAGCCCTTCCTCCAGCCTGGCAGTGCCAGCGGCCCCACTGGGGTTACAGCCTGTGCCAAAATGCCAGGAAATCCCCAGAACTGATACCAATTGAACTGAAAAAGAATGGAAAAGATATTCAAAGGAAATATTGACCTTAGTTCAGCTAAATTTATTTTACATGCATTATCTAACCAGAAGCCTGCTGTTAAATTTTACCAGCTTGTTCCATTTTTAGCTGTTTTTGTTGGGTTTTTGTGTGAAACCGCTGCATAACTGTAGTGCAGGACGGTCAGCAGCAGTTGAAGCCTGAATGCATCAGGCACCTTTTGCATGTTGGATTCTTCCCCCAAAACTCCATAAACACTGAAATAAAAGCTTATTCTAATGTTTTCCCTAGAGGTTTTGTTTTTAAACCATTCCTACTTTACAGCAGGGAAGCAAAAGAAGGGGAATGAAGGTGTGGATAAGTTAAAGATATGTAAGAGCGAAACCCTCATGATTTTAATAGAATCTTTAAAAGATGTTGGCCCAGAAATACTTAGGAGTTGGCTGAGCTTGATGCTGTCCCCAAGGGACAGGGATGGATTTGGAATGAGATTTCTGGAGGCTGATTCTAGAGCTCTAAATCATGCAGCAACAGTTCTTTCCACGGTACCAGTGAGGTTTCTGGAAGGGGGATTCTGAGGTTTTGGCAGGAAGCAGCTCTTGACCACAGTGCAGCACAGCAAGTGGAAAGTTTTGCCTGTGCTCCAGGTAAAAAAGAAATGCAGAAGTTTTTTTTCCTTCCTTCCCCCCCTTCACATGAACTTTAAAGGAATATAGTCAACAAAAAGCTCTGCCCAGTCAGGTGTTGCAGTTGAGATGTCTATCATTTAATTTTAGGAGTTCTTGCATAACTGTTTGCATTCCTGGCAAGACTTTGGAAGCTGCCACTGGCAATGAGTTTTCCATTTCAGAGAGCCTGGCTCTGGGTACTTGGGGCACCAAATATCTCAAAATTCAAAAGTGAGCCTTAAGCTGGGCTTCCAAAAGTGAAAATACTCTTAAACAAATAACTGTCAAACATCCCTGAAAGTGTCCAAGGCCAGGTTGGATGGGGCTTGGAGCAACCTGGGATAGTGGGAGGTGTCCCTGCCCATGGCAAGGAGTGGCACTGGATGAGCTTCAAGGTCCCTTCCAGCCCACATCATTCCAGGATTGTATGATGGCAAGTATATTTGTGGAATAACTAGGTTCCAAATTCCTACGGTATAGAAATGTCGGGCATCTTTCCATCTGCTTTTCCTAATTGCACTGTGCCCATAGTAAATTATCTGCAGAGATGATCTTGAAATGACACAAGTAATAGGTGGACTTGAGTAGTGCATTCTAATTGTTTTAGCTATATCCTAATAATTCTTTTTCATGGAACTCCCATCAGATTTTTCACGTTCCTCTTTATTTTTTGGCTTTCTTGCTGGAAAACAAGTGAGCTGCTTCCCACATAAGCCTGACCCACGCAGTGGGGATTACTGGTCAGCTGCCTGAGGTTTTTTGACCAGTTTTGAGACTCTGCAATCTAAACTCTCTGTCTTGTGGCTTTGATTTGTGTAGCAAGGGATAGTCATTGTTGCCATTTTTAAAGAGTATTCTTGGCATCTCTCAGCTGACTTTGTTGTTTCCTCACAAGGCTGTTTTTTATTTTTAGTGCAATTTCAATTGAAGTGAAATGGGATATTGAAGAGCAGTTATTTAAAGGTATTAACTCAAGGAGGTCTTTCGTTCCTTGAATAAATGAGCTCCTTACTTTGAATTTACTCAAAGTTTCACTTTGAAATCCTTCCGTGGGGTTAACCATATAGTGAGTTCACATATGGTGACATGGGTTTTTCTCATAACCTCACAGGCTGTTGCAGTGAGTGGTTCTTGTTAAGTCTCCTTTGCGTAAGCAGGATAATTGTAACATAAACTGTTGTGCCCTGAATCAGTTGCCTCTTCCTCAGACCTGCAGATGCTGTCTATGGGGAAACTGCAGCACTTGTCTGGGTTTTCATTCCAGGGAACTTCCATAGCCAATGTGACACAGGTGTGGGTATTCAGGCAGAGATTCTTTCAGCTTCTTGAATATTCCTGTTGGGGAGGCCATTCCTTCCAGAATGTAACATAAGGAGGATGTTTCGAATCCAGCCTCATTCAGGTTTATAAAAGGACCACGTCTGACTCACCAAGCCTTGCCTCCTGTAACATGGAGTGTGTCTGTGGCCTGATAATTTTGTAACTCCTGTCTTCTTCACTTTTGGCCTCTAAAGTTGCCTTCAGCACTAGAAGAGGTAAAACTTAACACTAGTGGTGATTGTTGGGACTTCTCCAGAGTTTAAGCCCTGCTGGAGTGTTTACAGCCCTCCTTCCACTGTTGCTGTGTCACCTATACTTTCACTAATTGCTTATAGGCCGACAAGTAATCTTTAAAAAAACATTCACAATCTTTTCGTCTATTGCCTCCTCTATAGCAGGAAGTCAGAACTAAAAATCTCCTGTCTAGCTATGCTGTGTCAACTTCCTTGACAAGCTTCACCCCACAGTGTCCTCCAAAAATGTGGCATAAAGGTTGTACTTTTTGTCCTTCTGCTCGGAATCCTTCCTCCCACCCATGCTTCCATAGCACGGCATGGGGAAAGCAGTCATAGAACTACAGAATCATTGGGGTTGGAAAAAGCCTGTGACCAATCCCCACCTTGTCACCAGCCCAGAGCACTTCCTTGGACACCTCCAGGGATGGGGACTCAGTCTATTCCAATGTCTGACGTTTTCCATGAAGAAGTTCCTCGTGATGTCCAGCCTCACTCCTTGAGGCCATTCCCTCTCCTCCTGTCCCTGCTCCCTGGGAGCAGAGCCCAATCCCCCCAGCTGTCCCCTCCTGTCAGGGAGTTGTGCAGAGCCACAAGGTTCCCCTGAGCCTCCTTTTCTCCAGGCTGAGCCCCTTTCCCAGCTCCCTCAGCCTCTCCTGGTGCTCCAGCCCCTTCCCCAGCTCTGTTCCCTTCCCTGGACACTCTCCAGCCCCTCCAGGTCTCTCTGGCCATGAGGTCCCAGAACTGGACACAGCACTCAAGGTCCCTCAGCAGTGCCAGCCCAGGGCACAGCCACTGCCCGGGGCCTGTGGCCACACCAGGGCTGCCACAGCCCAGGGGCCATTGCCTCTGCTCTACCTGGGCACAGCTGGGTCATTTTTAAGTTCTGTCCCCAACACCCTCAAGGCCTCTTCCAGCTTTCCAGCAGCTTTTCCCTTCAGCCTGGAGCTGCAGGGGGTTGGGGTGACCCAAGGCCAGGACTCAGCACTTGTCCTTGTTGACCCTCATCCCTTTGGCTGTGGCCCATGGGTGTACTTGGCACATCCAGCAGACCATCTACTTTCCCATTTGTGGTGGGAGTGATGAGTGCTCTACATGGAGTCAGAGGTAATCCTTCCTCCTTGTGTAGGAAGCCCTAAATTAAGAAATAACATTACAGTGATTTTCCAGGATGCTAGGCAAAGTCATGTAGAAACAGAGTATTTGTTATTTCTGTTATACAATCACAGGATCAATCTAACCAAATAAAATGCTGTAATCTGATTTGATAGAAATGGAGGGTGACATTTATACAAAAAGCTTGAGTCATTACTTAGCTTATTCTCTACCTCTGTTCTTTTCCTAATAGATTGAAAGTTAATGACTGTGCTGGTGAGTCACACTTTTTATTTTAAAACTGTTTGAGTCTTTGATTTTTGAAAAAGAATTGGACAGCTTGATATAAACAACTTCCTCTAATGATTTTTCTTACACTCGTGAGGATGTCTTCTGGTGATGATATTTATATTGTGCTGTGTTTACTCATTTTCAGAGCTTTTCCAGTCGGTGAGAGTAACTCTGGAGTAAGCTTGTGCTCAGCATGGGAAAAATCTCATTATTCTTATCTTTTGGCATATCCTGTACAACTGAGTTATCTGTAGGAATGTACTGAGAATGAAAATGTTCCTGTAATAATCTCTATCTGTGTATATGTGTGCGTGTGTAGCTTCTTTTTGTGAGTTACTCTGTTATAATTGGTCTTCCAGGACAATAATCCCTTCTCCATTTAAATCTGTCACCTCAAGTGAGTATGAGCTGAGATCACAGAGGACTCTTGACTCAGGGAGTGATCCAGCTATCCACTGATGGTGTCTGAAACTGTGCCCAGCAATGAAACACCCTTGTCCTGACAGAAGTAGAGTTCACTTTTGGGTGAAAGTGAGATTTAGGCACTTAGGGAAAGGCTAGCTCTCCATGACAAGGCTGAGATTTATGGCACTTGGAGAAAGGAAAAGGCTGGCTCTCCATGACAGGGCCAGGCTAAACTGTGGCCTGTTTGCTGTCTAATTTGTAAACTTGGACACTGACCAATAAAACAATGAGAAGCAGAGGATAGTGGAATGATTTGGGTTGGAAGGGACCTTAATGCCCATCCAGTGCTGCCTCCTGCCCTGGGCAGGGATACTTTCCCGGGTTGCTCCAAGCCCTGTCCATCCTGGCCTTGGATACTTAAAGGGATCCAGGGGGCAGCCACAGTTTCTCTGGGCACCCTGTGCCAGGGCCCCACCACCCTCAGAGGGAAGAATATCTTCTGTATGTCGAACCTAAATTTTCCTTCAGTCAGTTTGAAGCCATTCCCCATTGTCATGTCACTACAATTCCTGAGGCAGAGTCCCTCTCTGGCTTCCTTTTAGGCTCTTTTACATCCTGAAAGGCTGCTGGAAGGTCTCCACATAACCCTCAGTTCTGCAGTTAACTTAATGTCTTCTTCGATTACCTATAATAGACAGTTAAACAGTCTGGCCAGCTTAGTCAATGTTAGTGGTGCTGCCTGTGAGGTGCTTTTCCTTTAGGAAGGAATGCTGTCAACCCTGGCAATAGCACAGTCAGAGATGGTGTGATACCACCAGGGAAACAAAACAATCTGTGTTGGTAATATCAGAGTGTCCTTGAAGATGTGCTTAGAGGCACTGCTTCCCCTGCGTTTGCCAAGGGCAGGGCTCACCAACTCCAGCTTAAGAGCAGGATTTTGTATGTGCTTGTGATACAGCCCTGAGTTAGTTATGATCAGCCTGGGGAAGAGGAGGCTGAGGGCAGAGCTCACCAGAGGCTGCAGCTCCAATCTCTGCTCCCTGTGATCAGGGACAGGACCCAGGGAATGGCTGGAGCTGGGCCAGAGAAGGGCTTTCCTGGATACCAGGAAAAGGTTCTTCCCCCAGAAGATGCTAGGGCACTGACTAAGCTCCCCAGTGGCACAGCCCCAAGGCTGCCAGAGCTTCCGGAGCATTTGGACAATGCTCTCAGGGATGCGCAGGGTGGGATTGCTGGGGTGTCAGTGCAGGGACAGGGGTCAGACTGGATGGTCCTTGGGGGTTCCTTCCCACTCAGGACATTCTGTGATGCCATGAAGGCTTTTCCACTAGGCTGTGTGGGATGGACTGTGTGTTGAGGAAGTGTTAAGCAAGATAATATTGGGATCACAGCTCTGTTTGCTGCAGATGTTTGCAGTAAACATTCTTCAAGACTTTCTTCATGGCTCTTGATGAGCGTAATCAGGATTTCCTGGTAGTGCTTTATTTGGCTCCTCTACCACATTACAATTTTTAGATCTAGAAATCTCTTAGTGTGCTTTATCCAAACTCCATGGGTAATGCAGTGTGAGCTTCCAGAGGGTGTGGTGTAATTAACTGATTTGAATTAAATCCACTGTAAGGGATTAAGTGTTCAAGTCACTTAAATGTCTGCTTTCTCTTGAGACGTCTTGCTGGCTCTGGGAAGAGCATGGATAGCTGTCCCTCTGCCAGCCCTGGGCCCCTGAAATGGCACTGGGGCCTGTGCTTGGGTACCTGCCTGTGTTTATCATATCCTGAGAGACTCTGATGAGCACAGCAAGCCAGGAGCTCCCATTGGGCATGGGCAGGGCTGGGATATGCCGTGCCCGTGGTTGGAGCCGTGTGGGAAGCCGGGATCCCAGGCTTTGTGTGTGAGGTCTCCTCTCTCCGTGGCCCTGCTGTCCCTGCTGAGAGCCCTGCCCGTGGCCTGCACTCTGCACAGCTGTTGGGATGCAGTTGTTGATGACGTGGTTGCATTTTTGTCTGTCTGCATGATCCTTGCCTCATCCAGCATGGAGGGCAGATGGCGCTTGGGGACTCCTCCTGGCCCCGTAGCCAAAGAGGCTGTTGTCTGCGGCACCGCGAGCGTGCTTCCTGCAGATGTTGAAATGAGGTGGGGGATTCTAAGGAGAGAGAGCATGATCTCATGTCTGAACCAGTTAAGGGATCATCTGGGGAGCTGGAACTCTGCCTTTCAGATGCAGGACGTTAACTCGAACCAGGCTTTTCGTCCTGGGTTAACCTATTCTCTTATTTCCCCAGACAGAGCAGTATCCTTGGATTGGTTTTGTGTATCCTCTCAAAGTGAGCGTGGTAGTCGGCTGTGCACTTAGGGGAAATGAGTATTTTCTGGTTTTACCAATTTCCTCTCTGTTATGTGATTGAGTAGCTCGTGCTCTTCCCTTTCCTGGACTGCCTTCCAGGATGGCAGCAGTTCCTCCAGAAATTATATCACTGGGCAAGTTTACTATGATTCTCCAATGCTGAAGTCTTTCTTATTCAGACTTCCTCAGATAAAAATGAATAAATAAACCCAGGGTGATTCCTAGCCTCAAACTATTGTTAGGACTGACAGGAAAGGGTGGTCAGGCGTGACCAGGGACGTGATGGAGTTGCTGTCTCTGGGACAGAAAACGTGTGGGATATGGTGCTTTGGGACATGCTTCAGTGATGGACCTGTCAGTGCTGGATTAGTTGTTAGATGTGATGATGTTGGAGGGCTTATCCAGCCTTAGTGATTCAGTGATTAAAGAAAGGACATTGTAATGTCCTAGTGATCATAATGAAACTAAATTTTTATTGTCATGCCTTCATGTAGTTGCTCAAGAGCAAAGGTTTGGAAGCGACATAAATCATCATTTAGGGCTTATCCTGCCGTTTCAGAGTTAGCATTAAGAATCATTCCCTTGAAATCAAACCTCACATGGTGCTTCACTTCTTTTCACTTTGACATTTTTGCTGGATCTGAGAACTCATCCTGTCCAGCAGTTCCCAGGGTTTTTTAGAGATGCAGAAAGGAATAACCTCTGTTACTTTGATGGCCGAAAACAATTCTGACTTTGAAGGCCTCTGATGTCCCCTGATCTTTACAGAGTGCTCAGAAAGCAGTGGCCTGTGGAGAGCCTGTTGAAGAGCCATGAAATCCTGGTTTCAGTTTGCACCTCCAAGCCTTTAGAACATCTCTAGACAGCTGTGGTTGGCTGGGAGGTTACATACAGCTCCAGCAGCTGGAATTCCCTTCCTGAATTTACAGAGGGCAGTATTGCTGCTTCTGCAGAGCTCACAATCATAAGTAGGATTGTAATGCGTGGAAGCATAAATACTACAATATATTTATGGGATAAATATAATTCCTCTCTTCATTTGTTTATCTGTAGAGCTGCTAGAAGCACTGGGATGATTGGAATTTAAGATACTTGATTCCTGCTCTTACCCTGAGGTAGAGGAAATAAGCGCAAGAAATTTCTCCAGCTAAGGCAGGTAAATACCTATATCTCCATAGCTTATGTGAAATTAAGTTCTTGATAAAAAAAATGAATTGTGGAAACATTCCTAAAGAGTAGGAACTTATTTGCTCTGTAAAATACAGTTTAAAAGGGACAGATTAATTTTATCTTCTTTTTTATTTATTAAAGGACCTTTCATACTGAACTCCGCTCTGAGAAAAGGGGAAACCTCTCCTGTGTGGGATTGAAATAGATACTTGGCAGTTGCCTTAAATAAACTAAGGCAAAAATGTCTATCATAGATCCTTACCAACACATTGTGGTAAGTAGCACTGAATCTCATATATATACCGTCTTCTCTGATACACATTGTCTTGTATAATGACTTCCCTGCTCTAAGTTACTCTAAATAAGCACTTAACATTGGAGTTGTTACTATTTCCTTCAAGAAATGGTAGGTGTGTCTAGCTTTCTTCTTTACAGTGCAGTTTTGGGGGGAGGGGGTGTTTTACTCTTTTCCTTTTCATTAGTATGAGTGGAGGAATAAGTAGACAATTTGGGATATTTAGATCTGAAACTGATGTATATCGCTAATGTTCGTTCAAAGAGAATCCTCAAAATATATCGTGCAAGCTCTGAGTGAGGTGATCTGTGCCACTCAGCAGCACACTGTACCCCTGCTGCCTTCCTCCTGCTTTATCCCAGTGTTCCTGCTGCATCCTTGTCCCAGCTATCATACCCTTGGGATGGCAGTGAGCCAGTCAATCCTGCTGAATGAGAAAAAAAACGGTTCAATACAAAAAAAGACAATTCTTAGGGAGAAATCCTTCCCTGTGAGGGTGGTGAAGCCCTGGCACGGAGTGTCCAGAGAAGCTGTGACTGCCCCTGCATCCCTGAAAGTGTCCAAGGCTGGGCTGGAAGAAGCTTAAAGCAGCCTGGGCCAGTGGGAGGTGTCCCTGCCCATGGCAGGAGGTGGCACTGGATGGGCTTTAAGGTCCCTTCCAACCCAAACCATTCTGGGATTCCATGGAAGGGTTAGAAAATCCATTCTGTGCCGTTGGAGTTGGCCAAAGGGGAGGGTGGGCTCAGCCCATGGAATTGTAGAAGTAGGAGCAAGGGAAGGAGGAGGGAGATGGGAGCAGAACTGCCCTTTGTGGCTCAGCAGCCTCTGAATGCAGCTGTGCTGGAAGGGAGTTTCCAAAGCAAACACTGGAATGGCAATTCCTGCCCAAGCCGAAATCTGGAGCCACACTGGGTGTGTTCCTATCAGGGGCTTCTCGTAACAGCGCCGGGCTGACAGCAGCAACAGTCAGGTGTCCCCAGAGATAGCTGCCACACACTTGTCACAGTGTTTTACTTTTACATGGCTAAAAATACTCCCTGTGCTTCCTAGAAGTGATCTCTTATCAACCCTGTGGTTTGTGCCCCATGCACTCACATCCTCCACACCACTGTACAGTCAGCAGATGTCAAACCAGCTCTTGCTCCCTCCCCAGTCCTCTGAACTGCTGGGAGGGAGGACAAACCTCAGGGTGATGTCTGTGTTAAAACAATACTGCCTTAATTCCTTTCAGCATCAGTGCCCTCTCCTGGATGGATTGCTTGGAATGATCTGTACCTTTTTGGGAGGGGTCTCTGGGGCACTCAGTTATATTTTATTAAATCACTTACTTAAAAGGACTTTTTGATACCAATAATCAACAAAATGGAGCTGTCCTACAGATACAATATAATGAATAAAAAAGTGTGTATAGTAAATGTAGTTAGAGCTCCCTGAGAGTGCTGACCTTTTGCTCTGGGAATGTTGCTAATTCCAGAATCAACACCGTGCGTGCAAGAGCTGATCCTTTAGTTGCTTGGAAAGTGAACAGAAATCCTGTAAGTTTTTTAATTTGAAAACTGAAATCCTGTGGAAAGTTTTATTGAGATGTTGAACAGTCATGGATAGCAGGCTTACATCAAAAATCTTGGATTTAAATGATATTCGGCATTAAATTACTCAAAAGAATTCTGCATTTTCCACAAGTCCTTGTGCGGACTATTGTGTGTTTTCTGGTTTTTTTTCTGCATTTTATGAAAGACTCTGAGGTATAAATTAAGGTGTTCAGAAAGCTGCCGCAGGTGCAGACAGAACTTACTATTCAAAAAATGCAAAGAATTAAAGTGTGTAATACATCTTCATTTACTTTGATATGGAGGGTAAACATTATAACAATGGAAAAAAGCACTTCAAGATAAAATTTGTGTGTGGGCACAAAAGTTTGTCTTAATTGTGATACCCTGTGAAAGAAGAGCATGGACTGCATGAAAATCAATTACTTAACTAAACAGGCAAATATTTTCATTTGTCCAGCCCCATTGTTAGCTCAAGTGGCCTTAACGTGAAGGAAGTAAACCCATTTAATACTTGTGCAGTCTGCCCGTGCCAGACCTTCCTGATTGCCTGCACCCAGAACGGCAGTGTCCTGGTGGAGCTCTCGTCCCTGACTCAGCATTCTGGAATATGACAAATGTGACATTGAGCACATGCAAATCCCTGCCTTTCTGGGCACGTCCGGAAGGGTGGCAGGCAAAACGGGCTCTGGGAGATGGTGGGGCTGTGTCCCAAGCCCTGGTGGGATGGGAGTGGTGCTTCTGTGCTCACAAGTGCAGGGGCATCTAAGAAAGAGAAAAGCAGATAACTAGGGAAATTTTACTGAGGGGAAGGAAAGCTCTCAAAGGTGAGAGAGGAACAAAGGAGGCAGGGAGAGCTGAGGTGTGAAAACAGAAGATGCTGAACCATAGCTGTGCAGTCATGGAAAACCTTGTGGATTCAACAGTGAACATTGTCCACCTGAGTTTCCATAACTCAGAAAACCCATATGCAGACAGCACAGGGTGAAAACTTTTTGTTTTTTCCTTTCTTCTCTAAATTTGTGGAGAAAGTGAAATGAAACACATGTGTAAAGCAAGGTCACTTTGAGCAGTGTATTTTAGTTTTTTTAATCCATAGAGTGCCACAATGGATTGAGTTGGATGGGACCTTAAAGCCCATCCCACCTCACTGCCATGGGAACGGACACCTTGCACTGGAGTTAATCGTGAGCTTTTGAAATTTGTAACCTCTCCTAGATTTTTAAAGGAATGTAGATGTTGCTCCTCTCAGTGTTGCAACGTTTAAGTGATTATTTACCATCATCTGTTTTTCAGAAGTACTTGAGGAATTTGTACAGATTTTTATCAAGACTTAAGGTGAACATAAGTCACTTGAGAAAATGCAGCTTAGTCATCTAAACTAGCAAGGGCTGGATTTGTAAAGGCATTCAGAGTCAATACATTTCTCATTGTGTTTTCAGGAGCCTTCATCAGAACTCCTGAAAAACTAATTAAAAAATGCTTCTGAAATATGGACATTTAGGCCTTTTGATCTCCTTAGAAACTGGACCTTAAGTGGAAAATTGCCCTAATTTCCACTTGCACTTAATTTGTATGAAAAACATTTATTTTGGTATAAGAAGAGATCTAGACTTTTGAATTTCCTGTGTGCATCTGTGTATTTATTTATTTTTTTTTTTTACTAAGAGGGAGATTGTTTATTTCAGTAGTGGCAAATTTCCTCCAAGTGTATGACTATGGCCAGATATTAATAACTGTGTATAACTGTAATCCTCAGTGTATTGTTTTGGGTGAGGCACAGGGAAAGAAGACACTGCTTTTCTTTTGCCAGGCCTCTGTGTTCTCACATGCCTTTCAGAGGATCTCAGTCTTAAACCAGACTTAATTTTCCTGGCAGTACAAGAGCTGGAATAATGGGATTTGCTGCTTAAGTCAATAAAAAGCAATTTTTGTGAAGGCATTAGTAAAACAGTTATCAACTTACAATAGAAATAGTGGTGATCTCTGTGCTGCTGGGAAGAGAGCAAACTGGTAAGTGGTGGCTTGGTCTTGCTTTGATGGTAGGCATATGAGTTTAGGCATATGGGAGGTGCAAGCGAATTACAGAGTGCTTGTTGTCAGGGAGTATTGTGTAGTATCCCCTTTTTCCAGTCAGAGCTGTGGGACATGAGAATTGCACATGAATTTCACCTATCAG
Organism: Acridotheres tristis; assembly: GCA_037013685.1. Classification (NCBI taxonomy): domain Eukaryota; kingdom Metazoa; phylum Chordata; class Aves; order Passeriformes; family Sturnidae; genus Acridotheres; species Acridotheres tristis. The sequence continues at coordinate 25,731,365 of CM072895.1, forward strand.
CTGAGAACTAAACCTAGCACACCCATGTCCCATCCTTTTCACTTAATTATAACTCCTCTTCACTGTTAAATGCTCAGTGATCTCTGATTTGTGGTCTCCAGCGAGGACAAGCTCTTTCTTGACAGCTGAGAAAAAGGAGGAGGGTGGTGTGTTTGTACTTTGGGCTGTTTCTTTTAATTACAAGGTTGGATATGACAAAGGAAATGCTTCAGTCTGTATGAAGAAACTTGAGGCCAGTTGTGAAACCAACTTCATCAATCTGATATACTTGGGAGATAATATAATAGGGAGATAATAAAGCAGCTTTGAGCATTTTCAGACAGCAAACTGAAAACAGGGGGCAGCGAGAGATGGTGATTTCTGGAGAGTCACAGTGAGCTTGTAAAAGTTCTTGGGGCAGGGTAAATGACAGAGCTGGGGTGGCTTCACATAGCTGTGTTCCCATCCCTTCCCAGTTACCCACGAAAATCCCCATTTACCCCACTGTGGAGGAAAACTCTGGACTTCTTTTTGCCCTGTGGCAGAGGCATAAATTTGTTCAGGGAGGTGCCACATCCTCCTTCCCGTTTATGCATCGTGGAAGCTGCAGTGCAGAAGGTGATGGATGTCACTCAGTCACTGGGATGTCTTCATGTCAGCCCATGGAAGACTGTTAAATAGGTGTTGCTCCTTAGGAACTCTGGGTTCCCACAGCTGAGCCCTCTCTGCTGGGTCTGATGCTTTCAAGGTGAGCAACATCCTACTGGGAGTATCAGGAAGAGTCTGAATTCCCCTTTTCCTGTGTTGCTGAACCACTTGCTGTGCCATTACAGTTTTAGTGCACCACAGCTGGCATTGCCACATTTTGCCCCGCCTGCTCACATGGTCTTGGTTCCAGATAACTCCTGTGGCTGCCAGGGGAGAATTCCAGAGCCAGGCAGAGTCCTGGCCAGACCCTCCAGCAGCCAACACAGTGTGGGGGTGATGATGGCCAGCTAAAGCTGATAAACTCGGTGTCTGGGTCAGGCAGTGGCTGCAGTGAAGTCACCCCCTGTATTGCTGTGGGCATTTTCTCCTGGAGCCTTTGCCATGGGGATGTGGCTGTGCCTTTGAATACCTCAGGCTTCTGCAGGAGTTGTGTTGGTATTGCTGGAGGTGCTTTTTAATTAGTCCTGACTCAAATGCCACTTAAGCACTCACAAGTCACTTTGCTGTCTTTGGAAGATTAGTTTTGGCTTTCCTTTTTTTTTTGAGAAAATGGTATGTAACCTATAAGATATTAAGCTTTTTCTTTATTCATATGAGAGGGACCCAGTCTGGTTCAGGTCTCTGGGTGTGACCTGTAGCCACAAAATAAGGAGGCTTGGCTGTTCTGGAAACAAAAAAAATAGGAAATATCCAGATGAAAAAAAAATAGCAGGAAAGCTATTCAGAGCCTGAATAAGCATGTCCCATAGCAAGGATATTGTCTATGATTTTAAATTAATTTCAGTGAATTTCCTGATGGTGGACTTCTCCCTGATTGTTGTGGTCACAGCGACTGATAGGCTGTGTTTATTTTAATGTACTTCACAAGGTTGGTGAATAGTTAGGAAAAGAGAGAAAATACACAATTGTGTGAGACCTGATCCTGGCTTTAATACCTCACATTTCCTCCCAATCTTTGTGTCCCTGTAAAGCCAGTGTTGGCTGCTCTGCAGTCTGCAGACTTCTGATTCTCAGTGGTATCCAGCAGGTTGGTCAAACTCAGGACTATGTAGATAAAGCAACATATCTACAGCTGAGTTGGTAACTTCTTTTTATTAAGGCTTTTACTTTTTGTTTCTTAATTTCACACGTTTTCCTACTTCCCTGATTTGTTGAGGACACACCTGCTCCTAGGCAGGCAGCTCCTGCTGTGTGTTTGGGCTTTGCAAGAAGGGGAACCTCCAGAATGTGCATGAAATGTGCTGGTAACTGTTTTAACAGCTTGCTTTGCACCTTCCTTACATTGTCTTGAGGCTGCTTGCACGCTGAATATTGATGTGTACTAGAAGGTCCAGCACTAACTCTACCCCTTGTGTGTGCAGTGTGCGTTTATCTGCTCCAGAACACAGACTTTGAAGTAATTCCTGCCATTCTTTTAAGGAGGGGAAGGCAATTACCCAGACAAGCTGTAAAATAGACTGTTTTTATATTTCCCTTGTACTCAGTGGTTCCTGCCTGACTAAATGCCTCGGAGCAGGTTCTGTGGTGAGGGGGAGTGTTTTTGGTTGAGATTAGCAGGTGTGGCTGCAGGAAAATCCAGCAGTCCCAGTGCAGGTACCTCTTGGTAAAGCTCCAGGGTGCAGTTCAGCTTTAGGATGCTCTATCCAGTATGAGTTGACTGACTGATTTCTCTCTCTGTTTTTGGACAAAATGAAACCTTATTTTGATAGATGGGTTGTGGTTTTTGGTTTTTTTTGGTTCTGGAGCTTAATAACCTCTCATTCTCTGACTTTCAGGTGGAACACCAGTACTCACACATATTCACCGTGACAGTAAGGAAAGCCACAAATGTCACCAAAGGAGCCATTGGTGACATGCGTGAGTATCTCTCTTTCTATTTTGCTTTTTTTCTATAAGCAGGGGGAGATGGTGACTCATTAACTGTGTGTTAAATGGTTGTTAGTGAGCTGGTGGTGGGTTTCTGTGTGTCTTGCTAAAGCAGGAGCAGTGTCCCCATGTCACTGCTCACTCTCACTCAGAGAGCAGATCTGCAGCTCCTTGTTTTCATTCATCCAGAAGGACTGAGTGACTTGTAAACGATTTGCCTACAAGCCAGCAACACCTACAATTAGCTTTTTGGCTCGTCAGGAGTGCTGTGTGAGTGCACTGAAACTGGAAATTGCTGCCACCTCACAGGCTGTGGTTTGGTGGGGGGAAAAAAAGCCCAGAGCTCTGCTGAGTCGGTGCAGAAAGCAGAAAAAAATGTAAGCCATTAAAAAAAAAATGCCCCCAAATGGGTCAGCAGATATTGTGGTGTGGAGATGGATGACACCAGCACTTCTTCCTCTTTCTGGGAGGCTGCTGAGCCTCTGGACTTGGCAGCTGAACAGGAAACCACTAGGAAGAACAACTCTGCTCTGATCTTAAGGAGGGAAGAGAGAAAGAATATTGGTCGAATCTGCAAAAAGAATATTCCTGCTTCCTTGGGTCTGTCTGCTATGGTGCCAGGCCATCCCTCCCTTTTCCCTGTGCTTCCCAAGTCTTGCAAGCTGGGGCAGGGAGAATGAATACCCTTGGTTCCTGCTCTCCCATCCAGCTGACTGGACTTACAAGTGTTTCCCAACTCCTGGAAACTACTTCTGGGTCAAACTACAGCAGCTGCTCTGACCCACAGCTTTGCTTCAGGGGGTTTTCGTAACTGAAGTCTACTGCTGATGCCAAAATTGCACTAGGGTTACTTGAGAGGGCCACGAGTACAAGGGAAGAGAGAGGAGCCCTGGCAAAGGGGAAAAGAGGGAATTTGGAGTCTGTCACATCCCCTGTGGGATAAGGGGAAGGAGCACACAGAGAAGATGCAGTGATGTTTGTGTGTATATACAGATTTCATATATATGGTGGTCTTTAGATAAGAAGACCTCAGGAAAAGTACTGGAAGAGTGGAACAAGGAGCCCGTGAGTTTGTGTGTGTAAGGAGATGAGTTAAATGGAAAGACACAGGTTCTACACAGGTTCTTGGACACAGGTGTCTGTTGTGAGACAGTGTGGGCAACATGGGCAGGGAAAAAAGGAGGGTGAAGTGGGGACCCCATGATATGATATTAAAGGGAGTATGGAAAGTGTGACAAAAGCCAGAAGATCATGGCAACTTTGTGCACCAGAGCAAATATGGGTGACCTATAGTATAAACTTCAGATATTCAAATCATCAATGTAATTGTATTTTTTAGAAAAAAAAAAAAATCCTCTTATCTTAGCAAGTCATCAAAATCAAGAAGCTGCTCAAGAATAATGTTTTATTTTGATAAAACCTGCCAGAGTGATGCTGTAGGGCCACTGAAACCTGCTTGGCTTCTTGTCTGAAGCTACTGCCAGAGCTCAGTAGCCTGAGGCACCTCCAGTCTGGGGCATCTCTGGGTGAGCTTCCAAGGATCCAGGGCTGGTCCTTGGGGTCCTGGAAAATCCCCCAGAGCAAGAGAAACAGATCTTTGCTTCTTCTTTTTTTTTTTTTTTTTTATTTTGGAAAAATTAAAAATGTTTTTATTCCTCGTTGTGGGAGCCTGGCAGCTACTTGATCAAATGAATGATTGTGTTAATTACTGTGGGGAGGTGCTTGAGGCTGTAAATGGGGAAGGGCCTTTACACTTGATTGTGCCAACCTATATATACATTTCTTTTATTTGATTTGCCAGAAATGAAACTTATTGAGGGAATTGCTGAACTTTTTCATCAGGTTTTTTGTCTCAAAGACAGGAAGGTGTCTATGACAGACCATGTGTGAGACCTATTTGGGGTGGGTGCCTGAATTTAACTTCCTCATGGACACTCCAAAGCTGTTGACTCTTCTGGGGGATTGCCCTTAATTTTTTGTTGTTATTGTTGCTCCAGGTTATGAACCACAGATGCTCTGGGAACAAGAGAGTTAATTTTACACTGTGAGGTGATAGAGTCCTGGAGGAACATAAAGGATTTTCTTTGTGTGGCTGTTCGTTTTTCCGTATCAGCCTTTTCAAGAATTTCTGGAACAGCTCTGAGAGATCCGGGCAAATCTAAGTTTATTAAATATGCTGAAGTGCTTTGTGTGATATTTTTCATCTGGAGGCTCTGAACTCTACTTGGCAGACTGACTGACTTTAGCTGGCAGGTCTGGTGTGTGTGGTGCCCCACGCAATGGGTGGCATGGAGGCACTGACTCCTCTGGCATGGCCATCCACACCTGTGTCTCCTAAAGCCCAGGCTGGGCAGATAACCAGTATTTCTAGAAAGTTTTCCAAGATTTCTTGAGCTCTTCATGAATGGGCAGTGTAAATGGTTGTGTCATCCTCAGGCCTTTTCGTCATTCTGTGAATTCATGTGTGGGGATGATAAATGAGGTTTTCTGTAAGAACTCGCCACACAGGATGGTGGGGATGGGGAAAAAGAAGTTTGAGGGCAGACCCTTTCTTTCCCAGCAGTTCATTCAAATCCCTTCTTATTTCAGGTGTCTGCCCATTCACTGTAGCCTCTGTAGAAGTTATTGGTGTCACTTGTTTCAGTTTTAGTGTCCCTGTCTGAGTGACTCCAACACCTTGGTTACTGTCCTGTCAACATCTAGATGATGCAGCTGTAGCTTTACAAAGGTTTAAATCATGGTTTAGAGGCTGCTCCTCTGGTGGGTGTGCTCAGCTCCTTTCCAGGCTGGAAGGTTTATGAGCTGAGTAAGTGCAGCAGACGGGTGCTGGGTGACCTTGGATGGCCACTCTGTCACTCCCTCTGTCAACAGGGCAGGGAGAGAACATGTCCAAAGGGTCAGCATGAGGACAGGGACAGCTCTCACCTGTTACCCACATTGGCAAACTGGCTCAGTTTGAGGAAGTGACTGTAATTTATTGTCAGTTAATTGTAGCAGAGTAGGATAGCCAGAAATAAAGCTAAACCCACCTTCTGCTGTACACCTTTCCTTTTTTCTCTCTGCATCCCTCTCTACCAGCTATTGATGGGATTGGAGTCAGACAGTGGACCCTGCTGAATTGGCAGAAACACAGTTCAATGAAAAAGAAGACAAAAAAATTTATTAGGAAGAAATTTCTCCCTGTGAAGGTGGTGGGGCCCTGGCACACGGTGCCCAGAGAAGCTGTGGCTGCCCCTGGATCCCTGGAAGTGTCCAAGGCCACGTTGGACAGGGCTTGGAGCAGCCTGGGATAGGGGAAGGTGTTTCTGCTGGTGGCAGGGAGACCTTTACAGTCCCTTTAAACCCAAACCATTCTAGGATTCTAGCCCCTGCTGTCCAAAACTTGCTACATAAAGCTATTACCAGGTAAAAAATCAAATTCTACATGGCTTTGTTGAGGATTTCATTATCTTAATGGCTTAGCTTGCTGCTGATTGCAGACCTTGTAAAACCTCTTCTCTGACTGGACCTCTTGAAAAAGACCTTTCCTCTGGCCCAATGAGTTCTTATAGAGTAGATGTGTAGTTTTGAGTCTTTTCAGATGCCACCTGAACTGTAGAGCCTTTCCTTACTTCCATGACAGTACAAGAACTTATAAGAAAAAATACCAGTCACAAACTGCAGCTCTGTGGAAGAGAAATGCTTGCAAACTGGGTCTCCTTTCCATAGCATCTCTCCCCTTCTGGACTTTCAGGCATCTTGATGGAAAACTGGGTCATTGTAAAATCTGTCTTATATCTTTAAATGCGTATTTAAGTGTACTGGCTTTCACAACAAATGGTGGCATCTACAGAGGAAACCAGTTGTGTGACTCTGCTCTTAATGATCACTCATCTTGCTTAATCCTGTTTGGGATTTGCAGATTTTCCTTGCTTCATCTTCTTTGATGCTGTGGTAGTGAACAGTGTCATTATGGGTATTTTTAGGAAAAAATTCGCAGCACTGATACTCAGCTTCTCTCCCAGTTGCTACCCCCTTGGGATCAAGGATGCATTTCCACTGCAGTTAAGCTGCTCAGATAAACAAGTGCTGGGAGCAGTGCAGTCACCTGAGCTCAACTCTGGTTGCAAAACTTGCCCAAACAGAGCTAGGAAGCAGCTCCTGGGTGGCTCTTGGCATGGTCAGCCCATGTCACTGCAGCCAGCTGTGGACATCCCTGCAAGTTTAGGACATGCCCTTCCTCATTGCTTCCTGCATCTCCAAAGGAAGCTGAGATGGGAGCACACCTGTTTGGCCCTGCTCTGGGACTGGGGAATGGGGAAGGGATGTCCAGCATGCCCTGTTTGTCTCTCACACCCCTGTGCCCTGCAGCTGTTCCCCATGAGCCAGAGATCCTGGAGTTGAAGTTGGCTTGGTTAAACCCAAGTCACAACAGTCCAGGCAGGTGTGAGCAGGGTTTTAAACCTGGCCTAGCTGAAAAGAAGGAACTGGAAATTTGCCTGCTTGTATCATGGCTTGTGTTACTGCAGCTCATTCAGGACTCATCCAGCTGTTCTCTGCACTACAGCTGGCCAGTCCTGCACCCTGAATTAGCTACAGTGCACTTACCTGTCGGACTGCCATCAGATAAGGCTCTTCCTGCAAGGCCCTGGAGCAGGTCCTGATTTTTGCAAGGGGAAAACAAGCTAAACTGCTCCCCTTCTCCAGCCTAACAGCCTGGGAAAAGTAGGTCAGAGTTGGCCAATCCTCCACATCCTACAAGCTGCATGTGCAAATCTTCATGTGGCTGAAATACGGATCCATAGAAGATGGATAAAAGAAAAAATCTTAAATGAACAGTGCTGCTAACAACTGCTCAAGATGTTTGCTGAGGATCTCAGTCTAACACTGAGGCAACCAAATGCTAGATTTCAGTTTCCTTGGCACACCCTTTCCCTTTTGTAGGGATATCCAGTGCTGGGAGGTAGAAGTCACGTTGGAAACAGGCTCGTGTGTTCCACAGTGAAACTGATGCAGATTATGCTGCTCTTCCCAGCTGCAAAAATATCATTTTGATGAGAAATTCTGTCCATGAGTGCTTGCCATGGAGGTGGGACCTGTTTCTATGAGATCCCATCCTAGACGAAGCTCTCCCATGACTCCATTATGCCATGATGGTGACATGGAGGAGTGCTGGCTCAGGCCTGGGATCCATCTTGTGTGGCTGGAGAACCCCCTCTCCCTGCTCCAGGCCCTGCCAGGCTGTGACCAGCCCCAGAACTCTGTCTCCAGGCAGAGCTTCCTGGTGGGGCTCCCCTCCAGGACCTATGGACACCACTGTTCCTCCAGTCTGAGCCTTTTACTCCCTCCATTTAGGAGGAGGCTCCCTCTATTTATGCCATTTGTCTCCTGTGATAATTTGACTTTTTCTTGCTTTTGATTCTTTTCCCTCTCATTTCCTGTCTCAGGAGTGCTTTGAAGTTGTGTTAGGCTTGGGCTAATGCCTGATCCAAGGGAGAATTGGAAAGAACATCAGTCCTAGTGCGATGTATAGGAAAAATACAAAGAGGGTAAGAATGTGATACTTCCTACTGATCCTCTCCTCAGTTCAGTGAGACTCCCTGAGCTGGATGTGCCTTTGGGGTAATCAGCTGTCACTGAATTTCTCTTGCAGAAAATTCACTGTTTTTCCTTCAATCCACATAGGTCTTCTCATCCACAGCTCCTTGAATAAGAAGTTCTGCAGGTTGCTGCCTGAAGAAGACTTTTAATTAGCTTTGAAAATGTTATTTTAAAAGCATGAGCTGGAGAATCTGAACAGGAGTCAGTTTGGGGCCCTTCATGACAAGAAAGATGCTGAGAGGCTGGAACCAAGGAAGGAAATGGTGCTGGGAAAAGGTCTGAGTCCCAGGAGTGGCTGAGGGAGCTGGGAAAGGGCTCAGTCTGAAGAACAGGAGGCTCAGGGGGGACCTTGTGGCTCTGCACAACTCCTGAACAGGAGGGGACAGCCAGGGGTGTCGGGCTCTGCTCTGAGGGAACAGGGACAGGATGAGAGGGATTGGCCTCAAGTTGTGCCAGGGGAGGATAAGGTTGGACATCAGGATGGATTTCTTCCTGGAAAGGGTGGTCAGGCCTTGGCAGGGGCTGCCCAGGGCAGTGGTGGAGTCCACATCCCTGGAGGTGTTCAAAAACCATGTTCATGTGGCACCTGGGGACAAGGTTTGGTGGTGAACACGGTGGTGATGCTGGGCTGATGGCTGAGCTTAATGGTCTTGGGAGATCTTTTCCATCCATCATCTGGATACTGCCTTGCATTTTGTAGGATTCCAACTGTCCCACAGATCCATCTGTACCAAAGAAAAACTCTTACAACTCAAGAATGTTTATTTATGTATTTCTGACTGCACGTGTTCTGAAAGGGAGGGAGAAAATGATCAGCCTTCCTCACATTTGCCACCACAGGAAGGAACACTTGTGGAAGATGGTTTTTACTGACCAGATTTATACAAGCATCCAGCCAAGAGTATTACAGGGCAGTTGAAATCCAGGGAATGTGTGCTCAGTGCTGGGTTTTTGAAGCATTCCTGACATTTTTCTGAATTAAAAAGTCAAGGGAAGAGATTCTTCTCCCTTGCAGGCCCTGAGGCTGTACTTCAGCAATATGGGAAATCAAGCTCTGGGGCTGCTGGGAGAGTCCCGAGTCCCAAAACCTCTAAAGCCTCCTGATACAAAACACAGACCCAGTGTAAACTTGTTCTGCCAATTCAGAAAATGCTGCCAGTCTAAATTTGTATTAGCAGAGTTTATGCCAGACTGGGAGTAATCCATGTTCCATCAGATAGCATAAACGTGGACTAAAAATCATAGTGTGGGTTTAGAGTAATTCAGCAGGAACATGATGATATGCCTGTACTTACTACAGACCAAATTACCCTGTCCAGGTCTGGCATTTCCTTGGACCCACAGTCAGAGCTGAGCCAGGCCTCCTCCTGTCCTGCTCATGTCTTTGGTGGTGGAGTGTCGTGGTTTGACACTGGCCAAATGCCAGGCACCCACCAAAGTTGCTAACTCACCTGCCACAGGTGGGCATAGAAAAAAACAATTAATGAAGGGTTCATGAGTTAAGGACTGGGAGTAAACACTCCAAGGGGAAAACAGACTCGGTTTAGAAATACAAAGTGAATTTATTACTAACAGAATCAGAGGAGGATAAGGAGAAGTAAAATAAGCCCTTAAAACATCTTTTTTCCCCCCATCCCCTCCCTCCTTCCCACTGACAGCACAGGGGACAGGGCGTGGGGGTTTGGGTCAGTTCATCACTGAGATTTTCTTCTGCTGCTCAGGGAGAGGAGTCCTGTCCCTGCTGCACCGTGGGTTCCCTCCCACAGGAGACTCCATGAACTTCTCCAGCGTGGCTCCACTCTCACCAGCAGCAGCCACACAGCTGAGTCCCTCCCACGGGCACACAGCCCTCCCAAAAACGCTGCTGCTGCTGCTGCATGGGGCTCTCTTCCCATGGGCTGCAGCCCTCCAAGGACAGGCTGCTCCAGCCTGGAACCAGGGCTCCCCCTCCACTGGGTCTGCCCTGGATCACAGCTCCAGGCATCCCCTGCTCCAGCCTGGGCACCTTCCCCCGGGGCTGGGGGTGGATCTCTGCATCCCTATGGATCCCCACGGGCTGGGGGTGGGTCTCTGCATCCCTATGGATCCCCACGGGCTGGGGGTGGATCTCTGCATCCCTATGGATCCCCACGGGCTGGGGGTGGATCTCTGCATCCCTGTGGATCCCCACGGGCTGGGGGTGGGTCTCTGCATCCCTATGGATCCCCACGGGCTGGGGATGGATCTCTGCATCCCTATGGATCCCCACGGGCTGGGGGTGGATCTCTGCATCCCTATGGATCCCCACGGGCTGGGGGTGGATCTCTGCATCCCCGTGGATCCCCACGGGCTGGGGGTGGATCTCTGCATCCCTGTGGATCCCCCTGGCTGCAGGGGCACAGCAGCTCCACCATGGTCTCACCATGGCCTGCAGAGGAATCTTTGCTCTGTCACCTGGAGCCCTTCTCCCCCTCCTCCACTGAGTTTGGTGTCCCCACGTTGTTTTCCTTCACATGTCCTCACTTCCTCCTCTTCTCTGTCTAGAAAAAACTGTGTCCAATTTGTTTTGATTTTCTTCTTAAATCTCTTCTCACAGAGGTGTTACCATCCTCTCTAATTGCCCCAGCCTTGGCCAGCAGCATGTCCATCTTCAGAGCCATCAGGGATTGGCTCTGCCACACGTGGCTGGAAGCTTCCAGCAGCTTCTCACAGAAGCCACCTGTGTGGCCTCCAGCTACCAAAAACCAGGTTGTGCAAAACCAACACATGGAGTGAGATATTTCACTGGTTTAACAGTGAGAACTAGGTATTTAAATTCATTAAAAAGTCCTAAACCCCTTAGACTCTGGCACACTAATAGAAAAATGTTATTTTGCGTAATGCTTCAGTCACTTTTCAGTGTGTGTGTCTGGAAAGGATAACCTAGAGAAGGCAGTGTTTCTTTGCTCTTGGCACTTCTACAAGTGTGGTTTGACCAAAAGCTGAGTTGTTTAGGGTTTTTTTTCCTTTTCAAGGCTGGATCAGTGGAAGCAATGGTATCCTGCACCAGTGAGCTGGGTGATAGTGCAGTGCCTGTGCTGGGAGCTGGTTCTTCCCCTCGCTGAAGTAACGCCAGAGATGAAAAGCACTGTCATAAAAGGCACAAATAATTTTTAATGAAGGTGTTACCTAATCCCAGGATTTCTCAAAGCATAGCTGCTGCTTCACAGCTACCTTACTTCCCTTGGAGTCACCTTCCGCTCACAAAATCTGGCACTGCCTCACCCCTTTGCAAAATCCTCAAAGCCTCCAGCCCTGGCATTGCCTGTGGTGCCTTAAACACGAACAGCAGTGAGTACTCCTGAGGTTTCTTTTCTTCTGGCAGGTCTCCTGGCATCTGCATTACTGCTAGACTATAGATTTGTCTGGAGCATCTCAAGTATCTGTTCCATGGTTGGAGGGACAGTTCTTGATAAGTACATTTTTAAGAATTCTCTTTTTTAAAAGCTGAAAAATCATATGAAACTGGGAATACCCATGAATTTAAAATTCATTACTTTTTCTTCTGACCATGGCAGAGACACCAACTCATATTTCCATGCCACTGTAAGGCCTACACAATTTGAATAGAAATTCACAATTTGAATAGAAATGCTGTTGTTATTTAGTTTTCTTCCTCTTTGAGGAAAGAGAGGTCATGCAGCAATTCCCATTATTGGCTTGACCTTTACCAGGCTGCTCAGCTGCATTTCCTAAACAAGTTGTACTGTGGTGCAGAAAGACAAAAAAATTGTGGGAAATACACAAAATGGTCATTTGGGACCTAGTAAGTTTTTGTCAATGGGATTGCATTTAATGGTGGATAAATTAAAGATTATTACCACTTTATATTTTGAGATAAATATATATCCATCTCAGTATTATACTCGAACAAGCTTTCTATAGTTTCTTTATGGTAATTATGCTGTTGAAGTAATTAAAATTGGAATGACTGAAATATAAATCATATATCTGAAATACTAATCATATTAATATAGAGGCCTGATGACAGCCATCTCACCAGACTAATAAGATCAAATGGTTTCCAGTCACTGCAGAAAATTTTACAGGTTTCCCTAATAGCCAGATTGCTTAAGGCATTACCTCATTTTTCACTGTGAAAATGTTTGACCCTAATTACTGTCCACTGTGTGTTTCACTTGGTGATTCATAATATAATTTAAAGGGAGAATCCTATAGCCATGAGTTAACCAGGAGATAAATCAAATGAGGAAAAGTCAGCGAATCCTTACTTTCTACCTCTCAGCCATTCCTAAGGCAGCAGTTTAAAAACAGTAATGGGGATGCTGACTCTGCTCTTGTTTTTGGATGTGTGTCTTCAGCCCCTGGAGCTTTGGGTGGGGGGGGGGCTGTAAATCTGAGTTATCACCAACGTTTTGTTAATTACCCGAGACTTCATCTGCCTCCAGGGTGCTAATTGCAGGACCCTGGCATCAGTGCTAAAAGCCTTAATTGTGGTTTTTTTAGTGTGCAGGTGGGGTTTGAGATACTTATGCTTAATTGTTGGTTCAGCCTGCCTTGTTTCTGAGAAATGGTGATGGAGTGGCAGCGCTTGCGTAAGGAACAGCCCGAGCAGGGCTGAGCTGCACAGAAACTCTGCTTTCCTCGGAAATGTCCTGGGAACGAGTGGAAATTCCCCCAGGTGACTGCTGCTGAGGACACTGTGGTTGGTGTCTCAGGCAGCTGCTGCCACAACAGACCAGTTGCCCAACAGTGCTGCCCCTACACAAAATCCTTAAGGCTGGAAAAGACCTTTAGGGTCATCAGGTCTAGATAGAGATAATTCTCAGACATAGATAATTCTCTTGTCATGACTCAGCATCAGCTTTTGACCCATACACCGTAACAATTCTTCCTTTTAAGATCAAAATATAGATGGCAGCCTTCCAGTGCCTAAAGGGGCTCCAGGAGAACTGGAGAGGGACTTGTGACAAGGGCCTGGAGGGACAGGACAATGGCTTCCCACTGCCAGAGGGCAGGGTTAGGTGGGATACTGGGGAGAAATCCTTCCCTGTGAGGGTGGGGAGCCCTGGCACAGGGTGCCCAGAGAAGCTGTGGCTGCCCCTGGATCCCTGGGAGTGTCCAAGGCCAGGATGGACAGGGCTTGGAGCAACCTGGGCTAGTGAAGGTGTCCCTGCCCATGACAGGGGGTGGCACTTGTTTGCCTCTTCCCCCCAACCCAAACCATTCTGGAGTGCTGTGATAACAGTGGTGATCAAGCTATTTTTTAGTTGCATTTTCAGCTTAGTTTTTTTTAACATTACCTGGCAAATAAATTAGCAGAAGGCCAAGAAGGAATAAAAACACCCATGCTGAGAGTGCATGCTGGCTGTTTAATGTACATTTGATAACTTCAGTGTTTTGAAATACATTAAATGAATGCTTCCATGTTATTTGCCAGGTTGCTGGTAGTTTTTAGTGCCCATCCAAGCAGTGAGATTTTGATTAATATATCTTAAAGAAATATTTAGTATCACTTATAGCAATATCTTAATCAGAGCAAGCAGTCTTCCTGTATATTTTCTCTTCATCTAAAGAAGGAAGTAAAAAAATAATAGGTTTTCATCTTCTTAACTGAAAATAGCTCCAAATAAACTTTCAAACATGAAAGGGCAGGTGATTAAATCTTTGCCTTGGGTTAAAAAGCTAATAAAGAGATGGAGTGAGGTGACTTGGCAATACTGAACTACCAAGACTGATTTTTCTAAATTTAGTTGATCCATGCCTTGGGTTTGGTTTCTGTTTCAACACTTACCAGGGTTTGCCTGATAGGAAGTTAGTAATGGATCTGCATGTCGGAGGTCTGGGGTTTCTACATGCTTTGGGCTTTTAAATATTGATAGGAAACCATTTGTTGTTTGTGTTGATAAACAAAATTAGATTTTTGTAACAGAGTTGGGACTGATCACAGCATGATCTGAATGGAGAAAGAGGCATTGATGTTTTGCCCAGAACTCTGCTCAGCCATCAGGATTTTGCCTAAAATCCAGGTTTTTGTAGGCAACTTCAGTCTCTTGGCAGAGCAAACCCTGGTGTTTATTGCCAAAGTTGTGCTGGATATCAAGACTTACGAAATGAGACCTTGTCACTTCACGGATTTTTAGTTTCAAAGAGCCTTGTTTCTCTTGATTCTTGTCTTTGTGGCAGAGCTTTGTGTAGTAGTTGAAAGGAACTAATGCAAAAGTTGTCAAGTTGGAACATCTGCTGGTGAGGAAAGACTTGGGGCTTGATCCCCCAGTTCCCCTGCCCATAACAAAGAGACAAGATCAGACATAACTCCTCAGGAGCTAATAAAGCTTGCTATTTAAAGGCTTTGCAGTGATCCCCAGCTTTAAGTAGCTACTTGTTTGTTACTCAAGGAGCACTGAGACCACCTCAGTGTAGCAATTAGCTGAGCCCCACAGGTGTGGAGCACAGTGGTAAACTCCTTGAGAAGCTGGATTAGGATAACACTGAATAGGATTTGCCTGGGGACACATCCAGAACCTCCTGAGTTCTCCAGCCTCCAAAAGCCTTTCTTTTTTGGTTGGTTGTTCAGGGTTTTTTCCCCCGAAAGACATTTGATTTGAAATTATCCAACTTCTTTGTTTTCTTCTTTTCCTTCTTCTCCGAGCAGGAGGGAGAAGTGGTTCTGGACCTCAGGAATCTCATGGATAAGGTCTTATTGAACTCCTAGAGTTTCTCAAATTTGCCTTTATTGATAAAAGGTATCTTTAGACTTAAAATGTGTACAAGGAGCAATGTTTGGACTTGTTTTTCCTCATGATAGGATTTAATCTCTTTCCAGAAGAGGCCTTTAAGGAATTGTTTGTGGTGAGTGTTGGTTTGCTTGATGACGTTTCACTAAAGCAGAGGACAAACTTGGAGGAGAGAATTGAGCTTCTTCATGAGGGACAGCTCTGGTCTCTGCTCTCTGTGCCCAGGGACAGGATCCAGGGAATGGCTACAGTTCTCCCAGGGCAGGGTCAGGCTGGAGATCAGGGAAAGGTTCTTCCCCAGAGAGTGGTGGGCACTGCCCAGGCTCCCCAGGGAATGGGCACAGCCCCGAGGCTGCCAGAGCTCCAGGAGTGTTTGGACAATGTTCCCAGGGATGCACAGGATGGGAGTGTTGGGGTGTCTGTGCAGGGCCAGGGGTTGGACTGATGGTCCGTGTGGGTCCCTTCAAGCTCAGGATATTCTGTGATTCCATGTTTCAGTGTTGGAAAGACATGGGTGTTTTACCACAGCAGAGCAGGAAACTTTTCATGATCTACCACAACCACAGAAATAACTTCCCCTACTCTCCTGGGAAGCATCTGAGCCCTGGCTCCATTTAACAAAAAACTCCCCTCGTTGTACAGAAAATCCCTGCATGCTTTAACTTATTATAAAGTAAAATTTTAGAGGTGCATTCTGTGCCCTGAGTTTAGACACATCCGATGGGGTTTGCCAATGTTTCTTTTTCTCCCCCTGGTAATTCCTGTTAGCTGCAGTTGCCATATCTCTGTTTCCAGTTGGGGTTCTGCTGTGTAAATAAGGTCCTGATCCTGTGGTGGCTCCTCAGAGCTGTGATGGTGGCAGTGTTTCTGAGCTGAGTGTGTCTTATGCTGTGTGCAGCACTGCAGTGCTGTGACTGATTTCCTCCATCACTCCCAAACCAGCAAAGGTGTAAGAGGATCCAAAACCCACAGCAAACTGCTTGTTTTCTGTGTTTTGTGGGATACTTGCTGCTGTTACACGACCCAAAGCCATTAAAGACTAGAAAGAGAGGAAGAAGTAAAAGCTTTTAAAAACACTTACCACTGCCTGGCAGATATTTGCACATTCCCAATAAACTTGACTCAGTCCCTGTGCCATTCTGTTTGCTCAAGGCTTTTCCCCACCCCTCCTAAAAGCCTAATGTTTTTTTTTGGGAGATTGTTGGTATCATTGTATCATTTCTACCATTACACTTATGTAACTTAGAGAGTTGCATGTCTTTCTGACCTTGACCATGAATGGATCTGTGGTTTCACACTACTTTTATCAATTATTCCTGCCCAAGCTGGAGTTTTCCGTTGCCTGACCTGTGCTCTGCTCCACAGTTGACACTCCAGATCCCTACGTGGAGCTGTTCATCCCCACTGCCCCTGACTGCAGGAAAAGAACCAAGCATTTCAACAACGACATCAACCCTGTGTGGAACGAGACTTTTGAGTTCATTCTAGACCCCAATCTGGAGAATGTTCTGGAGGTAAATCCCATGGCTGGGCTGGGGAGATGAAGGGTAAAATAACAGTGACTTACATGTGTGTGGCATCTGATGTCTCAAGATCACCCCTTTGTTTGAAATGTTAAACCTGGTTTTAGCTGTGGTGCTAAGCTAGAGGTGTTGAATAAATTGAATTATTCAGGGAGTAGCCTGAAGAGTCATTGCGAGATATGCCTGTAAGTCATCTCTTGGACAGCTCCTGGGGGATAGTAGCTTGTTATTCCTTACATCAGCTGTGGAATACTCCCTGCTTCCTCCCTGATTCAGCTCTTAAAGACAGGGAATAGGTAGGGCTTAAGTCAAATGTCTGCCCATGGAGACAAAGCAAAAGGCTGATTCTGCTGTGTCCTCCTTGCCTGGAGCTCACCCAGGACTCTTCTGGGACCACTCCATGTGCAGCCTTGTTGGCCAAGCCACTGTTCATTCTCAGTGTGTTAAACTTCTCCAGGCTGTATATAAGAGCTGAATGTTAGATGTGTTTTCTGAGTGGACATGGCAAGGATTTAAGGTTAGCTCTGGTCCTTTGTGATCTCTGTTCTTCATAGAAGATGGCCCTGCCACCTGCTCTCTTCTGACCCAAGCTTATACAGTTCAGTCTAAATTGGCCAACTGGGATGGGGCTGCAGGCTATGAAGGTTTTCCTTGAGCTTGTGATCATCACACCTTGGGTCTGAAAGGGAGTTGTGCTTCCTACAAGTTCCCCGTGTTCCTGGGGAACACTCTACAGCTGGAACATTACACCCATGGTCAGCTCACTGGAACATGAAGAACTATCCCGTGCATCCTGCTCTAGAGACAAAAGAATAGAGGGAATTCACAGTTATTTCCTGAGCAGCAGTTCCTGCCTGTTCCTCTGGTGCCATTGCTGGGCCTCCTGGAGCAGAGCCTGGGCCTTGCTCTGAGCTCCCTTATCCTTAGGCAGCTTCCTTAGGAATGCTTGAATTTGTTGAGGACAAGATTTGGTTCAAGGGTTTTGAAAAGGATAAAATTACTACAGTCACAAACACAGCAAGATAGATTATAGGTAGAAATGTGTCTTTGCAATAACTAATGGCTGTTGCTGGTTCTGAGATAGTGCAATAGAATTCCCTGACAGTTGCCTGCAAAGAGTAGATGATAAACTTTAATAATGGTTAATTGTTGACCTGGTAGAGTAGGCAAGAGCCTTTGGATTCTGCAATGGAGTGCAGTGTCAGAAATATGTAAAATCACCTCCCCACCCAAACCCTGTGTGAATTCTGAAGCTCAGACTCCACAGTCCTTGTGACTCCTTGGATTGTTTTATTCTGCAATTTAACTCTATCCCAAGTGCAGTTTTCCCTCTGAAGTGTAAGGAGCTCTTAAAAATCTCACAAAGAGGTTTTTGCTTTTGGTTTTAAGAGACAGCGCTCAGAGATTGTAGGAATGGGCATAAAGTTCTGCAAGGAAACAGAGCAGTGTAAATACCATTAAAATAATGAGTTCTGTCCTAAAAATAAAGAGAATTCCTAATTTCAAAGGGTTGCTTGTGGCACAGGATGAAGAAGATTCTTTATAGCTGAGAAGAGGCTGGTCCCAGATCAACTGCATTAGCAACTGATTATTCAAGTGATTGTATCTTGATTCCTTTTGTTTTCTGCAAAAGATACAGTCCAAGCCACAGACCTGTGATATTCTAGAAGATATAATGCCACAAAGTGGAAAAAAAACCCCGTAAGTCAAATGAGTCTGGAGATCTCATTTAATAAAAATCGTGTAAATGATAATTTGAAATTCTTTCTGAATATCTTACTTGGAAAACAGCCACTGGGGGAAAAAAAGTCTGCTAAACACAGATCCACATGGATTAGAGCAAAAGCATGGAATGGTGTTCTGCCATATCCACATCCATCTTTGGATATTACCACATTTTGGAGAGGTCTCTGTTCCAACATGAAGGGTATGAGAAGAGGCTTGAAGGTCTTCCTGGATACAGAGAGCAGCTTTGTGTAAATTGGAATGCTGCACACTTTGCCAAATCACTGCTGTAACAATTTTGGTCTGTAGTCAAGGCTGGGCTATGTGAATTCCATCTTCTCTGAAAAGTTGATGAATGGTTTTCTGGCCTATCACAGCTAGAACTATACAAGTTTCTCCATAGGAAAATTTTACTGACTTTATATGTAGAATTTGAAGGTATTAGAAAGATGGTGAGATTTACTGTCAGAAAGATGCTGGGATGAAAATCCCGTTGTGAATAATCCTGGGGTGCACCTGCAGTTCAGTTCCTTGAAGTGCCACCTCCACTGTCCATGTGCTAATCCTGGTTTAAAAGAAATGTCAGTTGGCACTGGGCATTGACTGGGTTGGGTCAGGCCCATTCTTTTTCCATGTAATTTTTTTTTTTTTTTTACTTGAAGCATAGGCTTGATGGAATTAAAAAGGGATTTCTTGCAGTAGAATTGAATATCCAGGTATCTCTTCCAGGTTACTCTCATGGATGCCAACTACGTTATGGACGAGACTCTTGGCACATCCACATTTCCCATCTCTTCTCTGAAACTGGGAGAGAAGAAGGAAGTCCAGTTAACTTTCAATGATGTAAGTTGGAGATTCATGGCTTTGCCCTGGTCAGAAGTTTTCTGAGCATTCACTGTTGCCCACAGATAAACACAGAGCCTAAAGACACTTTTAAGCCTTAACTGTTTGTCTTCTTACAGCCCTGCTGAGAGGAGAATTAAGCAAAACAGTGCCAGTGAATGCCTTGGTGTCCCTGCTGGAACAATCCTCTTTAAAAGTCTAGTTTGGAACTTTCTCTGCCTAAAGCAGTTTCTCCCCCTCTTGATGTAGTTTAGTTTCATGGCCTGAGTTAGTGTGAGGTTACTCAGAGTTTGCTGGTCAGTGCATTCATTGCCCCTCCTGCTGCTGACTGTGGCTTCCAGAAAGCTGAAGGAATTCTTTTATTATTACATATTTCACTTTCTGTAAGTGGCTTGTTGTAACACAGCCCTGGTTAACATGCAATGATGCAGTAATTGGATTATTCCCTTTACACATGTCTGCAAACCAGGTGTGGAGTCACTTGAATGGGGCTTGTCTGCCTGCACTTTAACTCCTGGAAACTGTTGTTAAATCTGGGTGGAATTGAGTTTGTTCTGCACATATTAAAATCTGTAAATACCATTTGCATTTCTGGTTTGGGCTGTAGTTTATTGTATGAGCAGAGATCTTGATTTGTCACCACTCTGCTGTTTTCCATGTGATACAACTTTAAAAGCATAGTTACAGCAAATAACTGGTTAAGGGCCTATTTATTGGAAACCAGAGAGTTTCGTATATGAGGTTTAGCATTTAATTTGGCATAGCCTTAGGGCAGTTGGAAATTTGATAGCCTCCATTATTTTTCCTTTTTAAAATAACAGCATTTTTAAAAGGTTCTGCATATTTATTTGACTAAGTGTTTCAGTAACTCTTGGGCTTCCAGAGCATGGGCTGAGAGCAGATCCTGGTTCTGCCAGGCATGAGGTGGGGCAGTGAGAAAGAACTGATGAACACATTTTGCAAACACTGTTCACAGACCTCACTCAATTAATACGAGGAAAAACTTGGTAGGGAGTCATAGGGGAAAAAAACATTGCAAAAAAGTCAAATACACTCTGAAATTTATAAGCAAATAGTTAGGGGGAGATAAACTGAGCCTGATGTAGACAATGTATACATAGAATGTATTCCTGAAATAGCTGTGGCAGTCTGTATAAGGCACAGAAAATGCCATGATATCTCCCTGTTGGAATGCTTCCCTCCAAGGATTTATTTCATGTGCATACATTTTAATAAGCATTGAATCACTGCATGGTTTCAGGAGTGCTTTCTAAATTAGTAATATCAGGTGGGGAATAGTGTAATTGCTTCCCTACCTTTGAAGTGCTTTGTCAGTGACTCTTCACTCTGTTTGTTCATGTACTTCCCTTTGTTGTTTCTCTGCCTGTTCTTTTTCTCCCTATCTTGCTCATGCCCTGCCTCATTTGCAATTTCCATTTCAGAATTGGGTCTGCATGTGGGAGTCAGAGGCATCTTTGCATCCCAGATCCTTCACTGCTGTCTGAGGGTCAAGCAGACATTCAGTCTGGGGTGTTGTGGCTCCATCCCTGGTGCTCACATGCCCCAAGTGAGGAGGAGAATCTGGTTTTACACAGAGGACAGTCTGAGTCTGTCACTCCTCCAGGGCTGCACCAGTGAGGCCATGGCACAGAGAGAGGGTGAAAATACTTCTCCATTGTGTCTTACTTCCACAGCCAGTACTCCTGCATTGTGCCTGACAGGGAATTGGTGCTTTAATCACAAATTTTTAACTTCTTGCCTGCAGGCAACTCAGTGCTCTGTGAAAGGCAGAGGAGGCCAACCCGTAGCTCTTGGCCGGGGAGTTCAGTGTGGTTGGCAAGTGAAGACGTTGTGCAGTGACATTTATTGGATTTTCCAGCGAGCTGTAAGCAGTCACCCTTCCTGATTGCTAATTAAGGCATGTTTAGTTGTGAAGAGACACTTGGTGGCTCCTGTGGAACACAGAGCAGTGATTCCCTCACACAGGTGGCACTCAGGTGTGATCCCCTGGTTCTCCTGCCAGCGATGAGTGAGTGGAGAGAATCAGATCCAGAGATGAGTTGCACTGTCAGAAAGGGATTAGCAGTGCAAAAAAGGCAAGACAGTGAGATCTGAGAAATGAAAGTCAGCACTTACCAACATTTTCCATTGTATTCAGTGCTAGTGGTGTATGCTTTAAAAAAAATCCATTGAGAAGAATCTCATTCATATGTGCCAAAAATATCTTCCTTTTTTAAAAAAGTGAAGAGGAAAGAAAGAAAAGTTCTGACAGTAGTAGTTGATGTTCCAGGTGTTTTTGTGAGTTTTCCCTCTCCAAGTGCTGTAACCATATTTAAATATTTCTTGTTCAGGTCACAGAAATGACTTTGGAATTGTCTCTGGAAGTATGGTGAGTAACTCTTTTATTTTAAAGGGTGAAAATATACCAGCAGCAAAGGAATTTTTTTATTTAAAACTTTTCACTAAAATTTTCATGGAATCACTGAATATCCTGAATAGGAAGGGACCCACAAGGATCATCAAAGTCCAGCTCCTGGCCGTGCACAAGACACCCCAAGAATCCCACCCTGTTGGGATTTTCTTAAAAATATGTGAGGTAGAGTGCAAAAATTCCTCGTTGTAGCATAGAAATACCAGGCACTGTAAAAATGAGGAAATCTTAAAACTTTGTTTTATTTTCATGTTGTAATTCTGTTACTGACTAAACACCCTTAGAGAGACTAAGAGGTGTGACCCTCCAAATGTTTGCAGGATTGAGGCCATCCCAACAGATCTCTCAGCCTGCTTTATGTGAAGGCCTTTCCTTCTCAAGGGCTTGGTTTCTAAAACATCCATGGATCTCGCTCAGGTGCAGCTTTATCCTCACTGTTTTACCTTCTCTGGGAACTTGGCCCCTCTCATGAACTTTCAGTTCCTGTTACAGAAGCTGCCCCTAAAATGTATTTAAATGTAAATGTCACACAGTGGAGATTCAGGTGAATATTCAGGGCCAGGAGTTCTCCATGTAAAAGCTAAGCAGATGCCTACCTTTATTTGTCCCTTTTTCCCCCCTCTAGCTGTTTCTCACTCATTTTTCACCTATCCTGGCGAAAAACCAGGAGGCATAATCAGGACAACACATTTCAAGTCCAAAAATTGTTTTCTGAGAGCAAGGAATTTGAAGAGTCATTTTTTTGTCTGTAACTATAAATAGGAGCACTGAGCACTGTAAGAGTCAAATTATTTCCTGATTACTCCGGAGACTGACAAACATCCCCCAGGGATAATTTCTGCTCGTCATGTTGTACTAGGAAAATACATTTGTGGGTGGTCCTTGAGACCACTAAACCAGTCAGGCTTTGTACATTACAAGCATTTCGTATCTCTGACATTAAATCAACAGAAAATGCTTGGCTGTGTCTTCTTCTTAGGCTTTTAAATGTAAAGGATCTTATCAAGTTCTCCTGCTGTTCCCTGATATCCATGCAAATTGTGGATATCTTCATGGAACATTGCTTCTAGGGAGTTTTTTCCCCCCTTTTCTTAATCCTATTATTTTATTGCATAATGGGTTGTTTTAAAAATCGGGGGAATTATTATATGAGCCTAAATGGATCCATTTCACCATTGTGTGCATTTCAGTGGGTACCAGGGTGGATTGTCCACTCCTCCTCTCTGCTGTCCATGGGAAGTGGCAGCTGAAGTTGTACCTTTATTTAAGTGCAGCACTGAGGTCCTTACACAGCCTTGTGCACATTTTTAATCCCACAACGTGCAAAAAATACAGAGAAAAAGGCTTAGTTTTTCCTGTGGTGTGCCACTATGATCTGTGCTGTGGATTTATAATTGTGTGTGAGTGGAGAACTTGCTTGCTGTATTAAATTATTTGCTTTTAATGAGTTCTATATAAAATGCATGTCTTAAAGAGACAATGTACTTTGCCTCCATCACTTCAGAGCTGACGCACGGTGTCACATGAAAAACACTGTTTCATTTCATCTGACGTCAGTGGGTGAGGATTTTCTGCTTGTGTCTGCTCATTTCCCATGGTGATGTCTGTGATGCTGTTTGGCATTGCACCTCCCGTTGACAGCGTGTCCCTTTTGCAAGCAGCTCCTCCACGGACCTGCGGTTCAGCATGGCCCTGTGTGATGAGGAGAAGCGGTTCCGGCAGCAGCGCAGGGACAACATCATGCACAGCATCAAGTCGTTTCTGGGCGAGAACAGCCAGAACCTGACCACTTCCCGTGATGTAAGTTTGGAGAGTTCCCATCAAGATTAGCATCCCCTCTGGAATCCTTCATTTGCCTGTGAGAGGAAGGAATGAGGCATGCGAGGTAGCAGGGTTCGATGGAGAAAGATTGTTTATAAAAATTCTTTCCCTCTATGAAAATACAGTATTTAGCCTGGAGAGTAATTTTTCTTGGCTCTAAATTTATAAATTAAAGTTTATGACCGGAGGAAGCTATAAAAGGAGAGATTTAGATTAGGTATTAGGAAGAAATTGTTCCCTGTGAGGGTGGGGAGGCCCTGGCACAGGGTGCCCAGAAAATCTTTGGCTGCCCCACCCTTGGAAGTGTCCAAGGCCAGGTTGGATGAGGCTTGGAGCAGCCTGAGATAGTGCAAGGTGTCCCTGGGGTGGCAATGGATGGACTTTAATGCCTCTTCCAAACAAATAATTCTGGGATTTTGTTACTCATTGGCCCCTTAAACAAACTGCTCCAATTCCCCCCCCCGTTTGAATCCCAGGCTTTGTTGAGGTGTTGGCTTTCAGGGCAGATTACTATCTGAAAAGTGCCTCAGGGTGTGTGAAATATCTGCTGAATCCTGCAGTGGCTCTGGGCACTTAGCGAGCACAGAATGTGCCTCTGCATGCCCAGTAACCATCCCGAGCTCTGTGACCTTCATCTCTGAAAGATTAGGCAGGAAATGAGCTGGTTTAAATTTAGAGTAGGCTTGGAAATTAGTTCATTTCTTTCCTTCCTTCTTTTCCTTGAGCCAGTTTTACTGGATTAGGGTTATGAAGTTTTATTTCCTTGAAACATGAGGAACTGCAGCTTTCCTTGACTTGCTGGTGCTTTGCACCAAGCCAAGAGGAAGGGAAGCCAGTAGGTCTCAGTGAGCTGATGGTGGCTTGGGTCATATCACAGAATCAGGGAATGGTTTGGGTGGTAAGGGACTGTAAGGATCATCCAGTTCCACCCCTTGCCATGGGCAGGGACACCTTCCACTACCCCAGGTTACTCCAATCCCCATCGAACCTGGCCTTGGACGCTTCCAGGGAAGAATTCACTTCCAGGCAGCCACAGCTTCACATGTGCCAAGGCCTCACAGCACAATGAGGAGGGAGCCCAGATCCTGCTGAGCTCTTCAGTGATGTCATAAAACACTGCATTATTTCGAGTTAATTAAGAATCGACTTGGTACAGATCTACTTCCTTTGTTGTAGCTTTTCCATTCTCTTCCTTCCTTGCCCATTCCCTCTCCTTTGCTACTTCCAGAAGTGTGACAGGAACACTTTGTGCCTGTGGGGGTGTTAAGCAGTGAGCAGAGTCCATGAATTAATCTGGGTTGATTCCTTCATTGGCATTGATTCCTTTTGTGCATTTTTAGTATAAGGAGAATGTGACACTGTCTTGCAACCAGCACTAAAGAACATCTTTTACATTTCCATGAAGTTTTGAGCAGGTGGTAAATGTTTTATTGTGTATGTACTTTTGAACTCTGTCTTGCTTCGTGAATCTTCTTCTGTGAACTTTCTGAGGAACATGAAAGAATTTAACAAGTATTGTACATATTTCAATTGGACTAAGATAAATTGTGTGTATTGTGAAGGAACATTTTCAAGGTTTCTTAATTTTCAGTTCAGTTATTTTAATCTTAACATATACAGATCTTACCAGAGTAGGAATCTGTCAGTGTGACATTGGTGTGACCTAGAGCAGAATAGGATCTTCCTGAGAAAGGATGGATATTCTGCCAAGCTCCAGTTGGAACTGGAGTGATACTCAGTGCCTCAGGTCTCAGTTCCATGCAGGTGGTATCTGTGCATGAATTATTACAAAGAATAGCTGAGATCTCTTATTCTTTGTGTCATCATCTTCCCTTGGTATCCTTCACTGTCTCCAATACTGAAATTTTATCAGTTAAATTGCATCTTCTCAGACAGTAAGTGTAGGTATCCTCCCATTTTTCATATGCCAAATGTGTATTTCTAAGCTGACTTGTCAGAATTTTTATCTATTTCTTAGCAGTGAAAAAAACCCTTTTGTTCAAATTAAACTGCAGTTTTACTTTTATTGCTACAGATGGAAGATAGCAGGAGGATTTATGGGATGTTTGCAGTCTTAACATGAAGTTGGGAGACACTGAGTAGTTTTAGCTGTCTGTGGGCCTTGTTTAATCTTGGACAAGTCACATACTCAAAGTTCACCCAAGTTGCTTCATCTGTGAGTAGCTTGTGCTTTGCAGGGATGCTGAGAGATTTTAATACCTCTGAATTCATTATACATGTCTGGATGGGGAAATGAGTAGTTCCAAATTTCCTAACTAATCCTGAGGCACATTCTGGAAACACAGCGGTAGTGATTTATCATACTTCTGTTATTGCTCAGTTTATTTTTTAAATTTTTGCTGCTTCAAGCTATTTTCTAAAAATACCATAATCTTCTAAAGAAAGCATATAGTTATCTGTGATTGGATTTGCAGAACAATTTTTTAATAATCATTTGTGTGCCCTGTGGCATTCTTCTTCCACCGCAGGTATTCAGATTTTGTGCACCGTGTTTCCAGGGCATTTGGATAAAGACATCTGCACTACTCATTCCCAAAACAAGATTTAGTATGGTTTAGCTTTTTCTTGTCTGATTACTGGAAGATATGATTAAGAACCTTTTGGTTTGAGTGAACTCATGTGCTGGTGGTTCTGTACAAAGGATTTGGGGTTTGGTAGAGGAGTGTGCAGCCCGTGCTTTCCTCTTTTCTCTGTTCTTCATCAGGACATGGTTTCTTGGTTCTTGGCTCTGGGTGCTCTGGCTGCAGCTCCTTCCCCCCTCCATGCCTCTGCTCTATTTATCCCATAGGGCAGCTTGCAGTATGGGTGTATTTCATTTCAAGATTTATTGCCTTAAAGACGTCAGAGACTGAACTGGAGCTAAAAAGCTGTTCTGACAAACCTGCCTGCTTCTTCTGCAGAGCAGGAGAGGACTCTGAATCTGCTTCACTTGTCTTATGCTGCAGCTCAACTTCTATTAAAATAAATGAGCGGGAATGTGCAGTAGGTGCTTCTCTCCAGTTATTTTTTATCATCATTAAAGCTTTCTGTATTTACTGTGCAATACCCACAGGTGCTGGGGAGGTTCATCCTGGAGAAAAGGAGGCTCAGGGGGGATCTTCTGGTTCTGTATAACTCTGACAGAAGGGGACAGCCAGAGTCGGAGGGGGGTCAGGCTCCCTGTCTCCCAGGGAATAGGGACAAGATGAGAGGGAACAGCCTTGAGCTGTGCCAGGAGAAGGTCAGGTTGGATATTAGGGAAAATTTGTTCATGAAGAGGGCTGTAAAGCATTGGAAGGGGCTGCCCAAGGCAGTGTGGAATCATCATCCTTGGAGGTGTTAAAAAATGTGTGGTTATGGCACTTGGGGACAAGGTTTAGTGGTGAAGGCAGTGGTGGCGCTGGGCTGATGGTTGGAGTTGAGGATCTTGGAGGTCTTTTCCCACCTGAACGATTTTGTGATTCCATAATTCACCTTCCCCTTGCTGTATCCACCCTTCCCAGTGCAGGAATCTGGGATGCCCAGAGTGCCTGTGGATCCAGGAAGCACTTGCAGTCAGGATGTTGGTGACTCTCCTGGACACTGCCAGCCTGTCTCCATAGCGGATTCCTCTGCCTCCTGAGGGACACTCCCATTTTCCCTGGTGCCAGTGCACTGATGAGTGGAGCAGTGGTGCTCTGGAAGTGTTCTCACATACCTTCTCCAGGCTTGCACCTGCAGGTGACATCTCCATCCTGTTGGGATGTGTCTGCTCAGGCTGAGTGGGCAGTGCTCCTGAGGAGCTTTCAAAGCCTCCCCATGTTATTAAAGGAGTGATTACTGACATGGCTCTTCCTTCAAAGCAGCTGCTCCGTTATTGGGGTGTTGGCTTAACAAAACATATCCCAAACCCTTCCCTGGGCTGTGTCATTTTTGGGATAGATCCCTATCTCTGGAGCTGCACCATGAGTGCAGGGCCAGGGAATGCTTGTGGTTTCTATTACTAAAGTTGAACAGTTAGGAAGGAGGTAACAATCTCACTGCATCAAGAATAAGCAGTTTTGGGGAGTGGAAACATCAAGAAACATTTTGAGTGCCTTGGTTATTGTTCACGGGCATTTCATTGTGACAGGCAGTCCTCAGGGAAGTTTCATGGCTTGGAGCATGGAGTCTGCAGAAAGAACAGGACTCTGTCGTCACGTGGATCATTTTCTTGTCACTAATCCCATCTATTGGCACCTGAAATTGCCTTTCAGGGAGATTTTTGGCAGATTAGCAGTTTGATCAGATAGGGATTTTCTGCACAGCTGTGTGAATCTTTCTATGCTCAGTAGCAACCTAGAGGTGGTTCCTTTGTCACCACTGAAGAGTGGAAAATCCTCCTGGGTTTTGGAAACTGGGAGCCACAAAAGCCCTTTACTTAGGCCAAAACATATGATGGTGGGAGCAGATGAATTTTTATTTCATTTTGTCTTCTTTTTAGATACCTGGAGAAATGGTGCAGTTGAGTGGAACAGCCTGGATGTCCAGGCTGGGCAGTAAGAAGGAGAAAAGTGTAAAATAAACCCCCGTGGACACAATTTTAACCTGGTGCCACAATAAACGTGTCTGGTTCTGCTCACTCCTCTCTTGGTGGCTGAGTAGTTGTCCTGATCCCTGTGAATTCACATTACCTTTCTGGCAGCATTTGCAAAGTGGTGATAAAATTGAGACTGTCTTCATGCTATGTAGTAATACTGGATGTTTTTGTTATAAAACTTGTTTTTAAACTCCCAGTCAAAATATTATTTGTCTCTGTTCTGTTTCTCATTAGTAAATTTTACTGCCTTTGGCTCTGTCACAGTGATATGAATTGGATTAAAGCCAGTGTTTAGGTTGCTTTAAAAATCTCTATGGTCTTGTAACTGAATAGTTCATTTAATAACTAAATTTAATATCTCCTCTATTTTGGATTGTGAATAAAAAGGACAGACATTCTAAAGAAATTCTGAGTATATTTTTGTTTAGAAATCTTGCTGTAAGTGGTGACTTCTTCAAATAAATTCTAATTCTTCTTGGGATGTCCAGGGGCTGGGCAGGGTGCTCCCAGGTGTGTCCTTTGTCACTGATGTGGTGGTTGTGTTGCTCTTATCCCTGCAGGTGCCGGTGATCGCCGTGCTGGGCTCGGGAGGGGGGTTCCGGGCCATGGTGGGCTTTGCTGGAGTCATGAAAGCACTTTATGAGTCAGGAGTCCTGGACTGTGCCACGTACATTGCTGGGCTCTCTGGATCCACCTGGTAAGGCCTTTCTCTTGGTTATCCTCAGCTTCCCTGCAGCAAGTTCTGAAGGAATTGTCACGAGAGCTGACTTACATTTTACACATCCAAGTCTGCTGGGAGAGGTGTTTTGGATGCCCCAAAGGCAAGGACAGCTCAGTCTCCAGGTGTTCTTCCAGAAGCTTTAAGAACAGGAGTGGATGGAAAGAGGTGCCACACATATGCACCCATATTTCTATATTGGCACCTAATGTGTGTTACTTTATTTTCCTGATGAAATGTGAAAAACCAAAAGAATCCCTTGTGGTTTGGAGCTGATGACTCAATCAACCCAAAATGTGTTGTATGCTTTGGGAGGGCTTCTAGAGCTCCTCAGAATCGCTGAAAGATTGCCAGGCAACAACTGACACAACCAGAGGACACAGTCAAGGGAAATATAGGTTGGATATTAGGAAGAAGTTTTTTACAGAAGGGGTGATAAATTATTGCAATGGTTTGCCCAGGGAGGTGGTGGAGTCACCATCCCTGGATATGTTTAAAAAAAGACTGGATGTGGCACTCGGTGCCATGGTTTAATTGAGGTGTTAGGGCATGGGTTGGACTCTGATCTTAGAGGTCTCTTCCAACCTTGTGATTCTTGTGGAAGATCTCTTGCTCCATTTTACACCTGATATAAAATCCTGTGGATTTACTGGGGCCTGGCTGCCACCTTGCAGGGCATCCCACTCTGGATTACCCACTGTCTCAGTCCCACTGGCACTGCTTAATTTTGACAATACATCAAGTTTTAAAGTAGTTCATTTAGCCTTGAGGAGCAGGCACAGGTATTGATGGGGGAGATCTTACTGTTATCTTCAGTTCCTGATAAGTGGCTGTGAAGAAAACAGATTTTTTTGGAGATGCCCAGAGAAAGGACAAGGACTAATTGGATTAACTCTTAGGCAAAGTCTGTTGCAGTGAGAGTGGCCAAGCACTGGAATGTGTTGAGCCATTCTCTCCCGAGTAGGCTGGGGTCGGTATCATCCTCTCTGTCTGACTCAGGCAGTGCTCATGTGAAAGCTGCACTTGACTGAGCACAGACCTGAGCAGCCTCATCTGACTTAGGCTGGCTCTGCATTGAGCAGGAGGCTGGAGCAGAGACCTCGAGGATCCTTTCAGACTCAGGGATGAGATTATACAAATGTCTCAGTTCTTTGAGAGAAAACGACTTGTAAAATAAACGAGCAGGGAATCTGCCTAGGATGAGTTTTATCACCTGGTTTAGCTCTAAAGGAAGTACATGAATTTTAATTCCACACTCTAACTCCAAAGCTGACTCTTGAAGGAGATAATGATCAGTTCTGCTCCTTGTATGGTTTTTTTGTCAATTATTTTTCATTGTGTGAAGCTTGCTTCCTCCCTCCCAGACTAGAGGGAAGCTTTCAGAATGCCAGGAGGTTTTGAAATGCCAGAAGTGTCTGTGAACTAGAGTAAATTTCTCATTTAGATTTGACTATAAAAGGTTGGAATCTGTGTTTTTTATCACTGGTGGTGGGGGCAGATTTATCACTGTCTATTGAGAGAGATGGATGGACTTCTGTCACAGCTGTGAAAAGCAGAAGGTGGATGAAGAGCAGTGGAATAGTGCAATGTGGTAAAACATTCCCTGTGTTTCTAGGGAAGGGTTTGCAATCCCTGCTCAGGACAGAGGTCACTCTGCTGGCTATGAGGTCTCTTTTGGGGAAAACCCAGGGGTGAATACATAGTTGATCTAATGTAAACTGTAAAATCTGAGTTAAAATAGCAAGGTTATCTGAACTGCTCCAGTCAGAAACAGATTGGACATAGTTGTGTTAGAATAAATTTGCTTTTGCTCTCTGATGTCACCCTTCAGTCTTTCCTTGCTTGATGAATAAATAAATTGACACTTTGACACTCCCTTTCTTTTCTTTCTTTTCCATGCAGTCTGTCATTTGGGAATAATTCTCTTTTCTTTTCTTCGTGAAGGCTGGAGAATTCCTTTCCTGGCAGGAGAGGCAGGTTTTTGCTTGTCCCCTCAGCTGCATGCCTAACCTTGGAGCAATGCTTTTCTGCCATCTTGCTTCAACCTTGTGCTGACTTCTCCAGCTGCATTCCCCTTTCCCTGCACCCAGGAGCTGACGTGGAACCTGTGGATCGAGTCCTGGCAGCCCACGTGGGAAAGGGTTGGTTGTGCTGACACAGAAATGGCTGGGCATGACCTCAGGGCCAGGCTGACCCCGTGTGTGCCTCACAGCTGTCCCTGCAGTAAGGGATGTGTACCTGAGCCAGGTCACTGGGTAAATAAAAGTAAATGAGCCTCTCATAGATTAGAAGGGCCTGTCTTGAGTCTTGGTGTGGCCTAACCCGACCAAGAGGAAGCCAGGGCTGCCTGCACACGTCTGAGCTTTGTTTGCAGTAAACTTGTTTATCAGTAGCAAACTCAGGATTTGCCTCTTCCACATCCTCACAGTCAACTGCACAAGTTGTAGTTACCGTGCTTCAGTTTATTATGGAAGCATCATATCCTGGAAAGTGGGGCCATATCCAGGGCAGAACCCCACATACCCTGGGCTGAGCCCCCAGCACAGATGGCAGGAAAGGGATTGGGATTCTGCCCCTCTGCCCTGCTCAGGTGAGACCCCACCTGCAGAGCTGCTCCAGCCCTGGGGCCCAGCACAGGAGGGACCTGGAGCTGCTGGAGAGAGTCCAGAGGAGGCAGCAGGATGAGCAGAGGGATGGGGCAGCTCTGCTGGGAGGAAAGGCTGGGCGAGTTGGGATTGTTCACCTGGAGAGGAGGAGTGACCTCACTGTGACCTGAAGGAGCTGATGAGAAACATGGAGAGAGACTGTTTACAAGGGATGGAGTGGCAAGACAGGAGGGAATGGCTTCCCAATGCCAGAGAGTAGATTTAGATGGGATATTGAGAAGAAATCCTTTCCTGTGAGGGTGGTGGGGCCCTGGCACAGGATGCCCAGAGAAGCTGTGTCTGCCCCATCCCTGGAAGTGTCCAAAGGCCAGGTTGGACAGGGCTTGGAGCACCCTGGGCTAGTGGAAGATGTGGCTCTAGAGAGGCTTTAAGGTCCCTTCCAACCCAAACCATTCTGGGATTCTGTGATATTTTAGGAATTTTTCAGTAGTGATAATGAGCTGGAGGTCAGAGAGATGCCTCTTACAGGGAGAGAGCTCCATGTGTCCTTCTGGGACCTCAAGTCTACCTCAAGACTGTGGTAGCTGGAGGAGCTCCTTTCAGTTTCCCATGTTCTGTCTGTTGTCCCTTAAACAGTAAAACGAGGACTCTTTAATCATTTACTTCATACACATTATGGAAAATGCATGTTGAATGTCTGATCCTATGCTTATGTTTGGAACAAATTGCTCAGCTTTCTGTGCTTTGACAAAAAGGAATTGACAATTTCCAGTATAAATGGAGAGTTAATTAACCTGATTTAATCAGCAACTGTATCAACTCATTTACGAGCTTTTCGTAGCTTTCAGGGAGCTGACTCTGCAGCACGTTTGATGCTCACAGAGCCTGTTTGCCATTGCAGGTATATGTCAACTCTGTATTCCCACCCGGATTTCCCAGCCAAGGGCCCAAAGGAGATCAATGAGGAGCTGATGCACTCTGTGAGCCACAACCCGCTGCTGCTGCTGACCCCGCAGAAGGTCAAACGCTACATCGAGTCTCTGTGGAACAAGAAGAGCTCAGGGCAGCCTGTCACCTTCACGGACATCTTTGGGATGCTCATAGGGGAAACGCTGATCCGTGATGTGAGTGCTTGCTTTTGATGCTGTTAAAGCTGTCAAACTCGTACATAATTCCCACTGCTACTATTTTTTTGAAATTACCTGAGTGCACATTTTGCTATAAGAAACAGCATTTGCTTAAAAAAGTACTGATTTTAGTGTGAAAGCTCCCCTTGGTTTTTTTGCAAAAAGACAACAGGAGAGCTTCTCGTTCTTATGTTCTATAATTGAAAATTCCTAATTGGCTGAATCAGGCACAAAGACTTGAAGTTCAAATGAGTCAGGTAAGCAGCAGCTGGATTTGATCTTGTGGCAAGATTGAAATGTGTCAATAGATTTGCAGATGTGTTTTATACACTTCTATCCCTCATGAGTGTACACTGATAGCGGGTTTTAAACAATATAAAACACTGAAAAAGAGGGAACACAGCTATTAGTGGCAGATGTATAGAATTCTGATGCTGAAGGGCTATTAATGATTGTGTGAGGTTGGCTAGAAATCCCTGTTTACCAAGGGATGAAAAAAATGCACAGATGTTTAGTTTAAATCAGAACCTGACACGTCATTGAAAAACTTTCCTTATCAAATTTCATCAACAGAGCAGTCTCCCAGATCTTTATATAAAATAAAAACATGCAATATTTATTTTAATATCGAAATATAAATATAAGTGAAGTGTATATGTATATCAGCAGGACTTTACAGGATGTGTTTGGGACTGATGCCTTTCTTTCCCTGCAGAGGATGGACACCACTCTGAGCAATATGAAAGAGAAGGTCAATAATGCCCAGTGTGCTCTGCCACTCTTCACCTGTCTACACGTCAAACCAGATGTCTCAGAACTGATGTTTGCAGGTGTGTTCCCAATCTGTGTTGAGTCACTTGTGGCAAGGAGAGAGGTGTATGGCTGATGAAAAAAAACCCTTTTTTTTAAACACACCTGAGAGTAATTGCATCTGACTTCTGGGAATCTGACAGAGTGATAAGAAGTTACTCAGGAATAGGTGATCACATATTCAGGTAGGAGTGCCAAGCCATAGAGAAACCTGATGACTTCAGCAGGGAAAAGATGTTTAAAGTAGTGTATCAGACAGGGAAAGGAAAATGTTCTCAGTCACCTCTTTCAGAGAAGGGTGAAGGCAACAGTTAGACTTGATGATCTTAGAAGTCTTTACCAACTTTAATGATTCCGTGATTAAAATTAGACAAATTAGATATAATGCCTCTTTTTCACTTCTTGCCCAGTGGGAAGTGCTTTTGGTAACACACAAAAAAACCCCTTTTTACTTGTATTTATTCCATAGGTTTTAAACCCCTCTGGTAACTTCAGATGAGAGTGGGTCCAGTTGTGAAAGGTGCTACACTAAGAAAAGGATGTGTGCATCTCTATATAGTTATATCCAAGACTGGAAAAGGAAGTGCCAGGTGATTTGTGTCAGGTTTATACATCATTGTATTTCCTAAAATAGTTATTTGGAGATGTTGCTGTCAAAGCTTTGGTTGGAAATGAAAATGAGGACTTGTAAATTAGGATCAATATTTCATGGGAAAATCTGTCTTTAACTTTGCCACTTAGGAAACTGATACCTTTTTGTTTGGAAATAGGAGTATTTTGGGTTTTAGATGAACTCCTGTTTTTCAATAAATTTTATTTGGATTACTGTTTTAAAACCATAATGATCTTTCATTAATAATGTCTTTGCCTAAGCAAGATCAGAAGCACCTGTAGGCTTTACTTTGCTCTAAAAAAAGGTATTCCCTGTGCCAGTGGATCTTGAGTTTGCCTTTTGAGGCTGACATCTCTGTCCTTACAGAGGGTGCTGGATCTTGATTGGTTCTTATTTTAAACTCTGTTCCTCCTTTTAGCTGTTGCTGATGTGAGAGCTTTAGCAGATTCTGAACAGAAATATTTAGACTTCCTAATTTACATTGATTTTAAGTCAGAAATTTTATTTCCCTGAGCAGGCTTCGTGATTTGAGAAATCTCCTTCAGTGCAAATGCAAGCTGAAGGTGAACTAACACAAATTAATTCTAATTCTCAGTTCAGCTTTGCTGTCACCCTGGTTCTGAATATGTATGTGCCAGTTCACGTTTATACAGCTAAAAGGAAATCTGAAGTTCCTGGACTGGGTCTTCAAAGGAATTTCCTTCTGCTCCAGTGAATGTGAAGATCTTTGGGTGATTTATTTGGAAAATAGGATATTGCGTTTGACTTAGTTCAGATAAGCATTACCCTGTGAGATGAAACTCCCAGCAATCATGATTAAATCTTTCCTTCTCAGGTCAAGTGTTCACCTTCTGCTCCACACGTCAGCAGGAATATCCTGAGGGTGGATGGAATTCCATGACATGTGGAGATATTTCAAAGTTGTCTCTTTTGCCTTTCTTTTTGAGAATTACTTCTGATTTATTTCCAGTCAAATCAATCCCTGATAAAAATAGGGAAGGTCAAATAGATGAATGGGGGAAATGGTAAAAAGAGAAGATGTGTTTTGTTTCTTATTTACTCCCTTTTTGAACTGAATTCTCTGATGGAAGCAACTCCACTGGTATCAAAAAACATGTTTCCAAGTCAACTAAGATGCATTTTCAAAGGCCTGCATCAATAGAATGCAAATCACTTATGTATTTTCTGCTAAGATCAGAAAATGCATTTGAACATCTTATTCCATATTTTTATTGAGCTCTCTGTTCAATAAAATGGACTTCTAAAGGTATCTTTGGCAATGTTTGAATTGTTAAGTTTATCAGCTGCCTCTCAGCTTTGCCTTTTGATACTGGATTTCCTGCAAAACTTTAGGTTTGGGTAGAATCCAAATGCTCTGCTAGAATATTTCACAGTCCCTGGGATATTCAGTGACTGGTTTTGTGCCACCTCTGTCACTGCTCTCCATATTTTTGTTGGAATTGCAGTGAAGGAAAAGCAGCTTGGAGCTGAGACCCACATGTGGCAGGGAATCATGCTGAAGCAGGGGATGAAATAAAGATGTCACTGTGTGTTCCTCATTTGTGATCTCTCCTTTTATACCTCTGGTTTTCCAACTTCATTCTTCTCACCGAAGTTTATTGTGATCAGAGAGAATGAGGATTCTTTCCCTGCTGAGACATCACTGACCTTGATTTGATATTCCACATGGTTGTTTGGCGTCCCATTTCACTAAAATTTCTTTGCTTGCTTCGTTTCTGTGTTTTCCTCCTCTTTTTCTATTCAGGCTGAGATTTCTGACTGAGCAGAGTTTTATTTCTGACTTTGCAGACTGGGTGGAATTCAGTCCATATGAAATTGGAATGGCTAAATATGGAACTTTCATGTCTCCTGATTTGTTTGGAAACAAGTTTTTTATGGGGACAGTGGTGAAGAAATATGCTGAAAATCCCTTACATTTCCTGATGGGTGAGTATGTGACAGAAAGATATTGAAAAACAAAAGCAATTTCAGTAGTTCATGGACTTTTAAATGCAGTCACACAAACTGTGAGACAGGAGATAGAGCTCTCAGTTTGTTGGAAGACATTAATTTGAAAGATTTCACAGATATGGATTGGCATTGTTTAATTGTTTCTTATTTCAATGGGTTTTTGTTCTGATTTGGACATCTGAGCTTATGACTTGCCCTGCTCCAAACTCAGAGGTGTGTTCAGAGAGCAACCAACTGCTTAAATAGTACTTAGTAAGGTATATGGGGTTTATTTTCCTTCTGCCAAGCACTAGTCATTGTTTATTTTTTCTCTTTCAGGTGTCTGGGGCAGTGCATTTTCAATATTATTTAACAGAGTCCTTGGTGTCTCCAGTTCTCAGAATAAAGGGCCCACCATGGAAGAAGAATTAGGTACTATTAGTAAATAATTCCACTATGCAGAGCCAATTACTGGCAAGATTCTCCCTTTGTGGAAGGATGGCGCTTCTGGTAGTCATTTAAGAATGTGGAATTAATTACCTTTTGTTGCTGGATGCTGCTGAGGTGGGGAAAAAGCGTTGGGAATGTTTGTTCCTTTCTTTCCCTTTAGTTTCTGGTCGGTCAGAGCTGCTGAAAGTCACATGCATCTATCCAGCTCTTTTCTAGTAATTAATAGAATCCTCTCTTTATGTTGTGTGATTTTTGGAGAGCAAGTATCAGATAGTTACTTGTGTAGTCTCTTGCCATTGGGCTGTATTGTTAAAGGGATTAGCAAACTGCACATAAACATTCTCATCACTGGGTTGTTAAATTGCTCCATTCTTACCTCAACCTGTTGGTATCTGGTCCTTTGCTTGCAAATTGAATGGTTTTGGTTTCACTTCTGGCACACAAATGGCAAGATGGCTCTAAATAAATAGTTATGACTTGGTTTGGATGGACTTTATCGAGTTCTGTCTGAGAATGTAGTTAATGATGAATGGTTTTTAATACTTTTGTTTCCTATTGAGAAGGCAGCATTACAGGGGAAGCTCTGACCAATAAATAAGTTGTCCTAGACAGCCAGCTTTTTCTGAAGAGCAAGAAGAGAAAATGTAGGTTGAGATAGTTTTTAAATAATAACTTCTGTCTGCCTTCTAATGGATGGAATTCAGCTGTTTGAATTAATCTTTTCTTTATGGATGAGATGAGACCTCCAGGTTCCTGTTTCTGATACAACTCGTGAATGTTAACACCTCCTCATGGACGATTCTTGTAAATAAAGGTGATAATGGAAAAGTCTGCTTTTGAAAGATGGTGACACACAGAATGTTATTTGTCATCTGTGACTCATTTCACATATAATTTAAAAAATATTCTTTGAAGTGGGATCAGATGTGAAAATATTCGTGTGATTTGAACCACAGTCTGGACCAGAGCTGGAGATGTCCCAGTGCCACCTTGGCATCACACTAACATTTTTCTAGTTCAGTAAGAGCTACTGAGAGGACAGAAGCTAAACATCTACATTTTAATGAAGGTGAATAAAGTGCCATGTATGTAGTGCAGAGGGAAGTGAGAGGTACTGCTAAAGTTTTCTTTTCCAGCCCAAAAATGGCAGGCTAAATCAATACCTGCTGCTCACATTCTAATGTCCACAGCAGACCCAGTCTCTTCAGCTGTATTGTCTATTACAAAGAATATGAGTATTTTATGACTCAGATTGTTTTGAGAATCTTAACTGTTCTTCCAGTTAAACCTCAGTAGTTTAAAAGAATTTATATTTCTTTCAACAGAAAATATTAGGCTAAAGCACCTTGTGAGCAACGACAGCTCAGATAGTGAAGATGAATCACAGCATCCAAAAGGTAAGGAGAAATGCTCAGATTTCATTTCATCATTTCCTTTTTCCATCACCTTTTGTGTGGCTCAACAATATAGAGAACAAGAGACCCCAGGAGATTCTGGGCTTCACTTCGTGTCTCCTGCTCAAGCTGATCATCAGGGCATTCTCTCACACACGTCTGGAATTTCACATACACCCAAAAATGTGGTTTGCTGGGCCAGAGCTCTCCAGAAGTCTGTTTCCAGCAAGCTGCCGAGCTCAGGGCCACCTTGGAATTGTTGCCAGCCCCCTAAACCAACACTGTGATCCATTGTTTTCGAGGGTTTCCTGATGAAATATTTACCTGAGAATGGTTTAATGTGTGTTTCCAGCATTCACAGGTGTCTTCTAGCACCTTTACAAATGACACCCGATATAGGAATTTCCTTGTGTTTGTAACAATGCCCAAATCCAGGTGCCCAGAAGAGGCACAAAGAGAATGCTGGGCAGTAGGAAGAAAAGATTCTATTGACAGTTATCTCTTTAAGTATCTAAAGCACCTGGAGATTTCTGATGTCTTAATTTTCTGTATTTGATGGTATTTTTGGGGTGATTTTCACCTGCAAAAATCAAAAAGTGGAGCAAAGATGGGAATGCAGCTCTTTATGATTTTAGGAGCTACACAAAAAAGAAAATCCTGTATGGTGAGACAGGGAATTGTGTCATTATCTCAGCTCAGTGATTGCTTCTTCAACTCCCCTTATGTATAAAAACTGTAGGTGATACCAGGTTTTGTGTTTATTTGTGGATTTCCTGTTTAAACACTACAGCCAGCACCAAACACATTTCTCTCCCAGTTTGTAGCCATAGTGAGCACCCAACAAATCTGGGATTGTAAACACTTGGAAATCCTTTTTACTTCCATAGAATGTTATTGGACAGATGTTGGACTTCTCTAATGCTTGTTTTCTGTCTACTTATATAAAACTCAGGTTCTTTAGAGCCTGGGTTAAAGAGGCAAGTTTAGAAGCTGGATTTAAAGTATCAAGCTTGAGCCTGAATTATTTTCTTATTCAAAACACCCCAGAAAGTCAAGTTTTGACAGGTGAATGAATACAGGGTGGTGCCAGACCAGGTCATTTTTACTGTGAGCTCCAACTGCAGACATCTAAGTCTGGATCTTTCACTGTACTCTTTCGTTAATTAAAGCCAGATACTAATTGTAGTTTACAATTTACTGTAATGATAATTTCAGGTATTTTAAAATTCTCATGCTAAAACATTATCCTTTATGCAGACTAACTCTGTTTTTCTGAGTAAAGCTGGATTTCTAACAGGCAGGAGAGATGGAGAAGGCTGTCAGTGCACATCCAGATAAATTTATGTCTATGTCAAGTATGGATCTTATCGGCTCAGGTCTATCCCTGAGCCCAGCAGAGCTTACAAATAAAGCCCTCAGACTAATTAAGTCTTGCTCAGGTCATCTAACATTCCCAGTCTATTTTCCTGATAGACACATCCATGCTATTGTGGGGCAGATGAAATGTTTCATTGGGCTGTGAAGTTGGAAGGATGGGTTCTCTGCACTCCTCTGAAATCATTGTGTCAAAGCTCCATCATCCAGCCCCTGGCTCATTGAAAGAAATTTTTTTTTTGTAGGTCCCTGAAACACTGGAGTTACACTTTCCTGTGTTTAAATACCACTGCTGGGTGTTTTAATTTTTGTATGCAGGCACTGAGGGCGCTGAGGCCAAGCGGGAGAGGCTGCAGGAGAGCAGCCAGGAGAGCAGCCAGGAGAGCAGCCAGGAGAGCTGGGTGCAGCGCATGCTGATGGCCCTGGTGGGGGACAGCGCCCTGTTCAACACGCGCGAGGGTCGCGCCGGCAAGGTGCACAACTTCATGCTGGGCCTGAACCTCAACAGCTGCTACCCCCTGTCCCCTCTGGCTGAGCTGCTTACTCAGGAGTCCCTGGAAGAGGAGGAGCCGGCTGCAGTTGCAGGTCAGTTCCCAGAGCACTGGTGCTGTGTGTGGTAGTTAATGAAGCCAGAGAGTTCCCAGCGCAGTGACATCACACCAGGGCGGTCACAGCTTCTGTCTGCTCCCTGCCATGTCTCTTGGCACAGCGTGTGGAACAGCCGCTGGATAGACAGGGGCTCTTCAGAAGGGGACTGAGCTGCTTTTGTGTATGGTGCACTTTGTTACATCCACTTTCTCACTGTCTGGGTCCTGAGGGTATCCAGGTTGTTCCTTGGCTCTTGTTGATGCTAAGCCTGCTGGTGGAAAGGAAACCTTTCCTTCGTCTCCTGCAGGACTTCCCTGTTGCAAAACCTTTGTAGCTCATCTGCTGTCTTCATCTTTTGAGAAACCCTGGGAGGCAACACACTTCTTCACTTGTAGGATCATAGAATCAGTGCATTTGTTAAGGAACCCGTCAGGATAATGGATAACCCCTGACCCTGCCCAGACATCCCAACAATCCCACCCTATGCATCCCTGAGAGCATTGTCCAAAAGCTCCTGGAGCTCTGGCAGCCTTGGGACCCATTCCCAGGGGAGACTGTTCAGTTCCCAACAGCCTCTGGAGGAAGAACCTTCTCCCTGATCTCCAGCCTGTCCCTGCCCTGGCACAGTCGATAGAGTCTTACTTTGCTGACACCGTGTTCTACCCAGTGTGAATCCACCTGACGAACCACTCCCATTCCAGGGTCCCTGATGTGCAGGTGCATCCACATTTTATGTTGGCTTAAGCAAGAATGTGGATAGAGGATAAGAAATTAAGAAAAATACAAATTTGCAAAAGAAGTTCAAAGTCTTCCCCCGCTCCATGAGGGATGTGGCGTATGAGACAGTAGCTATGAAGATTAATTGTGTTTGGTTAGGAATTTGGAGCTTTTGCCTTAGTGTTCACTGCAATCTGTTCAGTGAAAGGCAGTTAATTTCTTGGTGTTCTTCTGGCACTGGAAGTGTCCAAGCCCAGGCTGGACAGGGCTTGGAGCAACCTGGGGTAGTGGAAGGTGTCCCTGCCCGTGGCAGGGAGTGGAACTGAGCGATCTTCAAGGTCCTTTCCAATCCAACCCATCCCTTCATTCTGTGATCCATCAAGCAAAGAACAACTATTCCTCTCTGAAGGGGGTGTTCCTTCCAGGCTGTTCCTCCCAGCACAGCCCTACCGACCATCCCTGGTGACAGCAACATTCTCCTCAGCCCTCATCTCCTATTCAGAAGAAGGAGATTGTCCCCGCCACTCATTAAGCAACAGTAAATACCAGATGTCATTTAAAAGCTTAAGTAGCAGCCATCCTCTAATGTGTATTTGTTAATGTAACAAATCCCTTGTAGGGCCTGAAGAGTAATTGCCATCTGGACTCCACTTTCTAAATATTTCTGTCATCTCAGAGGTGTTTACAACTGGTAGTCTTAATATTTATAGTACTTGGAAAAGAGGCAGGAAAGTGCGTAGGAAATTTATGGTTGGAAAAAATGACAGTTGATGAGAATTTTGCACTATTACTTGGAGTGCCTGAAACTTCTATGGGTTAAAATGGGTAAAGTTCGACATGACTGCAGCTTTTTGCTGTTAGCCAAAGCCCCCATTCATAAACCTGCAGTAACAACTCAGATCTGACAGCTGCGAGTGGTTGCAATATTACAGTCAAGAATAGTTAAAAACCCCGTGAAATGTCAGTAGTTAATATAAAATGTAATCATTCCGTAGTGTGATGAGTGTATCCACATTTTAATGCTGTGCATTTTCCTAATATATGGAAGAGCTGAGGAGCCCAGAGGCGCAGATAGAAAGGAGACTGTGATACAAAATTTAAATCCTTAGATTAGCATGGCACTGGATACATTTAAGCTGTGCATATTTATTCCTAGCACTGGCAGTTTACCTGTCAGCTTGGGTGCAGAGGGAAGTCTGTATTGCTTTAAGTCTTACTCTCCTTTATTGCCAAACACTCCAAAGGAGAAATAAGTGAATCAAAAAGGATATCAATAATACTTTCCATCTCCAGTTGTCCCAAACCCTCTGCAGAGGATGAACTGTGGCTCACCTAAGGCAATCTAACAGTCATTACTGAGGATTGAATTTAGGGTCTGCAGTGCCTGCAGCAGAGATCCCAGCCACTCAGTCTGGAAGTAAAACCCTTGGCTTTGCTTATCCCCAGATTCTATTTGTAGAGTTAATGCTACGTGTTTCCTTATTTCATCAGGAACGATTTCATTGTGAACTCAGAGTTGTTCTATTTCTTTTCTTGATGTTACAACACACCAGAACAATTTGAGAAAATGCCAAGTGCATAACAATGGGGGAAAATAACCCCTAATCTCTGCTTCCTTATTTTGGTATTTATAGAAACACTTGTAGTAGATGGACGTCAGTAGCAAATGCCCTTCTCATCTCCCCTCCTTCCACGGGAGCTGCTGTCTGTGGCAGATTTGGTCTCTAGGATGTGCCCTCCTTATAATTTCCTGACAAATACCTATCTGCGTGTCCCATTGCTGGGAAGTTGACAGGACTGAGCTGGCTAAACATGGAGCTGGGCTGGTAAACACAGACCCACAGGGTTGTTTAGGCTGGAAAAGACCTTTAAAATTATCAAGTCCAACCATCAACCCAGCACTGCCACTAAACCCTGTCCCCAAGTGCACATCCTTGCATTTTCTCCCAGTTTGCTGTCTGATGGACTGGAAGGTGCTGGTAATAGGAATGCATCTTTCCTAAAAGGCTGAAAATGCATGTCTCAGGCTCTGGGATTGTATGAAGACTGTGATTACTGAGACTCATTTACATGCTGTTATAAATTTATTGATGACATTAAGACATTTTCTCCTTTAAAATATAGTGAGGTTATTTTGATAAATTTGATTTTAGGGTCATGAGAGCTGTAAGCAATAGAACCCATCTCATTCTTCAGTGTTAGGAAGAAGTTTGTGTGGCAGTAATAACACAAAACACATCACAAACACTGTTATAGCTGATGCTGTTCTTGATTAAAAGATCTTCCAAATTCAGTTTTTGTAACATAAGAAAAGAAACTTGAACAAAAATAATTTTGCGATTCTTTAGAAGTTCTAGTGAGAACAATGGCTAAATTATGTTTGATGTGTTGTCTTTAAACAAGAAGAGAAAAACCAAATTGATCTACTTGTGCTAAAAGGAACTGTAGTCAGTGCGGGTTTTTTACAATTTTTAAAAATTGTGATGAATTTGATAAATACTGTTACATTTTCATTCATTTATGCTAATTCATGATTATGAAACATATCTGGCTCTTAAATAGATTTATAAACAACACCTAGCCCTTTAGCAATAGGCAATGATTTTACAATCTTCTCTCCTTCAGGAATCCAGGCAAATAGTGGGAAAATGGTGCCTCATTACTAGGAAAAGGGTTCTCTTATAAATAACAACAGAAATAAAAAATGAAATAATCTGTTTTAAGATTTGGTTTGGTGCTCACAACATGCTGCTCCCGCAATAACAGGGACAAGAGTTAGAGTTAGAATTATTTTTTATGGATTTCCTTTGCATCAAAAATTCCCCCCTCCTTTTTTTTTTTCTTTCCAGGTGGCTATCATTGTCAGGAAATTCAATTATAGCAGAAATAATTGTATTTTTCTATCCAGCATTCCTTACATTACACTGCCCTCTACAGATATGAGCATTAGATTTTTGTTAAAAAGCAATACTAGTGTCCAGAGACTTTGATTTTCTAGTGTCCAGAGACCTGGTAAGTATGAAGATACCAGGGAAAGTGGATTGGTTTTTCCTGGGCTGCACCCAAGGGAATGTTGGGGTTAGAGGGAAACATTGTCAGGTTGGGCTTAGAGAAAAGAGTGGTGGATACCACACTAGGACAGCACCAGCAGCAAGTGGGTGACAGGGAATTCTGTCCAGTGCCTAAATTATGGATATGGGTCACTATTTGTCTTTGTTCCTGGTGGAGTGGTGAGTGTGAGGTCATCAGGTCTGGTGCAGGTTGAAAAACAAGACCTGACAGTCCCAACTGAATGAGAAGAAGCAGACACAGACAAATGACACAGGAGGGCAGAGCCACACTAAGAGTTTTTGGGTAAATTTGGGAGAGTTGGGAACGACGTGGGGTTGGGAGGGAACCTGGGGGAATAGGTTTGGCCAGAGGTTGTAGGACACTGAGGGGATGACAGAATATAAGGGTTGGAAGACCTCTGGAGATCACCCAGGCCAGCCCCCTGCCCAGGCAGGGTCACCCAGAGCAGGTGACACAGGGACACATCCATGGGGTTTGGGATGTGTCCAGAGAGGGAGACTCTGTGCACTCCCCAGGCAGCTGTTCCAGGGCTCTGCACCCTCCAAGGAAAGAACTTCTTCCTCATGTTGAGGTGGAACTTGTTCTGTTTTAGTTTATGGCCATTGCACCTTGTCCTGTCACTGGCACCACTGAACAGAGTCTGGGACCATCCCCTGACACACTGACACACGTTATGGAATGTCTCTTAACATTCCATAAACTTTTTCCTTTGTGTTTGGATTGTTTGGGATGGTGGAGTGAAGGTGGGAGGGCTGGGATCAAACCTGGATGTTTGTTCCCTTTGGTTTTCCTCAAGCCACCTCTGGGTCTGCCTCGTGTATTTGGCCTCCTGAGGGCCCTTACAGTTCTGACTGTTCACCTCATTCTCCAGTTTTTAAGAGTTTCAGTTACACTTGAATTCATGGTGTGTTTACAGGGGATGCACTGTGCAGTTCAAATTCCATGCTCTCTTCAGAACTTAGGGAGACACTGGAAAGCTCCTCAGAATCTCAGTTCTTAACTCAGGTATCCCTGGTTTGGTTTTCCTGTTTTCCACGCAGATCCTGACGAGTTTGAGAGGATCTATGAGCCCCTGGATGTGAAGAGCAAGAAGATCCACATCGTAGACAGTGGGCTGACCTTTAACCTGCCCTACCCTCTCATCCTAAGGCCCCAGAGAGGTGTGGATCTCATCATCTCCTTTGATTTCTCAGC
The DNA here is from genome assembly GCA_037013685.1 of Acridotheres tristis. NCBI lineage: Eukaryota > Metazoa > Chordata > Aves > Passeriformes > Sturnidae > Acridotheres > Acridotheres tristis. The sequence goes on from CM072895.1 coordinate 25,775,728, forward strand.
CAGGCCAAGTGATTCCAGCCCTCCTTTCAAAGTAAGTGACACAGGCCCCTCCTTTCTTGGTTTCAGGAGTTTAAGGTGACTCAGTTCTATTCCACATGGTCCCAGAAAGGCCTTGGTGCTGTTGTATCTACAGCTTTGGAATATTTCTTTCCACGTCAAGGCAGAATACTGCCCTGTGCCTCAGTTCCTGTTTACATGCCTTCTGTGAAGCAACTGGCACAAAGAGGGATATTGAAATTCCTTTGAAGCAGGAGCTTGGTTGTTTTTATGGAAGTTTGGCTTTGGCACTGGTTGCAGAGTTTTATTTTCTGCCAGAATTAAACAATTAAGTCTTTTTCCTTGCTGTACTCTTCCTCTGTCCAGCTGCCCTCCTCTGTGTGCTGTGATGTAAATGGATGGTTTCATGTCATCATCTTGCAGAAGTGCATCATCTCAGGATTGCTAAATAAATAATCTTTTGGAATCAGGGCTGACTGTTCATTTACATCTCACTGGGATAATCCCAGAACTGGTTTAAGTGGGACTCTTAAATCCATCCAGACCAGCACAAAACAGCAAGAGGAAAACAGGGAGTAAGTGCCATGCTGTTTTCTGCAGCAGGTGTGGAAAGCACAGCTGTCAGTCTGTACAGCCTGCACATCCACACAGCTCCAGCTGATCCCAAGGCCTTCACGTGGATCATTTTGGTAACTGCTACAGAAAAACCAGCACTTCAGAGACCTACTGTGAGGTTCTCATTTCGTGCTGTGGTTTAGTGGGCATGGTGGGATTTGGTTGATCTGTGTGATCTTGGAGGTCTTTTCCAACATTAACGATTCTGTCATCCTCAAAAAAGAGGCATTATTTATTTCAAACCCAAATGGATTTTTAAAACAATTTTTAAGGGAAGTCAGAAAATATTCCTGTTTGAGAAACAACTGACATTCCTTGTTGTTTTACAGACAAATTTCAATTTGAACAGGGAATTCTTTTCCTTGAGCTGCTATGGAGTGACCAAACCCCAAAATAACATCAGAAAATAACAGCAGTAACAAAATGAGCTTGAGATCAGTGCTGCCAACTGCAAAGCCAAATCACAGAATAAAAGGGAAAAATTCTTGTAATTTCTAGGTCTCTTGGGGCTATTGAGGAGAATAGAGCACTGAGAAGACTTCCAAGTCCTTGAGATCCTTTGTTTTTCCTTAAATGACTGAATCTCAGAGTGTGTTTTTTCCTTTAATATTCTATTTCATAAAAATGTATCTCCGTTTTTTGTCAAGAGCGTTTTCCCCAGCAGCTAAATTTACTGACACAGCATTGCCATTGCCTCTGAAACATCTTTTTCCTCCCTTTTTTAACATTCCACAGGTGGAATCTGTGCAGAAGGCTGTGTATGGTCACCTCTGCTACCCTTAGCATTCTGTCTTCGTCAGCTGCAATTTTCTGGGTTGTTTTGGGGAACACTGAGAGATTAATTAGCACTCAAGTGGCATCCTGAAGATTTTTCTCTATTTTCTATTTCTATTTTCTCTATTTTCTATTTCCTCTGTTTTCTCTATTGTCATTTTCAAAAGGCAGAAAATTCCTTAATACTATAAAAAATGGTGGGAAAATTAGATGGTACCTCAGGTTTTCCAGAAGTCTCTGTTGAAGGGAATGGTCCCTTGTTTCTGAAGCACAAGTTGGTGTGTGCTGAGGCAGACACAGGTGTATTCCTGAGGCAGAGGACAGGAATAGGAACCAGTTCTGTCTCACTGGTGCATTGCAAAGAGCAAATGCCACTTCAGAAAAGGGCCTGTATCTATGGTAGCACTCTAATATTTTGCTCAATGACTAGAGCCTTGGTTTACCATTTTACACCCACTATCTCTAAATCTCTTGCATATCCAAAACAGTTGTCCAAAGAAGGATCCTATTTCATTGAAAACCAAGATTAAAGATGTTTGACCTTCCCTCTCCTCCCTCTCACACAACCTCATTACATGCTTTTGAGTCATTATTTACAAATTGTCTTGTTTACTGAGTTGTCATGAGGGAAAAAACCACCTGTTTTCTAGAGCTCTTCACTTGGTGTGCTTTGAGAGGCTGCTGTGTTATGGGGATTGACTCTGAGTACAACAATGCATGGCCCAATGTTTAGGAGCTCTCAGTGGTTGCCACAGCACTGGTATTGCTTTGCAAAGTAAAATTATGGATGGCTTGTCCCTTGCTGTCAGCTCTGTAAATTCACCCCCAGGTTTCTGGGGCAGACCACATTCTTTCCTGTGACTCATGTGGCAGGTGGTGGAGCCAGAGCAGGGTGAGGTGCTCAGTGGGTCCTGCTGGGTCATCTCTGTTGAAATGGACTTGATTAGTCCTGAGAACCACAAGCTGGTTTGTGCTGGAAGGGACATTAACCTCATCCCACTGCTGCCATGGGCAGGGACACCTTCCACTAGCCCAGGTTGCTCCAAGCCCCATCCAGCCTGGCCTTGGACACTTCCAGGGATCCAGGGGCAGCCACAGCTTCTCTGGGCACCCTGTGCCAGGGCCTCCCCACACTCACAGGGAACAATTCCTTCACAATATCCCCTCTGACCCTGCCCTCTGTCAGTGGGAAGCCATTCCCTGTGTCCTGTCCCTCCATCCCTTGTAAACAGTCTCTCTCCGTGTTTCCTGTCAGCTCCTTCAGGCACTGCAAGGCCACAGTGAGGTACCCCAAAACTTCTCCCCTCTAGGCTGCACAATCCCAGCTCTCCCAGCATTTCCTCAAGCAGAGCTGCTCCATCCCTCTGATCATCCTGGTGCCTCTTCTGGACTCCCTCCATGCCCTTCCTATGTTGGAGACTTAATAATTTATGGATTACATTAACCACCCCACACGATCCCTGTCTCTGCAAGCCTCTTGACTTTGCAGTGGAAGCTTTTATGCACCAGTCTTTTTCCTCTTTCCAGGAAATCCTGCTGGCTGAAAAATGGGCCAAAATGAACAAGCTTCCTTTTCCCAAGATAGACCCCAACGTGTTTGACCGGGAGGGCATGAAGGAGTGCTATGTTTTCAAACCAAAGGACACCTCCTCAGAGAAGGACTGTCCAACCATCATCCACTTCGTGCTGGCCAACATCAACTTCAGGAAGTACAAAGCTCCAGGTGAGCTCACAATTCCTCATAGTGAATCCACCTGTTCCTCTGGAATGGCTCAGTGGTTATGTAGGGGATTAATTCAAAGGAGCTTTTAAAAATAAGGTAATAAATCCTCAGCCCTAACATTTGGATGGAATTTTTGTATTTGTCCTGTGCAGGCGTTCCCAGAGAAACACAAGAAGAGAAGGATTTTGCAGACTTTGATATTTTTGATGATCCAGACACACCTTTCTCTACCTTCAACTTCCAGTATCCTAATGAGGCTTTCAAGAGGCTCCATGACCTCATGGAGTTCAACACCCTCAATAACATGGATGTAAGTATGGGGGAGTTAAAGGGGCTGGATTGTTACAGGGAGAAGTGGGTGATGTAAGTAAAGCCCTAAATCTGCCCTACAGAAGGTACAGGGCTTTGCCTCAGTGTTTGCCTGATTTTCTCATTCGGTTCTTACCTTAGTTTGGTCATTTTACCATCCCAAGCCATTCAGGATAACTGAGCAAAGGAGACTGGTAAAGATGTAAATATAATGTGCAGGATTTTATACTGTTTTGTTTTTTTTTTTTTTCTAATTGGACAAAAAGGTCACTGGAAGTTTTCTCTGAAGGAAATTTCTTTATCAGCTAACCAGTAATACTTATTTGTAATTGATGGTTGGCGAAACATGACATCATGATCCCAACAACTGTGGAGTGACAAGTGTAATGATCATCCCAGATAAAGATATGGGGGTTTTAATCAATAAAGTGAAGAAAACTTGTTACATCAGCACAAAGGAAATAAAAGTGAAGATTTAATCTTTCTCAGCATAGTTAACTTTCTACGTCTTTGTAGTAGGGATTTTCTCAATGTTTGGACTTACACTTCTGAATTTTTACTGGGGCTTTTTAAATGCTATCTATTTCTGTGTGACTAATTTGGTGTTAGTGGCCTCCCTCATATTTTTACTGACCACATGAAAATCAGTGTTTGGTACACTCAGGAAATACTATGCGTCCGAAAACGCATCGATCCCTTTGCTCGGGGATGGAGCAGAGCTAATAGTGGGAGCAGCAGCTGCTGGAGGGAGAAGGGGCTGCCTCTGTCCATTTGAGAGTGGTTCGGATGTGAGTTTTCCTGCTGGCTGTGTTGCTCCCTGCAGGTGATCAAGGAGGCGATGATGGAGAGCATCGAGTACAGGAAGCAGAACCCCTCGCGCTGCTCCGTGTCCCTCAGCAGTGTGGAGGCCAGGAGGTTCTTCAACAAGAGCAACCTCAACAACAACCACACGTAGAGGATGTGCCTGGCCCTGCCCTGCCCAGAAATTGCTCCTGCCTTTGGAACTGGAGTCAAAAGGACTTGAGTGGAGCATCCCTGCTCCTCACAGGGCTGAGCAACACTCCTAAAGACATCTTCTTGTGAACACTCACGTCCCAATAGCATTTTGTACTGCTTTTTTAAAGAACTAAAACATTTCAGTAGGCTGAGAGTCTCATTTTTTAAACTGTGGAATTAGTCGGAGATCATTGGGTTCAGTGTCTTTCTTTTCTTATAAAATTGTAAACACTGGTTTCTCTTGGGGGGGTAATTGTTTTTTAATTGATGTAAACTGGGCATAGCTTGAAGGGTAAGATGGAATTAGAATAAAAAAATTGAAATCCACTTTACTGCCATATGAGAATGTCTATACCACTCAGCAAAAAACTAAACCTCTGATATTTTCTTTTTCTCATTTAATCCTCAAAATTACATTGTTTAAACTTTTGAGCTGCTGGAAACCATGTGTTAAATTATTGTCAGGTTGTGTATTTCTAACCTGAATGTTTCTTCATAAATTGACAATGCTTTTGAATTTGAGCATGATTAAAACAACACATTTCTGCAAAGGGACAGTGGCAATGTTTACTGGGAATTGGTAAAACGTGCCCAGGTAAGAATGTGAAGCCTTAAGGGCTATTTGAAAAATATATTCTTAGTGCTTTGAATAATGAAAGACCATGCATAGACAGATTATTTTAGTACCATCTCAACCAGTATTGCTGTAATTCTGCAAATGCACAGAAAATGCAGCTGCACCTCTGAAAACTTTAATTGCTAAAATCAGTAAATCCCTGGGAAGGGAAATAATTACAATGCATTTCTTTCAACAGCCGCTGCACCAAAAGAATCATGGAATGGTTGGGGATGGAAGAGACCTTAAAGTTGATCTCATTCCACCTCCTGCCATGGACAGGGACACTTCCCACTAACCTAGGTTGGTTCAAGTCTACATGGAAAGTTCTGTGGTTAAACAACATTTCCTGTATTGATCAATAGGTTTTATTTCTGTTTGAGTTAGTGCATGTTTAAAATCGAGAGAGAAAATAAAAGTAACTTATCTTAGTGCTGCATAATTTAAACATTTTCCATAATTTCAGGAATACAGAAAGGAGCTGGTACCATTATATTATTGTAATATTTTCTTTTAAATGTTGTTTTTCCTTTTGGTAATGTAATATTTGTATTTTTTATTTTATTATATGTACCTACTCTGTTTCATGGAAGAGTTTTATCATGCTTTATACAGTTTATAGTATCACAGTGTTACCAGATGATAAAAAATAAAATTATATTTGTCACCTGCTGTTTTCAGTTTTTATTTTGACAATTTTTGGGCTATTTTCAGGTTTTTTTGTGAAGAGATGTGAAGCAGCTCGATGGTGTGGGGCAGCTCACAAGACTGACAGTGCACAGGATGAGTCTTTGCTGCCTTTAATTTTGGATTCCTTATGAAGCAGGGGAGTTCCTTAGACATTATTAAAAATAATGTGGAAGAAGAAGAATAATGCATGAAAAGCCCTCTTTCGACACACAATGTGGCACCAACCACGCAGAATTTTTCCATACCTAGAAATGTAATCCTTTGTTTCTCATTTTCCCTTCCTTTAATCCAGGTTCTTCTGCTTAATGTGTACAGCATGTGGTCCCTAGGAGGCAGACAAAGGTGGATTTAGAGAATTAATTATTTCAGGCTTCAAACATTACTGTAGGGGCAGCATATGGAAGATCCTTCATGCCTGAAGGACATGGAAGTGCCACCCTGCACTGGTGAAGCCCTAGGGGTGAGCTCAATTCCTGGAAAACAGCTGTGGTGGGTACTGGGAAAGGGAAAGGGCTGTTGTGGGCTCTGGAGAACAGCTCTGGTGAGCCCTGGAACATTGTCACAGTGCAGCTGGTCTGAGGCTGCCCCCCAGACTCCATCAGCCTGGAAGTAAACAAATCCCTGGGTGAGGCAAGGATGGGATAGATTCAAACTCAAACACGGCGTCCCAGGCAGTCTCATTCAGCCCTGAATGGCCGTGGATCACTGGCCAGGGAGCTGGGCTGTGATGAGACCTCAACCAGTCACATATGGAAGTGCCCCTGTAAAACAAGGCAGTGAACAATAAACAAGGCTGTTTGTTGACCCTCAGTGAGTCCTGTGTCATTTCTCTCTGGAACCAATGACCCCAGTTAATAGAAAACAGCTCTGGTGAGCTCTGGAGAGCAGCTCTGGAGGGCTCTGGGGCACCTGGCACAGAGCATTGAGCTTCTCTTCCTCGGGGCAGGCTGCAGTGGACATTGGAAATCTCTGCCTGCCTTTTCCTTCACCAGCAGAAGGGAATGCTCAGAATAAATCCCACTGACCTGGGGAGCATTGGAGCTCTGGAGCAGTGACCTCGGTGTGTTACTGTTGGTGAGAAGAAAATCCATTTTTTCAGGGAATGGGGCTGCACCCAATGCCCTCTCCCGTTCCCCTGGGCCTGTTCTCTCTGTGGGATGAAACCTGAGTGATCACCTGCAGAGCTGTTCCTACAGAACACACAGAGCTGGTGTTCCTGGGGAACTGCTTGTGCCCAGGAGTGGATGTGGGATCAAATGCCAGGAGCTGGTTGTGCAACTACTCGTGTTGACGTAACAGGTTTTGCTCTGGTGCTCACGGGAAGCACAGCCGAGCAGACATTTCCTGGAGCAGTAAATTCACCCCTCACGGGCTGCTGGCACCTGGGGTGGACAGGTTTGTGTGGGGCTGTGACTCACGCAGGAGGTTGCGCAGGGCCCTTCGGCGGGGAAGGCAGGGGCTGTGAGGGCTCCCAGGAATTCCCCATGGCAACGCAAACACAGCACGGCCCTGCGTGAGGAGCAGGCACCGGGGCAAAGCGAGGACACGGCAACTCCTTAACCTTTACACAAAACAAACCCCACAGGACTGGGCCCGACAGCAGCAGGAATTCTTATGTGGCTGTGTAACCCAAGCCCCACAAACCTGAAATTAGAGACCAAAGCCAAGCCTTAAGACTCCTGGTTTTTGTTAGGTTTTGTCAGGAGATGTTTGGGAACAGAACTCCCAAAGCAGGATGCCATGAGTTTGGAGAGATCTCAGGGGTGCCAGAAACACAGCCGGGTCTGAGAAAGACTTGGAGGCAAAAGAGGCACTGAAAGGGGAACCCCAGCTGGGATGGGGTCATTGGTGCTGGGCTGGGAGCTGGTCTGATGTCTGCAGAGGGAGATTTTCTGGGGCTTCCCTGCCACTCCATCTTCATGTGCAGCCAGCAGCTCATCCATGAGGCCATCCTGAGACTTGTCAGAAAAGCCTCGGAGAATTTAACATCAAACCACCTTTATATTTAAATATTTTATCTTTAATCAGTACAATGCTCTTCCAGTGTGTCCTCCTCAAAGGCTATGCCAAACTGGCCCCAAAAACCTGGGAAACTTGAGGTGGTTTTGGTCTTCGTGTCTCTCTCAAATTCTCACCCAGGTATATTGTATTAGACAAGTCAAAAGTGAGCAAAAAAAAGTAGGGAAAAATAGGCAGCTCTGGGCTTATTTGGGTGTGAAACTGTAACATCTGCCATTGAAGAATAAACTACACTGATAAAGCTACACCTCCCCATTTCTGGAAATGTCCAAGACCAGGTTAGAAAAGGCTTGGAGCAACCCAGGATATTGGAAGGTGTCCCTGCCCATGGCAGGGAGTGGCACTGGATGGGCCTTAAGGTTTCTCCCAACCCAAACCGTTCCATGATTTTATGATTCTAAAGTTGTATCATTTGTTTGGGAGCATTTTGTAATTGAGCTACATTTCTGCTCCTCACTCAACTTTTTGGATGGACTGGGGGGATGGATGGCTGGGCCAGCACTGACAGCATGGGACACAAGATTTGTGCCAGGCAGTCTGTAAATTCTGGGATGAGGAGGAGAACGCCTTCCAGACGTTTTCTCACAGCTTGTTTAGGGCGTGTGCTGGAAAACACAAACCAGAATTAACACCTTGGCTTCGGAAGAGATTGAGGGAAGTGTTTCGCCAGCGTGTTTGGGAAGCAGAGACACTGATGCTTTGCAGATGTGGATTCAATGCAAATCCTTCTGGTCCGGTTTTACCAAACCCCAGGGGTTTGCCTGGGGGGATTTTTGTGTGACGGTCAGCCCTGCTTCTGGCGCTAACAAATCCCTGGATGCTGCCAGCACAGAGACAGCCTGGAGGGCTGGGGTCGGGTGTGTGGTGGGAAGGTCCCTCTGCTCCTCCTGGGGCTCTCGCTGTTGGCTGTGGATGAGGGATGGGAGCAGAGGCTGAAAGGAGGGAGGTTTGCATCCAAACCTGTGCCGTGGGCGGTCTCAGAGTTTGTTTATGATGTCCCTTATAAAGCTGAGGGGAAGCTGTTTTGAACTGATGCTTTTTTGACCTTGCAGAAGTCCAGCAGTTAGTAATGCTGTTTAACCCATTTGCTGTTCCTCCCTCAGCTTCAAGCCTCTTTTAACACCTTGTTTAAAACCATATTTTAAACCCATTTTTAGGTAAAGAAATTTATTCCAGGTGATACAGAGCAGGTTTCAATACCCCACCAGACCACAGGCCTTTTTCTGGTGTTGCCTCTGTGTCTTTCCTCTCTTTTTTTTTCAAGGGCTGCCAGAAAATAAATGAGAGAATAATTCGACATCTGAAATCCACGTGTCTTCATTGCTCACTTCCTTTTCTTTTATTTTGGAATCTTGGGATCATAGAATCATTAAGGTTGGGAAAGACCTCACAGATCATCTAATCCAGCCATCAGTCCAGCACCACCACCAGGTTCAGCACCAAACCCTGTCCCCAGGTGCCACATCAACATGGTTTTTGAACACCTTCAGGAATGGTGACTCCACCATGCTCTGTGACATGGCTGTGAGCTGGGATAGCTGGAAGATCCAGCAGCAGGTGTGGGGTTGTGTGAGGGAGCAGTGTTTCGGTGTAAATTGTTTGAAATACAGGAAATCTTCATCTTCTAGATGAAAAACACAGGTATTTATACAGTTAGATATATGTATTTAAAATTTGTGTTCAACTTAACAACTGTCATTGCTCAAGACCAAACCCATCCCACTTTTATTCTCACTCCTGGGGACCAGTGCACATTTCCAGCTACAGGAAGTATTTAAAGTCCTGAAGATCACTGTCCTGCTGTTTGGTCCCTGTGTCAGGAAAGGGCAGCTGTGTTGGGGTTGGGGCTGGTCTTTGTGCTTGTAAGTGATTTAGTATAAGTGGCGAGAAGGATGAGCTGTGCAAGCAGCAAAATGTGATGACAGTGACCTAAATTTAATAAAATGCTAAAAACGGTGGAGATGTGAAAAGCAGGTGAACACTGAAGGACGCTGAGTTGCCTACTGTGGGCTTTTCACACTCCCAGAGTCAGAAAGCCTCAGTCTGTCTGGAAGGCTGCAGCCTCAGGTGTTTTGTACAGCACACACTTTAATGTAGATGTTTTTTTCCAGGCAGTGATAATTGCTCAGAATAGCAGCCAAATTCCTGTCAAATTGAGTGAAATTTGAAGGCACAGAGTTGAGTCTAACATGGAATTTTGCACTACACCCAATCATCCTTCTGCCTTGAGTTCTCCCTCTGCCCAACCAAGGCAGTTCTGACCTCTTGTAACCTGGGACATGAGTGGTCTTTAATCAGTGTTTTTCCTTTTTAATGTTTTAATCTTTAATGTTTTGTTTTAGAACTTGGTTTTGGTGCACTGATTTAAAAGGATTTAGCAAGAGAGATCTGAACTGGACCAATGGCATGGCTGATACAGAGTAGAAAACAGGTCAGCAAATGTTATAGAACCACAGATGGGTTTGGTCTGGAAGAGACCTTAAATTTCATCCAGTTCCAAGGGCAGGGACACCTTCCACTAGCTCAGGTTGTTCCAAGCCCCATCCAGCCTGGCCTTGGACACTGCCAGGGATCCAGGGGCAGCCACAGCTTCTCTGGGCACCCTGTGCCAGGGCCTCCCCACCCTAACAGGAAACAATTCCTTCCCAATATCTCATCTAGTGTTGGTAGAGCTCATTGTAATGAAATAAACCCACCAGACCCTGTCTGATTCCTTAAACAGATGTTAACAGAAAGGAGGGAATGCCCAAAAGGGCAAGGTCCAAACTAAGCAGCTCCTGGCTGGAAAGGTGAGGCCAGAGCTCCTCCTGCAGAAATACAGCAGGGGCCAAGCTGGACAAATGTGCCCTGGGAGCTGTGCACAGGAAAGTTGCTCTCTTGAGCCTGGCATATGGATCTGAAGGGAATTTGTTGTTTGAAATTTGGGTTCCTCTCAAACCAGAACGAGGAGTTGGAGCCCTGCAGCTACACGTCTGAACAGCTCAGTTTGGTGAAGTTTGAACGTTTCACTGCAATGTAAAATTCCAACATTTGTGTTCTGCAGTGTGGCCAAAGCCAATTCCTCTGCTCTGTTGTGTAATGTAATAAATGTCAGGTTGACAAATCCCACTGAAATGTTTTTTTTTTATAATAGCCTGTGGTGTTGTAAGATGCGCTTAACAAATATTTGTTGGCTTAAAGGATGCCACTGAATCACTGTTCTCTGATGGCAAATCCTTGCTTATATTTTCCCAGTTCCCTGTGTGACACCGAGGAAAGCTCTTACAGAACAGAGAACTTGGTGTTATGAATCCAGAGGTAATGGCCAAACAATGGTATTTTGCCATCTAAATAAACACAAGGTATTTAGGGGAAAAAAAATGATGTGAAGATCCAGCCTTTGCTTCCCAGCAGGAGGAGGACACAGTGCTGGAGTGGCTCCCAGATGGTTTGGTTCCTTGGTGTCCCCAGGTCCCCAGCCCCTCTCACTGCAGTGGGCTGAAGGTCTTTGGCAGAGCAATGTAAGAGGGAAGGACAATCCAGGGGCTGCTCCCTGCAACACCTGGGCAGTCCCAGCCTCCCCCAGCCCGCACAGGTGAGAAACCTCTGCCAGGCCAGCATCAGGTGCTAAATGCTGTGATCTAAGAGGCCAGTAAACGGGGATTTAATGATTCCTGACATTCCTGCTGGATGCACAAAAGCTTTTTTGCAGGGCATTTAACACCTGAGTTTCCTCTGAGCAACTTGGCTGTCCCTCAGGGAACCTCTGTAACCGAATGAGTGGCTCAGGGACATCACCGTCAGTACTTCAAGATGCAAAAAAGGTGATTAACCTTGGAGCAGAAATCATTTCAGTGGAAAACTGGACAGGTTTCAGTCGTCTCATACAGGAAGGCTTGACTGCTCATTTGTCATCGGATTCTCCTCAGCAATCTTATCCCAAAACTTGATTTTCTCTTTCTCTACTATTCAGCGGTAATGCAGGAAAAATAATTGGAAGTCTTCTCTTTTCTTTTTGCCTCAGAATTCTGTACATGGATACAAGACATTCATGACTGAAAGATGAGCAGCTTCATGTTTTTGGTATTCTCTAGGTAAGTGTACGGAAAGCATGGAAAAGTCACTCTCAGTGCCTCTGTGCACTGAGCTCCCGAGTTTAACCCACCCCCCTCCACCTGTGAGTGCTGTTCAAGGTTCTAAGTTTAGTTAGTTAACTCACGGATAATTGGCAAGCGATTTACAAACCAATCTATCCACTTTGCAGGGGCTGTGGCTGTTAAAACCTTTGCCAGCCCCACAGCTCAAGTTATGAACAAGGACAACGTGTGTAAAATTATAAGAAAATAAACCTCTGCATCTAAAAGTAGGAAACTTTAGATTTCCGATGATCTTGGGGTGCTGACAAGCCAAGGGAGAGCTGCTGGCCCTTTCTTTTATCCAGCAGGAATTGCAGAAGTCAGTCAGTACCCGGGAGAGACCTTGGCACTGGCTGGGAATTGCAGTGTGGGATCCTCATATGTCTCTCATATTTTGCTCTGAGCCTTATTGGCTTTCTTGCCTTTAGGAATTTTCAGCTGTAAAGACCTAACAGATAAGTGGCTCATAAATGAATATGTATCACTCTGAGAACGCAAGAAAGAAAATGAGAGTCTTTACTTGGGCTTAATTTTAATATATAAGGCTTTTAGATGCAGATAAACACATACATTTATTTACAGCAGTTTCTTTAGAAACAACGGAGCCAACACAACATCAAGATTTAACAGCAAACTTTGGAAGAATCCCTGGCTTTTTGTGGGTTTTGGGTTGTGTCTCCGGTAATGTTTTCTGGGTGTGTTCTACTGCAGTACTTCAACTGCTGTGGTTGACATTCCATACATTCATCCATAAGAATCCCAGAATGATTTGGGTGGGAGGGACATTTAGGCTCATCTTGTTCCAGCCCTCTGCCATGGGCAGGGACACCTTCCAGTGGATAAGATCTGTTAGTTTACTGTTTTAAGAGGAGGGCACAAATGTAGTGTAGATAATTTTATCCGTGCTGATAGTATGATGGAGGGTTTGAGCTCAATCCTTTTTTTTTTTTTTTTTTTTTTTTTTACAAGGAGCAAAAATACCTGCCACTATTTCCTAAACTTGTTTATTCTTCTCTCTCATCTTTGTTTCACTTCGGGCCCTTTGAAGGTCCTGAGGGTCACACATCCCACCACAGAATGGCCTCTGGCACTTCCTGCATTTTGTAATCAGCAAGGGAAAGTCTTGGATTAAACATTTTCTGTGTCAGAATTCCATAGTGAGGGGACTCACATAGAGGCAGGGCTGGGGGAAGAGCCCTGGCACAGGGTGCCCAGAGAAGCTGTGGCTGCCCCAGAATCGCTGGAAGTGTCCAAGACCAGGTTGGACGGGGCTTGGAACAACCTGGGATAGTGGAAGGTGTCCCTGCCCATGGCAGGGCTGGAATGGGATGAGTCCTAGGATCCCTTACAACCCAAACCAGTCTGGGATTCCCTGAAGAACAGGAGGAACGGAGGCACCAAGAAAAGAGAAGAAATTTCAGCATCTCTTCCCCACATCACCATGGATATCCCTGACAGCCTGACATCCATCAAAACACCACTGGAATTCATCTAGCCTTTTTCTGTAGCCTCTGGCAGGCAGCACTGCCAAGCTCACCGACCCTTCAGCCAAACAGGAGCACTAATGAGCCATCAGGTTTTTCCCAGGCGTGCACAGCATTGTTTTAACTCTCCAACCCTGAACTAAACAAACTTTTAATTCCTTCTCGGTTAATATTTACCTGCACAAATGAGGCTGGATTATTTCACAGGTTAGTTTGTAATCGTTACCTGCTTTATTTTGTCTTCCTGGCAATGAATCACAGAATCCTGAGGCTGGAAGATAGGCAAATACTGTATCAAACAGTTGCTCAGATCCACTGGGATTCTGATTAAGGACAATTGTGCAGGATCTGTATTTTTATCCAGAGCAACTTCTCTCCAATTAGTGGCTAAATTTGTTTTGGAATTTAGCAAATAACTCCGCATTGAGAATTGTTTTTAGGAACTCAAGGAACTTTTCAGAATTGTGTAAAAACTACTAGAAATATCTCTTTGGAAATCACTGAAACTTTCAGAATTGCATAAAAATTACAAGAAATATCTTCAAAAGTCATGAATCTGTAACAGTGAGAAATGTTAACAATTAATTTAACACTTCCTTCATTTAGAATTAATATAGGATATGTTCCTTTGAGAAGAAAAAAAAGATCCTGGAGAATGTTTTCTTGCTACTCTGAAATGGACAGCTGGGTTTACCAGAGCTCACAATACTACTACTACTGCAAAAGAGGTTTTACAGGGAATAGGGAGGGTCAGCTGTGCTTTCTGTCCTGGTGCACCACTCTGAACTGCAGATGGACTCACTTCACTGCAGCGATGGACTCTGCCACCTTGAGAGCTTGTAAGGATGCTCTGTTCATAGCGGAGAAGAACGTGTGGATGACGAGTGTGGTTTGTCTAGTTTACAGATCACTGAGTGGCTATGAAGGCCAAAAATGCCTTTTTCGCTCTGGAACATTTTCATCTGGAGTAATTGCTGAATGTTAGAGTTGATGACGGTGCATAGAGCTTGAGGGAAAGTGCGTATCTGCAGGGAATTTGATGTAGTTCAGCGGATGCACGTCACAGGTCTGGCACAGAAAAGGTTGTGAAAGGAAGAGGCCGTGCTGGAATCGCCTTCTTTTGCAGCCTATAAAGTGCGAAGCCAAGGATGAAACAATTCCTCCTTACTTCCCGCGGATCACATTCTGTCTCCAAGAGCCCGAATCCTCAGCGGAGCTCTCAAGAGCTGCTCCCACACGAATGTGGCCGAGCCAGAAATGCGCTTGGCTTTCTCCCGGGCACATGCGCGCTCATGGAAACAACCACGCGATGGGGCTGTAGGCTTGGGAAAGAGGGAAAAGCACCGAGCCCAGCTCCAAACCAGGACACAGAGCCAAGCTGGAAGCCACGGCAGGAGAGGAGGCGACGCTGGCTCATGGTAACAACAGTTCCATTATGCCTTGTTCCTCCTCCACAGTTCAACCTCCCGTGGCTTGAACAATATCTTGTTTCTCTTAAGGATTCAGCACCCACCAATTCAGCAATAAGGTTTTCTTCATTGTCTGTTCTTCGTTATCTTGTCGACATGCACAGCAGCAGCCCAAATACGGCAGGACCTTAGACACAGCTCCAGTCCCTGACACACATGCCGGTATTCAACCATACGAACAACAATATAATACAACACGCTAGTTCTTAAAGATCAGAATAATGATATTAAATAAGGAATACAAGAAATATCACATAATTAATATATAATAATAATACCTAAGGCACAAAATCTATTTTTTAACTAATTCCAACCCCATGTCCATTCAGCAAAAAGAATCACAATCAGTGTCTTCTACAAGCTGTTAAGTGTCTGTAATTTCTGTAGCTGTGCATGGGCAGAGCAGGAATGGTCACTTAAGTTCCTACAACATAACCTGTCAAAATGTTCACATCCATGCCCATGTGCTAAAAGCAAAAATTCAATTGCTGCTCAGTTTTGTAGCACAGTGTGCCTTATACTGTCTACATCAGTTAACAAATCAGATGTAGTTATGCTAGCACCACTAAGCTTTGCTAACCATCAGCCAAATTTATTCAGGCTTGGGAGAGTGTCTTAGGGTGACTTTATGATGCCTGTATCCCCAAATTGTCTGTTCTGTTGGTGTTGAAGGTTGAGTTCTGCAGCTTTAAGCCTGGTTCCAGGAGTGAAGGGGGAGAGCAGAGGAGCAGAGTTTGTTATCACAGACTGCCCTGGCTCCCCTGCATCCTTCACACAGCCTGTGCTGTCTGCAGGGGACAGCAGCACAGAGCTCCCCTGTGCTCTTGGTTAGTTTCTGGCTAGCTGAGGCAGAGAAGCTCCCTAGACTGTGTTTTGGTTTTTTTTCCTTTTTCCTGGAACTGTTTGTACCTGCTCTGGACTGAACACCCAGAAGAGCCCCAGGATCTCACACCTGTGTCCCACCAGGCCTGGGCTGGGCTGTGACATTCCCCAGCTTTGGAGGGACTGAGAACAGCCTGAGTGAGCCGGGCAGCCACGGAAAGAACTCTTCTGAATCTGTCATCTCTTTGGAACAGCGAGAGGTTTTGCTGTTTGGTATTGTTCATTTTTGTGCTGGGAAGTGCATTGCCTGTTGAATAAACATTTTTTTTTCTTTTTCCACTTCTCTCTGAGGGAATATTTTTTCCCCAGCGCTGACTGGGGGAAGAACTGCTTGAATCTGTTTCATAGAGAGACCCCATTCAGAGGTTTCCTCCCAAATTTGTACTAAGCCAGGACAAGTGGTGAGGCATAAAAGTTACAGTTGGAAACTAATTAACCATACACCTCCCAAAGCAAGGGTGATATTCAATCATTTGATAAATTTCAAGGACCTGGCTACTAAGAAAAGGATACATTGGTCAAACTGTTCAAATCTGTAAGAATGGTGGAGAAATCAAGAAAGCTTATTAGTGCTATGGAATGCATTGAACAGGCGAGTGATTGACACAGAATACAACAGGGAACCTATTATAACCTAAATGCACCAAGATATTTGGAATTTACAGAGGGAAAGTCACCCTCCCCAGAAGTATTAAAAAATGTGTGGATGTGGCACTCGAGGACATGGTTAGTGGTGAACATGGTGCTCCTGGGCTGGCAGTTGGACTTGGTGACCTTAAAGGTCTTTACCAACCTTAACAATTCCATGATTCCACATCTGCAGTAACAGTCACAGCTGGGTGAAAACAAAGCTGGGTGAAATGACACCTCACAAGAAGGTACAGGAAAAAGCAAACAGGTTGATGTGAAAACCAAAATTATTGAATGTTAAAAACAGTTATACCCTCAAATTATCAGAATGTGCTAATAAAGGGAAGCAGACTAAAATTTACCTGGGTTAGCCTAGTAAAGAATATTTTAAAATCCCAATTTAGAACTACAAATAATAGAGGA
This sequence comes from Acridotheres tristis, assembly GCA_037013685.1. NCBI lineage: Eukaryota > Metazoa > Chordata > Aves > Passeriformes > Sturnidae > Acridotheres > Acridotheres tristis. Next base: position 25,792,470 of record CM072895.1, read on the forward strand.
AGAAAAGAAGATAATGAGAAAAATTTGAGCTTGGCAGTGTACCAGCAAGCTGCACAAATGGCTTTGTGAGTCTGAGGCTTCCTAGTTCTTGTTAAATGGCTAATCCCACCTGCCTTGTCTCCAAGAATCCAGTCTTCAATGAGGTTTTAAGCTCTTTTCCCAGTTTATGATTAGGTCCACAAGTTGCCTGTCTACACACTGAGCTATGTCTAGGAACTTTTATTGCCTTCAATCTTGACTCTGACACCATATCCTAATTTTACTTCTTTAAAACCTTGTCTCCAATCAGTCATGACTCGAACATCCCCCTGCATTATGGGGGGATTATGATAACAAAGCCCCCTCAGGTTTCTACCACGTCATGTTTTCTCAGAAGCCACAATCAGCAGAGTACAGGCTGCCCTGGGGTCACCATATTTTGTCATTCTGGTTGGGAAGGTATGCAGATTTACAAAGGTAAAATCAAGGATGTTTGAGCCAGAAGAGGAGAGAGCAGATGTACAACACTGGTCAGGTTGCTGCTTGCAAAAAGGAGACCTGAGGAGGGAAGAGCTCCCTCCTCATTTATGTTCCCACAACATAAGAAAGAAGAAAAAAAGCAGAGCCTAGTAGCAGGAGAAGAAAAGGAATTTCACTGTTATCTCAAATTACACAATCACCAAAGGAAAGAAGAGTTTTGCCTTCTACTCTGAAATGGGTAAATAACTCTATATGTTCTCCATATTTCTCACCCTAGCGAGGCAAAACATTGCAAAGAGCAAAGTGCAGGTGTGGCATTTCAGACAGTAGTGGAATATCCTTTCCACTACCCCTAAAATGCTGCACTTGCTGTGCCCTCTGTTTGTATAACCACAATTTAAATTTATTCTGCCCTTTAGCTTAGAGTTTGAGACTCTAAGATTTAGTGACACAAATTTTATTAAACCACAAAAAATTGTATGGAGACAGAGACTGCCATTACCATGAGCATGCAGATGTTTTCTCTTTAGATGAGAGTTGTAGCTGCCATCAGACCCTCCTAATTAGAGACTGGGATGGAACAGGCTTTAAGATTTCTTCCAACCCAAACCTTTCTATGATTTTATGAAATACAATAAAATTAACAGAATTGCTACATTTTAAAAAAGCAATAAACTAAAAGTCAGATAAATGGTTCAATTTTAAAAAATATAATTTTCATTAAAAGCAAAAAGTGCTGCAATAATCAAAAACAACGTATGCCATTTAAAGAAAAACTTTTAAAAGATAGAAAAAAGTCTTTAAATATTGATATGAAAAGATCAAAATATCATCTATGATAGAATAGTTTTAAAAGTCACATTATTAGAGCTTTTTAAAATGTTTCTTCTTTATAGTCTCTAAGCTATTAAATTAGTTTCAGTTTTTCAACAGCATGAAATAGATATCATCACATCTTTGAAAAAGAGCCATGAGATTTTTAAAGAAATATGTGTAGCAGATGTATATTTAGCAGCCAAAATGAATAGGAAATATCTAAATTCCCTGGGCTATTTTCAATGTACCAACATACATATCTTACTGGCCTTGAAATTGTGTAATTTAATTCTGTGAGGGGTACAAACTTTTACATCTGCATTGTGGGAGGCATCATCTTCCTATTGATGCTTTTTAATGCTTTATCCAAGTGCCATGGAATCAAGACTCCTAACATCCCATTCTGATAAAAATCTAACTTTTTAATGCTACAGATACACCTGTGTTCTATTTTTACCTGCTTCAGCAGTGAGGTTCCTTATAGATAAAAACACATTATTATTTTTGCTGGTATTAGATTTTGACTTGCTTCTTGTATTTCCTATCTCACTACTTTAAAGCAGGGAAAACACAAATGTTTTTCTGAAGTCATTTCATGAATTCAGCAGTGTAGCACTAAAAATTACTGATGGCCCTTAGATGAGGAAGGCATAGGTAATTTTACACCCAATTCATAGAGTCAGAATCCCTGGAATTGTTCAAGACCTGGTTGGACAGGGCTTGAAGCAACTTGATCTAGTGGAAGGTGTCCCTGCCCATGAATGGAAGGGAACTGGATGGGCTTCAAGGTCCCTTCCAATCCCCAAAATTCTCTGATTCCATGGCTTTATTAGGCATGCTGTAATGAGGCATGTCAACGGTCTGGAAAGGAAATGCCTGCTTGTGCCTGCCTTTAGTCAGGTATTCACTTAGTGAACCCCAAAATACAGATTTTGGAATTTTTTATACTGCATTGATAGTATACAAGACGTAAATGACTCATAAAGCTGTAAGGAAGTAATATTTTAAATCACTTTCCTATTTGTTCACAATATCTAAGAATGGCTTTGTCTTTTGAAATCTAATATACACAGCCATCAAATACACATTCTATGCGTTAATTCACATCTGCACCTGTATTTCCTGCTAAGAATTTCAGCCAAACAGAAAAGCAGAATAATAACTCACACTCTTAAATGTAGCCAAAATGATAAAGAATCTTTATTCCACGAGCACCATGTGGAAGTAAAAGAAAATCATGGCACAGAAATCCATATTCTGCAAAATCTGAATTAAAACCAGTGAAAAATCAACATTTCCTCAATCCATCATATTTTTAAAATTCTTGGTCTAGTGGAAAGTGTCCCTGCCTATGTCAGGTAAGTGGAACTAGATGATCTTTAATGTCTGGTCCAATTCAGGCCTTTTGTTATGATTTCATGATGATTTTATGATTGTATTTATTCTAAAGAACTGAAAACCATGAAAAAGGCATGAAGAGGTTCCTTCCAGCTTCTGGTGCATATTTTCAAAATATGTTTTTCCCAGAGCAGAGTGAAAAAAAAAGTTAAGTTTTGTTCAAGAAGAGTTTAACATTTACACAAAATTTACACAAATTACAAATACTGTAATTATAAAAAAGAAAAGCTCCCATCCATTTCAGACAGTAATTTTTTGTTTTTTGTTTCAGCTTCGGTGTTGGTTTTAGAAACTCTTTCTTTATAATGAATATGGAAGATTTTTCTCTTTTCTTTTTTTTTTTTCATTTATGGCATCTTCAATGTTTTGCTTACACAGGAACATTTAAGAATTCCACAGGCACTGTAATTCCAATTGAAAATGATGTTTGCTTTATTTCTTCCTTAAGTCAGCTGTTTTTGACACCTTTTGTTAGTTTTATGCCAACTTAAAACATTGGAAATACTGTTTATGTTCATCTGCTTGATGAACTGTGTAGTTATTTCATAGATCTTCCTCCAAATAATTCTGAATGTCACTTAACTGCTCCATCTTACCACATTTTGGGCATGTTTCTTTCCTTGGCAATAAGATTGAAAGAATATAAATAAAATATTTTTTTTTAATGGTGGAGAATCCTCCCAAACTGCTATTATTACTTCCAGTTAATGAGCACTTCTCCTACTGGCAGGAGAAGGTGATTGTAATGGGATGAATTCCCTGTCCAGCTACTGTGAACCTCAACAGGAGAGAACACAAAGCACAGCAGGGACTCTGGTTCAAGGAGGGAAGGGGGACAAACCCTTTCATCTGTTTTTTTGGCATTTTTAATTCTATAAGAAACTCCTTTTAGGAACTCTTAGTCTTTTGTTGTTTGTTTGATGTGACAGAACACAAGAGGTTTCTTGCTTGGAACCCATTATCATGGGTGTAAAATAAATTGGATAAATACTAAATGAAATATTCTAATTCATCCCTGTAGCTTCAGGAAGGATTTATTAAAAAAAAAATAAAAAATTGTGGCATCTTCCAGAAGAGGAACAGGAAAGTCTCAGGGCAAAGGGACTTTCTCCTGTCCTTGGAGTTTCCCATCCACAGGAAGTAAAACCCTCCCCACCAAGATCTCAGAGCTGAATCTGTTTCTGTCATCCATGAATTATCTCAGCTTTTGAAGCAACTGCTCATCATTAACACGTGGAAATTTAGTTAAAATGTAGGTTTTGACATAAAAGAGCATTGTGAAGGAGACAGAGGAGCAGCTGTCTAAAGACTGATGATGAGAGAGGACAGAGACATCCAGCACTGGTGAGTTCCTCCCTGCATCTATGTAACATGAAGGCAAAACTGGAAATCTTCTGAGAGTTGCTGCTGTTAATTTAAACACTTTTAAATAATTTCTGTGTAATGCAAGAAAAGCTTCTTCACACTAATGCTGGCTTTTCTTGCATTGCTTAATATTTTCAAGGCTTTATGTTTTAGTGTAGCAACATTTATTTAAAAATTTGAGACTTTACAGTAATTTATTGCTGAGAATAGATTGAAATGCTTTTCCTAGGAAAGTTCCTATTAATTTTAATAGTCTCCTTTTTTTTTTTGCCATTATTCTATCAATACTTTTTCCTCTGGATTTGTTTTTTTCTCCTTGGTACTGAACAAGTGAAAAGAAATACGAGATTTTTTTAATCAGAAAAGACATGCTCAGCATGCAAATAAATCCCAAGTTAAATGTTCACTACTCATGTTGCAAAGTCAAACGTCATCCTCCCAAAAGGAAGTATTTCTGTCCTTTATACTCTACCTGCCAGAATCTTAAGTCCTAGCTACCTTTTGCTTTTGGATCTTCACCATTAAATATTTTTGCCTGTCCCCAGTCAACCAACTACTGGACCAGCTTCTCCTTCCTATTAGTTTTTTTAACCTAATCTCACCTTTCCTTTGCATGTCTCTCTCCTATTTCACCATTTATTGCTACCTCTGCATTCACATCAGCCAACTTCTTTAACCATTTGTCCTTGTTAAAAGTGAAAAAAGGTACGTAGGAAAAAAGGTAATTTTTCTGTTTAATCCTGTTAAGAATTAAACCTAGACTGTGTCAAATTTTATAGAGAAGTTAAGTTAGATGAAACACTAATCTTAGAGAAATTAGGATTCAAGTTAGAAGTTAGAAGAAAAGCGGGCTTGAGATAGTTATCTGAAACTTAAATAATTAATTACCTGTCATTTTATATTTACTCAGCTGTGCTTGCAATGGGAAAAGATGAAACTAGTAAGTAGATCCAAAGAAACACGAACAATCGCAACCAGAAATTTATTCTTTGGAAAACTGGGCTTCCCCCAGAAGTCGTTTGTATTGTCATGGATAGAGAAGGTCGAGAGTTCAGGGAGAGGAAGACTCGCCTTCCTTCCTCTTTTCAGGACCCCTCCCCACAAAAACGACCCCAGACTTAATTCAAGAAGCCAACCACAAGAAGCCAATCAAGCTAATTACCACAGGAAGCAGGGGATGGGAGGGGCTGGCATTATGAATATGTATTTGTTTGAAACTTTTGTCAATGAATCGACTCTGTGATTTTGCAGTGAATATTGGAGGGTTACCCCAGGCTGCTGCCCAGCCCTGAATAAACATACACTGTCTAACTTTAAATTGTTAGAGAGTCTTTTGTCCATCACAGTTGGGTGTTGGTATTAGACCAGTACTCATATTTTGCTACTCCACTGTCAAATTGTAACCACATTCTCCAAAGGCATTAAGAATGAGATCAATAGAAATTTAAATAATGAAGAATAATTTAATTTTCAGTAGCCTTGGCTTTGGTAATATTGAGAAGGGAATGGGGGAGTGGAAACTCATTAAAAAATCACAGCACGACAGCTTTAGACAAAAAATTTAGATAGAATCAAGACACAAGCAATGGGGAAAAGGGTAGAAAAAGTTTCTGAAACACATGAAAATAAGTCTGCTCCAGTAACAACAGTGCAAGGGCCCCATCAGCAATTTTTATTTCCTTGAAATAAAGCTCTTGAAATGCTCTTAGGAACCAAGAAAGAGAAATCACTTTCTTCCTAGCACCAGCTGGGAATTCAGGGAGCTGAGCAAGGCTTGTTTCCCTAGGTATGAAATAAATCTTGCCTCTGCATGGATTTTTACTGGCCTGACAGATTAATTACTGGCAGTTGGAAAGCAGAAATCTTGTAAATTGAAGGATATTTTGTAAATGAAAACTTTTGTTTCTTTGCTTGCTTTAGATTTATTTAAAAGAATGTAGGAAATTCTAGGGGCAAATCAATGACATAGTATGTCTAACCTTCATTTAGGAATAGTGAATCTTTCTTAAATTTAGGCACCCCGACTGACAGGGTGTCAGGTTGTATTCTGACTCTGTCAGTGTTTTGGGTTTGTTTTTCTTGTAATACTATATTTCTATTTTAATCTTTCTTAGTAAAAAAACTGTCCTATTCCAATATCTTTGCCTGAAAGCTCCTTAATTTCAAAATTATAATAATTTGGAAGAAGAAGGTTTACATTTTCCATTTCAAGAAAGGCTCCTGCCTTTCTTAACAAACCAAGACAGACTCAGTCCCTTAATTTTGCTGGAAGAATAGAGTAAAAATATGGAAAATGTCTGTAAGCCAAATGAGTAATTATCCTTCCACAAAGCTGAATTTTTTGCCTTTTGCAATAGTAAGGAATTTTAAAACTTGATATATGATTTTTGTGCTCTGACACTGGACACTAGCAGAATACTTGTCTAAAAAATGTCCTTGACACAGGTTGTCAGGTTACCTCAATTCTATGTATTGACTGAACAAGGTTTCACTAAGTGGAATTTCAAGTCTTTCATCAGAGAAAGAGCACCAGCAAGTGAGCTCAATTGACCCACTTGTGCATTAATGATAATAAAGTGTAATTACACAAAGCCACTATGATCAGATTGCTACTACATCCCCTAAAATATCACTCATTTACAAGAATCAGACTTTCAGTACAGACAAGAAAGGTTTTTGAGATATTTTATGCCTTAATCTACACAGCAACCCTGTCAACAAATCCTATGCCTATTTAAAAAGAAGATGCTGAGTGGATCCTGTGTGCTAAAACCAGTGGAGAACAGTCACATGTGATGCTACTGAAATAAAACTTAAAATGTAGCCTCTTACTAAGGCCTCACACTATCATTTGTTTTTATCATCACAATACATATTTCTTAGGGATAATGTACCATCATCATATAGGAAAATAGTTGGAAAATAAATTGGAAGGATGGAATATACCAAAACCATGAAGGCAGACGTAGAGAGACTAACATCCTTCAGTCTAAGGGTTAAACAGCAAGAAAATGAGGGTGGTGGTTCCTCGTGTCCTGCTCCCATCATTTCCTTCTTCCTTGATTCCCTGCAGCCAAATCCTGCTCCTGCACTCAGCTGCACCTGACCTGTGTCCTGCCAGCAGCAATCCTGGCTGGCCCACACAAGCACCTCTTTTCACCCCAACTTTAACCTTCCCAGGTCACTTCCTTCCTCCACCTTTTGTTCCTCCTCTAAACATCCCACTGCAACTCTTCCCAAAATTTTTTGAGTCTCAAAACTGCTAAACAACATTTTAAAATCATACTTTGTGTAATCCCATATATAAATTTTTGTACTGCAAGGACTGTGTTTTCCTGCTTTGATCAGGAGCAAGAAAGTTTTCCTCCATATACTAATTTTTCAAACAACTTCATAAGGAAGAAGAAATTTTATAGAATAAAGCTATCTTTAGGCCTTTTTTACAAATGTGAAACAGAACTTTAAGGTTTAGGGTTTTTTGGGACTTTGCTTTTGGATTTTATTTGTTTTAAATAATTACTTTTCAGTCTTGAAAACAATTTAGCTCACTCTTGCAATCCATAATTTTTCATTTTCAGATGTTTTTGCAGTTGTGTGTTCTGGCAGGAGCATCTAAGAGTCTAAGATTAATTTCTTTTTGTCTCTGTAAATTTTTTTAGCCATAAGAAACTGAAAAAAAATGTTACCTATGTTACTTATGTTCATCTCTGCATGGCCAAAACATGTTAGAAAATCGTATGTGGCAATTCAAGGAGCTTTGCCTTTTGTAGATACTGATGGTGAATTTGAGAATGGAACAGTCCCTTCAAAAAATGTGTTTTAAAATGGACTTTATGCTTAAATGATGAGTGAGCAAGGTATTTGCTTTCATATTTCTCTTAAAGAGTTTTTGGAATGATAGCAATATTATTTGAGTGAACAAAATGGAAAGGACTGCTTCTAGCATTTTTGAGCCTTAGACCATGTGAAACTGTAAAATTCTGTTAGAATTCTGTTAGAATTCTGCACAGTTTTTTCCACAGGGGAGATGGAATATATTCATATTACACCTGAGATAGGAAACCCCATATATTTCTGAGGTCTTACTAAAACCGAAGTTTTTTGTTTTTGGTTTTTTTTTTGTTGTGGTGTAAAACACAGATTAGGAGCTATACTAGTTTAACACACACTATGGAACTATTTTTCATAAATAAGCAGAGTCAGAAATGCTGCATGGACATATCTGAGAGATAATGTGGAAGACTCACGGTGTTAATAAAAATAATTTTACCAAGAGTAATCTAAATTCCTGCTGGTGCCACAGCATTAGTGTCTGCTGGGAGGCTTAATGGGAGCTGACAGGGCTGAACCTGAGTCACTGAGACCCTCGTGGAGGCCTTAAACCCATCTGCTCCTGAAACTTTCCAGAAGGATAGAAATCCTGCTAATCTATATGTCAACTGTTATAAAAAATATCACTTAATTGTTCATACTGGCTGCAAATAACTTGCTTTTATTTAAAGAGGCAGATAGGCAACATTTGGAGGAAATGATCAATGAATTTTTAATTACTTATCTGTATCTTGGTAATTATACTATTGTAAAATGTTAACCAAAAGCATAATGTAGAATCAAAACAAAGACAAAATAGGTGGTTCTGTTAACCAAATGAATCCCTTCTTTTTTTCCTTTGAAATAAAAATAGATTACACTGACTTATGAGTCGCTATTGTGTATAAATCTCAAAAAGGAAATTAATTGGTAAACCCAAACACTAATAAAAAAGAAGATCCAGTGATTCCAGCACATTCAAGTTTTAAAGAAACTGGGAGAGCAGTGAATTTTATACTAATGTTGTACCATAGGTAACTCTCAATCACCGCAACAAATCCGTTGTTACACCCACGCCTGATAATAAGACAAGAATGTCAATTGTTTCACAGCCACACGATTTTCACAGCAAGGAAAGCACCTCTAATAGTGGGAAGTAATGCAGAGCTTCCTGATGTATCAAAGTCTTCTGTTTAGTAAGGAAAAACACATTTAATTTTTACAGGTCTGCACTAGAAGTTTCTGATCCCCTGAAGGAAATGAAACATGAACAGTTATTAAAAGCATTCAAACTCAGCAAAGGGGTTCTCTGCCTTGCTCTAATTGGCTCTCCCAATTAGAGCCTTGTTTCTAATCCTAAGGGGTGTCTTAACTGTATTTACCAGTGCAGCAGCTGGTGTGATTTTGCCAGGGATATACACATTTTCAGAGACCTTCCATAAGATTTAATTTTCTTGGAAGCATTTCTTTTCATTTTAAGCTCACACAGCCTGGATTCAGACCTCTTACGTTAAATTTTTGGGCTATATAAATCTTCTTTATATTTTGGTCCTTTCTATTTATTGAGAATAAGAACATTTTATTTTTTATCTCCTATATATGTAAACCGTATATTTTTTGTGAATTGGCAAGAGCCACCTTAATTCCAAACTCTTTAGTACTTTACTTCCTAGTTAGTGATTACTTTTGATAGGATTATTTTTTTACAGCAGGCTGAAGTTCATTGTATAAGTAATATAATAAGGTTATTCATAATAATTGTCTGTATTATTTTCTTAACTGCAAGGACACATTGCTGGATCACAGTCAGCCTGGTGCCCACTAGGACCCCCACGTCCTTTCCTGCCAAGTTGTTTTCCACTGGGAATGTCCTTTGCATGTTGTGGTGCCTGGGGTGGTTTCTCAGGGAGTTCCCCTTGCCCAATTTCACAGGATTCATCATGGATGAAAGGGTGAATAAGCACTATGAAAAAAAACCCAAAAAACACATTCACAACAGAATTTAGCTTAATTCATCACAATTTAATGCAATCATACAGGTAGACAAAAGTCAAGGGTTATTCTCCTGAAAATAATTCTTTTTTATACTTTTGATGTCTTCTTTAATTATAAATGCAAAATTAACAGCATTTTTTTTTAAAGGGAAGGTACTGTTGACCTGAGATTAAAGAAATGCAAGTTTTTAGAACTAAACTGAGTTTTAAAAAATAAGATGCCATAAATAGTAAATGTATGTATTTTCTAGAAGATATTTAAATTCTAGGTGACATTAAATTGAAAGTAGTGCTAGGGAAACTTAGATTTCTATATACAGGAAAAAAATCCCTGTATTTAGATTAACTACATATTCCTAGCCTATTATTTTCCCCTCTACAGAATAGAGGTTGCCAGGCTGCATGCCTCAGTTTCCCATATTGAATGCAGGGTGGTAAGGTGTGGATGCATAGCCTGGGGAAGCGTTTGCTTTATCAGAGATTAGCCTGGAGGCAGAGGCTTTCCCAGGAACAAATAATATACACGTGCTATTGTGGACAAACACTTAAAAATCTAGGAAAATTACAGCCTGGAAAATCACTTCCAGGCTGGAGCTTCTCAGCTCCGTTCCCAGGCTGATAAGCTGGTTCAGCTTCTGCTGGGGAGAAATTCTCCCAGGATGATAAACTGATCAAAACAGAATGGAATTCACAACAAAGATTAACACCTGGTGTTGACTGTGGGACCCATTTTAAAGTACTGTCCCACCGATGTTTTCCCCAATTATCCAGTGAGCTACTGTCCTGTCTTAGCTCTCCAAAACATGCTTTAAATACGGGTTGTCCATCCAATAAAGTTGGTGTTTTTTCCCTAAAGAGGCCCATGTGTGTTGCTGTTCTTGCTGTGTCTTTTTCTCTCTCTCCAGGGCAGTAACCCCATGCTATTGCTGACAGAACGTGTACCATGAGAACTGTGTTGTTTACAGTGAAAACATCTGTGCAAGAGGTGTTGCTCGCTGTGACCACTGAGCTTTATTCCATTGTTGGTTCAGTGATCTGGTGCTCATAAGGAATGCAGCGTTACAATAAAGTTGTCCCTTTCCCATCTTGGAGGGATGTGTTTCACTCTCGCCATCCATTGCTAATTCTGTAGCTAAGAGTGACAGTAAGGCACACAATCCCTGCTATGAGAAGCCCTTGAGGACACTGTGGGCTGCCCAGTCTCTAATCTGTAACTTCTCTGAGAACTGATATGTCAAAGGCAAAACAGACAGAAAAAATCCTTGCTTAAATTCTCCTTCTTGTAAAAGAAAAATGGGTTCTGTAGCTCTTCATGTAAGGAAGTTGTTGCTGAATAACCACTCCTTTAAATGACCCAGGATTCTTTTGGGGAATTGGCTGATTCCTTCTTGTAATCCCTACCCATGGTATACACTCACAATAACCATTCTGATGTGACTATTTATATTTCAATAGCAGTAACTAAAAAATATTTCTCATGATATTGCCAGTTTTTTATTGCAAAATAACTCCGGTTATTGCAGAAGTTTTTCAGTTCTCCTATATGATATATCTAAGGAAGGATCGATATGTGAAGACATTGTTAGGAACTGAATGCCTCTCCTCTCCCTCTCCCATTCCATTCTAATGCTCCCATCTTCAACTTTAGTCTAAACTTTATGGGAATATTAAGCAGTAGGAATGGGACACAGCTTGCTCATTGCACAAGTTTGTGTACAAACTAATTATTTCCCTAATGATTAGTAATGTTTGCATGGAAAAAGGCTAAACAATAATGGGGGAACTTCAAAATCACACAGATGGATTTGCCAGTATCATCAGGGAAAAAAAAATACAAAATATTTTAAATTCTGTATTTAGCATAAACTAACAAGTGATGCTCTCATTGCTCTTAGGAAAACAACAACTGCTATACAAAACCACCAGAAGGAGGTGCATGTCTCACTTGCTCTTCAGAAAATATCGATTTAAGTTCCAAGGAAAGCTAAATAGGATCTCAGGCGGGGACAGAAAACGGCAAACAAGCACAGTATTATTATATGCTGGTGAGACAGTTAATTCAGTTCACCAGATGAAATCGTAGTTGAAAATAACTGTATAAAGTACCTTAAATTTTGGCAATAATGCCAAGACCTTGAATTTCGATTGTGGGTGGCTGAGTTGACAAGCAGTTATTCAGTGACATGTAATGTCAACTATTGTATTCCAGTGATATCTTCAAATGTGCTATGCACAGCAGAGAAGAATTTGGAACAGAGTTTTTCTTGGGGTTGCTTTTCCCACTCCCCTCCTTTTGTTTAAGTGGTGCAGAAGAAAACAATATTGTTTTCAAGATTCTTCCTCATCTACTGATATTAGTAATTCCAAGAAGTGTAAATTGGTATGGTGCTGCAAAAATCAAGAGATATATATCTGCCTGTTAATTTCCCCATTTATTCTACTTTTATTAACTGCAATCACGACAATTCCATGGAAGATATAATAAGGCAAAATGTCCATCTATTTGGATGAATAGTTCCTTCTGCTCCTTCATTCTCTCATATTATGGAGTTTGAACCTTCCTTATTCTTTCAATTATTTTATTCATACAATATAAAAAGTTCAATTGTGAGAAAAATCAGGTATTCTACAAGTAATTTTTTTTTAACCTAAAAATGTCACAGGAGCTTTAAGTGAATTGTTGCTAGTCAGAAATAAAGTCAGAAATACTGAAAGAAGTTCTTCATTCTATAACTTAACAACAAAATTTCATTATGTTGCTGTTTACTGGAATAAGCCCTTATGACTGTTTCAAAGTCATAAGTTCCTCCTTTACCTGTGTCTAAAGTAATAGTTAATAATCAGCAAGAAAAAAAATCTCCCTTTTAAGTTTGGATAAATCTCATAGATAAGTTAAAGTTCTACTTTCAGCCCAAAGCTAAAAGTGAAGGAAAAAAAAATAATTAAACTGAACCCTTCCCTTCCCTTCCCTTCCCTTCCCTTCCCTTCCCTTCCCTTCCCTTCCCTTCCCTTCCCTTCCCTTCCCTTCCCTTCCCTTCCCTTCCCTTCCCTTCCCTTCCCTTCCCTTCCCTTCCCTTCCCTTCCCTTCCCTTCCCTTCCCTTCCCTTCCCTTCCCTTCCCTTCCCTTCCCTTCCCTTCCCTTCCCTTCCCTTCCCTTCCCTTCCCTTCCCTTCCCTTCCCTTCCCTTCCTCCTCATCTGAGTCTTTTGATACCACCTAAAATTTGGAAATTTACAGGTATTATAAAAGACTTCTCATTAGAGAGGAAAAAAGCATCACTTACCAGAGAAGGTGATGGTTATCTAAAATAATAAAAACTCCTCAGCATTTGAAAAAGCATAAAGAAAAGAAAGCAACTTCAATGCTTTTTGCGTTTTTAGTTTGTTTGTTTTCGTTTGTTTGATTGGTTTTTTTGAATAAAGGGTGCGGGGAATGTGGAAAAAAAAATAATATTTTCTTTAAGGACCATGTTAGATGTGTAATCAGAATGCAGTTTTTCCCAAGCCTCAGAATGAAATCTCTGACAGGAAAGTTGTGGCATGTTCACAGTGAAATTCACTGTCAGACCTGAAGTCAGAAAAAATTGAAAATATGTGTATCATTTACCCATTTATCTACGGTGGCATTTGGTCTTTTCTTTAGAACTTAGGTAAGCAATGACAGTCCACACTGAACTACTTTATTATGTCCAGCATGGTTTATGATAAAGTGAAAACAATAAGGCTGTGTCAACTGTGCAGCTTCAGACAGTTCAGACTGCTGCTCTGTTCTTTCTTGTCTTTTATGATACTGTGGCTCATGTTGAACTTACTGGAATTTTAATTAGGTGTTACCTTAACGTGAATATAAACTAAATGTTAATCTTACATTCCAAACCTTACTCATCTACGTTTTCCTAAGGAAAAACGGGATAATTAACCACCTCCAACACTCGGATGGAGAATGGACTTGTACATTATAAAGGTTGCTCCATCAAATGCCATTCCTGGAGATACTTAAACCCTGAGCAGACAAAGTTCTGGGCAGTGGAATCAGCTGACTGTACTCTGAGCAGGGGCAGGAATTTCCAGATTATCACAGGTATTCTGTGATTCTGTTTTTAGGTTGATGATATGAATAGTAATTTTGCTCTTGTTCTATCTTTTTATTCTATTCCTGTCCAGGCTGACTTGAAGCTGGTTCTAGGAGATATCTTAGGCAGATAAACACCTCCAGAGATTAACTTCAGAATTATCCAAATTACTGTCTTAAAATTTTCATTGAGATTTGCCTTTTAGCGATTTTCATCACTTATCATGTATTATAAATAATTGGAAAGAATTAAGGAAAGCTCTATGCTTCCAGTATATAATAATATAGTTGGCAGTGTTGGGTCAAGCAATTAGTAATATATAACCCTGGCTAGGTATAAAAAGATGCATTAAAGTAATAGTGAAAGTAAAACGTTTCATTTAAAATGGTTCACTTAGTGAACAATTTACTCAAATATTATAGTGGTTGTAATCTGTGTGAGGAAATTGAATCATCAGTTGATAGGGTCAAATGTAGCTGAGATTTTTTTCAACCGACAGAGTGAGATTTCAGCTTAAATGACTTGCATATCATCATATCAGATGGTAGAAGTCTAAAGGTGCTGCTGTGAGCCAGAACTGGAAGGAGATCTGGAAAACAGAATACAGTCAAATCTTTGTGCAATTTATCAATATGAGGTATCTCCAAAAATTTTAAACGTGTCAAGACAACTAGTTATATTTGTAGTTGGAGACACAACTGAAAATTTCCCAGGAGACTCATAGGCATAAAGCCCAACAGTTCCTTAAATCTCTCTACAGCATCACTCTCTGTTAGATTCTCCAGGACTGTGCACTTTTGGAAGCATATCTGTTTAAATGTCAAATTTATATCTTCTGATTTTTTTTCTGCCTATAAGTTCTACTTTTTCACTGTGTCTATTGTGAGTATTTCTGTCAAGAAAAATGGTCGTATTCAGGAGGGGTCATTAACCAAACCCCTTGATTTTGGGGTATATTGTTTGCATCATTTTGCATTGACTTTCATTAGAGTCAATACAAATCAGTTTTAAGATACAATATCCTTTACAAGGGTGGAAAGCCACTTAAAACTGCTTAGGCAGCTTGTAAATAATCACACCACAGAATGCATAAGCTCCCTTTTATACAGGTCTGCAAAGTTTACTGTCTAGAAACAAAATTTTAATTCAGAAGAGACCATCTTCCTGATGTTAAATAAAAGTGAATATCCAACTGACTTTTTGCATGGCAGTCTTAGCTCAGCTTAATTTTAACTTCTAGCCAAGCCATAAGGTGCAAATTGAAGCAACACTGAGAATTATTGCGTCTCCTATGACACAGCTTGCCATTGCATTTTTATTGTTGTGCATAACAATTTAGTTCTAAGGCACTGAACAGACAGAAAACACAAAATTTTGTATGTTTTGTAACTCATAATTGAACAAGAGGCCCCAGGAATATAAAGAGCAGCCCACAACTAATGTTTAAGAAGAAAAATATTTGTATCTTTCCATGGACACAAGTATCAAATCACAATTTAGTGCCAGTCATTCTCCAAGGAATCACAGCTATGATGAATTCTCATCAAGGTACACTGGATGAGAATGGCAGGCTTCTTTCTAATTGAATCGCAATTTGCAGTCAATAAGAATTCCCTCAAGTGAGTGTTTGGTGACACAAGGCCATGATGATGTGTGGATTTGAGGACCAGACCTGCAAAACATTTACCATTTCATATATATTAAAAAAAAGGTAACAAAAGGTCCTAAAACATTTTCCTGATTTATAAGGGCACAGTCAAACCTGACAGTCTAGGTTAAGACAATTAAAACTGTGAAATCTATTAAACATAAATTGTTCTGCAGACAGTATATATACCGTATTAAGAGGAAGATGAATTTCTCTTTCTCTCAAGATAATTTCAAGTTTGTATGGTACTTTCAAAATATCTAGCAGCTCAGGGGCCATAATATTCCAGAAGAAAAGTTTTATTTCTGAAACTACTTATATTAGTTCTGGCACAAAACTCCATACAAAAACCTTACACATGCAAACCTATATGAATCCAAACGCCAGCCACCTTGGGAATGATAAAATGTACTTTGATGTTCTATTCATTAGATCCATTGGCAAGGAGAAGGTAGATTTACAAGGAAAATATATTCAGATAATAATGAAGGCTTCAAAGACACAATAAGAAACTTAATTGTTCAAGTATATTATCTGGTCTCTGATTTTTTTTTAAGAGTAGAATTCAAAAGAAAAATAATAATGTTAAAGCACATTTTTTGAGGGCAAAAATAAAAACATATTTGTACAGACAATTTTACATAACAATGGTCATGATACAGATAGGTCCAAAAGGCTCTGTTTGATGTTGTCAGATGTTGCTTAAACGTGAAGAGAGAACAGAAGTAGAATGTCAGCAAAAAAGACAGACAGAACTTTAAAAGAAAATATGTTTCTGAAATGCATTCATCCCTTTGAACAGTGATCTAAATGAATGTTGAATTTTCATTAGTTGATAGAACCCTCATACTACATGGAAAGTCCTAAATGTTCAGCAAGGGACTTCAGAGCAGATTTTCTGGTTGTATCATTAATGCCACATATAATTTATATTTATGGTAATTAAACTTTTTTATTTTTAAAATTTTCCACATTTAAAAGTCAAACTTAGGTGTTCACATACTCCCAGTGTTCATATACTTACTGTAAGGATATTCACATACTGGCTGTAAGGATGCAACTTAGAGTGAGCTCAATCAGGAATGTTTTTAAGGAGCCAGGTGATTTGGATCCATGATCTGCAGCACTGTCTCAGGTTGTTGTTTACAAGCCAGTTCTTTCAGTTCTTATCTCCTTGCTACTTACTTTTCTGGACAGGGCTGAGCACAGCCTGCAAGGATTATTGCATCACCTCCTTATCACGAGCTCGTTCAGCTCCATTGCTGTAACATTTCACCATGACACAGAAGGGGTCTGTACTTTTTACCCCTTAGCAATCCATCAAATGCAGGCTCACTTTGCATATTTCATATTAGTCAGCTTTGGCAATCCTTTCCCCCACGATTGCTCTCAAAGGACTATTTGCTTGAAAATACTGCTAAGGTGTTAAATTCTCCTTAGGAGACAAATATATATATTTATGGAGGAAAAATCCAGTCATTCAGCAGTTGTCTATAAACAGCTGTAAGAACTGAATAAGAGAAGCTTGTGCTTTCTGTAAGGTTGATCTTGTGACAGAAAAGGAGAGGTAAAACCTAGTTTAAGGACAATAAGGACTGCATTCCTTTAGAGTTCCATGTAAGTTCTATCAGAGAAATAATTTAAAAATATTAATAACAAAAAAGAATACCCGTGTCTTTTAAAAAGACAACCATAAACATCTACAATACTGCACTGTAACTCTAATTCCTTCTTGGTTTGTACCCTTTCTTCTTTCAAATTAAATCTTCCATGTCTTATTTCCAGCATGATTTTTGTCAGAGCTGGGCTTCTGCCTCACTGAATGTCTGAGTACAGTAGCCAAAGTGATTCTGAATATGTAACCTCATACATGGTGCAGCCTGAGATATTTGGAAAAGAAAACCAAAGTGCCTTGCAGTATAAGTTTGGATTGAAAGATTTATGTTTGTTTCCTATCTTCAACATCCCAGGAAAACACTCAGCTTGGTGGAAAACTCATTTTTATGAGCTTAAGCTGTTTTCCTACGGGTCAGCATTGACAAGTTTGGGCTAATTGCTGCTCTAGGAAGTTTCCTTTCATCTCTTTATCATGTTCTGTCAAATGCATACAACAAGGTCACTGACGATTTCTGGCCATTTATTATTAATTATACTACTACTAACGCCACTAATATAGGAATAACAATTTCAGGACAGTTGAACCCGCTTTCAGGAACAATGAAAGGCTTTGAAAGTCTGATTTTTAGGTAGCTTTTCATAACCAATATCTTAATGTAAAAATAAGTAAAGTAAGATTCCGTCATAAAAAAATGCCATGTACTAGGGGTTTTACATGGATATGACACAACTACAGAATAGCTGGGGAACGAAAAGCAAATGTTGCAGAATCTTGATAAAATCTGAGTAAGAAATAAACCCAACTCATCCAATTCTTTCCACTGTAGCTGTTCCAGAGTAGTCCCAAGGAAAATGCAGAGTGGTCTTGCCAAAGCAAGGCCAATGTGACACAATTTGACCAACAGGGCACCCAGGAAGCAGAGCTTCAGCACATTCAATTTTTAACAAACTCTATGTGTTTTAGGCAAACTATTCTGAAATAGGTAATCCCTGGGTGCTTTCTGGCTGTTGTATTTATCCTTCTACAATTTCAAGTACTTTAAAAGTGCCCTCTTATTAGAAGAAATTGAAAGTAGTTGCTTCAGATAAGGATTGATCAAAGACAAACAATCTCAACAGGGAGAAGACATATCAGTGCTTTAAAATGATGGAATAAATAAGATTTGAGGTATCTGGGATGTTGAATAGTAACAAAGAATGAAGAAGGTGCAAGATTTAGGTTACATATGACATGGATAAAATCTTCTAATGATTAGTGAGGGGTGGGTGTTTCTCTTACAAGCATGGATGAACACTATCTTGAATATAATATGTAAAAAAACTCCCTAGATTAATTCACTCCTCCAGCTTATGAAATTTTTACACAGAAGGGAAAAAATTATAGGTATTGTTAAAAGATATATTTCTGACTTATAAAATAGTTTTTGAACTCTACTACCAGGAAGAAAGAGTATAATTTTTCTTTCTCCTGTGTATGGGTAAGTGTAAATTAAATAACTAGGTAGTCTGACCTCTCATTTATGACTTAAAAAAGCTAAGCTATCAAGTGCATAAGAAATAAGTAGATTTAGTGGCACCAGCTTAGAGAAGTCACTCAAAATTTTTGAGGGAAAAGTTTTGCATTTATAATTAAATTGAATAGAGACATTGTTCTTAGGATGGCATTTTTATCTCAGAGCTTTGCATGCAGTCATTTTACACCGGATTGTTATACATGTATGCCTACAGACATATGCCATAGATGTATATCACCACTAATGAATCATTTAGCTTCAAAGTTTGAGATGAAGAGTATGTTAAAAAAAAAATAAAACTCGAAAAAATATTATTCAACCAGCAACTCACAGAACACTGTCAGTCTTGTGCTTATTCCAGAGATTTGCACCTCAAATTCCATATTCAATTTTGAGACCTCATGACACGGAAGACACTGAGGGGCTGGAGAGTGACCAGGGAATGGAATGGGGCTGGGGAAGGGTCTGGAGCCCCAGGTGAGGCTGAAGGAGCTGGGAAAGGGGCTCAGCCTGGAGAAAAGGAGGCTCAGGGGGGACCTTGTGGCTCTGCACAACTCCCTGACAGGAGGGTCGGGCTCTGCTCCCAGGGAACAGGGACAGAATGAGAGGGAATGGTCTCGAGCTGTGCCAGGGGAGATTTAGATTGGATGTTAGGAGAGGTATTTCACAGAAAGGGTTGTAAAGCATTGTTACACATGGCCCGGGGCAGTGGTGGAGATACCATTCCTAGAAATACTAAAAAAAGGTGTGGGTGTAGCACCTGGGGACATGGTTTAGTGCCTCATGGTGGTGGTGCTGGGTTGATGGTTGATCTTGATAGTCTTAAAGACCTTTTCCAACCTTAACAATTCCATGATTCTATAAAAGTCTAATGCAAGAGCTTCTCTTCCAAACTGGTCTCATGGAAGGTCTAAAGCTTTTTGGAAATTAGTGTAATGACTGAGAACTCCAGGAAGAACCAGTCAATCAATGACACACTGACTTCCACATGCTTCTGTAGAAGTGTCCTGGATTCAGCTGGGATAGAATTAAATTCTTCTCAGTAGCTGTTCCAGTGTTGTGTTTTGGATTCAGAATGAGAATGGTGTTGATAACTCAGTTTTTGCTAAGTTGTGTTTATCCTGAGTCAGGGACTTTTTTCCTTGTCTCCTGCTCTGCCACTGAGGAGGTTCACAAAGGAAACATAGCTGAGACAGGTGATCCAAACTGACCTTGGAATGTCATGTCCAGTCTATAAACTGGGGGAGTTATCCAGAAGGGCCAGTCTGGGTTCAGGTCTGGCATTGGTCAGCAGGTGGGGAGTGGGTGGTGAGTGTTGTGCATCACTTGTTTTTCACTTACTACTACTACTATTACTATTACTATTGCTATTGCTATTGCTATTGCTATTGCTATTACTATTTTACTATTATTACTGTATTATACTTTACTTTCAATTATTAAACTGTTCTTGTCTCAACATACAAGTTTTCCTTTGATTCTCCTCCCCTTTCCACTGGGGCAGGGAGGGAGAGAAGAAGGGTTGAATGGGTGGCTGTGTGATGCTTAATTGCCAGTTGGGTTTAAAACCATGACAAGAAGACAGACTACTTGAAAATCTCGAAACCTTGCAAATTATTGTCAGAAGGAAATTTTAATGAAACACTAGTTTTATTTTCCACAAAATATATTGATTTTAAAAAAGCCCATAAGGTGTTGTCAGATTTCTTTGACAACAAGAAGATGGTTTAGACATTTCTGAGGTAAATCGCATTTTTTAAAACATAAGCACGAGTATAGTGGGGAGAGATGCCACTAAAATATAACTTTCACTGCTTGCAGTGTTAGCTTTTTCAGAAACAGCATGACAAAGAGCCAGTTCCCATGAACACTTACTGCCTTGTGTTGTTCCATGAGCTGTTAAGGTGCCCTTAGGACATACAAGAATTTCCGTTGTTACTTTTTAAAAGAAACTTTACTCTTCCACATATGTCCAAATTATTTTCCCCGCAAATTCTGGTTAATATTAGAGTTTATAAAAGTATGGTTTTGAAATAAAGTAGATGTCAATGTTTATTTCAAAATCACAAAAAGCACTTTTTCTTAAAGTGAAGTGTTGTGTTTCCTAAATTCATTACCATGGAAACAAATAAGAAGACCAAGAGCCTTTCTACTCAAAAACATTTACACCGTGTTCATTCAGATGAAGATACCTGGAACCAAACACTAATATGTCCTTGACCTGGTGGTAGATGCTGCTGCCTTTTGCTAGCAGGAAAAGTAATCCAAATATAATTATTTCTACCCACTTAATAATTTCATTGCATCTATGCACAGATTCTAGGTGTCAGCATAAATACCTGCCAAAACATGCACTGTGGAATACAATGTATAGGGGGAAAAAAAACTAAAAAAGGGTGTTTAAAAATGCATATTTCTCAGTACCATTGGAGGATGGATTCGCAGCAGAAACCTTCATGACCTCTCTAATGACTCCCTGCAGTAAAATTGATTGGCAGTGGCACTGTCTTATTAGGAACACCAAAACAAAGCTGTGAGTTGCACAGCTTTTTCACAAAAACCTTATTTTCAGTAATCTCCTAACAGGTGCCATATTACTCTTCCATAGACGCAAGGAATGATGAAAGGGCAGCAATTATCACTATTTTAGTATGTAAAATGTAAACAATTCTTGCTCCTGTCACTCAGTGTTGACACTCTTCATAAATGCCACTTTGAGGAATTTAGTAGAGATGGGGTTAAAGCGAAGGAATTTACCTGAAGATGTTTGTGAATGAGAAATAAACTAAAAACCAGAGATTTATTCTAATTCACTGAGTGCAGGTACCTCAAGGCCAATATTCACCTGTATACTCATTGGAGAAATGATGCTGCTTGACAAACCAAGCACAAATGTAATTTAAAACAGATTTCTGAGGGAGAACACAATTAAGCTTAGAACCACAGTAATACCTAGCTGGAATATTTCTAGCTCAGAGGCTGAAATCTGTAGATAGGATACGATTTCCTTCCTATGTCTCTTTTGTTGCAATGATGGGTAACAAAACATTCTAAGGATTTTCATAAACAGCACATCTATATACAAGACCTGTAGCTGCAGTTCTTCCCTTTCTCCTTTCAACTGACAGGTCAAAAACTGAGGATCTTTATAATATGAATTTTTTATTGTGTATCTTTCAAATATAAGAGCTACAGAACTATTTCATTGTCTGTGATTTAGACGATGATAGAACAAAAAAAAGCAGCATAAACCCAGTATTTTATGTGAGAAAACAGGGCCTTCTACAGAGGAATTTGTGATGCCTCACACACCACCAGTTCTGTGTGGCCATCACTCCCTTCTCACCCCACTGTGCTCAGGGGTCAGATGTCAGGGTGGTAACTGGGAGACGAGGAGAAAGATTTTTTAAACTACTTGTTGATGCTTGTTTTCAGTGAATCTATGCAAAAGATGGGAGGAGAGGAAGGAAGGAAGGAAGGAAGGAAGGAAGAAAGAAAGAAAGAAAGAAAGAAAGAAAGAAAGAAAGAAAGAAAGAAAGAAAGAAAGAAAGAAAGAAAGAAAGAAAGAAAGAAAGAAAGAAAGAAAGAAAGAAAGAAAGAAAGAAAGAAAGAAAGAAAGAAAGAAAGAAAGAAAGAAAGAAAGAAAGAAAGAAAGAAAGAAAGAAAGAAAGAAAGAAAGAAAGAAAGAAAGAAAGAAAGAAAGAAAGAAAGAAAGAAAGAAAGAAAGAAAGAAAGAAAGAAAGAAAGAAAGAAAGAAAGAAAGAAAGAAAGAAAAGAAAAGAAAGAAAGAAAGAAAGAAAGAAAGAAAGAAAGAAAAGAAAGAAAAGAAAGAAAGAAAGAAAGAAAGAAAGAAAGAAAGAAAGAAAGAAAGAAAGAAAGAAAGAAAGAAAGAAAGAAAGAAAGAAAGAGAAAGAAAGAAAGAAAGAGAGAAAAGAGAAAGAGAGAAAGAGAGGAAAGAGAAAGAGAGAGAGAGAAAGAGAGGAGAGAAAGAGAGAGAAAGAGAGAAAGAGAGAAAGAGAGAAAGAAAGAGAGAGAAAGAGAGAAGAAGAAAGAAAGAAAGAAAGAAGAAAGAAAGAGAAGAAAGAAAGAAAGAGAGAAAGAAAGAAAGAGAAAGAGAGAAAGAAAGAAAGAAAGAAAGAAAGAAAGAGAGAAAGAAAGAAAGAAAGAAAGAAAGAAAGAAAGAGAGAGAAAGAAAGAAAGAAGAAAGAAAGAAAGAAGAAAGAAAGAAAGAAAGAAAGAAAGAAAGAAAGAAAGAAAGAAAGAAAGAAAGAAAGAAAGAAAGAAAGAAAGAAAGAAAGAAAGAAAGAAAGAAAGAAAGAAAGAAAGAAAGAAAGGAAAATAAATAAAGACAGGCTGAAAATGTTGTCCCTTCTCTATAAACAGTGAGAAATACTGACTTTACATAAAATGTCAGATGGATTTACAAATTTCCAGAGCATAAACCAGACAAGAACAAAGTAACATGAGAGAGTAGCATGGAAAAATGTCCCAATTTTCCCAGAAGATTGAGCTGAGCCATGAGACCCGGCTGACTATCTGCCCTCCTGGAGGCAGGTGTGCCAAATCTCAGTAGAACAGAATGCTTTCAGTTGGCAGTGACCTCTAAAGATCATGAGTCCAACCTCCCCCCCCTCTCCCCACCATGGACAGGGACTTCTGTCTCACAAAACCACAGCATGGTGTCAGTCGAAAAGGACTACACAAAGACCACCAAGAGTGTGGTCAAACACTGGAACAGGCTTCCAAAAGAGGATGTTCTTATTTCAAACCTGTCAGTTTTTCAAAGACATTGGGACAG
Source organism: Acridotheres tristis (assembly GCA_037013685.1). Classification (NCBI taxonomy): domain Eukaryota; kingdom Metazoa; phylum Chordata; class Aves; order Passeriformes; family Sturnidae; genus Acridotheres; species Acridotheres tristis. Next base: position 25,815,960 of record CM072895.1, read on the forward strand.
TCCTCTCAATAATTTGCTTTTACTTTTGGCCATTCCTGCAGGTATTGTGATCATTACAGGGCTATGAAGAAGGCTGAATAACCTTCTTTAAATACAGAACATGACACTACCGAGGAGGATGGAACTGCTTAGCAGGACAAATGCCTCTGATAAGTGTGCAATTCAGTTTTCATACCAAATATCCCTTCCTGCATCATGCAGACATTTGAATTTTGAAGGTGAGTCCTTATCCCCATTTATGCACCTCTTCCTAAAACTGAAAATTTCAACTGTAGATAATTGCTTTCAAAAAGGTTCAGAAGGTCTCAGCTTCATTCCACAACAGCAGACAAAATATAATCTCCTTGCATACACTTTTAAAAGGAAAAATGCTTAGTTTAAATAATTATGTAATTTATTAGTTTTTCCTAAATAGTTTTCCAGATTCATTTGAAAAAACAAACATTTATTCTCTTTTAATAGAACAAGCCCCATTGTCACAATTTATTTTTAACTACATAATAAGATCATATTGTCACAAACTGATAACACAAATGCACCTCTTTTATTAATAATGATTAATCCAAGCATGCCATTCCATGGACTTTTCATTAGAAGACTTTTAATCTACCTAAAATCTAATTGATTTTTTCCATTAATTGCTAATGCAAGCTTCCTTGAATTTGAAGTTGTACACGTCCTTTTTAATGAATGAATAAGCAGGGGGAAGCACTGGAGTAAAGTGGGTTCCAGTGCAATGCAGATCAGTGAGATGCTGCCACAGATGTCAGTCACAGCAGCTCTCCCAAATCAAAAGCAGGCACTGGCTGCAATTCAAAGGCTGTGCTTTGAAACAGAGCAGAAAGAGAAGTGATGTCAGCAGTCTAAACTCAAAATCTTTACACAGAATGGTAACAACACACAGAAATTTCTCTGTGCATAGTAATCCCTCATGTACTGATCATTTATTCGTTTATATGCACCTAAACCAAATTTAAGTCTACACCTCCCTCTTTCTGCCTTACTCAAGTTATTGCCTTATTTACATCATCAATTTCCTCTGTGATCCTTTTCCTTTCTTTCTAATGTTTTAGAGGTACAGAGCAACATGTTAAAAAGAATATATAATACTTGCACTAAAGCAGTATCTAGGAAAGATATGATTCCATCCATTACTTCAATAAAACAAAAACTATTAAATCATAAATTATAATTCTTTATACAGTACATTATAGTATAATTATGACAAGTTATATTAAAATCTGAATTTTTAACCCCTTGTCATTATTTCGAGTTATATTCCCTGTACTGGTTCAGAGCTTCAGAACAGAAAAAGCTTGACTTCAGAAGGAAAAAGATAAATGCAAAAAAAAATATATCCCAAGAATTGGCTGTGAGAGGAGGTAGAAATTTTCATTTTACCAAGTAAAGAATTCTGTTAGCTCTTTTTTTATTGCTCTGCCATATGTCCTTCACACACAGTATGCACCTAACCACCTTGCATGAACATGTTCCTTACATCTCCTGGTATTTTCAGATTTTTTTCAGTATTACATATATTTAGAATTGTTCTTTATATATTTTAGATATAAAAATAGAATCTATATGCATACAGCTACTTTTGTTATATAGTATATTTGTATTTTATTAATATATTGTATTGGTATTTATTTTCATTATGTATTTATAAAATGTATGCATTTATAAATTTTATATTATTAAAGATGTGTATTTATATGCTTTGTATATTTGGTACATTGCATTTTCTGCAGAATGGAAAAAAAATCTAACTTCGGGGATTAGAATGATCCCCTTTCTACTCTGTCCTGGGGATTTCTGCAATTACAAATGTATTCCACACTGCCAGAAAATGAGAGAGAACATAACTCAAGCAAGGTTCACATTTCACGGGAGTGTTGCATGAGGCAGTAGATGATTCCTGGATGGATTTGATCTCAATCATTTTAATGTAAACATCACAGATCTATCAGAATCGACTTAGCCTGCAGGAGAAACATGTAGCGAATTTATACTCTGGTTTGTGAAAAAACTGATTCTAAGAATGATAAATAATAATTACATTTTATAATGTTGAATTAAAGAAACTAAACCTGCATTTTCCAAATACTTGGTCTATGGCTTTCCATGGATCTAATGCTATTCCATGCAAAAATTATTCTAACAATTTTTAAGATGTGACATTATTATTTATATAAACCAAAACTATTTTTCCATCAATGACCATTCAGCCAACTTCTTTTCTGCCTAAGCAAAACTTACCAAACTGGAAGTGCAATGCTCTTCTGCAACTAAAATTGAGCCTAATCCTCTCTCCTTGTCTGAATGTTTAGAGGACACCTTAATTTTACAGAACTATAGATCAGGCTAAGACATCAATTTTATTGTCCTCCCTATTCCCCAAAATCCTTAATCAAAACCTACTGAAGCTACTAACAAAAAGAGGCAAGAAAAACATCTGGTTGCAACAGGCTTTTGAACAAATGGTGAGTTCACTGTGAAAATCATAATTAAAAGAAGATTTGATTAAATCTACAATAATATCAAAAGTGCATTCCAAAAAGAGCTTATCCAAAGGTAGAGGTCATTAAAAGGGATCTGGGGGAAAGCAAGACCAAAAAGCAATGGAGAGTAAGAACAGAAGTAAGAGAGATTGTTATTTTGTCTGTCCTTCCATGATTTTCCCTGGAGACTGCTGAGATCGAGAGGAAATTATCACAGCTGTATAACTTTAGTGATTTGTTCCCAAGCTTATTTTTCCTCTCTCAGAAACCCTATAAAAATTCTGAATCTCAGGTCTTTATTAAAGAATAATACAAAGCCTGAAAACAAATAAAAGACAAGAAGATCCTTTTTTTTCCTATCAGTGGGATTTTATTTTCTTAGCTTCTTGATTTTTTTAATTGCTTCCATGTGAAATTTTATGAGCTGTGCAATTTCTTCTTAAAGACTTGAGCCAACAGAAGCTTGGATTGGATTTTTCCTCCTTCTAGCATTTTCTGCCTGATTATTCTTACTTCAGCTGGCCTGTTTTTCCCACTGAATGAAGTGTGAGGAAGGGCTGTTTGACTGTATAAGCAATGAAACCAAAATTACAGGTTACTCTCTCTTTTATATTCTACTTCCTGCCCCAGGGCAACCTGTATCATTTATCTGTTATTAAACAGTGTGCACTGACTATATGGATATTTGTAAATAGGAGTAAGAGACACAACAGGCAGAATATGTTCATAAACTTTGTCTGATTTTGTGGTCTTCAAAGTTTTCCCACTTTGCACTAGGAATTGTCACCTGGAGAACAGGCAGTCTGCCTCCTCCTTGTACCTGAATCCTGATTAAGAAATTATTTCAAAGATCAGCCACCTTTGAAAACTTCTAAATTACGTAAAAGGCTTAACTCATTATTAGGGATGAAAGAAGGTACATCCTGCATATGTAAACTAAACTGATGAATCACAAACTGATTTTCTATTTGCATAAACTTAAATATCTTTGAATTCAGAAGAACCAACTCAATTTGTACTCACTGGCATTCAATCCATAAATTTATTGCTTGGAAGTGGTTTAAGTTAGAAGGGTGCTATTAAGTGTAGGGGAACAAATCAGTGAGGCAATGAATTCTTTCTGTCAAATAATGACTGATTTCAGCTCCCACTAAAGGAAATATTTTTTTGTCTGTAATTTCATCATCCAACAGCTGTGCTTTAATTTTCACAGGATGCTCACAGAAAATCAAGTAATCATTTAAGACATTTACATTGGAATGTAAATACTCTGCTGTTTCGTTCCTCTTCTTATTTATGCAATTAGAGGATCAGGCTGACTAACAAGTTTTGACAGAGAATTACATACATTCTTTTTCTGTATAAACCTCCAGTCCTAAACAAGTATTTTGGCAACCATTTTATCAGACTCTAAAATAATAAGAACTTCGGAAGTTAATTCTTATGTATGTCCTTTATTCCCTCACGTGTTCATCCTTGAAAACTAGCATGGATTATTTGGATCAAAATAAGAATAAAAGGCTCCTATTTTATAAACAACATTTTATTTAATCCTTAATGGTGGAAGATCTAACCTAAACTGCAGTTACAGAGAACTGGAGAATTAAAAATAGAACTTTTAGATGAAACACAGGGCTGAACCAGAAGAAACTTAAACTGGTGAAAAGACATAGAGTATGTCCTCTGCAGACAGTGACCTATTAATTTAGAAAAATAATATTTTATGGGAATCAGTATTTTACTGGTTTGGGATTTTGTTTGCTTGGGTTTTATTGGTGTGGACACACCCACTGTCAGATGAGGTCTTGCAAGTCCTGACATTAGAATTCAAATCATAATTTCAGCAATTAATGTAGTAAAACAATGTATATATGTAATACACGTATATTTTGAACAAACTGTTTCGAAAAGACTGTGATCTAATTAATATTAGAGTCATTGAATCCCAGAATGGTCTGGGCTGGGAGGGATCTTAAAGCCCATCCAGTGCCACCCCTGCCATGGGCAGGGACACCTTCCACTGTCCCAGGCTGTTCCAAGCCCCATCCAGCCTGGCCTTGGACACTTCCAGGGATCCAGGGGCAGCCACAGCTTCTCTGGGCACCCTGTGCCAGGGCCTCACTGTATTAAACGGGAAAAGTTATGTTCAACCCTTTGCTAAGTGAAACTTTCTTCAAAACTCAGGAATGTCAAGCACATCATGCATTACAATTATTAATTTTACTGTGGAATGTTTTATACAGCAAGAGTTTGCAAGAACATCTGTGCCTTAAGAAGTTTGAAGAAATTAATAATATCAGATCAGTATCTCTAAATCATTTCCAATCTAAGGACTGAAGTGTAGCCTATGGCAAAGTCATGGACCATTAATATGTTGTCAGAGACGTTTAATTATTCATTAGTCATTAACTCACCAATTGTTCTATCAAAACACTAATTTTTTCATGTAACTGATTAAAATTTTTTTGTTTCCTTATTGTTAGGTGCATTTGGAAATGTGATGAGTTTTTAATATTTATGTCTGAAGATATTCTCAAGAAATAAAAGTATAATACATTGTTAAAACCTTCTAAAGCAGTAGTGTTTTCATTTTTCTGGTAGTTCCTTGAGTGGTTATCTTAACAATTTTTCTGCAGAATATTCTTTACAGTGCACTATAGTAGAAACAGGAGTACCCTTACCATTATGTTTTATTGTAGATATTATTTCTTTCCTTTGCTCACATCTCTTGTCATATTCAGTATGCTCATTTAGAATACGATCAGTCTCATGTCAGGTCTTTTTTATTTTGTCCCCATAAATGTACCCAAACTGATAATCTTTCCAACTTTTCTGGAGTAATTGTTGTTGTTTTTCCTACAGAGTATCATTGATCTAGGTGACATTTTTTCTATTGTCTCGTACAGTTTAATGGATTCAGTCCTTTTTCTCATTTCTACTTTTCATTAATTCAGGTTTATTTTTCTTTACTATGTACTATAACTTGTTTCATAAACTTCCCTCATAGTTACTCTATCTTCCGTGACATGTTTATTGTGTTCTTCCATTGTTCACCTGCATTGTCATAATTTTAATCCTGGGATTTGTATTAACTCCTATACAGGAGAAACTCCATGGTTATTATGTATTCTTTTGGGCACAGGTATGAAACAAGCAAGATATGAACACATGTTGCTAAAAAAAATCAAATCAACCAACAAACCAACCAAAGAAACCGATGGAAGAATGGCCCTGATTTTTAAAATAATATTAATTTAATTTTTAAAATCTCATGTCTTTTTAAAAACAATCTAAAACAGATTCTGTGATATATGTTCAGCTGTGAATTATATCTATGGATCATGGGCCAATGTAATTGCAAGTGAATAAACTGAAATACAGGAAAATCACACTCTTAGATTTTCTACTATTTTGCTTATGCTTCCTCTCAGTGTTCTCGTACTGTGTTTGCCCCAGAATCTGGAGCAAAGCTCCTCTCTTTTCACAGTAAAATAACTTTAATTCAAAACTTCAAATGTCCCAGTTCCATAGGGAATGTTGAATGGAAGCTATCAAGGATGAGGCCATTGGCTCCTGTTGGCTGCTCTAGAAGTCCTTTTAAGCTCTCAGATTCATTACATGTGCACACAAGTCCATTAAGATTTGGATTCCCTACAGGATATTCCTCTTACCTACCAATTGCCCTGACATCTGTAGCATGGAAAATGTGAGTAATTAATGATTTCAGTCAGAATTCCCCCAATAAGTCAGAAGCCCCAGTCTCACAAGTAAATATGAGAAATGGCAATAACATGGTTGAAAACTGTGGCTTTCACAACACTCATAATTTTTAGTTTCTTTATTTTGACGAATTTAACTTACTTAATAAAAAAAGCATGAGAAAAATTCCAGAAATCTCCCTACTCCAGCTAACAATCTTGGTCAGGGAATTATCAGTGGAATTATTAATATTATAGTTTCCTACAGCAGTTAGACAGGAACAGGAGCATGGTGACATCTTGTACAAACACAAAGTTAAAACAACCCCAAAATCTAGAAACAACCAAAACCCAAACAAAAAAGAAGTTTGGGGGAATGATTGGAAAACCTAGGAATAAATGTCTGATGCTATAACATACATGAAAAAGAACTATATTGGACAAAAAAAAAAAATGATTAGGCTTTAGGTCTCATAATTGCTGTCTAGGTCTTTATTACCAAGTGTACACCTGACACCAAGTACGTATTATCCCTCTACAGCAAAGAAGAAGTTACATTTGAAAAAATCAGAGCAGGTAACCTTTTTCAATTTTTGGCAGATTTATTGCTTTGCACTGTAAATGTGAGTTAAATATGAGTATGAGCTAAAGACTGCCACTCCCATTGATCTTCAAAGCACAGTTTAATACAAATACAGCTCCTTAGTAAATGGATATTAATGTCATTTTCCTTCCCAGGCAGCATTAAAGCCTCCTGGAAAACATCAAGTTATAAGTTCATTACCAGAGTTTAACTTTTCCCAGTCACTGTGTTCCAGCTGCTTTTTGAGCTTCTTCCCCTTGATGCTCTAACCTATTATGCCCCATCTTAAATATTTCCTACAGAAAACTAGCTGTTTGTTTGATACATAGAATTCATTAGAGTGTCCCAAAGGACTTGGAGCTTTTACACGTCTTTGTTTGGCTTCTACACTTTTGGCAAAAGAAATAAAAAGGGGAAAATTTATGCTGGGAGAATGCCAAGAGTAGCCCATTCAATCAAAATTGTGTCTTGGTGCAGAGACTATTAGTCAGTCATATTCACATTCTATCTAAATGATTAACTTGTAACACAGAAATTCTGAATTTTTGTGATGTCCTTGAACTGTCCGTGGGGTTTGCTGTTCACATTGTCTGGAATGTGTTTGCTTCTCACACTGATTGGAATAAAACCTACTTTTTAAAATATTACTTATACTGCAACAAAGCCTAGAGTAGCCTACACAGTGCATTATCTGGAGATCTAAAAAATAATCAGTTGCATTAATTTTACTTGCAAGTACCACTCCTAATAATTCTGTGTGCAGTGTAGTAATGAAAATTGATATGAACTTCCTCTTTGCAACACAAAAATTGGAAAGACCATAACACTAGCCAACAAAAAGTACTCAGGAAAAAAAAAGAAGGGAATTTAAAAAATCATGTATCTTAACAAATGTTTTGATGTGTTGACATCTTCTGAAATCACCTCTGCAAAATGGAGAAAAAGCAGATACATTTTTTGGTCTGTGAGGGACCAGAGGACCCTCTTGGCCAGAAAGGCTGTGGAATCTCCATCCTTGGAGATGAGAATCCAACTGCTCATGGTGTTGTGTAACCTGCTCCAGCTCAACCTGCTTGACACTCTCCAGAGGTCATTTCCAGCCTTTCCTGGTTTGAAAAAAACAGGTGTGTGCTAGGAAAGAGCAGGGTCTTCCCCCCAAATGGAGCCAATAAATCCTTCTCTCTGAATTAATATAATTTTGGAATTAAGGGGCTCTCAGGCAAAGATATGGGGATAGGAATAACAGTTCTTTACTAATATATATATATATGTGTATATATTGTTGGATCCCAGAAATCTGGAGTTTTTGAGCTTTCTGTGCTTCCAGGCACAGATCCCCTGGAAAACACTGCTCTGGACCTGAAACCTTGGAGAAGGCTTGGAAATATAAATGAGTTAGAAATCACAAATGTGTAGTGGGTTAGATGTGTGTGTTTTCACTGGGTGATGGGTTCTAAATTTGAGGTTTTTATAGTATAGTGGTGGATATGGGACAAAATGGAGAATTCTGGCTGGTGTTTTTTCTTTGTTCATCTTCTTCTTCACAGAACTCAGGCAGTGACCTTTGGTTGGTCAGTCAAAAGTCACTCTAAGGGTCGTGGGAATCTATTATTGGGTCAAAAGGATAAATAATGTAGGTGTTAAACTTCTATTGGTTTGTTTAGCTCTAAAAGGCCTTGAAACAGGCTCAGCTGGAGCCATTTTTCCCACTTTTAGCAAGGAGCTGGAGGTGCTGTCAAACTTTCTGTAATTTCTGATAAGATATAATAAACATCCAAGCCTAAACACGAGAATCACCTCAATCGTGTTTCTATTAATTCTGCCTCTGAGGGAAAACAGACAAGACTGATGACAAACCACTAATAAGTGGTGCAAAGCCCAACACACACCACCACATGAAAATTTTATAAAAATAAATAAAAATAAAATGTGTGGGCAAAAGATGTCATGTTTTAAAACATCTATCTAATAGGGGAACAGAATGGTTTTCTGTCACAAAAAAAAACCCCAAAACAACCAAACCAAAAAATCCTCCACAACCCATAAACTATTCTGGAGAACCTACAAACCTTCATTGTGAAAGGCAAAAAATAGTGGAATGAATCTAACCTAAATGCCTACCTAAATGCCTATTGGATACCAAAATGCTACAGAGATCAATGTGGACAGGATTAGAGCAACTGTGCTCTTTGACTGTCCTTGCAGCTGCTTCATTTTTGCTGTATATTAATTTCTAAAAGTGTAATTAGTAATGGACATATTTAGAAAAAGGGGAACTTTAGCTTGAAAAGCTGCAGTGACCAGTAAGAGCAAGTTTCAAACTGTTCACAGTACTCCAGGCTCTGGCTTTGTTATATAATTTGCCTTAAGTAGCAACAGAATGAGTTATTTTCACTACCAATATACTCTATTTATTGCTTTGGTTTTTTTTACCTGTGCCCTTCCAGGCATGCATTAGCATGATGACAAAATTGCTGTTACCAGACTACAGCATCTTCTGTGTCCTTGCTTTTGTTAATTATAAAAGCAAATACACCACACTAAATTGCATAAATGTACCACCACGTGGAGAGTTATCTCAGCTCTTTGAAAAATAAAACTAAGTTAATTAGGATTGCTCTTTCTGACATTTGTCCTTCAAAAACAGTTATGGACGAGCCTTCTCTTGATGCTATGACCTTGCAGGAGACAAATATGCACATAACAATCTTTACAGCTGTAATCCTCAGAGCTACAAGAAAAGAGAATAAAAGAATATAGATGGAAAGATGCATACAATGCATTGTTTGGAGATTAGAGGTGCAAAATCCAGATGAAAATAAAGAAATGTAGTAGCCCCTTTAATAATTTTAGAAATTAATTAACAACAGTAAATAAAATACAATGGTTATGAAAAGATAATGGTTGAATGAATAGTCAAAGGTATTTTACAGGTCAATCCACGTAACAGGCAGATCAGGAGACTTTATAGTGTAAATGTAGTATGGTAAAACAAATCTGGGGAAAACACTCTGAAAACTTCCCAGAAAGAGCTGCCATAGGCCTGACTGCTATATGAAAGCACTGCAGCTTTGTCTTTACTACACACAGAAGGGAATAAGTGAAGTAATGGAATAAATCAAGTGCTGCACCTACTTTGAGCAGTAGTCAGAGCAACCCTTCTTATCCGTGGCTTGTGTTAGGTAGGACCCTTTCCAGGTGTTTTTATTTGTTTTTGTTGAGTATTTAGTATTGTTGTTTTATTTTTTGTTATTGTGTCCTTGCATTTAGTCAATAGCATTTAAATTAAGCACAGACTCCCCTGTTTGTGGGGCATAACTCCAGATCCCCAGTAATCAGTCAGACAGAACGGTGGTGATAGTGAGCAGCAGGTGTTAAAGGCTTTGCTTGGCTCCATCCTTGCATTCCAGATCCATGGTTCTGCTGTGACAACCTGGGGGAAAGCAAAAGCAGCTGAGGCTGCTCCTGTGAAGACACCAAACTGCCTTTAGGAAAATAGCAGAAAAGCTTTCTGTGTTCCTGTAAGTTTATTTCAAAATAAGGTTTAAAAAAAAAGGAGAAAGTTAAAGATTTGAAGAACTGAAGAAAAGATAATTTCCACTGACACACATGAATTAAAGGAAAAACTGAAAAGTAGATAGTGCTCCTAATATTTGGGGCTTTTGTTTGCTTTACCTTTGCTTAAAATTACAAAATTCAGTAAGGTTTATGACTGCTCTGGTGAAGCCGGCTCTACAATTATCAAGGAATTCTACAATTATGTAATATATCTGGCAAATTTATGATCAGGATCTGATTCACAGCGTTTCTCAGCTGTTCAGAGCCTCATATAAAGCAGCACTTAAAACTTAACAAGCTGTTATTGATTCTGTGAAAATAAGCAAACATAAGCACCTCTCATTAGTATACAACTCCCTGATTAGCACTAAAGGTCATACACAATCTGATGTGCTCCTGGCATTGGACATCGAATTTTCCTGAAAGTTAATTCAAGGATTACAAACCTCTCTAGACTACATGGAAAGCTGATAATTATTCAAGTGAGGTCCCCTTGCCCTGTCTATAGTCACGTTAATCAGCAGCATGGCTCTGCTAGCTCAGGAGATGTTGGATAATTAAAAATACATGGCTGGGAAGGAGTCAGTCAGCAGGGAATGCCCCAGATTCCAGCCAGCAAAGTAAGTAGAGAGGACACGTAGATTTTCCTTTTGTCCTTCGTCCATTCTCAAAGATAATTTTCTCCTCTTTATTACAAGACATGATTTAATTTGTCACCAATATCAATATTTCTAAAATACACCACTTCAGGGAGGAAAAGTAGACATTCCTTTGTTGAGCGCTACAAATTAGTAATGAAACACAAATTTCGGATCCACAGCCAGTGTTTTCTTGCAAGAAACCTTCATATGCTTATTGCATATGCATATTTTGCAAATATCTCACATTTTCAGTACTCTGAAATATTATCAAATCACACAATCATAGAATCAAAAAATTGCTTGCTTCGGACGGGACTTTAAAGCTCATCTCACATTTTCTTGCCTTGAAACAGATATGAGCACACGAAATAGCATAAATAGTGACAGTATATATTTTGTCACCCTGTAACTAGCAGATTAGATTCCATGTAATAATTTTATGAGATAAGCAAAAACATGGGAAGAACATGCAATGTCTAAACTCACAGAGTTTAATGTCAGAGTCAGCCAAACAAGGTATGTAAAAGACACAGTCAAGTGATAAAATCTCCAAGGCGAGCAAAGGGGTGGCATATAAGCAAGCAAGGCAGCTGATGAAATCAGAATTAGCAAGAAAGAAGCTCAGCAAAATCAGATCAGTATTCTTTGTGATCCTCAGAGTACAAGAAACAATATTGGGACCAGATGAAACCATGTATTTTCTTTTTAGAAGGTTGCTAAAGAGCCTAAAGTAGAGATGAGAAGGAAAGATGGGGAAGTGTGTACCAAAACCCACTGCCTGGTTTTTGGTAGCTGGAGGCCACACAGGTGGCTTCTGTGAGAAGCTGCTGGAAGCTTCCAGCCACGTGTGGCAGAGCCAATCCCTGATGGCTCTGAAGATGGACATGCTGCTGGCCAAGGCTAGGGCAATTAGAGAGGATGGTAACACCTCTGTGAGAAGAGATTTAAGAAGAAAATCAAAACAAATTGGACACAGTTTTTTCTAGACAGAGAAGAGGAGGAAGTGAGGACATGTGAAGGAAAACAACATGGGGACACCAAACTCAGTGGAGGAGGGGGAGAAGGGCTCCAGGTGACAGAGCAAAGACTCCTCTGCAGGCCATGGTGAGATCATGGTGGAGCAGCTGTGCCCCTGCAGCCAGGGGGATCCACAGGGATGCAGAGACCCATCCCCAGCCCGTGGGGATCCATAGGGATGCAGAGATCCACCCCCAGCCCGTGGGGATCCACAGGGATGCAGAGATCCACCCCCAGCCCGTGGGGATCCATAGGGATGCAGAGATCCACCCCCAGCCCGTGGGGATCCATAGGGATGCAGAGATCCACCCCCAGCCCGTGGGGATCCACAGGGATGCAGAGATCCACCCCCAGCCCGTGGGGATCCACAGGGATGCAGAGATCCACCCCCAGCCCGTGGGGATCCATAGGGATGCAGAGATCCACCCCCAGCCCGTGGGAAAGGTGCCCATACCAGAGCAGGTGGATGCCCAGAGGATGTTGTGGTCCAGTAGGAGACCCAGTGGAGAGAGGGGCCCTCCTTCCAAGCTGGAGCAGCCTGTCCTTGGAGTGTTTTCTCCCAGTCCTTAACTCATGAAGCCTTTGTTAAATTTTTTCTTCTCCTCTGCCCAGCTGTGGCAGGGGAATGAGTAACTTTCATAGTGCCTGGCATTTGGCCAGTGTCAAACTCTGACAGGAAGAAAGAAGATGCCTGCTTGGATTCCAACTCCCTTTGACCAAGAAATCTCTCCTAATCTCTGTTTGACCTTGGTGATTAAGACTAGGTTGAGGACCACAGCAGTAAGGGCTCACAGTATTAACTCCCTTACACTTAAAGGTAACTTTGGATAAGCTTGATAATGTGATGATAAGCTTGGTGATGTGGTAATGACTAATAAAGGGGAAGAACTCACAGTTTATGATATGTATACTTAATGTGAATTTAGTAAAGAGTTCTTTTGAAGTTTGAAACTGGCCTGGGTTTTTAGTCACAATACTGTACAGAATATGTATTGGTCCCTGAAAATAAATACCATTCAGAAAGATGTGCATTTCCTTGTTCCTCTTTCACTGCTGCAGAAGTATGAGGAGAAAATGGAGAGCACGTTCAGGATAACGCGGTCTTTTAAATATCATTACATCATAAAATCATTTGACATCAGGGATTACTACTAGCAATGACAAAGAAGGGGAAATCATCCAAATTAACATTACCACGTTGTTCTTATATCTTATAAGTGTCCTACTTTCTCTGTAGCAATTAAGAAAATTGTTTTATTGTTTTATTAAGAAATTCGCTCTATATTGCATCAGTGTTCAAAGAGCTCAATATGAGTTCCTTGATCTGTTGCTTATATCAGTCTGGAAACGATTATAACAAAAGACAGTGAGAATATATACACAAAGGTGCTGCTCAGAATGTAAGTTATGAAATTGCTCTGGCAGGTTCCCATTTTCCATCTTATGACTTCAGCACTCTTTTTGTGAAACTGGTTTGTGCTGTTAATCACAGTTTGATATGCACTGAAACTTTACTACAACTGCTTGGTGTTCCAAGCAGAGTGCCTGAGCTGGAGAGAGTGTACCACCCCAGGCTGTCACCACCGTGTGGGAAATGCCACACACAGATTCTCTAATAACACCTGATGAGATGCTCCAAGCATTTTAAAATAATGGCAGTTGCAAAAGACTTGTTTAATTTTAATAATTTTTTTCGTTTGTTTTGGAGAACAAACTCCAGCTTAATATTATTAAATATTTGTTAATATGGAAGAATAATCTCCTGAACTGTGAAAATAGAGACATCATGGTTAAAATGCCACTATAAATTAAAAAAGAAAAAAATATTTGTTTCCATACAACTAGAGAGTTTAATTAATGTTGTTTTGTAAGACAATATAATTCTAAAGCATCTATCAAAAAGCAAGTTGCTCAGATCCCTAACTTATTCAGATACTTATCTTGTGGAATTTCCTAAGTTGTCATTGCATTTTGGATGTGGATATGTGACAGTTTCAATGGGTATTTCACAGACATCTTTAGTAGTTACATCCTTTCTGATATCCAAAGGATTTTAAAAGCCTTATCTAGAAATACAGCAGCTTTCATAATTTTAAGAAGAAAATTTTCTGTCATAGTTTTAAATTAAGCAAATGACTTCTGGATAGTGAGAAAACTACAACATTACTCAGGAGTAGCTTTTTTAGCTTTTCCTTCCTTCTTGTCCCAATCCCTAGGTGTTGGTCTGTTTTCTCTTTCACATCCACTTCTCGAATCTCACCCAGACATCATATATATATATTTCTATGTATATATATATTTATATTTATTTCTATATAAGCTAAATAGTTAATTCTCATTGTTCCATTTCTAAAGAACAAAAAACACCTGTGCATCCTCACCATTAACATTATGTGGCTAACGAACCAAAACAAACCTTTTAACAGATTGAGCCTCTTTTTGTTCACCTTTTACAGGTCATGCAGTGAGGTATCCTCTCCTCTTTCTAAATATGCTCACTACCTTTGCCATATTTGCACATAGGTTTTGTTGCAACTCTTCCCCAAGTCATTCATCATAAATCAGCAGTTAAACCAGTGTTCTTTATCTTTTCCACAACCCATCCTTCCTCCAGGAAGATATTGTCTGTTAATGGGCCATTGAGCCCCACTGAATGACTGATAAAATTCCATCATCCCATTGAGCCCCACTGAATGACTGATAAAATTCCATCATCCCATTGAGTCCCACTGCACGACTGATAAAATTCCATCATTCCATTGGGAAATGCTCCAGCCAGGGGGAGGAGCCAAACCTTTCCTACCTAGATAAAAACTGAGATTTGGAACACCAAAGCAGCCCTTACCCACTGGATTCCAGAGGAGAGGAACTACCAGAACTTTCTACAGGATCACTACAACAAGACCACTTCATCTGGACTGTTACCACCACCCTAACTAGCAGGGTGTCAGGTTGTATTCTGACTCTGTCAGTGGTTTTTCTTTTATACTATTGCATGTATTTTATTTTTCTTTTTTTTTCTCCCCCTATTAAATTATATTTCTGACTTGGAGTCTCTCACTGGTTTTGTTTTCAAACCATTACACCAAGACATGGTGGGATGATTGGCACAACTGGAATGGTACAATGGATGGCTGCAAACCCTCCAGAAGAGACATGTGAGGAAGCAGAAGCAGCAGCAGCACTATTTCAGGCTGGAATTTCTCAACCACCTGTTGAGCTGAAGGATATGGCTCTGTGTTAGGCTGCAGGGAGCTGTTGGGAAATCTCTCTCCAGAGAACTAACAAGCAGACTCCATTAAGTGGAACATCTCTAAACGTTGTGCAAACAAATGTACAGGAAAATCTGGCGTTTGCTTTGGATGATGGAGCAGTGGCCCCTTGGTATGGTTGCACCACAGGACATAAAACCCTGAAATATTTTGAGGACAATAGTGGCCTGTGGATTTACTGCACACTGTCAGCAGATCTGTCTGGTGTTGCTTTAGGGAATCAAGGAAACAGAGGCAGAACAGAAAGCTCAAATTATGTTCTGAACTTCTGCCAGCTACTAATAAAGGTGAAGTTAAAAATGACAAGAATATGACTAAAACAATGTTGCTCTATTTTCGCTCCTCCTTTACACACCAAGAAGAAACTGTCTCCTTATAAATCTATTAATTACTGGAAACTGGGAAAAAATTCTTAAAATAGTGTCATTGTCCTTAGCAGAATACAATTTCTCTTCCAGCTTCCAAATCTTTTAGGATTACATCAGTGTTTCTCTTTAATGAGAGGAGAAGTGTACTTTTAAAGGAAAAGCTGGGATTCTCTATTGTCACATACACTGAAATTCACAAGTTTGAAATACCAGTTAGCATGCTGCATTCAAGAATTTGTGGCAGTTTCTATAGACATGGCATTAGCTGTGATGCTCTTGATACTTTAGAGAGTCCTAGATTTCAGTCACATTTATTTTTAGTGTCCTAGAATCCACCGATAACACAGTGCAGCAAAAATATTTTGATTTTCTTTCAGTCTGTTTCACATCCTTTCCAATGCTCACAGCATCCCCAAGATGGCACTATGCCATAGAAATATTAAGAGAGGACTCAGAAGTTGAAATTAAATAATGGGAAATAAAAGCCACTACAACTTTTTGGAGAACTGATAAAAATAGAATTGAATGAATAGAATTGAATTGAATATTTAAACCAGTGCATAGAATGCTAAAGCATTGCTAATATTTAATTAACAGTAATCATCAAAATGTATTTTTACTTAGAATTTTTTTCTGAATGTACTGTAGAAAGGTTTTTTATCATGATATATATATATTAAACTGTATACCAGTTTAATGATGGGAACTGGCAGTGCCAATCAATTCCTTTGTGTCATCAGTCTAATGGACTAATCAACGTTAAGTATTAATGTGATCAAAAATATATCTTTCTGGACAATTTTCTGGATGTCACACCATACATGTGCTGTCATGTGAAAAGGGGAGATTTCCTCAACTCTGCTAACAGCACAAGGGAGAGCCCTCAGCAGTTCTCCCCCTTTATCTGGGTGTGTTCCCTGCTGCCAGTGAGTGCCAGTGCCCAGGAAGGACTCACACTGACAGTTCACAGAATAACACTCTTTATTAAATCAAATTGTGACAGGTTAAGGTTTGAGGATTGTCGGTGATAGTGTCTGACTACAAAAATGTATTCAAAGCAATATATAGACAAGCTCTAATCCCCAACAAAAGTACTCAGTGCAAACAGTGTGATTCTCACTCAACAGGCATCCTTATAGGGGAGAAGACAGGTTCAGCCTGTCAGCTGATCCCAGGTTATGATGGAGTCTTCCTTAAATTTTACCTATTGTCCTCTTGTTTTCATTTGGTTTCTCTATGTTTAGGTGGAGCTTGAGTGACCCTAGTTATTGTAACCTTTTGTTCAGTAACCCTTTGTTACTGACAGGTATAAAATTCTCTCACTTTACTTTTAAAGATACAGTCAAAAATATCTACAGCACATGCCCAGTGAAGGATGGTTGGACCTTGGAGGTGGACTTACATTGGGCTGGAGGTGTGCATTAATATTGCAATTAGGTTATAATGAGCCAAGTTCATCTGAGGAGAGTGATTTTGCACCAGTTATCAGCAGGACATCTGCTCTCTCAGCTGGAAAGTGCTACAGAGTTCCTGCGAAGATTCAAACAGGGCCAGGGTGTCTCCACTCTGCTCCACCCACCATCCCATCCCCCTGAACAGGGTGCTATGGTTGCAGATTGTGGGTCTGTAGAATCATGGTGGGATACATGAGGGACTGGACTGTTAATGGTTAAGGACTCAAATAATCGACCACTTGGCTGCTCAGGTGTAAAGACCTGCATACTCATTCCCGAGGGTACAGCTGGGTGTTGGATTGGATAAGGGCAAATCCTGCAAGCTGGGATAGTGCTTCTTCTCATGCCAACATCCTCACACAAGTAGCTCAGCTGTGAAAACTCCCCTCTGGAGGAGTACCAGGATATTCACACACAGCATGAAAGATTCATCCCACTCATGGGCCATAATTAACCCAGCTTCACTGGTGTAGAGGCAGCTGTAAGGTCTTAGAAGGTGTCATCAGTGTCCCGTGATTACATTATCCAGTGTAAAACTCTGCCCCAGGGGAGGTACCTGAGCCTTCCCACCTGAACCTTGACTGTGCCCTGGGCTTCTCCCGCCAGATCCAGACTGCAACCATCACTTTGACAAGAGTGGTACCACTGAGAAGACACCAGAGGAAGAGGACCAGTGGGATGCTGTCAGGATCCATGTAGTGGTGATGTTTTCTACTTAATCTATTCCTGTCCCGCTGTCTCTCTTCCCTGACTCTCCCTTTTTGTAGTGGTTTCTGTTTCTCCCTCTCTACCTCACATTTACCAATGCATTCAGAGGGGCTAAATTATATCTTGATGCCATTTATGAATCATTTAAAATTTGTTTGTGGTCTGTAGGAAGGCATTCTTTTGTTAAAATTATTGCTACATGAACTAAGCCACAAGAAATGTGTTTATAGGATTCTGTGCTTTATTTTTAGACTGTCCACAAAATGACAAGCAAATGGATTAAAATGTGTCTTTCAAAACTGAAAAGTGATACGTAAGGACTTTAACAAGTGTGACAAAATGATCATTGTCTGCCCAGAATTGCTTATTTCAAGAATTACTGATGAAGATTTTAGAACAGGAGATGCATTCACAAATGCAGGTCATAAAAATGCAGATAAGCAGAGTAACAACAGCCGCCTGCTCTGTGAAACAAAAGCAGCACAACCTCACTCTTCTTATTCATTACAACTGGGTTCAGTGAGCTACTTAAGCAAGCGTGTAATTTAATTGCTTTCATTCATAGACATACCTACCTGTTTAAAATAAGATGCAGGCAGGGAAAAAATTGGTTAGATATCTCATTAAACTCGGTTTCCTAATCCTTGAGTGCTGTCCATTGCCTAGAAACATCTGGAAGTTCCCTAGAAAACCATTTGTAATCAGCATTCCTGGAAGTGTCCAAGGCCAGGTTAGACAGAGCTTGGAGCAACCTAATGGAAGATGTCCCTGCCTATGGCAGGGGACTGGAACAAGATGAACTTCCCTCCCAGTCAGTCTATGATTCTACCTCAGTGAGATAAAATACAAAATTTTATGAGTTCAGGAAATTTTGTAAGAATATAACTATCATAAAAGCAAAGGAACAGCAAATTGACAATGGTTTGGAGACAATTTCTCTCCCTTCTTTGGTTTTACTTCAGGAGAACCCAAAAGAAGCAGATAATTGCCCCCTACAATGACAAAACATCATCTGGAATTTGAATTATTCGCTCAGTGAAAGACTTTGTGGTAGAAACAGACAAGCAGAAAAAAAAAGATCAGCGTTTCACAACAGACAGCTCACTTGTAACCTTTGCTCAGTGATACTCCAGTGTTTGGTCCCAAACATTTCATCTGCCTGTTTGGAGGGTAAAGGAGATACTCAAATACAGCAACATGGTCCCTCATGTCATATATTTGTGTTATTTTAGGTAAAAGAAAGAGGGGTTACGTTAACAGTGTTTTCACTTGACTGGATCAGCTCAGAGCAGAGTTTCCTAAAAACTCCTGAGATATCCGTGTTCCATCCCCCCAGCATTGCCTGTCTTTATTTGGCCATGACATTTGTTGAGGAAATGCAGGAGAAAACGGACTGCCTTCTCTCTGCCTGTGAGTAGCCAACCTGTCTCCAGGCAGGACCGTGGTGCAGAGCCAGGACACAGGGCACAGGGCACAGGACACAGGACACAGGACACAGGACACAGGACACAGGACACAGGACACAGTCTGGCTGCTGCCACAGTGACCAGGACAGAACTCCCAACAGGCATGGCTCTCTGAGGTCTCTGCCATCAGGGCACAGAAAGCCCAGCTCCTCCCTTATATAAAAACAAATTATTCTGCTTTCTTACTATTTGTCTGTAATGGGAGTAGAGAGAAGGGATAGGAAGAAAGTGTCTCTTCTCTGGATGCAGTTTTTGCTCCATACCCATCATTGCCTCCCCCCAAAAAAATCATCTTGGAGAGGCCCCAGCCCGATTAAGGCTGGTCTTTATAAGATCACACAGCAGAATGACACAGGAAGAAACCCAAAATGGGCCAGGCTGGAAGGGCCCTCAGTGGCCCATCTGGTGCCACCTCCCTGCTCCAGCAGGGCTATCCCAGAGCACAGGGCACAGCAGTGTGTCCATGTGGCTCTGGAACATCCCCAGGGAGGAGAGTGCACAGCCCCTCTGTTTTCTACTCTGTTTTCTCACTTTTCTACTAGCTTTTTAAATTTTGCAAATATTGCAGTTAAAAGAGAGCTTTATGTGAGACTAGAAATCTTAGCTCAAAATATGATTTGCCATTTTAGTATTTTTTCCATTATAGCATGTCCTATCATCCATGAACTGTTTGAGATATTTTACTCATCAGTGTCAAAATTTCAAACCTATTCAATACAAGTTCCAATCAGCAAAGACACTCTGAAAAGACAACAAATAAGACTTTTAAATCATAATGGAGGATCTATTGAGTTTACTGATATTGTGGAAGAGCTTTACCAAGGAAATGAAAATAAAATATTTTAACTCCCATGTTAGGACATTACAGGAGTAGCTCCAATAATAGTGTCTCTGGGATAATACAAAGGTCTTTAAACAAAAGTTTAATTTATTGTGGAGAACTTAAAATATTAGGATCTAGGAAAAAATTCTTTCAGGTCTTTTCCCTTTTAGAATTACGTGAAAGTGAGTCCATTTCAACAAAATCAGAAATAAAGTTAATTCAGCTTCTTCCTAGTCAGAAAAAAAATTTCTATTTTCTAAAAAATACTATTTAAAAATAATGAAAAATAAATTTAAAAGAACTTTCTAATTTCTAAAATTTTATTTATCAAGATTTTTCCAAGTATTTTTATCTATTTGTAGCTGAATGCTGTTCATTTGCTGGAAACAACTGGAAATGTTTCCTTTCAAGTTTTTTAAGACAATTAAATGTTGAGAAAGAGATTAACCATCTCTAAATTGCTGTACAACCAGCAAAGTCATCTTCACGGAGCTGGTATATTCTTGTTCCACATATTCACACATCCAAAAGCAACTGGATGAATCAAAAAGTCTCTCCAGCAAGTCAATGAGACCAATGAGAGTTTTAGCAGCATTGTCTTCAAACTATTAAAGTTACTCAATGCTTCAGTGTTATAGAGAATGTTGCCTGATAGTGCTTGGGGGAAAACTGTGGGGGTTTTCCATGTGATCAGAATAGTAGAGAATCCTTCTGGAATGAAGCTCTCTGGAAGACAAAGATATCTTTATACTTCCAGATTAGCTGTGTGTTTAAGAGGAATGGGGGAAAGGAAATTATGGGAGCTCCTTTTTATGCTTATGACTTCTGATGCTTAAAATTTCAGGAATAAAACAATATATTTGAGTGGAGACTTCTTGAGTGGACCTTCTGTGGTAAGAGAAATGGAATAATCTTTGTTCCTCTATAGCATCAATTAAAGGAAAACAAAAAGTTCCTAGGCCCTCAAATGAAGTCAAGTTTAGCATTGAAAGAAAAAAGGCAGAACAAAAATTATCTAGTTTATATAAAAAATTTGGCCATCAGTAGGCAAATTTTATAGTAAACTTGAAAATTAGTTACCTGGTTTAGGGACAAAAAGATGGCTAAGGGGCTGGAGCATCCCTCCCACAAGGAGAGGCTGAGTGGCCTGGGACTGTTTAATCTGGAGAATAGAAGGCTCAGAGGAATATTTTTAATATATATGAAAACCTTATTGGATTTAAACCCATTAAATTTCGTCTCAACTTAAACCACATTTTTGCTGAAAAAGCAAACACCAAAACAGTGTTTTTAGGTTTTTTGGAAAACCCAAAAGCATGAAGCAGGTGTTTTGAAACCTACCCAACAGTTTTTAGAGTCTCCAGTCTGGGAGATATTAAAACAAATGTGACCCCAAGTGGATAAAATTCTGGACAACCAACCCTCACTTATCCTTCTTGAGCAGGAGGATGGGACCTGACAATATCCAGGTGTGCCTCCCAGTGTCACCAATTTAGCCTCATTCTCTTCCTCTACCACCATTTTGATGGATAACAATGGCTTCACTTCATAATCTTGCACAAATGAATGCAGAATTACTTCACTAATTTACATTTAACCTTCATAAGAATCAATTAGAAGGACATCTAAAAAGGATATTTTTTTTTTCTTGAGGAAAATATGAGTTTTAAGGCCTGGTAAATCTCTTTTTTTCAGCATCAGGAGTGGAAAAAAAACCATCCACAAATATTCCAGAAGAGATTTAATGCTTTGAAATACATCTTAGCTTTGAACTGTAGAGACGAGACTGACCAAATTTTGAGCACAACATGCTGTTAATCGCTGAACACTTGGGACTTTGTGCAGCAATGTGAGGTTTTTTGTTTTGTATTAAAGATGTGTCCAATAACCTAATGGACTGCATGTGTGAGTCTAGTACTAATTATAGATCAATAGAATTTTTCTTTAACACTCAATACTTCACTGAACTGCCTCTGTGATCTGCCAGTATGTCTACAGGAGCACTCTGTTTCTCCATTGTCCTGAATGAAAACTCAGCGCCTTGGAGACTGAATCTCTTTCTCTCAATCTTTCATCCCTCACATATGTGGGATGGACAAAGAAGCCTGTACAACAATAAATTATAAGTTTTTTTTCTTTGTTTTGAACAGTATCTTGTTGAAGGCCAACTCCTTGACTGCAATGCTGCTGTTGCTCTGAGAATTATCTGGGAAAATATATCAGTAATATAAGAAGGGACAGATTGACAGGAAAAGATGTAGAATTTGGAGAATATCAACATAAAATTGCAAAAATAGCTAAAGCCTTGTTATTAAAGGAAAAGAGCCTGAAGGAAAGAAATGGATGAAGGTGAATTAACCTATATCAGGTTAATTAACTAACATGGGGTTATTAACACCTGTGAGGTGGTCAGTCCCATGGCACAGCCTTGGCAAAAGGGCTGGATACCAACATGTCAGATAAGAATGCCAGTGACAGCAGTGTCTGATTTCAAAATGCAGAGAAGTCTGAAGAGGTCTTGTTCCTCGTTTATGAGGAATATGTGTAAATGGGAGGGGAAACTGAATCTTTTAGGCACTCCTTATAGAAGGGTATTGGGAACTCTGTCTATTGACATAGTGCATCTAGACTTTTTGTTTACCTGTTGTCTTGCTAAGAGTGATCACGATTGCAGAGTTCCTTGCTGCTGGTTAATGATATGTCTCTCCTAAATCAACAAACCACTTTAATTCTGATTTAGAGCAAACTGTGTGAACTGTCATTGCTGGGATGGATACGACACACAGAGCAACACGAAGCAAGAGGAAAAATGGCTTTTTTATTATGTCTGCGTGTTCTCTTTTATACATTCTTTAACATAGTGCACACTTCATTCACTGGTTACAATAATACAGCTCATCGTGTTCATTGGTACAAAGCAGTCAGCGTCACCATTTTTGGGCAGGCTTTTTACAAGAATTTTACAAACACATAATAATCCTGTTTTTCTGACTGCAGGTGTCCAGTGTTTATCTCTGTTCTCTCGGTTCCCATGTAAACACCTTTGTCTTCTTCCCTTCATGGGTAAACACGAATCCTATCAAGTCCTTCTTCTATCAGCTCACTCCTCTGGCTCACAGACCAGCTGTCAGCCCCTTCCACAGTGAACTAAGAAGCTTTTGCCTGTAGCAATAGCAAAGTCTTAATATTGACTGAAATTACGACACAGTTGGTAGAGAAAATATTTGTTAATACCATTCACATGAAAAGGCTTTTTTTCAGAAGAACACAACAGAAAACACAGGAGGAGGAGCTGCCTGTCCTTTATCCTCACTGTCAGAGTCTTGTAGCTCTGGCTTCTTTTCATACTCAAGAGACGAGGCACTATCAAGTCTCCCTGAGCAACCCTTCTGAAGTGTCCAGTTGTGATCATTCCTGCATGCCCAGTCATATGGAAACAAAAAGCAACTTCTGTCGGGTTTACAGACATGGGAAATTTAATTGACTTTCATTGTATATATTCTAAGAAAATCAGAACACTAGTATTACTCAAAAACTTTCTTCTCAACAGTCAATTCTCTCCTCGTTCTTCTGCCCTCCAGGTTGAATTGCAAGTGAGTTCTTGCTTCCAGATTTAATTTCCATCACTCAGCAATCTTCTGAGTATTGATGAAGGATTCTCATTCCTTGCTGAGTCTTAGGAACTCCTTTCCATTGCCCCTAAGGCCTGGATGACACTTGATGGTGATGCCTTGGGTTTTAGATTTATATTTTTCAGATTCTCTGCTGCTGGGTGTGCAACTCTCAAACTTCATATTAGGTGTTAGAAAATTCTCTTCACAGGGTGGTTACACAAAACAATCCCTTCCCACCTTGAGAATCAAGGACACCCATTACCCAAAACCCATAAACAATGTTGAAGGGAAGGGGACAAGCCAGGGGGCTGAGACTTCATGGCCTGGGGCTATAATTGGACTATTGACCCCAATATGCAGATGAACCAAAACTTATAAAGGTGTAAAAACTCGTGACCAGGATCCATCTTGGATTTGATTTGGGTGTAGCCCTGGCCAGTGTACCTTGCACTGCCCAAGGTGAATCCTTTCAATAAATAGCTATTTTATTCCTTTTGCTCTGCCTAGTCTCTGTTCCAGGTCAGTCTTTCCAGGCATCAGTGGTGACATGACAGCATTTCTTCTCATAGAATCTCATAATCATTAAGGTTGGAAAAGACTTCCAAGTTCATTGAGTCCAGCCTGTGAATGAACACCACCTTGCCAACTAAACCATAGCACTAAGTACCACATTCAGTCATTTCTTAAACACTTCCAGGGATAGTGACTCCACCACTCCACCACATTTGCTGCAATTTTTCATGCTCAGTTGCTCTTTCACCTGATCCAGTCACCCTACTCGACAGAACACATCATAAATCACAAAAAAAGCTTAATATACAGTCTACAAAAATGTATCATTTTTTATTACACATGGGGGAAAAAAAGTAAACAAACCAGATTTTCTTCCTATTGTCATTCTTTTCCACCTGCCCTTAACAAACGCAGCTCTGTGGCCAAAAGCTGGAGGGAATCTCCCATGGACCAGAAAACCCCAGGCTAGAACAAACATATCAGAGTTTCTTTCTTAAAGGCATTTACAGCATAATGGATATGTAGTTCCCTAAAGAATTTCCTTTCCCAGGCAGTTGAAAATCATAATGTAAAGTAATTTGAAAGGTTAATGATCAATTAGACCTGGGGGCAAACATTAACTAGAGGGTTTGAAGGAGTCTGTCCTTTGGGTTTTCACTTTTTTTTGAGATGCTCCATCAAGCCAAACGTTCAGACTTTAGCTGAAGTGAATCACTCATTCAGTGTTTCTTCTAACATGTAATTTTTTCCTTTGGGGGAAAAAAAAGGTAAGACAGCAGAAACAGATTTCCAACACTCAGAAAAAAAATAGTTACATGTATGAAAAATATCACCATAGGTGATGAACGTATTTTTTTTCCCTGCAAGAGTTTGATAAGGATAAAAATGTGAACTACAGTAGTCAGCAGAACCATGTCTGGCAATGCTATCATCTGTATTTACGTCATGGATTAGAGCTGTTTCTAAGTGAAAACTTCAGTGTGGTTTATACATAACATTCTTCATCTATCACCCAGTTTTTATTCAGTTTTCTTTAACACAAAGGAAAATTTTCATCACTTCTATTTTCTAGAAAAGCCTTGGCATTCTGAAAGGAACCATGGATAGAGGAACAGCCTAACAAACCCCACTGTGTGATCCCTGTGCATTTCCTGTATTGAAAATGTCTGCTTCCTTAACTACTGGGAAAAAATCATGACTCTGCTGTGCTGAATGCACAGGCAAGGATCCATCTTCCTAAGATGTCCAGAAAGACTTACTTACTTATAGAGGATGTGGTCAATAAATAATAAATTTTTTAGGTTGAAAAAGACCTTTAGGACCATCAAGTCCAACCATTCCCCCAACTCTATTGTCTCTTTATTCTATTATTTCTATAATCCTGTAGAGTAGAAGAACAGAACTTGTTGTAGAGTAGAAGAATAGAATTTGATGTAAACCGTGATATAAAGAAGAGCAATTTAAAATTAGATTTATATCCATCAGAAATGCAGTATCTCATTCCTTGTTTCTTGTGTTTTTATGAGAATAATTGTAGCTACACTAATATTTTGAGCTGATTTTGAAGAGAGTCTCTACCACCATGACGGAACAAGAAATCTGCTCTGTACAGCTCAGTCTGCTTAGGATAAAACTACAGCATGAAATGCTGTGTTTTAGGGAAATGCTGAATGGGATTAATTAGAGTTATTTTAGGTAACAGAAGCAGTTTACATGTCGAGCATAGAGTTCAGAAGACTAATATGCACATTATCCTCCATCAGTCTGTTAAACTGCCATAAGCACTGGTATGTATTAAAATAAATTTTAAAAATAGCAAATGAGTTCATGCTGAGATCCATGCTCCGAAGTAATGCTTGCAAAACTCAGGGGGTAGACTGCAGTATGGCTATGACTTTGTATTCATAAAGCATCCTAAAAAATTCTTGGAAGGTATTTTTTTTCTTCTGAGTCCTGCTGGTTAACTGTTAAGCTTCACTGGCTTCATCTGGTTTTCATAAAGCATTACCTTAAGGACACTGAACAGCTGAGATTATATGGTATATATAAGTTCCCCACACTGCAGTATTCTGTGAGAGAATTAATGTGATTTATAGTGGGCTATGGAAAAAGTCCGGATGAATAACCATAAAAATCCCAGGGTTAGGATGCTCATCTGTTACCATACTGGACCTTATTGTAATGCAGTGAAGAATACAATTAATTCAAAAGCCTTTGACTGCTTTCCATGCACTAGAGTCTTGAGTCTATTAAGCCTACATAAGTATCGGTCATTTATTAGGAATGAATTTCAAAATTGTACAAATCCATTTTTTATACAAATAGCAGAAGGCACCAGACCAGATTAATGACTAAAGAATTGCCTGCCAAATTTCTTATTTAATTAAAACTTTGTCTTTTCCGCTCCAAAAGTAAGAAGAAAACTACTGGAAATGG
The DNA here is from genome assembly GCA_037013685.1 of Acridotheres tristis. Lineage (NCBI taxonomy): Eukaryota > Metazoa > Chordata > Aves > Passeriformes > Sturnidae > Acridotheres > Acridotheres tristis. The sequence continues at coordinate 25,842,612 of CM072895.1, forward strand.
CTTAAAATCTGTTTTTCGTATTATATAAAAATAGTTGGGCTTTATTAATAATAAAGTTCTTCTGGTTTTTGTATGAATTAGTCTAAAAAGTAGATTGTGCAATAGAATTTAAGACTCAAACTCCACCACAGAAAAAATCATCCACTCACTAAAAAATAAATTCTGTGAATTATTTTTACATCACATCCTTTCTAGCATATAGTCCAAATCCACTGTGCTAGAACTTAGAATTTTCTTTTCCAATTCTTCTAATGAACCCTTGACACAGTCCTGGCAGTCCCAGGCAACCTATTCCCAAGAAGATGAGTAATAGAAAGTGTTATTCATTCTTTGAAGTTCAACATACTTTGACAAGGAAAATAAAGTACTAGTAAGATTTCCTAATGGCAGGAGAGCAACAAAGTTATTTCAAATTAAAGATATTTCACAAACGCAGAACAGAAAAATCAGTATTTCTCACATTAAATCTGATTTTTGTTTGTTTTTGCCCTCTTCCCGTCTAAAAACATCCTGCAAATGTTCACCTGGAACCTAAGGGCTTCCACAAATTATATTTTTTTTTCATCCTGGTGTGTCTACACAAGGGTGTCTTTCAGTTCCAAGGAAAGCATCACCCAGGAGGAGTCAACACATTCCAGCTTTGGCATTCGAAGGTCATGCCAATCATTTGATGTTAAATCTCTCTCCTCAGATCCCTGTATGGTTTGTCTCGCCTTGTCTAGGGACTTGTGAATATATTTTGTTGTTCAATAAGACACAATACTAGAAGAGCTACAACCACAGCCCTAAAAGAGTGTCTCAGTAAAATCTGTCTAGCTGGAATGTTAATAACTAACAGTACTACAAGATAAAACTCTCCACTGTCTCAATGAGCTACTTGGGTAGCTGGTCTCACCTTCCTCAAGAGCAGACACAGACTTAGAATCAGTCTTAGACTTTTCTGAGTACAAGCTACCTCTGTCTCCAAATATCACAATGCAACAGCCTCTGTGAGCTTAACACTACATGAATTATTTTTTCAGGGTTGGTAGACAGTGAGCTGCTTAAAGTGATGAGCAGTCATTTTCTACAAACTAGGTGATTTTTAATCTTTTAATCTAAAAAGGCATAAAATGAGCTAAAGAAATATGCCGGGGGAAAAAAGTGCTTTCTGTATATTTCTCCTAATTTTTTATCTTTCCTGATGAGTAGCCTGCACTCTTGAGGCACCTTCCTTGTCTCAGAGTCAGTGGTACTCAACTGCAGCATCAACTACTCATCTTCCACCTCTGCTCACTGCCAAGCTTTGACAAATATCTCCAAAGCTCCCTTTGGGCATCAAATTCTGGATTTTTAGATTGATTCATTATAAATGTTTCCAAATTATCAGGTCTCAAGCCAGAAGTATTTTTTATGACCTTTTTGTATTAATTCCATCCAGGAATCATTTTCTGCCACCTGTTTTTACACTCCTATACCTTCTATGATTTAATTTCAGTTATTCTGGTATATCACTCTTATATATCAGGGAAAAACATGCCAGCTTAGAGGCATCATGACACAAACCACCCAAAACACCTCTGCCTCTGAAACCATATTTGATGTGGTGATTATCCCATTTCATTAGACCACCGTTGTCTCCATCACCTCTTTTCCCTGTTTTCAGATAATCCTGCAATCTCTGATGCTGGAAGGGGCCACAGAAGGTCTCTGCTGCAGTTCAGATGTGGTTGCTCAAGGTTTTGTCCAGTCAGGGCTGAAAAACCTCTAAGGATGGAGACAGCACAGACTCTGTGCAATCTGTTCTGCAATTTGCCTGTCCTATTTTCAAGCACCGTGCCTCTGGAAAAACACAAAGCTGCTGCTTGCAGGATGCACAGAAATGGTAACAGAGCAGCAGTGGAAGAATGTAAGGGCAAAAGTAATCACACTACAATTCCCAGAAATTTATCTATGGAAATATGCAGGGATTTGTTGAAAATGACTAGAGATGGAAAGAGAACCTCTTTCAATGTCTGTTTTTCCTGCCATTTCCAACAATTTACATTTTCATAACATATTTTGAGGACAGCACAACAAGAAACACCCCCTGAGCTACAAGAGGTCAAGGCATGGCTTTAATGGAAACCACCCCAACTATTTTAAAACACATTACATGGCAATTTCAAAAATTATGTGGCCAAGACAATCTCTAATTGCTGCCTCCTAATATATTCCCTGTTTGCATTTTGCCTGCCATTACTTGTCTACACAATATGCTTTACTAGAGATGCTAAATGGTTTTTAAAAATTGATTAAAGTTGACTTAGCTTCCTGTGTCTGCTTGCTCATTCATACATTGGAAAATGAATCATCACTGATTTAACATGTAGGAATTTCATAACAAGATGCAGTAAAACTTGCATGCTGGATTAATTATACATCTCTTTGCTAGCAAAATATTTAGTCATATGCTGCTGCTATTTAGCTCAGTGACTTTTCTATTCAGGATAAGCTCCATGTATTACTAAGATTTGGCATAAATGTTACAATAGTTAGTACCACAGGTAAACAAGCATTAATGTTTTTTTTTGCTATCACTTTTCAAGAGGTAAGTTAGTAATTAAATAGTGAGTTAATGTTGCTTGTTAATGAGTCTTAGAAGAATTTCATTTTTATTTCATTTAGAAATACTGACTCTGAATTCTTGGTGCTTTAAAAATACAAAATCTATAAGCTGTGTACTTTTGTAGTGGGAAAAAATGAACTGGGGGCAATTTGAAAAGGAAGCTCAAAGAATCTTTTTATATACATGCATTTAAAATTTATATATATCTATATCTATACACCAAATATAGTAGCATGATAACTAAATATATATCTCAGGCTGTTTACTTTCTGCAAGATTAACAGAGACAGCTTGGGTTTTGAAAACAACTAAATAACTGCTTGCTGTAAATTTCACATTAACTGTGTATTTTTCTTTTTAATAAATATTTCTAAAAACCACTGCAGCTTTGAAAAGTGCAAAATTGAGTGTGACTGGAGAACTGTTTTGACTTGCCTGCTAAGAATGTCAATAGTTATGTGAAAGCATATTGCATTTGTAAATACTGAGAAGTATGCTAGACAGAGCTTGAACTAAATGACCTGAGAGAGCAGTATTAATTAATTAGTACCAGTTGATATATAGTCTGTGTAGGGCTGCTCTAAGCTCTTAGTGCATTGCATCCCTAATTTTGTATATTATGTAAGATGCATAAACCTTCATTGAGAACATAAGCAAAAATATGTGGATGTATTTTTATACACCAGACAAAAAAAAAAAAAACCCTACATCACACAAAGGTCTGTTTTTAAAAGAATAGAGATTTCCTTTCCCCAGCCAAAAAAGAAATCTCTATTCAGGCTCACACTTTCAAGGCCACCTACATTCAGAAGAGAACAAAACCTGTGCCACATACATAGACATTAGGGAAGCTTTTAAAAAAAGCTGGGAGCATATGCTCAACTCTAACCTTCATATCCTAAACTGAAAACTTCATGTCTTAGACACCTCTCTCTCTCATTGAGTTTATTCAGACTGAAGTTATCAAAGAAAGGTTTCCTAATAGAGAGATTTTAACTGCTGAAGCATTTCCCAAAGGAAGTAACAAAAGTCTGGTACTAAAGCTACTGGAAATCAGCCATGATAAAATCCTGGCACATATAATTTAAGGGAGACTGCTACACTGGCTCTCAAGGGACCATCAGTTCTGTTAAACAACTGCACTCTGTGGATAGACAGGACACAAATTACTGGAATTAGCTGAGGGAAAGGGACTTCTCTTTTGGACAGAGACGAGAATTTGAGACCTCTGAAGAATCACAGAATCACAGAATATTCTGAGCTGAGAGGGACCCACAAGGATCTTCAAGTGAGACTCAAGATTGACTCCACAACCTTGGTGTTGTCAGCACCCTGCTCTGACTAACTGAACTACTGTGCCACTATGTTAGAGGCATGTAAAATTCTGTCAGTTATTATAACATCTTCTGACATTTTGGAGCTTCAAAGCTATCATTGCATCACAGTGAGGAAAAGACCAGACATGTTTCTTAAGTTTTTCTGCAAATTCTTTGCACACACCCACACACACATATATATACATACACTGTGTGATCTACATGGTCATACAGCATATATACATACATAAAATTCAGCTTGTCATGAAGTCAGAATCTACTGAAAGCAATGAGGACTTGTTGCTATGGAATTCTACATCCTGAAAGAACCTCTTTGTTGAGCCAAATGATTTGTAAATATGCCTCTGGTTTGGTGCTTTCACCTATACCATCTAGTGCACATAGCCTTGTACCAGAAGAGAAAACAGGACAAATCATTTTTATCCCATCTTTAAAAGACCCAAATCCCTGGCTGGGTAGAATTTATACTAAAACTAGTAGGGAAAACCTGTTTTATCATTTGATTTCTGCATTGTTAAGTTATTAACCATCATCTCAGCTTTCTCTCTCTGAAAATGGGCATTGGGTTAACTTTGTTAATCCTTGTTTAAATTGTAAATTCATATTTCTTTATAAGACAGGAAAGAAAAAAGGTCAGGGTCTAATTAATCGAAGTGACATCCAGCTTGTATCTATCTTTTCAAAAGAAAGTATCAGTTTTCCCCAAACAAGAAAAGAAAGAATGTTTAATCCTAATGACATCCAAGTTTCAGCTATACTTTTCTGGATTGTGGTGCCTAACAGAGATAGATGATGTTATTTTACCTTCTAATGGAAAACTGCAGAAAGATAAACGGTAATTGGGAAAATAAAATTCTTTTCAGGAAGCTATGAATTTAACTCTCTTTAAAGTATAGATAGTTCTCTTAGTAAGGCCTTAAGAGAAGTGATCATGTTTTCTGCTGCACTGACAATGAAAGGTAATCCAAGGAGTTTATATTTTAGCAAATCATTAATTACATAGTTCAATACCTTAAAGTGTATAGTAAACAGAGAAGATGAGCCAAATAACCCAAATTTGTCACTGCATTGTTGCATTGGGAAGCTGATGGGTTTCTTTACCCCAGAAGAGATTAATGTGTTTTTTTTTCAGGTGTTTGTTGTGAAGCTGTGGTATCTTAGATCAATAGCAAGCACACAAATTTAGGGGTATTCAATAGATTTTCCCCTCAATTCAAGTGCAGGAAACGAAATATTCATGAAGCATGCTTTTACAAGTGTAACAATTCAGTAACATAGGAAAAGGAACCATAGAATCACAGAATATCATGAGCTAGAGTGACCCACTAATAACAGTAAAAAACACTACAAGGGGACAGCAGAGTGATTAAATCGAAGATCTAAATCAAAGATGACTATACTGAGATGATTTGTGTTAAAATATAATGGGATGAAACTGAAAAACGACAGAATTATTTTGTAGGTCTGATTGAAGTCCAGATGGGTGTGCAGAAACAAACCCAGGTAAGCTGCTCTCCCTATTTCCTCAACCTGTGCAATTGAAAGGATCTAGTTTTGGGATCATGGGGACAAGGTGGAATGGCTACCACTATCAGAGCATTGCAATGGAGAGATACAGGCTCTGTAGGAATGAGAGGATGCAAAGAGGGGAATGGGCCCTGCCCTTCATGTGAGAAAACATCTAGGGTGCATGAAGCTGTGCCAGAGCATGGATGAGGAGACAAGGGAGAGTTTATGGGCTAGGATTAGAGGAGACAGGTAAAGATCTGCTCTAGGCTGCTCGACTGGAAAGTACAAGTGGATGAGGACTTCTATAGACTGATAGGAGCAGCTCTGGTCCTCATGGGGTTTTTCAACCACCCTGATATCCACTGGAGAGAGAGAATAGCAGGGCATAAGCAATCCAGAAGATTCCTGGAGACCATCAAAGACAATTTCCTCACCCAAATGGTAGAGTAGACAATAAGGAGATATACTGTGTGGCACCTCATATGCACCAACAATGAGAACCTTCTTTGGTGAAGGTCAAAGGTGTTATTGGCTGCAGTGGCCATGAGATGGCAAAGTGAAGAATAATTAAGAGGAGAAAGAAGCCTCCCTACAGGCTGTACAGTTATTGGGTAAGACATTAGAAGTGCTGATCTATCAGTAATGATGTTTTCTTGTTTTGATTGCTTTGCTCATCCTGCCAATTCCATGGCAAATGAGTGCCACAGTGTTGGCTAACACAAACCTCTCTTGCACATTCCCATGTAGTTGCAGTCCTCTTTGAAACAGAAATCTCTGTTTCTGAAAGTCAGTGGCCCACATGCCCATTTTAGATGTGACTAGTGGTTGTAGACAGAAGCAGCAACATCTTCAATAGTCCACAGAAAACCATTTCCATCCACAGTAAAGAAACAGTTCCTTGCAGGACCAACATGTGGATTCTGCAACATCTGTCGATGGATATTATCTTCCATTTTCTTGCCAAATCCAAGAACAGAAAGAGAATAAGCCCAGGATCTGGATAGAAGGATGAGAAACTGCTCACCACAGTCCTACAGATGTGGGTTGCAGGTAGCAAAAGGGATAAAGAAGATGTTGGCAAACATGTATTGAGAATAGAAGCAGGGTTTGTCAAGGTGAGCCTGGGAGCCCCATAGACAAGGTGAGCCACCATAAACTTATATGCACAGGGACAATGGAATATAAGAGATAAGTTTTAAAATACACTTTAAAAATCTCTTTATGTTTGGCAGGTAATGATTTTTTGGCAATTTGGCTGGAAATCGTGCTTTGCCTCCTCCCAACCTTTGGCACATTGTGTGTACTCATGTCTCCATGTCACTGAAATGCAACAGTCAGGGACCTCTCATTTAATATATAAATGTTGTTATATTTTTAAAGGGAAAAGTAGCTTAAATATGTCCATTTTTCAGTTGTAGAGATGTTCTCTGCAGCATAGAAAAGGTAGATAAGGTAAAGTATAAGCAAAACACAAAAATTGAGTCATATCCATATTAAAGGAATATCTTTGATGCCTTTAATTCTTCAAATTGATAATCCAGAAACAAAAGAAAGTACTAGCAAAATCTCAAGACATTAAATGTACAGTGCAAACAGACTAGTCTGACCTCTTTATAAATCACAAGAAATAAGAGACTTCATGCCTAAATTAGCTACAACATTGTTTAATTCCAGTAAGCCATGGGTGAATTTTAATTTACAACATGTCTAAATATGACTGAGAATTATTGGAAAGCCCTAATGTTTCAAATATTTTTCAACTTCCTTTTTGGAAAGCCAAACTCTAAAGTTCATGGAGAAGATGAGAGCTTGCAAAAATCCAAGGTTTAAAAATAACCATTTTAAAATTTCTAGTTATTCACAATTAATTGATGCTTTCAAAGCCTGAATAATTTATAATGATAGCAATCAAAAGCAGCTGAAATGAAGTTTTGTGATTAGGAAAACAGTGGCATGTTGATGGTATTGTACATTTGTTTATGGCTTTTTTTTTGTAATAGCCAGAAATTTGGTCTGACAACCAATTCTTCCCAGAGAAGCTGTGGCTTCTCCTTCCCCAGAAGTGTTCAAGGCCAGGTTTGGATGGGGCTTGGAACAACCTGGTCTAGTAGAAAGTTTATATAGGCTTTAATGCAACAAGATAATCTGTGAGTTCTGACTCCACAAGTTCTTGACAGCACAAGTAGTTTATACCCTAAGGTGGATGTCTGGGTCCACTTGAACCTCTAGAAATTTGCTTTGGGAATAGCAAACCCAAATCTCCACTCTTTCCTGTGGATATAGCTCGAGTCAGATCACCCAGTTATCCTTAGTATTCTCTTTTCCTATTGTTACTATTTCAGGTTTAACTTTGGGTAGCAAAAAAAGCAACCTGAGGTCAACAGCAGACCCTGGACACAGATGAGCAGAAGACCACGGAAAAACATGTAGGTATGATTATTAGACAGAAACTGTTTTAGCTCGAGTGCTTTTCTAAAGGATTTCAGTGAGGACACGACAGGCTGAACTGGACTAGAAACCAACCAGAACCATTATCCACCAGAAGTGGACCCTCTGGTTTAAATTGGAGGTGCAGTGTCATCTGTTGCCAGGTTTATTTTGAGGATTCACTGAGTTGCCTCAGGGCCTTTTCTCCTTTTAAGAATATATAGTTCTGTAATCAGTTTTTTGTGCATTTGAACCACTGAACAGATGCACAGACTGTCCTGGCTCCAGATCTTATCATTAAGTGCCCCTCTCCCATAAAGAGAGGACAAGCACCTTATTTCAGCCTGCATTAGTGACCATGCCACAGTCATTACTTGCCCCAGTTTGTCAGCAGTCCAGATGATTCCATTCTGACTTGCTACTCTTCCCCATTTAGGTTTGGATAAGTTTCCTTCACTTTTCTAATTCAAAATGAATTATGCTGAGAGTAGTATATATATGTTAACAAAATATTGTATACGGGAATTAGAGGTAAGCCTAATGCCAAATTCTGGCTATAATTCTTCAGTACTGCATAGTAGATGATATTCAGTCTCCAGCCATTTAATATGCTGCCTGATTTACTTTTGTTCACTGTTTAGGATAAAGAAAAAAGCATCTTTAATGGAAAGTGGATCGAGAAAACAATTCCAAATTTATAACTTTAAAAATGTACTATTCAGCCTTCAGTATGTCAGTTGCAGTAGAAAAGAATTAGCAATTTTAGCTCTTGAAGGTGTATTTTCATGTGGTTAGATACTGTATTCTATAAGGTAGCAACACGGGACATGAAAGTTGGAGATGAAGGTAGAATAAGAATTCTACAATTCATAGAAATACAAAGTTTGTTAAAATCCCTTCAGTACACTATCAATAAGAATGTCAATGATGAGCAGCACTGCCATATACTGGTCTAGAAAAAATAACTAGACCTCAGTTCTATGTGGAAGAAGTAACAATTTATAAACTCAGCCCGTGAAAAGCAGAAAATAAGCCATCTACTCAACCTACAATGCTCATATTCCTTTAGCTGAGCCATGTGGTTTTTAGAAAATCATTTTTCTGTACAATATTAAAACCCCCCAAACATTAGAAGTGGTACTGCTAATACTTTATCTCTGAGTCATTTTGTCATCATACTCCAAAAGGAAAAAGCCCTCTGTCAGAGAAAGGAGCATCAAGGGCTATTGCTCCATTTTAGATGTTTTCAGCCACAAATAGTTGAATTTTGTACCTAACGGGTGACTAAAGGGCTGATGCAGCTCTTGCACTGGGAGGGAGAGGACAAAATTAACAGTAATGAAGAAGTTTTGACCATTTGACCATTCATCTTGCATGGGCACATACCTAGAATTAGAGGTTTTCCTTGTTCAACATTTTTAACATGAATATTTCTGTCTATAATCCTGAAGCAGAACACACACCGAATGAATTTTTTAAAAGTCAAATATGGATCTAAACTTTTTCGTCTCAGATATATTATTAGATGAACAAGTTCAAATTTTAGAATTTCCTTATAGAACTCTTCAGGCTGAGTAAAGCAACCCAAACAGGTCTGAAAGCACTGACATATTGCACTATAGGTTGATATATTCTTGTTAAAAAGCAGCTATGGATTGCTCAAAGGAAAATTTATATTTCAAGCAGTGGAATACAGAGACATCATAAAGTTTTTAATAGAATTACTGGATGCCTTGTAATTTGGCAGTTTGGAGTTATAGTCAAAGGAAATAATAATTTTTCTAAAGATTTAAAAGTAGAATAGATAGTAGAACATATCTTTCAAGTGCATGAGGGCCTCAGCTATTGAAACCAACATCTGCATTGGGACCTTCATGTAGGTGTCAAAACCTTTGCTGGTTTTGGTTTTATGTCTGAAATCAAAGTCAGCTACTAAGGCCCCAGTAGTTTAAATTGCACAGGCACATCTAAACTGACAATTATGAACATTCTTGTAACTTTAATGGGGGCATCAGTAAACTGAATGATAATGAAAAATTAACTATTTATTAGTCTAACTTCAGATTAAAAGCACTATCTCAGCTGCGGAAAACATTAGAGACTTTTGGTCCTGAGCCTTTTCTTTCTTAACAGAGTTCAAAATTTAATCCAGTTGAGGGCACTTTGTTCAGGTGGATAGAGGAGACTGAGACCTCATTAGTTCTTCAACATTCTCCCAAGAGGCAGCACAGGGGCAACTCTGATCTCTGCTCTTTGTGACAAGGGACAGGACACAAGGAAATGCCAGGAGTCAGGGGAGGTTTAGTCTGGATATCAGGGAAAGGTTCTTCCCCCAGAGGGTGGTGGGGCACTGACCAGGCTCCCCAGGGAATGGGCACAGCCCCAAGGCTGCCAGAACTTCAGAAGTGTTTCAACAATGCTCTCAGGCATAGGATGGGATTGTTGGGATGTCCCATGCAGGGCCAGGAGTTGAACTGCATGCTCCTTGAGGTTCCCTTCCAACTCAGCATGTTCTGTGATTCCATGAGAACTATTTATGACCGTTTGGTCATTTGAGCTGTTACTCTACTTGTCAATATCTCCTGCACTCTCTTATCTCTTTTTTATCTCTTCTCTCTCTTTCATTCCCTTTTTCTTGTCTACTTCAGTAATGACCATAATCTGGAAACAACAGAATTAAAGCCATATTTTTGACCACTGTAAGTTTAAAAAGAAATTCTTGTGAAAGTTATTTTTCTTCTGCAGGTGGGCTCTCACCTGAGGGGACAGAGGAGAAAAACCCCCCTGCCCTGCTGCCCATGCTGGGGCATCAGCCCATCACACAGGGGTTCAGGGCTGTGTGAGCACACATTGCTAACTCGTGTCCAGGTTTTGTCCTCCCGTATCTGCAAGTGCTTCTCCTCAGAGCAATGGCTTAATCGAGTAATTTACTAAAGAACTAAATCACAACAAGAATCAGAACATTTGTCATTACGTGATGTCTTTCCCAGGCATTGAAGTGCTGGAGAAGTTGGTGGAAGCTCTACCCTTGCAGGTTGGTCAGGTTATTAAGTTAGTACAAAGCAGCTGCAGTTTCCTTTCCTTAGACTTTCTGATGTTTCTGTGACATAGCCATTGATATTATGATATTAGCCTAAATATCCACAATATATCCTTTGGACAAATCTGCACTCAGTCTGTACCTTAAGAATCGATGTTAGCTCTAACTAGAGACCAAATCAAACATGGACAGCTTCCAGGAAAGCTATTTCCTGTTTCCATATAAAGGACATTATTTACAGCTCCCACATGTAATACGCAATTAGAGTAGTAAATCTATTTATTCACAGAAAGAATAATGAGTGCCAAGTAAATAGGAAAACTTAGAGGCAAGTATTATAAGCACATTACTTTTGCTTGGAACACTATTAGCTATTAACAAGCATGTTCTAACAAACTAAAAAAATGTACAGAGGCTTAAGTGCTAAATCTGCATAAAAATAACTGATTTTTTAGCCTGTTTGTGTTCCCTTCTGTTTTAGTTTATGGGACTTTCAAAGGATGGAATGATGTATTGCTGCCCTTTGTTAACACCACATTTTGTTTCCAGGTGTAACTGTTTCCTTTCTTCCTCTCACCCAGTCTCAACTTTGTCCATTCTTATCTTAGAAACAAAATCATGGAATATTTGAGAATGGGAGAAATCTTTTTTGGAGATCATCCAGTTCAACATCTTTGAATAAGCATGTTGCTCAGGGCCTTGGCCTGAAAAAAAATTAAAGGAAATCTGACCTACAAAAATCACAAGAATTATTCTACATTGTCCCCCTCCTCCCTCTGTTGTTTTGGGGGAAGATGCTGAAAACAAGAGATGGTAAATACTGTGAGGTCTACCCATACTTCAGAACATGTTATTTCTAGATTTTCCTATTTCATTCTAAGAGCAGGGAGAAGCCATCATAACCACGGTTGGCAAAAATGGTCTCTACAGAATTCAATTGCTTTTGCTTTTTTAGGTTTTTTTTGGGAGTGAATAAACAAACTAAGCTTTATAAAGCTAAACTGCTAACATACCTGAACTTTGTCCTGTCTCTTAGTAAGACTGAAATGTGTACAAAGGGCTCTTTCAAATCTGCTTGTCTGCAAATACCATGTTGTAGGTTTTCCACTGCAGTTTTCAGGCCAGTCAAGAAATCAAAAAAGCACTGTGAAAGCCAATAAATTATTCTACCCCTTCTGTATTAGAGCAACATGTTTGTTTGATCTTGATTGAAAGAAAGACATTCAATATAATAATTCAGAAGCAGCTCAATGTTGTCCATAAGGGAGAAGTCCCTGAGCTCAGGGAATCAAGTGTATCAGATCTTTTTCTTGGTGACTGAGAAAGGGTAATGATGCCTTTGTTATCAAGTCCAGTGTTCTTAGCAGAGTCCAGCTTTATTCTATGTAGTATTTATATGTTATTTCAGAGAGAAAGAGCAAGACAATAGAATGATTTTTTTCAAGATCTATAATTTCTTACCTTTCCTATTCCCTCCTTCCCTTTTAATTACCATTATTTGTGCCTTATCTCAGAATATCTTTAAAAAAATGTCTGAAGATTAAGTCTAATAAAGTTGATTTTGCATCAAAGAACACAGTCCATTCATTATGTTTCATAATCCTTTGCTCTCCAAACATTTCTGGCTGTTGTTGCTTAATTTTAACTTTAATAATCGGAGATCCCATAATGACTTCTTTTTTTTTTTTTCACTTTAGAGTTGAAATAAACAATGGTATTAATTGAACGGTATCAAATTCGGAATTAAATAAAGCCAAACCCGCTCTGATTGTTTGAATGGCTTTAGCTTTCCAGTTTAGTTAAGAAAAGTGAAGGTAAATCATACTCAAAATGAGAGGAAATTATGTGTTTTGATAGTGAGCCTCCACAAATGTTTGTTATGTTTGTTATGCATATTTTTCACAAGCAACAAAGCTCTCTAGAGTTCAGGGATTGCAATCATCATGTGTGACACAAAACCCATTAATTAGCCATTAACTCCTAGTGTAAAGATAATATATTTCTCCCTTATAAACTTCTGAAGAAAATTAAAATGCAGCTGTGGAACAAACAGCAGATACTCAAGATTACAGCTATTTATTTCCTAAGTTACATAAATGAGAGATTCTTAAAACATTCTGGCAATTATACCATATTCCAAGGTGATGTCAGCAAAAGCATCTTGTGACTGGAGATGTGATGCAGGTTCTTTAAACTGCCATTGCCAGCACCAATATGTTACATTGTTAAAGAGGACAATTTAAATTCAACAGAAAAACACAATTTAAAAAAGCAATGGTAAGTCTGTCTTACGGAAATCCAGAAAAACTGATGTAACTAAACTTGGCTGAAAGAAAAACAGGTATGAAACAAACTAAGGAGAGATCTCAAAAAATCATTATGCTGCATCCTTGTCCCAAAGTAGGACTTGTATATAAAATGCAGTTAATATTTTTGGTCCCTATTTAATACAAAAAAAGGAGAAAAGATGCTATAAAAAATTTTCAAGTAGTAAAGAGGCCTAATCAATAAAGTCTGTCACCCTAGCACAGCATGTAATTTTTCATCTATTTAATAATGCAGTGCTATAATATATCAAAAACAAAAGTAGAAAACCCAATCTTAAATTGAGTATCATGACAAACCCACTAAAATATTAAATTTCCTGTGGGTTTGGGCACTATCTTATCAAAACCTGAACAGAATACCAGTTCCAAATATCTTGCATAACAATGGACATTATTTCTGTAGAGATTTATTTATATGGCTCTAATGCCATGGGTTTACTTACACTCTAATAAAATATCTGCTTCAGATATATGTGAATTGTTAGGGTGCAAAGTTGAACTCTTGAGAATTCTCCAGGCACTTGTTGCTGTTTTTATTACAAGTCTATCAGCTATCTCTGCCTTCTCCACTGCATCCTGTTCCATTCATTAAAATGCTCAGCGGCAGAGACACCATGCCATTCATTCTATTTACACTGGGACCAGACTGTCAATGCACATTAAAAGTGGTTGCATTACAAATCTGAAACATATATAAAGCTAAGGAAAAACAAGATAAACAATGTCTTCTGTGTGTTCTATCACCCACCCCTCACCAGAGCACTGGATTGATGGTTGTATTTTGATAGCCTATTGATCTGGACTATTAGCAGAGAATGTGAATCTTTTCCCTTCTGCCCTGGTGCTTCCTCAAATCTTATTTAAAAATAAGCACTGACCTGCAGATTCACATGCAATCAGTAATTTCTATGACCATAGGTGTTCAATTTTATATAATTACTAAATTGCAAATGGTTAGGAATATTTGTTCATTCTTTCTTCTCTTCCTCCCTCCCTGTCTTTGCCCTCCTTTCCCCTTGCTCCTGAGAGAGATATTAACAAAATAAAAAGCAAATAAGTTTCAGAAAATAGTGGTGTTAGAAACTGTGTCTTCTGTCAGGTATTTAGATCAGAAAACTTATACAAGTGGCTGTCTCCCAGGGAAAGGATGACTTTGCAAATTAAGGCTACACATGCAATATTTTGAATCTCTTCTCTCTGCCTGCCACAGAGCAAGTAGAATTAGAATATTATGTTGCAGGAATTTTTCTTTCAATTAAGAAAGAGTAAAGCTTGAGTTCTGTAATATTCAAATATATCACTTGGATCCCTAAGAAAGAGAATAACAGAACTCTTAAGTTTATATGTCAATAGTCAGTCAGCAGAAAAGTACAGATTCAATTATTAGGAGCTCAATTCTCCATTAATTTCAATCATCTGGAGTATCAGCTTCTTACACATCCCTGAATTCCTGCCGTAGAGCAGTGAAGTATGCAAGAAAAAAAAAACGGTTCCAAGCAAACAAATAACGAAATTTCTATATAATTCCATGTCTTGCTTGCACATAAATTTGTTGCAGAAGAACACAACTGGAACAACATTCTGTCCTTAGGAAGCTGCTCTAGATGGGCTCCTTGAAAAGAGGGGGTGGACAACATCACCTGAAAAGGTCCCTTCTCACCTCAGACTTACTGTGGTTCATGGATGTAGGTATACCTGTAGATCACTAAGGGAATCAGAGATCAATGGGACAGAAATGCTGAAAATATTGGTAAACCAACTTGAAAAGTAAGGATTTTAGTTCATGGATGATTATTAACAATACACACAGCCAAGGGCTAGCTCTTGATTACAGATACCTGCTTAAACGAGTGATAACAGCTCGTCTTCCTGCCTTGCTCTGCAAAAGCAAAGGAGTTGATGTTGCTGGCCAGCCAACATGCTTTGCATCTTGCTGGTTTTATTCCTTGCAGATGACTTCCTGAATCCCATTTGTGCCATTTGATCTCTTGCAGGAAGGTATAATTTACACATTTGTGGTTGGTTGTGTTACCAAGCTCTTGATGATGTACGTGTTGTTAGCAAAGTCTCAATGTACTGTGGTTGGTCTTACTGCATTCTTGGGTTTGTTTTGTTGTGTTTGGGGGTTTTTCCCCCTGTACAAAAATGATTAGTTCCTTTGTACTCTACATGATTTGAGTAAACACCCTGTAAATCTTCGAGGTTGCATATGCAAACAATGAAGGCACCGACTTTGCATCCATTACTACTTCTAAAGGTGTATCATTAACTGGGTATTAAATGTGTTAAAATTTATAGCCTACAGTACTCAAGTACAAGTAGAAATCAATTATTGTTTCCTATTAAAGAAGGAGCTATGGACTATTAAACAATATCTCAAATGGGCCAAGATTATTACTGGAAAAAAATTAATTATAAACATTCTAACTCAATACTCTCATGAGCTCTCACAGCAACACCCTTAATTGTTAGTGTTTCAAAATGATGTAGCATTACTGATAAATACAGAGGTAAGAGTGTCCATCAGGTTTTATCAGACCTCTGTGTAATGAAAACTAATGAAGTTTATGGAAAAGTGACATATGTTCACGTGTTTGCAGACAAGTGAAAATAAATGAATTTGCTGCACAATTATGTGCAATTATGTGCAAATGCCTGATGACATGATACTTTCATGGCACAGCTCACTACATGGGTTTCTAGTGCTCTCCAAACACTGATGGAGCTTTCTGATAAAAAGCAGAATTAAGGAATTAAGACAGTTACTTAGCACATTTTCAAATCTCTAGTCAGTCATTCTGATGCCATCTAATTTAAATTAACTTTTTGGTTAAGATTGTGAGACTTAGTAATAAAAGCATTGCTAATATTCAAATACAATAAATATACTACACTTACTTTATCCACTAAACAGGCTTTTTAAAAATAAAATTATGTTTGTTCATAAAAGTACACCAATGCAGTAATTATTCCTTCAGTTTTGATCCAAATCCCACTAGAGGCAATTGAAAATCTCCCAATGCCTTCGATGAAGCAGGATCAGATTCTTCTGTTTTTAAATTTAGTTTTGCCTGGGAAAGAGCACTGATATCTACTAAGTGGTGGAAAAATGAGTAACTACTGCCTAATCTTAATATGGAAAGCCTTTATCTATGTAAAATATTGCATAATACAGCTCATTAATGGGTAATCAAAAGGAAACAAGAAAAAACTGAAATTTTCTTGCAAAATGACGAATTGAATTGCGTTGAAAGATCTGTTTGTATTAGATGTGTTGTTGAAAGATTTCACTCTACTGTGTAGTTAAACCCTTCTCTTACATGCTTCCCATGAATCAGTGGAAGATGGAATTCAGAAAACCACATCACCTTTGAGTTTAAAGTAAACAAAAGCATCATGCTGTTTTAGTGCACAAAGCAGAATAAATTAGAAAAAAGTAATTAGAAAAAGTAATTAAATGCATGTAACCTGTAACCCACAATATTCTAATACTGGCAAAAGGTAACCTTAGAAAGACTTGCCTTAGGTTATGGGGAAATTCTTTATCCCAAAGTTCAAGTTTTTAACTCAAAGGAGGGACAAGTGAGGATGCAGAAAGCCCATCCCCATCACCCTACTAAAACAGGGTGGGCTGCATGGACTCTCAGTGCACTGACACTCCTCCTTTTACACCCCTTCTGCTTCCTTTCCCTAATATCTGCTATCCCAAATGATGTCCTCTGACATTGCAGATGGGCACTGCAAAGCCACTGTGAAATGACTTCCTCAATTTTACCAGGTAACTAATATATTAAAATTAGATGCTCATATAATTAATTATATGCTTATTCAGTTATGCAATTTTATGGGTACATAGTTATAGTGGTTATAGTGTAATTGTCCACTCTTTTAAGATTTCTCCTTAACCAAGAGACAAGGGAGTCAGGAAACTAGATTTTCAGAGCAATTTAAAGAAATTAAATGTTAACTCCTTCAAATCAAATAAATGGTGCCTGACAGAGACCTATGGGATTCTTCAGTCACACACTGCACATACATACTTATATAGGACCATTCCAACAACACTAGTCAAGGCCTTAAAAATGATTTTCCATTTTTAGATTATGTGACAAGAAGGAAACATTGGTGCAGTAGTGCTTCATGATGTGGAAAAATTGTAAGCACACTGACTTTCTTCTGCAGGGATGACAATGATTCTGTCTCAGAGGTTCAGCAAAAAAGAAAAGTTGAATCCATTTGGTGGTGAAATAAGTTTGAACAAAATAATTCAGTCAATCCTATTAAATATTGCAGGCTAAACTAGTCCTTCCCTTATTATTTTGAGGTCTCTCTAGGCTGAGCAGTTCAATTCCAAATGTGCAGTGCAGCCCAGTCTTCCTTCCTCACCAATTTCCACTTCTGAAGAAATAAATGAGCTCTCGTGCAGGTCTCCTCCTTGACTTTTCCCACTTAGGAAGCTTCATCCTTCTGGCACTGATTACTCCTGTCACAGGGTTCTCAAAGTCACTGACAGATTTTAGCATCAAGTGCAATCCTACTTAGAAAAGACTGGGAAAGGAACTTCTTTTCTTTTGAGTAAGGGAGCTGTTCCTTTCCAAAAACCTAAGACTGATAAAGCAAAACGCTCAAAGAAAAGATGTACGAAGATCCCTTCTCCTTTATTCTTCATTTTTTGAAATATCTCTATAATATACCATATCCAGATAAAACATCAATCCCCCTGCAGAAACCTAGGGAGATAACCTGCAAACATTTCTTCCAAAGCTCTTTTTTAAAAATATAAAATGTCAAGAAACATTAGAAATCACCGTGGAATCCCCATGTTTTTAGATATTGATTATTCAACGGAACAAGGATGTAAGCAATATGAGCTAATGTCAAAATCAGACTTGCTTCCAGCAGGAGATTTGACCAGTAGAGCTAGCAGGCTAAATTGTCCTGTGATTTTATGATTCTGCATTTAAAGAGTGTAATTTAGTGACAGAAAACATCATCTTACTTGATTTGCTTATTAGAGTCCTTAAGGTTTAGGGAAAGCACTGAGAGTTTAAGAGCATCTTGATTTTCTGGAGGGGCCCGTATGCAGGAGGACAGTGACCCACCTTTGACTGTGGCTGATGAAAATTATGTCACAAGGGGACAACAGACAACAGACTTGGAAAGCTCCTGAGGAAGACAAAGAGAGCCATAGTTGATTTCTGAGGCAAATTTAAGCAGACCTAGGCAATCAAGGGAAATTTTTAAAGAAAAAGGAAGAAAAACCTTGTTGCTTTCTCTATCTTTTCACTGCTCTAGTTTTTAATTTTAATAAAAATATCTTAGTATTTGACGCTTTTTGTCATGCTAGGAAGTTACATGGAGGTGTTTGAACAAAAGGAAATATACTCAGAAGAGACTGTCTTTATTATTTCATACAATATTTGGTCTTTTGTGACTAGAGTGGTTTTGTTCACTCTGGGTTTGTCTGTGACAGTTACACACAGAACAGCTGCAATTACATTTTTTCTATGAAGAGACCTATTGTTTTATCAGGGATCACAGAGTCACGGGATGGTTTGGGTTGGAAGGGACCTTAAAGCCCATCCAGGTCCACCCCCTGCCATGGGCAGAACACATTCCAGTGGCCCAGGCTGCTCCAAGCCCCACCCAACCTTGGACACTTCCTGTGGTGGTGCATCCACAACCTCCAGGGTGCCAGCGGATGACCTTACAGTTATTCTCCTGTTATTCAAAAAAGGAACTAAGTGACAATCAGTTCAGTTCTATTGAGAGCAATAATTGAAGCAGGGGAGTTAAATTTGTCTGATCTGGGGAAACACCCATTTACAAGCCCCCACACTCCCACCTACACATAAACTGGCCTTGGATGCATGCCAGGCTGAGTCCCTGCTGAAACCACCTGGGATCAGATACCCCAAACCCTAATCCATGTTAATCCCACATAGACCAGACCATCAGATGTCACAGAGCTGTCATAGTGCAGGGAAATCATGCCAGTTTCTAGTGGATGTGTTTACTTCTAGTAAAAATGCAAAATGCAAAGTGCAAGAATATTATTGTACATAAAGAGATCAGACAGAGATTACACAAAAAAGGTAGGAATTGCATACCTGTATACAAGAATCTACTCATGTCCTGTCCTCATCTGACCACATGTAATCTCAAGTTAAGTAAATAATCCAAGGATGTATCATATTTTGAAATTACCCTGAATAATACTTAAAATTGTTTTCCTAAAAGTGCTGTTGTGCTGGCAAGAATATTTCCAAAGCAATACAGTTTTAGTCAAGTCTAATCTGTCTTTTAAGATGTCTAAGGTTTACAATGTCTAAGTGCCTGTCTTGGGGTGACTTTATGATGCCTGTATCCCCAAATTGTCTGTTCTGTTGGTGTTGAAGGCTGAGTTCTGCAGCTTTAAGCCTGGTTCCAGGAGTGAAGGGGGAGAGCAGAGGAGCAGAGTTTGTTACCACAGACTGCCCTGGCTCCCCTGCATCCTTCACACAGCCTGTGCTGTCTGCAGGGGACAGCAGCACAGAGCTCCCCTGTGCTCTTGGTTAGTTTCTGGCTAGCTGAGGCAGAGAAGCTCCCTGGACTGTTTTTTTCCTTTATTCTTGGAACTGTTTGAACCTGCTCTGGACTGATAACCCAGAAGAGTCCCAGGATCTCACATCTGTGTCCCACCACTTTCTTGGAGCCACCCTCACAATGGCCCATAAATCTCCCCACCTCTTGGCCAGAAGCCACTGGCTTTGGAAAAGGACTATAAAAGAACGACCCTCTGGAGAAGCTTTTGAGATCTGCCCCCTTAGATGTGTCTATTGGCGGGACCACAATGACGACCATCTCTTCTGTTGGTAGCTATTCCCCATTCCCACCTTTTTTTTTCCTCTCTTTCTCTGTACTTTCTTTCCTTTAACTCTCCCTCTATTGCAAAACTGAGTTGTTGGCACTCAATAAAGTGCATTTTGCTGTGAGCAAACTGATTTGTCCCCTGCTGTTGTCTCTTGCACCCCTGAGATCAAAACGAACCATCACGACTCCCACCTGTACTAACAGCAGACCGTGACAGGGATGGAACCCAGGAAAAGGACTCTTCTGAATCTGTCCTCTCTTCAGAGCCAAGAGAGGTTTTGCTGTTTAGTATTGTTCATTTTTGTGCTGGGAAGTGCTTTGCCTGTTAAATAAACAGTTTATTTTCCACTTCTCTTGGAGAAAATATTTCCCTGAACCAGCTGGGGGAGGGACTGCTTGAATCTGTTTCCTAGAGGGACCCCATTCAGAGGTTTCCTCCCAAATTTGCCCTAAACCAGGACAGTGCCTTGAAAATGTCTAATAGCATGCTCTAATCTTGATAACCTAATTAGGTGCCACCAACATGTGCTGTCCATGTATATCTTGTCCTTGCTAGAAGGAACTGGTGCTTTCACACACATAAACTCTCATTCGACATGTCTTCACACCAGTCTTAATATTTGTACTACAAATCTTAACTGAGAGAAACTGTGCAGGAATGTGCAGAACTGTTTTATACCAGTCTGGTATAGATCTGCTATACCAACAGGATGATTTATGGTGCAAAGCACATTGAGGGAAAGAATTGTGAACAATATGGGCAGAACATTTTACAGGCTTTTAATAGGGTGCATTTACACACATGAGTGAAGATTGTTGCATGTTCCTCCTGACTTAAGATTCCTCTCATATCATAGAAGACTTCTAATCTTTAAGAGGCAGTAATCTGAATTTCATGAGAAATGTTATACTTTAATACTGAATATTTGCCTTGATTTTAAACTCTTGAAATGAATGCATTTGCTGAGGGTTTTTAACAATCACTAAAAGTCATTGGGGGGAATACACAACACTGACTCTTTATAAGAGAAAGGCTACATTTCATGTTTTTATGAGACATGAAATTCAAGACGATCTGATCAGAAACTGTTTTGGGTTTTGCCTGCTGAGGATCTGAATTGAGAGTCATAGAATAATTCATTGGTTAGAAATATGCAGATTTATCAATTCATATATCCTGACTTACACAGCAATTGCAAAAGCATAATTTCAGTTCTTGAAGCCATGTTTTCTAGCCCAGAAGGAATCCCTTCTCCCTCTCTGCATCTCCAGCAGCGCTGTGAGTATAGAATGTCTGCATCCTGGCCATGCCCCGCCCAGCTACTGCAGAAATTAACCCTGTCCTGGTCACAACCAGGACACAAAGAATTTTAAAAATTATACATTACTATAAAATAAACTAAAAAATGCAATTTTATGAAAGTTGCACAATACTGCTGTAATGTGACAGCGAAATGAGACAGTTTTTTGGTTAGGGTTTTTTATTTTTTTTCAGTGAAAAAGGAAATTTTCACAAAATATGGTGCTCAGATTTCTTGTTTTTAGGAACTCGTAGTAGGATATTATCCATATATATATTCTTCCATTTTAAAATGCATTTCACTAGTTCTTGGATCTATTTAAATGAGGGTGATATTGCCTGAGTCTGTACAAAACGAATGTAGAGCACAAGGGGAAAGCTACAACAAACAATGCACTCAGGTCCAAATGGGTACATGTGCACGGAGTTTTCTAGGTTTTCAATTTCTGTTCAGTCTGCTTCAGAAGCACAAAGATGGAAAACAAGTTATTCTTTCATGTTTACAGCCAGATTTTAGATTTCACTCAAGTCTTTTGATATCTGCAATGGAAAAGGTGCAAGGCAAATGGTGAAATATTAGGTAGTGACACAGTATTTATAAACAAACAGTGTGAATTTCATTAAAAAAGAAAAGCTTCCCCACAGCCAATATTAATATCAGTTTCATGGCTGGGAAAAAAAAGAAAGATCCTGTTTTGTATCTTTTCAGAAAATTATTCTAGCTCTTCAAGGTGTCCATCCATCCATTTGAGTCAGTTTCTGTGTAGTCCTTGTGGTTGTAAGATCATTTTTGCACTATTGACCAAAGTAAAAAACATTAAGATCATCTTAAAGTAAGTGTAGTATATTTATTAGATTTGAATATTATCAATGCTTTTGTTATCAAGTCTCAAAATTTTAACAGAAAGTTAAATTAAATTAACTTTCATCTGAACAGTCTTGGATTTGACAATGTTGTAAATATTCACCCTAAAATAAATATTTTGCTAAATAGAAAGAGTTCACACAACAGTTGCTTATTATTCTTTAAAACAAAGCAAACCACACTACCAAAGTGGTGGACTCCATGATTCTATGATTCATAAATGTAAAAATGCCACTTGGGACTAGATTGTGCATATTTTTCATTGGTTTAAATAAGAAATATTTTCCTAGATGTGCAACCTGCTGTTGCCTGATCTGGGTATCATGAGAAGGAAAGAAGGAGGAGCAAAGAGAAAGTGAGAGCTATGTGCAAGAGCAAGAGTGGGAAAGAGACACCAAAACCATGCACACAGGAAAAGAGCAACTGCATTAATCCTACTTGTGTCATGCAAGGATACAGGATCTCTGAAAAACACCTCAGAGATAAGCATTTCTCCAGCCCAAGGCCCTCAATTTAAGGCAAAAACCACAACCTTAAAGTATATTATTTACAGCATAAAATCTCTTAAAATTGACTTTCATGAAGTTGATAATGTCTTCCGAATTTTAAATTATGCTTAAAAATTGCCTGTCTCATTTTTCCTTTTCATCTTTGGATTCCCAGGTTGGAGAGAAACTCTGTATCTCTCAAAGACTCTGAACAAAATAATGTTTAAAAAAATTAGACTTTTTTTTTAGATATCTTTGGATTTTTTTTCATCCTAATTAGTTATGAAAATCAGTGCATATAATTTCTTGCTCTGCAGGAAAAATGATTTTTAGAAAAAAATGCTGTGGTGTGTCTGTGAGAAGGAGGGATTTCCTTTTTACATTTTTTTCAATGGTTAAACAGAATAAATCACTGAAATGGACACCTGCAGCGAAATATGAAATATCAATTCAAAGCAATAATAAATAAAATATTATTCTCAGTGGCTCTAATTAGAAATAAACCTCAACAATCTTCTAAGATCATTTCTTATGCTTTACTTACGTGATTCATTTAAAAAAACATCTATTTTCATAAAAAACAACTGAAGAAATTAACTGGTATCGATTTACCCACTTCTGAAACAAAAAAAAAGTACACCCAGTACAGAATATATTACCTCTTTTATTCATCCATTTTAAATTAACATAGAAGACCTGCTCCTGGTAATCAAAGAATTCATGAGAAAATAAGGAAACAAAAGGCAAATCTGGTGATTGCTCACTGTGTTAAAGTTTTGTATCTCCTTCCCATTTCCCTTCATTCCACAGGTAAATTACAGCAATCCCCACCCTGAAGAAATTTAGCAGAGGCAGATATTTTCCCAGAGGAGCACTCAAGTGGGCTCCTTCCTAAGGGCCTTAAAAATCTCTCCTGTTGCATTTAAACTCATCCTCCCATGCTCCCTGCTCTGAAAAAGGCAGCTGGCAGTAAACTGCTAGTCCTGCTTTTACCCAAGTCTCCAAGGGACTCAAGTTCTGGAAAACAGGAATGATTGTGGAACACGTGGAGCTGCATGTAGGCAAAACAAAGTCATCCTCCAAAGTATGTTTTTAATGGGGGTTCTGGGTGTGTGTTTGGTTGTCACATGGGTTGGTGCTGGGTCCGAGACAAAGACACCAGCACTCATGGTTCATGGACCAAGACTGAGCACTTTTATTCTCTGTGAGCACCCTTAAATAGGGGGATTGAGTTTCCAGGGCACCCACAGGTGACTGGTTACAATCTCAGTCACTCATTTCTTTGACCAGTGGTACATCTGCACTTAGGGTCCAATAGATGGGCTGGGATTCTCACCCAGTACCTGCCTGCTTACAGGCTGGCTGAGTTTCAAATTGCAGCTTTTAGACTATTCACTGCCACATTTGGTGGGTTTTTTTAATGGTAATATATTTCTTAATGATGAACAAAAGAAAAACCAAATGATTTAGACAGAGCTGATTTGAATTTAAGAGTCCATGGTTTTAAATTTAATTGGTTTATTCTTCTCTAGATCTAGATACATAGAACAAAATCCAGGAAGCATCCATGCAGCCTATTGCATATGCAAAAAAATTCTGCAAGCTTCTGGAGGTAAAAGTATCTAGGGACACTGTGGTTTCTGTCTTCAGGGTCATGATGGTTCAGCAGAATCACCCTGTCCAGATAATTAAATTTTTCTGACATACTTTCTCCTCCTGTTCTTGAACCACAGGACCTTAAGCTGAGAGAGAGCATGCTTAGATGGCATACCAGGAAGCATTTCTTCCCTGTGAGAGTGGTGAAGCCCTGGCACAGGGTGCCCAGAGAAGCTGTGGCTGCCCCTGGATCCCTGGAAGTGTCCAAGGCCAGGCTGGACAGGTTGGAATTGCCTGGGATAGTGGGAGGTGTCCCTGCTCATGATGAGGGATGGGACTGGGTGATCATTAAGGTCCCTTCTAAGCCAAACAGTCTGGAATTCCTTGATTCTATGATCTGTCATAGCCACGAACTTAGGTAATCTTGTGAAGGGACCAGAGAGAGACACAGAAGTGTGGGAATGTTTTTAGAGGAAAATGGGCATGTAGGGAGTGAGCTAGGAAAGGGATATGAATGCTTTCATGAGCCTGAGCTAGGCCTGTAGCTTTACCCTTGAAGTCACCTTGAAAGAGAGATAAGGAGAAGAACAGCTGTTGCTGAACAAGAAAACAAGGGGTGAGATGAAGAGCTGAATGTGATAGAATGCCAAGAAACCCTGAAATCAATGAAAAATAGAAAAGCCTGCATGTTTGCCTCGTGCAAGAAGGCCTTTAGCAACGATAAGTTGCATGATTGCATGTAGGGGTAGAGAAATTGTATATTAGGGTTAGAAGGGAGCAATAAAGTGGCGTTTGCTTGATTCATATTGAAACGTGCAGCGTCCAGTTCTTTATCTTCTCACATGGTGACTTTGGTGGGCTACTGAGCTGCACAGCCCAGATGTGGCTGGCAGGTAAAACAGCAGCTCAGGAGTTGGGACCAGCCCAGAAGAAGATGGATCAGCCCAGAAGAAGAAACACCAGCTGGATTAGGGCTCAGCTGGACCGAGGCGAATCAGAGCGCGGTTTGTCATACTAAGAACCTACTTTGCAACGGGACACCCTTGTGAGGTGAGCAGCCAGGAAAGGAGATGGGCCAGAATGTCTCTCAGGAAGAGGGAGCAATAGTGAGGCTTGTCCTACATGTACTCTCTAAGAGAGGAATTAAATAGGATGAGAGTTCTCTCCGTAGACAGTTGATGTGGTGCAGAGATAATGGATTCCCCACGGATGCTCAGACCACGTTTCATACGGAAACCTGGGAGGGAGTCAGCAAGGTTTTGTGGGATGCAGTGATTAACGAGAGGTAAGACTATAACGAGAAGGGCTGCCCACAATCCAACAGAGAGCAAAATGCTGACACAGCTACAAAAGTCAGGTTATTGGTGTTCACTGGATGGAAAAGCCACAGAACTGTATTGGTCCCCAGAGTGGTGTGGCCCCCTGGCTCCGTTTGTTGAAGCTATGATGCACTCTTATCAGAATGCCTAAAAGACACATTGAAATAGGTTTGTTAAGGTAACCTCGTGTTTTTAGTGAATTGTGATTTTTAAAAGGAGTTACTGTAGGGATTTCAAGTTATCTGTGTGAATGTAACATGGCAAGATCTACTTTCTTCAACAGAAATGCTGATAAAATTTACCATATGGAATGACACTAAATTGACGCTGTTTCTTTGCTAGGTTATGATTTAGAAACTTATATACCTAAAAATATTTACAGCTGGATAATATTTATGGTCTCTTAATTCTGGGGACCTTTCCTCACAAATGTTTTATTTAAATGCTAGTAGAACAGCAATTAATCTTCAATCCTGGACTGATGACCAGTTATCTAGGTTCTATAACCTTGAATTTTATCTGCCACAGTTATTTTAAGCTATAATTGGTACATGGAATTCCACAGCATGGGCAGACAATATTGTGTTAATTTTGCCTGTTTGCTTGTTTTTTACCTTACAAATTTAATAAGGTAATTTCATTGTGCATCATTTTTGCCATAAAACATGTGTCAACATTTTAATTATGTCTACCCATTTAGTGAAACTCAATTCTGCTGTACAGACAAATTTGAGAAGCTGCACCAAGATCTACATTGTTGTCATTTTTGTTTCAATGAAGCTGCACTTTAAAAAGCCTTAGTGAACTTATACTTGCACCAGGAAAATCCTTACAACGAATGAATATTTTCAGTGATATTTGCAGCTGCCATAAGCTGTTCTCAAAATCGAATTGCATAAAATCACAATATACTTGCCACACCTTTATAATCCCTCCAGTAAATCCATGTGGCTGCTATTTCAATTACAGATTGTTCAAATTTTTGGTAACTTTCTTGGAATGATAGAGTCAAAATGAGTTTTAGGTGATATTAATTTTTAGCTCTGTTATGTTTTCATTTAATACAAAATTAAGTGTTGGTATGATTAAGCAAAGTTAAGCTTCAATATTGTCAGATTTGAATTATGTTCTGTTAATTTAATCAAGGTTAAGTTCTATTAGGTTAATTTTGTTAAGTTTAATTTCTGTCAAGTTTGAGTGTTACTGGGTTTGGACAAAGTCAAGTTTAACTGTTCTTCACTTCAAGCTACTTCATGTTCTATTCCAGTTTTATTAAGATCAATTTGTGTTTGGTATTAATACTGATTAACTTTGAGTTTTCTTAAGTGTCCTTTTTATTCTACTGAAGTTATGATTAAGCTACATTCTCTTGTGAGTGTGATAAAAGGATTGGGTAAAAATTTGGATAAAAGGGTTGGCTAGTCAGGAGATGATCCTGAGAAAGAAGGAACTGAAGGTACTGAAGGAATGCTTCAAAAGGGCTGGAGGACTGAGAAAATGGGAGAAGACTTGGTGCCTTGAGGAATGTGCTGTGAGGCCAGGCTGGGTGTGCAGTTAGACCCTGCACTGGGTGCTTGCAGTCTGAATCAAGCCAGGTGAAGCTTGGGGTCAGAGGTGGCAAGGAAATACTTGCAGTCATATTCCAGCAGGAAATAGCCTGCTGTCAGAGTCTGCAAAGGAAACCTACAGAGGGACTTTGCTGCAAAGTCTCTGATTATTTGGAGTCAGCTGAGTTATAATGAAGAATAAGCTGAGACCTTTTCATGTTGTTAAATAAGAATCTGTGTCGTTATTCATTTCTGTCTCAAACACAAGGTCTGCTGCAATGCTATTGATTGCATGGTGTGAATTTACTGATTTTGTAATAGGCATAATTCATAAGATACTAATGTTGTATTTATAGCTGGCATTTTCATACGTTTTAACATCTCTTGGTGTAATTATCTGTGAGACGTGTTATTTTCGGGATCTTTTCTTTTTTGTTCTGTAGTCGCATATGCATCTCCTTTATCCAGGCTACCTCTCCGTTGTCTCATGATTTTCAGTATTTTCAGAGTTCCAAGAAACGATATCTGAGCTTTGTTGAAAACCTCCTCTAAATTGATGATCTCGTGGTCTTTATGAGGACACAATGCACAGATGCAATCCCAATAATTTCTTACAGAAGCACTCCAGCAGTTTGCTGCCTTTGAGACATCTCTATCCTAAGGAAAACTTCAGAGGGAACCAGCTACTGGATGGGTTTGTTTAGTCTTTCAGCCCAAGACCTTTAATCATAACTTCTATTCATAAGAGTCTTGTTTTTAAAATGTGTCAGGGAATTCTCTTCCAATTAGGGCCTGGGCTCTGCCCACGCCCTCGCTCTACCTGGACGGGAAACTGCCAACAGATCCAGGCTTTTTCTACATCAAAATAATATTCAAGTCACTTTGACTTGGCAATTTGACCCTTTATATATGACAGCAGAACTATTTTTAGAGTGAGCTTGGGAATTATTATCCAGAAATAATTATCCAAGTCCTCACTGAATCAAGGTTTGTCAGCTGTTTGCAGACTCTGGGATGATGGTGCAGTATTTCAGAGATTCCTAATTACCTATTTTGAGATGTGTTATTGATTGTGTGTATTATCTGACTAATTACTGATTGCTGTGAGTTTCTTGCTCACTGCATATACTGTTTTGTGTAGCAGCTAGGGGGGTCTGTGAAGGTCTGTTGCTCCCACCTGGAAAGCTGCAGCCTTCCCAGAGAGAGGGTCCTGCAAGGAACAGCCTTCTAAGGGGATCTTCTGGCAGGTCTGCTAGCTGCTGGATAAACCTCAGCAAGCAGGCAGCCAGTGGCTGCAAGTGATCAGCTCTCAGTGTTTTCAGCTCAGTGATTCCAGCTCTGCTTGCCAGGCTATCCCAGGCTGACACAGGGACAGGGAGACAGAAGCATTGTATGGCAATTCCACAGAGGCTCCCTAATTATCCGTGAAGGGGGCCAGGGATGACAGCACCCTGCTGAACTGGGCAGATGCTGGGGTTCTTTGGTGCCAAAGGGGGAAAGACCAATGGGTTACAAAAGATTAACGTGGGTACTGAGGCATGGTGGGATAACTGAAGCCTTTGGGATGGCTCACCATGATAAGGAGAATGTGCCCACCTAAGGGCATCTCTCCAGGAGGGCTGAGATAAGCTAATCACAGCCCACTCAAGGGACATCCCTCTAGGGCACAGGTGTGACCAGAGCCATGGCAGGCCCACTGGCCTCCAGAGCTTTGCTTTGATGTTTCTTCATGCTCATAACAAAAGACATGCATATCATTAAAAAAAAAGGGTGGGGGAGGAATTCAATGCATTAAGAATATTCAAATAATGCAATATTTACATTAGAAATTTGGAAAAAAGATCATCAAATCTAAATCCCAATTGGCTATACAACAGCAAAGCCTAATTGATTCATTAAGTTAAAGAAAAGGTATGCCTGTGTTTTATCAAACAGGTTCATTTGGTCAGACACCGATCGCCTCTGAAAAAATGAGGCCCAGTGAAAAGAGAAATAACCTAATTACCATGCAGCCTTCGTGGCCAGAGCAGGAACAGAAGTAGGACTGCCAAGACATAGCTGTGTCTGCAAACTACAGAGGCAATTTGTCAACAAAAGTCTTATGTCATCATCATGGTACAGTGTTCCTACTAACCTTCTTCAGTTATTCCCTGTTCCAGGATCCAAGAAGACATTCAGTGATGTCAAAGATCAACATTTCCAGCTAATGGGCTATTTGGACTTTAAAACAATGATAGTTTCTTTCCATTTCCCTTGGAGACATTGGACATAATTCTTTTGTTTTCTCATGCTGTGAAACCCTGTGTCAATGACATGATAGAATTTGCTAAGTTTTGTTGATCGTAATCAACCTTTTATGTATCTTATTCCATATCTAACAGATAACCAGTGATAACCTTGATGAGATAATACCCTCACAAGGGTGAACTGTTTTAACATCAGAATATATGAGCCTTTTTTAAATTAACAAAAGGGGGGAGATGTCATAGACAGGTAAAAGAATTACAAAAGAAAGATCTGATGAAATCAGGTCTCGCTCTGCTAAATTGCCAAAGCTGGCCTGTCACTTCTTCAAAGGGCAGTTACAAGTTTGCATGTGAAGCTATTTTGAGAGTGAGAGTTCATTAACAGAACAGTCTATTCTAGTGATTGAAAAACAAATGCACCTACAATAAACAAGAAATCTGTCTGATGAGAATCAGTGAACAAAATATGTAAACTAAACAAGAATAGAGAAATTTGATAGACAAGTAAAGTACCTTTTACTAACCAATGGAGAAAATGCTGTTTGATGAAACTCAGTTGCAGCAGCATCGCAGCAAAAGATCAGCTAGGATGATGAAAAATTATTGTGATGGTTCTTTTACCTTATTTAGTTGTGTAGAACAGGTAGCGAGTGCAGTATTTCTACCCTGCTTAGCTGTGGCTAAGGCTTTGCATGATTTGGAAAAAATGGCTTGCTGGGTGGGAAAAACAGCAAATAAAACTTCAGAGTTATTGTCAATGTTGGCAATAGACACTAATACAATTAGATGTGCTACTTTGCAGAATAGGGCTGCTATTGATTTTTTGTTGCTAGCTCACGGTCACAGATGTGAGGACTTTGAAGGAATGTGCTGCCCGGCTTTGGATGATCACTCTGAATCTGTTCACAAGAAAATTCAGGGACTGCAGCAACAAACTTCAAAGATACAACAGGATGTGGGATTTTTTGGACTCGATCATATGGGTGGGTTGAGTGGGTGGCTTAAAGGGCTGTTGAAGACAGCGATTTTGGTATTGCTAATGATTGTGCTCGTGCTACTTTAACTGCCTTGCTTACTGTGGCTTTTGCAAAGGGCCCTGAAAAAGTCAGTGAAGCAGTTCGTAGCACAAAAACAAAAAGGGAGAGTTGTGGGAATGTTTTTAGAGGAAAATGGGCATGTAGTGAAGGAGTCAGGGAAGGGATATGAAAGCTTTCATGAGCCTGTAGCTTTACCCTTGAAGTCACCTTGAAAGAGAGATAAGGAGAAGAACAGCTGTTGCTGAACAAGAAAACAAGGGGCGAGATGAAGAGCTGAATGTGATAGAATGCCAAGAAACTCTGAAATCAATGAAAAATAGAAAAGCCTGCATGTTTGCCTCGTGCAAGAAGGCCTTTAGCAATGATAAGTTGCATGATTGCATGTAGGGGTAGAGAAATTGTATATTAGGGTTAGAAGGGAGCAATAAAGTTTGCTTGATTCATACTGAAACATGCAGTGTCCAGTTCTTTATCTTCTCACAAAAGTACTCAAATCTGGGGAAGAATTGAATGCCGAGTCCTAAGGAATTGATTTTGTAAGTCCAACGGTGAAATTCAGATTTGTGTCATATTACCAGCATGGTGTAACTTGATATGTTGTGCCTGTGTCCACACTCAAGTTTGAAGTAATAAAAACATCACAAGTCATAGTTATTAAATAACTAGGTTGAATTATATATCCTGACAGAAAGAATGGGGCTGCTTCTGGCCCGTGGAAGAGTCTGATCAAGCTGACTTTCTGCACTGGGAGAAGAAACAAAATGTGGATTTTTGGAATATTTTTCTCCAATATGCAGTAGTTCAGTGTTAAATTCTTAAAACAAATTTTGGGGAATTTAGGTGTTTTGTTATTTCTCCTTCGCAATAAAGATATGAAATCAGGGACAGGAGTAATGTACATATAAAATCAGAAAGAACAAGAAGAAAATGATCCCTCACTGAGCTGTCTGGAATGCTAACAGGATAGAATTGGTGACCATACCAGCCACATAGGCAGACATGACATGAGACTTATGAAATGACACAAGAAAAGACTGCTCTGCTTATGTATTTTAACTCAAATCAGGATCAAAATTGTTTATGGATTTTTATTTGAACAACAGGCAATGAAATGGCAATCCCAGAGCTATACGTTTATAATCAATAGCAGCAATATGACACCTAAGTGGCATTAGTACACACTCAACAGCTGTTAATAAAACCTTATAAATTTCTAGAACCCTTTAATACCTTTTCACAAAATGTTCTAAGTATGCACTCCCACATGCTGCTGTTCACACACTCCTGTTGATCCACCCCCACACCGTGTGTGCTTCCATCACACATCCCCTCTCCTGGCTCTGAGGATTCCCCTCCTTGTACACCCTCCATGGGAGGTGCTGGTGGTCCAGCTCTGAGTGTCCTCCTGCTGCTCCTCACACCCCACTGAGCCACCAACGCCTTGGAGAGCCAAGGCTGCACAACCAGGGTGTTCTTCCCAGTCTGGCACGGATGGTTTGTGAGGAATAAACACTGGCCTGGGAGGGTTGTTGGAAAGGTGACTCCTGGGATGTCAAGCCCAGGCTTACTGCTGTCTGTTACCTTCTTCTCAATCCCTACACCATATATTTCCCATCCTTAATTTTATGTCTTTTCAAGATGACTCCTTCTTTCATCCAAAGTCCCTTGATCATGCTCTGGATGGATCTTAATTTGGCTGATAATCACTGTAAGGAAACCTTGCTATTTTTAATTTGCTCTTGATCATAACCATCAGTGTTTGGGCAAGAAACATCTCAGAGGAGTGAGTTTTGGGTATTCTGGTCACACACTGTTGTATTCACACCCCCTGAGTTATCCAGGTCACGTTCCCCAGAGGTGTACTGGGTGTTTGTGGCAAGGCCTGGATACAGAGGGGCTCTTAGGGGTGGCTTCTGTGAGAAAATGCCAGAAGCTTCCTTAAGCTCAACACAGTCAGTTCCAGACAGCTCTGAGATGTACCTACTGCTGGCCACACCTGAGTGGGAGAAGTTGTTGATCCCCAACCTACCCTTGGCAGAACCTTCCCAGCTGTTATCTGGAGAGGAGGCCAAACTGGAACAAGTCTTCTGGCAGGACTTGTGACCAAGGCTGGAGCAGCCTTCTCCTGAAGGATTGACTCAGTGGAAGGGACCCATGCTGGAGCAGTTTGTGAAGAGCTGCAGACCTGGGAAGAGCTGTGTGTGGAGAAATTAATGAAGGATTGTCTCCCATGGGTGTGATCCCACACTGGAGCAGGACAGGTATGTGTTGAGGAAGGAGCAGCAGAAAAACCATGGAATGCACAGACCACAACTCCTATTCTTGTCCCCTGTGCTGCTCAGGTTTAAGAGCTATACAAGTTGAAAGTGAAGATGAGCTCATGAAGAAGGAAGGGTAGGGAAATTTTGGTTTAAGTTTGTTGGTATTTCTCATTATCCTACTCCTTTGATATTTGGTAATAAATGAATTCCCCAGTGCTTGTCCATGCTGGTGATATGTGAGGGATATTTTTGTCCTTACCTCGCCCACTAGCCTTTAATCATAGTTTTTCTCCACTGTCACATTGAGAACGGAGGAATGATAAAGCCTCTTGGTAGGTACCAGATACCCAGCCAAGGTCTGTCTAACTCAGGAGGCCATGCAGATTACTAAACACTGGAAAACAGACATAAGGAAAAGGCAGAGATTTTATTAAAGACTTTTTTAACTTCACAAAAATGGATGACAACTTCTTTTCAAAACGTTACTCACCTGAATGGAGAGAGTTTAGAGTTCTTAGTCTGGCAAAGCTCGATCAGCATTACTTTATTTGTGTGGTGTATCTTGTTCTTTCTGGCACCCTCTTACAGCCATAAAGTCAAATATGATGTTGCAGGTGGGTTGTGCAACTGTGGTGCAACCTGGCATTATTTCTGCATATATATCATTATATGACTTTTACAAATGCAGCACAGA
The DNA here is from genome assembly GCA_037013685.1 of Acridotheres tristis. NCBI lineage: Eukaryota > Metazoa > Chordata > Aves > Passeriformes > Sturnidae > Acridotheres > Acridotheres tristis. Next base: position 25,876,044 of record CM072895.1, read on the forward strand.
AACCCTATTTGCAATTTTTCTTTTATCTGGCATTCTGCCTTACTGATGCAGGTTTCATTCGCTGCCTTTTATGAGTTCTACTTTTCTTTTGTATCTCCCACATCAACAGTGAATCTCTGAAGTTTTGAAGTAATTCTTCCATAGGTGTATTAACTCGACATTTTCCAAGATCAGTTTCATTCTGTTACTCTTTCCTGCCTCCCAATATCGCTACATCCCTCTGCATTCTATTTCCTTGTCCTTAGTTTTGCTTTGCATGTGAGTGACCAAGGACCACAGTGTTAGCAGAAAGATGGAAGAGTTAACAGGTGCAGGTGGCATCTTCCTCTTCATCAAGGTGCGTGCCTTCCCAAAATCTCTTCTGAACTTCTGAACTAGGCCTAGATTAAATACTGCTGTGTCTTTAAACCATCTAACTCAATCTAGTTATTTTTCAGCAATTTTGCTTCCTTTTTTGTGGTATGTTGTTGATATGTGAAATTTTCATGTGTTCAACAAAACATATATTCTGCTTTTCAGATACAAAATCAATTAATTTGCTAGTGAAAAACAAGTTCTTACAGGTTCTTATACTAAGCTCTTAAATCAACACTATTGTCTGACCAAGGCTAAGTAAAACTGACATAATTTTTCACTGTTTATGGTATTGGAAAGCTTTTTCAGTAGCAAAATTTTAACTAAGGAACAGGCAATACAACATTTTTCCGTGAGTTCATCCAATAATCTGAACAGTTTGTCTTTTGACTATGAAAAGGCACCAGGAGACAGGAGCTCGCCTAACTGGGTGATTACTGTATGGTGTGTAGGCAAACACTTCATCTGCCAGTAAAGGCTGGGATTTCGTGGCTCAGCTCTGAGAAGAAACTCGAGGGAGATAACAGATGAGATGGCAGCAGGTGTAGGAGTTCCCACAAATAAAACATGATGAGTAGCAATAGAGGAGCTGAGCAGCTGGGCTTAGGTACTCGATGTTGTCATTCTCTCACTGCAAGATTGATTCCATGGATATCTCATTGAAATTATTTTAGCTGGCTAGTTGGATTTTCCCCTAGTTTTGTCTGCTAACTGATTTTCCTTCCTAGAGATGTGTTTTGAGTTTATCATGGTAAATTTAGGAAAATGGCTAAGTTTTCTTTACAAAGATCAGCGAGTTGCTCAAGAGAAAATATAAAGTGATATTCCTCTTCCTTTGGAGCTGCTGGAAGTACTGTGGTAGAATCAAATCTGCTATGTGTACTGTGCTTTTTTTTTTTTTTTTCCCTATACCTACTGTTCCCTTTGATTCTTAGATGCTGTCACAGAAGACTATAAAGGATCTTTGTTGGGTTAATTCCCTTTCTCACTTAAACATGTTATATAAAAACAACTTCTCTCCAGGAGAGCCTGGCAGTAACATGGTAGAGTCTTTCCATTTATGTTATTATGTACATTGTAAACTCTTGTCAGCAAATTGGATGCTAATAGAAGCAACGGAGAATCCATATGTGTGTGGCTAAATTCATAACAAAGGCAAATCCAACCGGTGGATTGGTTACACTTAACTGGTTTAGTAACTAAAAATCGAATTTACTGTTTAGCTAGAAACACAGATGCTGGCACTTCATCATGAGTCCCTTTTACCCAGGGATGAGAGAGAGGGGGATTCTTGTGAGTAGCAGCAGATGGCACTTCTGCCTATTTTAAAGCAGTCTCATTAAGAGATTCTGCTGAGAAAAACTGCATGGACTTCATTTTTTTTTTTGTAATGTGTAAATTTGGGGAGCATTATCAGCAGATTTAGTTATACTGTGAGGAAAAACTAAGTATGATTCTTTGTTATTTCCAAAATAATTTCTCCTTTGCTCAATTCTCATGCTATAAAAAAAGCTACAAAAGCAAGACAAGCAATTCTGGACTTCTCTATGGAATTACATAAAGTTATGTTGCAAAGTTCATGCAAAATGTTTCAAAGTTCTTAACTGCAAAGAGGCCTGTAAAAGTTTGAAGATATAAACTGTTATGAAATATGTTTTTCTTCTTCAAGAAAAATAAAAGACAAAATTTTAATTTCAAATTAAATGAAGAATTTTCAATCCAAATTTCAGTTCAGAACAGTATTATTGCTGTTTTTATTGTTTTCATCAGCCACCTGCTATGTACTTAGTCCAAGTACAAACGTGCAAAGAGCAGTCCAGGGAATGTGCTGAGGCTCTAAGAGTTTGTTGTTCCTGTTTCCTGCCTTGCTTACATAGGTAAGCAAAGAACTGAGAGCTTACTAATACATGACTAAAAGCACCTTATTTCCTCGTGGCTTACTTGCATGGAACAGCAAATGCCTGCCCCAGATAGCGCAGGTCAGATGGGTAATGTATATATCTGCATGCACTTCAGACATGGAGAGCAACATAGACAGCTCTGTCAGGGATATAAACTAACATTTTATGTTCCATTAGTCTCCTGGATTTTATTCTCCTTTTCTCCAAGAGAAACAGACTTTGATACCATACCTGCACTGAGTTATAGCCCATTATGCTGAGAAACCTGAGAAATAAATTTGCAGGCATTCACACATCCCTCAAAGCACCCAGCTCTGAGATGCTCCACTCGGCGTCACCCTCCCTGCAGAATCCATTAATTGTCAAGCCTGCTGAAGCACAGGACAGGTTGAAGGTGCACACACTGGGAGTAAGAGGGAGAGTTGAGGGTCTTTGGTGTCATTGTCAAGAGGATGGACCAGGGTCTTCTCCAAGGGGCCCAGCAATGGTACAAAAAGAGGAACAGGCAGGAAGGGATGCCCAGGAAGTTTCACCTGGACATGAGGAAGAGCTTTCCAGTGCAGTGACCGACCATTGAAAAAGACCAGGTAGGGGGTGAAGTCTTCCTCACTGGGGATAGTCCAGAACCATCTGGACAATCCTGTGCCATGTGCTCTGGGATGGCCCTGCAGGAGCAGGGAGGTGGGATCAGATGAGACACTGTGGGCTTTTGCTTGTTTGTTGTGTGATAGTACAGATTTCCAGCCTTGTGCTTGGAGGTCTCTCTCATGAGCTGTTGTTTCATGGGCTGCCCCACCCCAGCAGCAGAGTACGTGCACATGACCCAGAGCTGGCAGCTGGGAAACCCAGAGCACAAATTTTAACTTACTGCTGAACACCTCGTCTTTGAGCTCAGCCTGATCTGTCAATTTTTTCATCCCTTCAAGTGAGGCAGATCTTTCTTTAACAGAAGTAAGAAAAGTAGTTTGTTTTTGTAGCAGCAGGAATTTTTGGTAATACTGTCACAAAACCCTAGAACCACAGGATCATAGAATCACAGAACCACAGCACCACAGAATCACAGATTCAGAGTATAGCCTGAGTTGGAAGGGAGCCAAAAGGATCACTCAGTCAAACTCCTGGGCTTTCACAGACACCCCAACAATCCACGCTGTGCATCCCTGAGGGCATTGTCCAAACACTCCTGGAGCTCTGGCAGACTTGTGGCTGTGCCCATTCCCTGGGGAGCCTGGGCAGTGCCCTCCACCCTCTCCGAGAAGAACCTTTTATTGATATCCAGTCTAAACCCTCCCCTGACACAGCTCCAGATGTCCCTTTCAGTCCTGTCGTGTGCTCATGACAAAGAGATCAGTGTCTCCCCCTCCTCTTGCCCTCATGAGGACATTGAAGAACCCAATGAGGTCTGACCTCAATCTCTTCCCCAGGCTGAACAGAACAAGTGCCCTCAGCCTCTCCCTATAAGTCTTCCCCTCCAGACCCTTCCTCATGCTTGTAGTTACCTTAAATCTTCAGAAAAAGAAACTCAGGAAATTAGGTGCCACAGAAAAGCAAAAAGTTTTCATTTGAAATGTTCACATTAAAAAAAGTCCATTAGTCCACACAGAAGTCTGAGAATTCTTACAAACCTCAACAGAGAAATGAGGACCCAATAGATACTGTAATAAATTGAGAGAACCAAAGTTCTCACAAATGGAAAGGGTAATAGCCTTAAAAAGAACTTAAAAGGACACAATATCCATTTCCTCACAGCTGCTTTTATCTGCAAGAGAAGCAAATCACAACCTATATAATTTTGCAAGGAAATTTCAATGATAATTATTTTTCTTTTGTACGAGTTCTAGGCAAGAAAACGATGAAGAATATTTATGGCTCTCTTTTATTTGTTTACTAATGTCAACGACTCTCTAAATCTTCTTGGGAGAAGTAAAATAAAGAGAATATTGTTCTACAACGTGTGAACAAACAACAAAACTGGTTCACGTGTCCTTTTACATCCTTTTTTGGTCAAATAGATTTTAACAGTTTGCAGAGCAAATGGACAATATTGGAATCCAGCCTTAAAGATGATATTTATTTCCAGCATTCCCAGGTCTATCAGTATATATAGAGGAAAATGTAAATTAACATTGCTGCACTTGTATAGCATTCATGGTTATTTAGGTTACCAGTACCACCTGACAGGGCTTAATATTGCCCTTTAGGACTAGATCTTTTACTAGAGTGTGTGCAGATGATAACCTCAAGCATCCATTTTATCCTCTCCTCCAGTACTCTGCCATGTTCTGTTGCTCTACAAAAAAATAACATACTTAAGAGAATAAAGAAAGCAGTAGCTGCAGTTTTATCCAGATATAGTACATGCTATCTGTCTGACATACTGAGAGCAACCGAAAATTTAAAGATATCTGAATTAATGTCAGCCAAGACCTGGACTTCTAGAGAGGATGGATCTTCTACAGAAATTTTGCACTGTCTTGTACACAGATGCTTTTCCTGTTCCTTCTATGACTAGCTCATAATAACAGCATCCAGAAAAAGAATCAATCCTGAAACTTATATCAAAATTACATTTTGTCTGACCAAACTGCAGCATGTGCATTCATAGTCATGTTTTTCTCCCTCCATAACTTTGCTAAGACAGTAGACTTCAAACAACAACAGCAGTATTTTCTTATTTCTATATCTACACATTTATTTTCCATTGTCTAACACCTGCACCCTGAAGAGACTGCACCTGGAATTTCTTTGTGCAGGAATTTAGGAAGCACAGTCCTCTTCTAAACAGAAACCCACCAGAAAACAGAAGCTTCATATAAAAATAATTAGAAGTCTTTCAATATAAGGCAGCAAAAGACACAAAAGACTAGTGCTGTTTCCCTTTTGCCTGTAACTGCAGACTTCATATGACTGTGGTGATGTCCACGAGTAAGAATGGTGCTCCCCAGTACAGTGCCTTCTCCAAGATTCTCCAAACCACTCACCTGCCAGCTGAAGAAGACAACTGGAGAGAAGACAGTGAAGATTGTGGGCTGAGATCACAACAAGGTGGTCCCCCAGTGTGGTTAGAAGGAAAGGGGGGATTCTGCCCCTCTGGTCCACTTAGGTGAGACCCCCACCTGCAGAGCTGCTCCAGCCCTGGGGCCCAGCATGGTAAAAAATGTGGAGATACTGGAGAGCCCAGAGGAGGCACCAGGATGATCAGAGGGATGGAGCAGCTCTGCTGGGAGGAAAGGCTGGGAGAGTTGGGATTGTTCAGTCTGAAGAAGAGAAGGCTCTGGGGAGACCTTATTGCAGAAGGTTTTAGGAAGATGGGGACAGACCTTTAAAGCCATTCCAGCTTTAAAGCAAAGATGGGTAGATTCAGGAGAGATACCAAAAAGAAATTTTTTACAGTGGTTGGTGGTGAAGAGATTGCCCATAGCAGCTGTGGGTGCTCCATCCCTGGCAGTGTCCAAGGCCAGGTTGGATGGGGCTTGGAGCAACCTGGGATAGTGGAAGGTGTCCCTGCCCATGGCTTAGGGTGGTACTGGATGGGCTTTAGGGTCCCTTCCTACCCAAACCATTCTGTGATTCTATGAGTCAAAGGGGCAGTTGTTATGTAAAGAAAAGAGAAACTGCTCCCTTCTGCTTCTCTCACCCTGTCCAGAACCATCTTCAATCCCCACAAAACTCACAAACATTTCTGCAAAGCTGTATTCCAGCTCTGCCCAGATAAGCTCTGCCAGAGGAAAACTGCACTGCACCATTGCTTTTTCTCAAAATGTTTGTTCTTACTAAAACCAGGAAGGCTTCATCTCATCCTTTTTCCTTAACATCTCTTATGCTAGTTGCTGATCTTGGATTAGAAATTTTAACACCTGAGAAGAAAGCTAACAAAGTAGTTCATTTGGGAATCAATTCTTAAAAGGGAGGGCAGATGTACACTTCTTTCCCTCTCAGTCTCTAATGCCTCTGAGATCTCCTTTAAAAAAAAGTATTCTTTCTTCATCAAGACTGTCTGTTCATGTGCAGCAGCAGCTAGAGAAAAGTAGTCTCTCTATAATGAAGATGCTTTGCTTTGGGACAATCCCTATGCCATAAATCTGTGCAGACATTTCAGGTGAAGTCTCCTTTTGTATCCTATTGTATAAAATCCAGCTATTCTTCCCCATCTTCACGATCTCCTTCAATAAGTTTTACTGCAAGGGTGTCTCTTAAATCAGGTCCTGAAATTTTTGTTGGGGAAAGGGGTTTGCTGTTGAACTGCAGATTTTGTAACGCATATATTCTGCATTACCAAAACTAAATCAAACCCATTGCAGACAACACTTTTTGAACTTGTTAGCATGGATAGGTTATCTGCAAGATGGGATGATAAAATTATTTACTTCCTAAAGTTCTTTTATGGCACAACCTGCCTATGTTCAGTAGTTAAGTGCTCCTTTGTGTTGATGCACAATCTATTTTACTGTGCAGTATACACCAGCTATTCATCTGTGTACTAATTCCATTCAAGTTACATCAAGTTGCTGACTTCTACCATCATTTAAACTGTTATATCTTTTTCAATTAGCTGTTATTGTATTAAATACACTACCTTACACCGGGACCCATCTTTCCTTTTCAGGGTATTTTTGAACCTATATTTTTATCCAAGGTCTCAGTTTCCTCTGTGGATACTTACAGAGCCTGGTTTCTCATTCCTTATGAGGCATTTGCTTGTTTCCAAGGCTAGTCTAAGAACCATTTTAAAATCTTTTCCAGCTTCTTGTAGTCTTTATGTAATTTACTAAAAAAGAAAAGCAAATGAGGTTTTGCTCTTGCTCTCTATGCAAGTATCTACCTTTTCATTGATATATCTCACTTCTAGAGACATAATAATGCTAAAACATTATTTACCTTTTGCTGCTAACACTGTGCACATCCTTAATCAATCCCAGGTCTTGTTACTGCCCAGTTTTGTAGGTTAATATTTTTATTTGTGCTGTAAAATTTGCGCCATGCAGTTCTGGTCTCCATCTCCATTTTTCCTTTCAGGGGAACAACCACACCCCATTGAACCACACTGGAATTTAGGACCATGGTATAGGGATGATTTGCATGATAGCTGTTTCCTTGCAGCTGTTTCTGCAGTCCTATCATCTTCCCATTCTTTCCCCCCTCTTTTTTTTTTTTTCATTCAGGGAAATAGGAGTCACTCCAGCTGATGCCTTGGAATTCAAAAGCTAGAGACATTTGAGAATCTATTCTATATCCTGTGTTAAAAAATACAGAATTTTATCGCTCAAAGAATGCCTCATTAGACCAAGTAATGGCAGAGGCCAGAAGTCCATGATACATTTACCAGCCCAAAAAGTAGTCGGCAGGATTTGGAAAAAGCAGCTCCTCTGGAGTGCCTGTGTAGAGCACTCTGTGTCCTAGGTGGTTTAATGTTAAATTTCTACACCCAGGAGCTGTCACAATATCTGTGTTCCCCTCCTCACAACACATTTCTTACCTAGAAGGATACAAACCATACATTTAAGTAACAGTCAATAAAAGGTGAACTCTCTATTTCAGCTCCCTGAATCCTGTGTTTAGGACCTGTGAGCAGCTGCCATGGCCACGGCATAATTGTTATTTTTGTTCCTAAAAATTTTCTGAGATTCCAGGTCCCAAATCATTTGCTTATTCCTCTGACTAAGGGGGTTGGCAGGAAGCAGCTCAAGCACAAAAAAAGGGGAAACAAGTGAATCTTCCTGTTTGAAACACAGCTGACTAATTTGTACCACCACCACCAGCAGAAGAAATCTTCATTTCCACTTGAGTTCAGACGGAACAAAACAAACCATTTAGGAACAGCATGTGAACTGGTGAGCTGTCAGGTCACAATGAGTGTTTTGTTTGCAAAACATCCATTTAGAACCTCATTACCCCAGATGAGCTCCACCTGCACTCCATTATAGCAGCTTTATTATTTTGTTTTTTTAAATGTAGGAAAATTTCACCTTATCTATAATCAAGTCTATGAAACTGTAGGCAATGGTGTTGGACGGGCCAGCTTAAATTAAGGCTCAGTGGATGAAACATGTAACAGGAATAAAAATGCTGTATGTGAAATACTGCATCATTATAAGCAACAGGGTCAGAGCCACTTTTGCTGTCAAGTGTTTTCTGACCTTGCTCAGCTCTTATGCTGCATAGATTTATGTAAGCTCAATGTATTATTCAATGTTTTGCCAGGAAACAAAAATACTTTGTCTCTTTTTTTTTTCATGAGAAACTGATTAAGTTCCTTTGATTCCTTAAAAAAATCTGGGGACAGAGGTCACTGAAGATGAAGACAGGAACCCCAAGAGGTGAGCATGATTCCCTCTTTGAGCAGGTCGTATTTATCCTAGAAGTTCTGAAATATAGAAAGTTGGTATTTTCAATTTTGACAAACAATTACTCAGCAAGAACTGTAAACTTTCCTCTTATTTTCCACCTTATTTTCTAAACAGTTGTAGAGATGCTTAAGAGGCTGAACCAGTTTCACTTGTGACTTGTGCTCCCATTAGATGTTTTCCAGCCAGATTTTCTTCCAATCGGCTGTTTAGACCCTCAGCACTGTTTTAATGCTCTACCTGGACAGTATCCTTGTCTTTCAGTTTTCCACTTGTTTCTTACCCTTGGGATATTTGTCCTTTCACTAGGCTTACTGCAGTGTTTTAGTCCTGAAACATAGCTCTGTTGAAAGGTTAAGAACAGTACCTACACACTGCTAGGCTGAAGTGTTACTTCTTCTAGAGGGTTTTTCAGTGCATTGTCATGTTTTCTTCTACATCTTAAAGAAATTTTTGATATAATTTCATATGGCCCTGGTGACTCTTCAGCTGCCAAATAATTAATTATTGTCTGATCATTAAGTCATACAGAAATATCTCCCAGATCATTCTCTCTGGTAGTTTAGTCAGAGACAGTACATTCCCAGTCAGGTATTTTAGTCTTGGGTAGATAAACATTATATAGGGGCCATCATCACCATCATGACACAGGATTCCTGTGCAGCTCAAGTTGAATGTAATCAAATCTGAAAGGCTTGTGTAAGCCAAAGAAGGACATTGATCTCTGAGACCCTGTACAGGCTCTGGCTAGTCAGCTTAATAACTACTTTTGATTAGTAGTAAGAATATTTGAATTGTTTTCTTTAAATGTGCAGTCATACTCAATTTTTAGAATCTTCCAGCTCAGAAGAAATGCAACTTTTTTCATCCAAATGCAGCTTTCCCTATACTTTAATAATAAGTTTTTTTGCCCTAATCTGTCTGCATCACATATATTACCTATGCAAAAATTCATTACTTCAGGTTAGCTTTGAACCTGCCAGTCAATGCAAATTATATTAAATGGTATGTGGTGGCTTATATGTTTGAATTATTGCTACCACCAAATGAAAAAATATGCTGCTTCAAAGCAGAGAGAGGACCCATGGCATAGAATAATAGAAAAAGAGCCAAAGGGTTTATTAAACTTGACACCTAATCTTTCAATCAAGCTTTTAAAAATGTGACTGTTCTGCAGTAGTGACCTAGAGCATTACAGCAGAACTACTGCAAGATGTAATGTTCTCAGTCACTGCTATAAAAATGCTGTTTTAATAAAAATGGTGAGCAGGTAGTTCTTATTTATTTTGCCATACAACCACATGGCTGTCGTGGACCATCCTGAAAGGCTGCTGCCCTTCACAATGTGAAGCACTGTCACAAATCTGGGAAGACGGCTACACTTGTAATTAGAAGGTGCTTCACCTAAAAGCAAGAGGTTAATCCTGTGGTGTTGACTACTGTGTTACTCATTTAGCATCATAACAGTAAAAGGTACAATCCTACAATATGCCAAGCTCATGAAACCTTGTCAAAAAACATAATAGACCCAGCAATGACTTCTGGGTTTAGTCATGCTAATCTTCAAACTGTGTAATAGTTCAAGCTTTGTGCTTGCTACAGAAAACCCTCATTAGTTATATAGTGAAAATAGTTTATTAAAAAAGGATATCCTAGTACCTCCTGTTTTCTTTAGCACTAGGCCTGCCCCCACAATGTTCCCCTGTATCCCAGGGCTGGCAGCTTTGGTCTTCTGCATGGTTTTGGGAAGAGGGGATTAACCATGTGCAATTGTCACCTTAGACATTTCCTGGGAATATTGTGATGTTGTGAAGGATTTGTTCTCAGTCTTGGAGTCTGCCTGAGATTTTGCTAATAATAGTTTTTGGGTTTTTTTACTAGTAATGTAAATAAATAAAAATCATATACCTTGGGTGACCAACTGCTTAATAGGTTTGTCTGGTTTCAGTGTACAACTTTCCTACAAGAAGTTGATTTTCACTATTGTGCTCAGCACAATGATCATGTGCTAATCTAAACCTTTTGGTGAATTTAAATTAGTGTTTTTCCAAGTGTGTTTTAATTTCAGTGCCTAAAGTGGGCCAGGTCCTTATTTGCTTTAATCCATCTACTTCTGACAAAATCAACTATTCTGATATAATACCAGTGCAGGATTTTATCTACTACAATTTTATCAACCTGTGGTCAGCAAAAAAACCCTCAACTATTTTTGCCAAGGATGGAGATAAGGCAGTTATTTCAAAGGGTTTCTATTTTTAACTGTGATTCTCTTGTTTTCTTCCCTCCTAATGGATGAATTTTATGAGCTGCTAGATCTGTCAGCCGAAATGACAAATTTCTGCAACAATCTCTGTCAATTTTTTGAGATAGCTGAATGTATAAAATAGTGCATGTAAGTGCACAGATTACAGATATAGTGTTTGATTGCTATGCTTTTCCAATTCCTTTTTATTTTCTTTTTCTACAATTACTTTATTATATGTGTGCTATATGTTAATTTTCAAAACTTTTAACAATTGCTGCATGACCTTAAAGTTATCATCTAACAGAGAATCTGTTTACCTATGTTCCTTACCAAACTCTTCATTAGAATTGGCAATTTGGACTCTATCATTTTTTAATAAATTAGGGGTTTAAAATAAACAGCTCTTTTTCCTATGGAATGGTTGATGACAAAGATATGAGCTTATGTGACTTTGTACTGATTTAAAAGGTCTCTCTGGTAGTAGCTGTGTTCTCTTTTCTCCACTGTAAGGTCATGACACAAATATATTGGAGCTTCTTACCATGAAGACACCCTACTGATGCTGAAGTAACTACCATGAAAGGAGAGTTGGGTTAATACACAGTGGTGCGTGTCAAATTTATAATTGTAGTGCCAAGGAGAATTTGTATCTCTTATGTTTCTAAATTTTCCTTTTGAAGAACTATAAGATAAATGAATTAATTGTGTTCTTATTCTGTTGAAACGGATGCTAAAGGCATATACTGCTTTGGAAAAAACAGCATAAATAGATCAGATCAGAAGGGAAATCTGAGAAGTTACACCTTTCCTGAAGATGAGACAAGACATCCATTGCAATGAAACTATTATTGTTTGTGGCTCGTTTATTTCTCCTATTTTATAAGCATTTCCTGTACAACTGGCTTACCACAACAAGCCTCAGCTGCTACTCTGCTGCCTCATTTCCTCCTAAAACATCTAATCTGGATGGATAAGTTACTCATGGCAGAAATGCTTGGATAAGAACCACGGAAAAAATTATTGTAAGCTTATTCAAGGTAGGCAGAAGGTTCTTACAGTGTAACACAGGGGAAACTAGAAAGATTACTTACAGGTATTATTTGTCAACTTATGCCTATAAAGAGAAGGGAGAGAAAAAAATTAAATTGGAATTTATCCAACCAACCAGTTAGAAAATTAAATTTATGTTACGAAAAACACCTTTTTGAAGTTCAGTGCAAAGTAAAGTGTAGGTTTCATTAGGTATTCTAAACCTTGGGCTAACAAAACTGAAAGATTTAAGGAAATGTGTCTCCCTAAGGATAAAACCCTTTCTCAATGGAGAGGAGAAGTGAAGTGCTTAAGATATTTCCATAGCTTCCCAAAAATATCTCTGCATTTAGAAAGATGACATTGCTGCTTAAAAAGAAGGAAAATACCTTGGAAAACACATTTATCAAAAAAATACAAGGAGTGGAATTAAATTGATGAGCATCACTGTAACTTGTGGTCTGTTCCTTGCTTGTTTTCCAGAATCTCAGGCTCCCTGCCTGCTCTTCACCTGCTGCCTTGCAGAGGGAACAAGTTTGCTAAATCCTACCAGAAGGAAGATGGATATTATTGGCCCAGGTCTGAGTCAGGTGAGTGCAAATCCCATCAGCCTTTTTGCCTACAATCCAGGAAGCTACCACAAACACTGCTGGGGATCTCCCCATACATGTTTTCCTGGCATATTCCATTAGCTTGCACACCTGCTAAACGTGATGCTATTATTTTGTGTCATGAGCTGTAACATTGGCCTCTGATATTATCAGGTATTCTGAATTAGAAAAGCTCAATATAATAGCATGGTATAGCCAAAGTTGTGGGTCCTATGGGAACTCTAGGTAAAAGTTGTGGGGCATGCATGTTGGAGTTAGTAAGCTAGGGGTCTTTTAGAACTTTTCAGAGAGACATGAGAATGTAAGGATTGAATTAAAGTATTTGAATTGAATGAATAAGTGAATAGATGGAATAAGTGAATAAATAGAGTGAATAAGTAAATAAGTAAATGGAATAAGTTTTAAGTGCTTTTAGTGCCTGAGAAGTAGTACATGTTTAGTGAAGGTTGAAAAACATACTAGTGTTTCTTTAAAGGCTCTAAAAACTTAGTTTTAGACAGAGTTAGAGTTAAGAATATTGCTTACATTTTTCAGTTAGAACAAAATAAAAGTTAAATACTTGGCTGTGCAAATGATACACATGATGAATTCAAAAAGACAGATAAAGAAGACGTGCTAATAATTGCCAGTTATATCATTAGCTGGAATATAAGTTACATGGATATTCTAAAAGAACAAAATATGTTCCAGAGAGGCTGCTTTCTAACTCATATTTGAGCTAATCAGTGCAAAAAAGAACCCCCAAACCAACAAAAAACCCCAAACTCAAACAAAAGAAGTTGTAAGAGCAAAACTTATGACTATTTGTCTTACAAATTTTTGTCCCTAAAGGTTTTTATATTTTAAAATTATTATTTTATATATTTGCATATTATGTAAACTCAATCCAACACTGGAAAGAGCCAAGCAGATAAACATGGAGAAACCCTTTCTGTCAATATGAGATTTTTACATGCACAGTCCATTGAGAAAACATTTTGTAAAGAATACTAAAAAGATAAAGCTGTTCTCATGAACATGCATTATTATTCCTAGAGGGGGAAAAAAAATAAAATTGGAGATGTTGAGAAGCAATAGATATGGGAGAAAATAGTGAAAGATAAATGTGATTTCAAAGGTTAGGTTTCTCTAAGCAACCTGTGCTGATTGTACCTCTCAGCCTGGAATTTCTGATGGTTAGATGATGCTCTCACTTCGTGCCATTTTCACTGACACTTAGATGCAATGAAAAGGAGCCCTAACTGTTTTTTATACTCCAGCTAAATAAAATAAGGGAATAGAATTTGAATCCAAAACAGGAGTGGGTTTTTAAAGTGCATCTGGTCATCAACATCAATTGTTGCACTTTGGTTTTCCCCAGTAATATCTTTAAAGTATCCTAGAACAGACTCTTTACATATTACAGACTCTCTATTTACCTACAGATTTTGGCTATGCCTCAGAAAGCACTCAGGCATATTTTTGATCCATTTCTCTTCAAGAAAGCATATGAGTACCTGAGCAAAGACAGAAATGCAGCAAGTTTCATAAGAAGAATTGGGTAAATGCAAAGATGAGCTGAGCAAAGGTGTCTCTTCATGTAGTCATGAGTTCATTGGGAAAGTCAATTTTGCTTTTGCTTCCCCTTCCCTCTTCCTTCAAAGAAAAGGGGTAGACAAAGCTGCCCATCAGAAATGTTGGTGGTGCCTGTGTGAAACTGTGTTTTAAGAAAGGGAAAAAGTTCTGGACAGGCAGAGGAGTGAAGGAAAAGATTATGAGAGATAGCCCAGCAGACTTTGAGGGCAGTGGAGAAGGAGGGAGGGGAGGTGTTCCAGGTGACTGAGGTGAAATCCCTTGTGGAGAAGACAATAGTGGAGCAGGGAAAATGTGTGAGGAGGAAGGAGCAGCAAAAATTACCTATTTGGGACTGACCACAACTCCCATTGAGGTCACAGCATCCCCCTGGGCTGCTCAGCAATGGGGGCAGAGGTGGAGGGGCTGGGAATGATGGAGTGAGGTCAAGCATGGAAAAAAGAAGGAGGAAAAGACGTTATTTTAATTTTCTGTCTTTCTTTTTGATTTATCTACTCCATTTTAAACTGGGAATAAATTAAATTAATTTTTCCAAGGTTGAGTATGCTGGGCCTATGAGAGTAATTCATAAGAGGTCTCCATGTCCTTATCTCCAGCTTTTCCAACCCATCCAGCTTTTCCATCTGATTTTACCTGCCTGTCCTGTTGAGGGGATGTCCCTTCCGAGGGGCAGTATTGATGCAGCTCTGATTTCTGCTTTCTGTGACAGTGACAGCACCCAGGGAATGGCTGCAGCTGTCCCAGGGCAGGGTCAGGGAAAAGTTCTTCCACAGAGAGTGCTGGGCACTGCCCAGGCTCTCCAGGGAATGGGCACAGCCCCGAGGCTGCCAGAGCTCCAGGAGCGTTTGGACAATGATCCCAGGGATGCACAGGGTGGGAGTGTTGGGGTGTCTGTGCAGGGCCAGGGATTGGACTGGATGATCCTGGTGGGTCCCTTCTCACTCAGGATATTCTGTTTTTCTGTGATTCTGTGAGTGGAAGTGGCAGGGTGAACATCTGGCAGTTGGCCAAAGTCAACTCACTACTGGTATAAATTATTTCTGTGACAGGAGGCACATGGAGCAATTTCTGTGTAGTTTGTGTATAATTACTGCCAGCTGCAGTGCTGAAGGGTTAGGGCATTGTGAATGTAGGTAGAGATCTTACCTTTATGATGATGGATTGCCAAAAGATATTTTAGAGAAAATTTTCTCAAGCTACTTAGAGAGCTTGAGAAATATTACTTAAGTTTAATATTTTTTGAAAAGAGGGAGTTTTCTGTGACCAAATAAGACTGTGTTTAATGCTGGCCAGAGACATTATAGTGAAGTGTTTTGGGAGAGGAATCTTGCAAGTGGACCTTATTTGAGTAGGATGAGAAGATTTTGGATGTAGAAGTAGATTTTCATGGAGAAGCTAACAGAATCAATCTGCATGTCCTTTAGCTAGCTTGAATGAAAAATCCAGTAGAAAACTTGTTAGGATAATGACTTTCATTTTCCATCACTGCAAGATGTTGCAGGTGATGATGCAATAATCACTGTGCAATAAGCACATTCAGAAACAGCATAACTTTAAATTTCTTCATTCTTCCAATTGCTGATTTGCAAATGGAAAATACTCCCAGTACTATTATAAACAGTAGACTCACTGGCAGGCTATGATGCAGAAGAGTTCTTCTTTGCCACTTGCCAACTTTACAACCCTACAGGAAGAGAAATGGACTAATACATTGTAAAGTGCACCACAATTACCTGTGACAAGCATAAAACATTATTTTATTTATTAGTGCTGTGGTTTAACCTCAGCCAGCAACTAAGAACCACTCAGCTGCTCACTCACTCCCTAACCCTCCAGTGGACAGGGAGAAGAGTTGGAGAGAGGTAAAACCTGTGGGTTGAGAGAAGAATAGTTTAATAGCTGAAATAAATTAAATAAAAATATAAGCAAAATCCTTGACTTAGGGTAAGGGTTGTTGAGCAAAAACTAAACCCTTAGTGTGTGATTCACATTGATCTGATTCTAAAGACAAAACACAGCACTGTACCAGCTACCAAGAAGAAAATTAAGTCTATCCCAGCTGAAACCAGGACAATTAAACACTTCTTTATGAACTGTTGTATGTGGTACCTTGCAGAACAAGACCATCTATATGCCAACATGAACTGGATGAAATGCAGAAAAAAATGTCTGGAAGACATTTATCTTGTATTTCTATAGAAATATTTAACATCAAAAAAACCCTAATATCTGGTGGACATCAGCCCATTAGCATAGTATTGCTAAGTACATTTCTTCACAGAAAGGCTTCTGAAAGTGAAGGGGATTTTTCATTTTAAGGATTCAAGAATTCTGCAGTTTAAAAGAAATGGAAGATGTGAGTCTTGGTTGTGTTTTTTTTTTTTCCAGTTTAATGGCAGGCTTATCTTAAGTACAGTTAAAATAAAATCTTGAATGCATTTACAATTGAAGTTGGTTTCAAGTTTGCAGTGAAATGCCTGGTAAAATATTTCAGAAATTGGCCAATAGAACATGAACATGAACAGAAGGAATTTTTTTCTCAACCTAGAGTTAAATTTTTTGGTTATCATGCTTAATCCAGCAACCTGCATGGCTCAGTTCAGAGGATCTGATTCAGCAACAAATGTCTGTCTACCCAATATGGTTCTATAAAAGAAAATTCAGAAACTCAAAGATTCATTGACAACTGAGACTATTAGCTAATGTTCTGAATAAAAACGTGCATATTTTGAATTGTTTCTAACTTGCAATCAAATCAGGAACAATTTTTCAGTCTTATTTTGCCAACAGTTTAAAAAATACGTATTTCCATATCATCTTGGATTTTCATGCGTTTTAAAGACTTTTTTTTTTTTTTTAAAGGAAAACATAAAATAATGTCTTAGTTACAGACAGGTAACTGTGCAGGTAGAAGCCATCACTGTGTGATGGCATTCCATGGAGCAGCAGGATCTCCTCTCCTGCTGTGCTCTCATGATGCCACAGGGCAGCACTGGAACTCTGCAGGGGCTGTGTGAGCAAACTTATAATGAGCCAGAACTCCTTAACCAAAAAGTTCCTGCCTCAGTAGGGTCAGAGCACAACAGGCAAGTGTAAGATACAACAGCAGGCAGTGTGGTGGAGGATTAAGGCAGTGATAGGATCCTCCAGTGATCTTTATAATTTGTGTGCCCAAGTGGGTGATGAACCCGCAGTTGTCCAGAGCAAGCTGAGTGCAGCACGACAAAATCCACATTGCACAGCACAGGCTTGGGGTTCTACAGTCTCTTGCTAAGTTGATAAAGACTTTTTAGCCTCCCAAATAAATCTCCACTTGCTTCAGAATTAAGCGTCACTGAAATTGTTAAATATGGATAAATTCTGTTACCCATCTCCTCCAGCTGCTCTGCCAACCCCTCCCCAGTTCACGGGTCCCACACAGATTTCTTAGCAAACCTGCAGCAAACAAAGACAGCTGAGCCACCCTGTTTCTGTGAAAGGCTGATTTTTGTGTCTGTTCAGCCACAGGCAGAGTAGCAGGAGATGTACAAACTCTGTTCAGTTATCAAGGAAATAAATGAGCAAAGGAAAGGGCAAACACAAAAACCGGAACTCATCAAGTAGAGAAACCTGGTGGGGACTGACAGCTACTCAGAGAATGAAACAAACCTCAACTTAATAATATTATTTTTGTATGAGAATGTACTCCCACCTTCTTAAGGGTTTGTTCTTGTTTTCTTTGTTTTCTATGTATTAGAAACATGGAAAACTATTTATTTAACAGACATTGAGATTAGTGAACAAGAAAAGCTGCATGGAGATGCAGTATTTTGCAGGCAATAAAATCCTGTGCCAAAAACTCCACAAATGCTAAGGCAGAACAACTTCTCCATCTCCAAACCTGGGCCTGGAGCCTATGGAGACTTAACTAACCTGGTTAACAGCTTACCCAGCTGCTTCTTCCCTTCTCCTCCCCTCCCTCCCCATCCCCAAGCCAGGATGGGAAAGGAGAACAGGAAAGGCAAAAATGAGAAAAACTCATGGATTGAGACAAAAAGAGTTTAATGACTGTTAAAAACCACCCCAAAACAATAACAACAAAACTAAATGAAAACCCCCAGCTGATGCCAAGACAATCCCTGACCACCTTCCACTACCAGACTGATGCCAAGTCAGGTTATGGGCAATGGCTACTTTTTAAAATTGGTGATGTCTACTTTTGTTAGGAGTGACTTGTTTTGAAAGTGTGGCAGTAGAGAGGTTTTTTTATGCTTTGTTAATCTTTTTTCCTCCTATTGTGAAACGAAAATATTAATATCCTTACCTTTGGTTTTCTTTTAATTATACAGAAAAAATGTATTTTTTTTACTAATTCACAAGTCAGTGAAACTGCAAATATTTTCTTCATTTACTTGTAACAGCAATTTTTTTTTTTAACTATTTATGCAAGTCTTTGCATTAAAAAAACCACAATAGTGCTGACTATTGAATTTGGAAAAAGAATCACACTGTGGTTATTTCTTAAGAGTAGAAAATGATTGGAGCACTAACTGTAAGATACAGTTCTAGGTTACAGACTGGTTAAACCCTACCAACTATGCTTGGATTAATACACAGCCCATCTTCTAGCTCCAAACTCAATTAAGACTCTAGTAGTGCTCAATTGTCTAAAAAGAGCAATTGCCAACATATATGCTTGAAATATAATATATGCATAATGCCAGTTATAAACTGACAATTAATTGCCCAATAACTTTCAGGTTGAGAAGACCTCCTGTTTCCTGTACATTCCTCTACATCTCTCAAATTCTGCTCTGTGAGAATGTTTCCTCAGGGTTGTTTTGTTGTTATCTTGTTGGGTGTTTTTTACTCTGTCATCTAAAGTGCACTACTAATGGAGACACTGAGATTATCCCATGTTAATACATTTTGGCAGTGTTACTTTTCATGTCTTTATCTGAAAAAAAACCCAACAATCAAGCAAGAGAATGGATGTGTGTCTTTAATGTCCAAACACGAACAAGAGAGTGCTCTGCTGTCTCAGAGTTATGCCAAAAAAGTGAATGTTATTGCTAGGGTTGAGCAAAATCACGACAGCTAACTCGAAATTGAACATATGTCTTTTTAGAAACAGGTTCTGAGATTTCATTTACTTTCTCTCCAATCTCATTCGAAGAAATGCAACAGGCATTTTGCAAGATTTTAAAAGTATAAATTCCAGCTGGCGTGTGATTCAGCAAAACACATGCTAAAGATACAAAGGCATGCTTATCTGCTGAAGTTTTAAATATATGCCTACAAGCCAGGATGCTTCACAAAATCCATGTGGGCTTTGGACTCTACTGCTCTGACAAATGGAGAGCATAATCAAATAAATGATGGAAGAGGCTTTTTTTTTTTTTTACTGCCTCCTTTCCTTTGTGACTGAGAATCTGATATCTTCCTACTCTCACCCCCAGCAGCTGAGAGGCAGTAGAAATGTCAAAAGGGTGATGGCTGTTTCTGACAAGACACATACCTGTTGTGTGCCACAACGACTCAACCCGGACTGCTGCAAGACAAGAACTGTGAAAAGCAAGAAAAGGATACACAACTTTATTCATATATCACTTATTTTTCATATTATTATGTTTGAGTTGGAAATTAAGTAAATGGAGTTCATCCATACAAATTCTTCATGCTTTTTCTATCTCATTAACTCCATAGCCTGGGCAAATGAGAAATGCTTGTAAAACTGCTGTATTTTAAGTGCAGGCTGGAGACTGGAAATGCATGTAACAGAATGTGCAAGAAACTGTATTGTTCTTGTTCACTGTCATTAGTGGCTATGTAACTTGATTCTTATGTGTAAATGACACATAATAACAAAGATTACTTTCAAAACTTACTACAGATCTTTTGCTCAGCTCATTTCTGTGGGAGATAACCCCAGATTTATTGAGATAATGCAGCAGATGTTATTCAGGGAATAACTATCCAATGGAACCAATACCTGTAAAATAATCTATTTTCTAAATGCAAATCACATTCTCTTGAAGTTTTTCTTCACAGCACTGTCACTTTTAAAACTCTACCTTTCTGTTATGCAATTCCTTGACACTGCAAATCATCAACAGAACTTCACTTGACTTCATCACCCTTCCAAGCACTTAGTTTTTTTCTGAATGCAGGTCTTGTTCTTTTACATGTTCCACAGAAAATTCATTGAGGGG
This sequence comes from Acridotheres tristis, assembly GCA_037013685.1. Lineage (NCBI taxonomy): Eukaryota > Metazoa > Chordata > Aves > Passeriformes > Sturnidae > Acridotheres > Acridotheres tristis. The sequence goes on from CM072895.1 coordinate 25,896,291, forward strand.
GTCTTCTATTAATTTCAGCTCTTTTTCTGCCCTACACCATTAATTCAAATGTATTTCAGATCCAAACTCTATAGGAAGAGAATTTTTGTGTTAATACCTTGCCTAGTCTGGAAGGGACTCCTTTCTGACTACACAGCACCAACTGGAAGGATTTTTTTTCTAACTCTGTGTGCCAACACTAAGGCCAGGTGGGACTAAAACCCAACAGAAGATTCGTGACTCCTTTATTTAAACACAAACGCACTAAAATTACACCTCAGTTCACCTATAAATCTGCAGAGGTCTGTGCTTCTCACACTGCTTGTAAAGTCAGTGCTTGTGGCAGAGAAGCCTCCATTCTCTGTCCATCATATCAAATACTGGAAGTACAGATTATACTACTTTCATAGGACAGGCCTTCTTGTACTGGGATACTACAGTAGCTGAATCATTTTTTTCTTAAGAAAAACAGGCATTTGATGCACAGGAATCTCCACAACAAAAACATGATTTTAAATACATCTCTCGTCCTTTACCTTTTTCTCTACAAATATTTATTGAAATTAACACAAATTTTTGTGACTTTGTAAAGTTCAGTTAGATGGAAGAAATACCTGAATATATCAGAGGATATTTTTAAAATGGCAAACCCATATTTTTCCTTTCATGGCTATTGGTCATTGAAACATGGCCAGGATATGCCACAACTGAAAAAAATAGAGTCAGTAATGTATTGCAGCACATTGCTGTTGTCATTGTCCCATGGATTTGAAGACAATTTTCAGATCTTTTCAGTTTTAATGTCAAGGTCGGGAACACTTCAAAGTCACCTGATTTTTACCTCTCGCCCTGTGTGATGGCAGTCATCATTTGCCTAAAGTGCAAAGAATTAACAGCTATAAACAAAGCCTGTCACAGGACAGCCATGAAATCCCCCCATTCTTTCTCAGACACAGTTATTTCTTCAGCTTGCTGTGTGTATTTGCAGTGAGAGAACCTCGCAGCACCCTCCCTGCCACAGATGACAGCAGCTGTGAAGATTCAACACAACAGTCTTACATCTTTCAAGAATAAGAGTCAGTAAATTGGCAGGCCCTGGAGAAGTTCATGCCTCCACTTTTCAGGTGTGCTCTTGTATCCCTCCTAGACACACGTGTCTGGCTGTGTCTACTGAGTTCAGCTTACAGGTCTTGCAATTAATACCTTCTGAAAGCAGTAGAGAAATACCACCTCTTCTACCAAAAGGTTATTCTGTCTAGGAAAACTGGTGCTTCAATGACACCAAGAGCCTGAAAAAAACCCCAGACTTTAAGTTTAATCCCCTGCTGCAAGAGGACAGGGCAAGTGAAAAAGCAAACATTTTATTTCTTTGATATTTTTGGGGGCAAAAGACAAACAACCTGCAGTACTGGTTCATTTTCTGTAGGTGAAATGTTCGGAGATCCTAAAAACAATCTCCTCTGCAAGTGAGGAAAAACTCAGTGGGCATAATTTTATTCAACTCAATATATGCATATCTCTGTTAATGCAAGGTGCCCACCAAGCTGCTCTACCCACTCCCCCTTGCAGCTGGACAGTGGAGAGAAAAGATGGAAAACTGCTCATAGGTTGAGATAAGGCAGTTTACTAAAACAAAAGTGAAAGGTTCTGTGCTCTCGAGCAAAGAGAAAGCCTGAAGTTTTAATTCTCTATTTCCCATCAGTTAGCAAGGTCCAGCCTTTTCCTGGGAAGCAGGGCTCCAGCACATGGAGCTGTTGCTCTGGAAGGTAAATGTTGTAAATAACAGATCCTCCTCCCCAGTCCTCCTCCCCCACTTGGCTTTTATCTCTGAGCTGATGTCATATGGTCTGGAATATCCCTGTGGTCAGTCTGGGGGAGCTGGCCTAGCTGTGCCTGCCCCTCGATGGCAGGGAATGTTGAGAGACAGAGCTGAGGCTGTGCCAGCCCTGCCCAGTAGCCAAAACTGTTGTGTTATCTGCACCTTTCCAGCTCCCAGGGCAAAGCACAGCACTGAGGGCTGCTCTGGAAGCATGAACCCCAGCTCAGCCAGACCCACTGCACCAGCAGAGTAGGAGCATCTCCCCTGTGACCAAGTGTTTCTGATATGATTATAAAGCAAAATTCTAAATATGGCACATTTGTCTCTATAGATACAGGGCTTGTTTAGATATGCAGGTCAATTTATGGGTGCAAGCAGCAGCTAGAAATGAAACACATGAATATGCGAAGCATTGTTTCCCAAGCAAAATATGAATGCTGGACACAGGCAATTAAGCACTCCCTACGCTTTCTGGATGAATATGCAAATTTGACATTCAAATCAGACTTCTAAAAAAATTTCACCCAAGTTAAAACACTAAGAACATAAGCAGTCCAAAGCTTAAGTCTTTTTGCTCTAACTTTAATTACTTGCCATAATTTCAGTTAAGGGCAAGGCACTTTAGTAGGTTATCATTCTGCTCCTCCCAACTGTTTCAAAAGTCAAGTGCAGTTTTCCCTGACACATCACATAGTGGATGGAATTTTTAGATGGAGAATTTACAGCAGAGCAGCATGGAGGGAATTCATTATAGCTGCAAGAAGGAAGTCACTGGAAGAAGGTGACAGTATTGTTTGCATAATAGGTTTGCCTGTTGCAAGCTAAGAGTAACTACTGAACTGCCTTAATAAATTACATATATTTTTCAGTAGTTAAAAAGAAGCTGGAAGAAAGAGGATCAAAAGGTTGATCGTATGAAGTAGAAAAATATATTATGGGATAAGCTGTTAAAATGTATTTACCAACACAGATATACGCTGCTGTTAAATGCAGATTTACACGACAAAGGGCTCTAAGCACTCTAATTCAGGGCCACGAGGCTTCTGGGAAGGGAGAATTTGATGCACCACTTCCCCCTCACATGATTCTGCTGCAGACAGGGTCCCAATCTGGATTTAGCATTTTTGGTGGTGATGTAAGTTTCTGCCTTATTCAAGTACAGTTTTGTTCCATTATTTGTGACTGCAGTACTCTGCCTAAAATTAGATTTTATAATATCATATTTTAAGGCCATAGATTATTAAAACCACCGAACAAAAGGCATCATAATCCTCTACAACCCTTTAACTCTGGTTTAGAATGATTTTGAGGGCTCAAATCAAACTGTGGTGGCAATTAGGTCTTGGAGTTGACCACAGTGGAAGATCTGTGTTGTAATTCCAAAGAAACTTTTTTAACCATTTGGTAATGGTAATAATGTTTTCTGAGCAGCCTATTCCTGTGGAATGTGGCAAGGGGCTGGAATTAGATCATCTTTAAGCTCCCTTCCCAAATGAACTATTCCATAACTCCGTGATTCTATGAAGTGAATAAAATCAGAGTGTTCTTGTTAAATTTAAAGTGGAAAAGAACGGGAAGAGTTGATACTACCTGAGGAAACCGAGTTGTCCTGCTCTGTAGGTGAAAGAAAGTGGCAGGGAGGGAAAGAGAGCACAGTGAAATAAGGACTAGATTATGTCCACTTTACCTCTGGATGCTATGAAATAGAAACTCCACCTTATTGTCTGAGCCAAAGACTAGTGAAGTCAATCTCTTTTATAGGGAGGGTGAAGTTGGTCAGACTTAAAATCCACCTTGGCTGATTAAAGCTACCTTTGGTGTGAATGAGCAGCAAAGCAAGTTCAGCCTAGGACATCCCTAGAGAGAAGAAGAAACCTGAAGAAAAGAGCAGAAAGGCATTAGCACAGCAGCAAATCTCTTCGCATACGTTTGGTGTGTCTGTCTGTGCCACACGTGCAGTACAAAGGTCCGATGGACATTGCAGTACCGAACGCTGCCATGACGATGCTGCTGCCCGTGTGCGCCCCGGCGCTGTTGGTCCATCCCGGTCACACCCTACGTTTGTCCTTTTCTCCGAGTTTTTAATTAGTCTTAGGAAATGGATAGGACCCTTAGTGTATGTCTTGAATCTCAAGTCTGTTTGATGTGTAGGCTTGGTGTGTAGCAGTCTTTGTTAGGAAACGCACAATATTTGCATAAACAGGCTGACCTTTTAAACCGGCATTTTGTCAGAAGGAGCTGAAGGGGAGGAGATAAGAGGAGAGAGGGGACACAGAAGCCTTTGCTACCTGTTGCTGTAAGAGAAATCATATCCTGAGGTAAAGAGACCTTTTGTTTTTATAACTGCATAAAGAATCGTATATATGTCTACATGTTTAACATCCACTACTCTTGAAATGTACACTGAATTTTATTTTTTTTTACACACCGTATCATCCTTCCAACACTCCTTTTCTTGCGTCCTCGCTAAAGAAAAAAAATCAATAAAGCCCCCAGCAGCATAAATCATTGCTAAGATCAGCTCACTCCACTAAGCAATTCGTGGAGTGAATTCGTGAGCATAAAAATGATTAAATATGCAGAGAGGAGCAAACCAATTTGATGCCAAAGGAATCTTGAGTTTCTGCAGTTTCCGATTTTTTCCTAGCAGATTCTGGAAACATAAAACTGCCAGATTGGCAAACAGGCAAGAATGCTTCACACTGGTAATTACGGAGATAATAGAAAGAAGACAAAAAGCTTCTTAATAAAAAAACCCCCAGAAGTTACTTTCTCTTTTAAAGACCACATACAGCACAGCAGACAAGCTGGTGTAATGCTGGTGATCACTCCATATTGCCTGGCACATACATCACATAATCCGCACGGTTACTGTGCTTATTGATGCTGCTAAGCATGAGGTGCACACAGCCGCGCTACACTGCAGGGATGCCGAAGCTCCGTATTGGTCTGCACGCTGTTCCCTGACACGGACTGGCTTCCAGTTTACTCACGTTAAGCTCTCAGCCGAGCTGTACCCGGGGAAAAGCATTTTATTAGCCATGAACGCATGTCTGCTTACAGCACGGGTGTAGAAGAGGGACCAGGAGAAGGGGGGACATACATCAAGCTCCATAAATGCTGCTGCTGCCTCCCTCTACCCCACACGCCTTCAAATTCCGCACACATTCTGGAGTCACCATGCGAGGAAAAGGGTGATTTTTCCACCGAGCCAGGTCATTATTTCCACGCCAAGAGCCTGGAAGCATCGAGAAGCGGCAGAAATGGAGGGGCGATGCTCCGCTTACCCGAGGCAGGAGAGAAACGCGGGCGATGAGCAGGGACATTTCCGCCCATCCCCTCTCCCCCTGTGCAGCTCCCACAAGCAGCTTCCCCGCTCCAGGATCTCTGCAGCCCTTTGGTGCCGGGCTCGGAGGGAGAGCGGCGCCTGGCGGGGAGGATGCGGGGCACCGGCGGGGAGGAGGGCTGCAGAAAATACGAAATAAAAAGATGAGAAACAAAAGGCTGGCCGAGGTTTGGGGGCCAGGTATATTCTTACCCGGTCGGTATCGCCGCCGTGGCTCGTTGGGTTGCGGGTGCAGGAGGAGGAGGAGGAGGAGGAGGAGGAGGAGGAGGAGGAGGAGGAAGAGAAGCTGGTGCCGCGCCACCCGCAGCCTGCGGGCGCGCTGTCCCCGTGCTGAGCCCGGTCCCCGCCGTGTCCCGGCCCCGGGAGCTTCCCCCGGGCTACCGCTCCCCCCACCTCGGTCTCGGCTCCCCGCGTCCCCTCCGCCGCTCGCCCCCGCCCCGAGGGCAGCGTCACTGCCCGGCCCCCGGCCGCGGCTGCCGGGATCAGCCCCCGGCGCTCTCCGGCCCTCCCGGCTCGCTGCGGCCTCCGGCTCCTCGGTGCGGTCTTGTCTGTGTTCCACCTGTGTGGGCAAAGCCCCTCTCCTCCTGCCTGCGGCTGAAAGCCCACAATCTGTTATTTTTTCCTCGAGAATCGCTTCCATCACCACCAAAACCCCCCACATCTACCCCAGCGAATCCCATCCCTCTTCGCAATTCCTCTTGCTGTTCAGGTTTGCTTCCCTCTCTCCTCCTCCTTCTCTCCTCCCTCTTTCCCCCCTTTTGGGTTCGCAGCCTCTCTCTGCCCTACACACACGCACAGACAGGCACGCACAGTGTAAATGGGTTGTCACACACACAGAACCGCTGCTGGTTCCCAAAGTCCCCCCACCCTGCTCAGCCTTCCTCTAGCTTGAAGCCGCAGATCATGGACTATATGCTTGGAGCCGGGATGCGTTTTATTTCCAGCCGCTTCGCCTCCTGCAATTTCACCCGGTGAGTAGGTTTGATTTCGCGTTCAGGTGGCGTGTTTCCAACAGGAAGGACACTAAAAACAGCAGGGAAAAATAAAAAGAAAAGGAAAGATCAATTAAAAAAAGTTTTTCTTCCCCTTGCTCCTGAACGGGCTGACTCCACTTTCTAAACTCGAAGGAATTAGGAAACAACAGTTCCCTGCCCACATTCATTCCCAGTCACCGCGCTCGGCGCTGATTGCAGCGCGCACCGCAGCTTCCAGAGCCTTCACCTTTCCACTGCTTATTCATCACATTTTATTAATGTTTCCATCAGGCATGGTACCTGCTCCATTCCCCGGGTTAACCCTTGCAGTGGCTCGCGTAGACTCTGGAAGGGCTCGGTGTTTCTCCCCGTGCTGGGGAAAGGACAGGATTGCTGGTGGCTGAGGGAACCGGGAGCGTGCCTGAGGAATGTCTGGGAACCTGCGGGGGGAGACCAGGTAGAAAAGTTAATTGCTCTTCCCCATCCCCTGAAGAACTTGGACAGGATTGGGGGCGGAGAAGATTCCCCAGAAGAGATAGGAAAGGATTTCCAGACCCATGTCGTCTAGTCTGTGCTGGGAGGTGGCGGTGGCCGGGCGGCGCGCCTGGGGGCGGCCGGGGGTGCGGGACAGCAGCGGGGTCGGCGGCCGGGGCTTCTGTCCTGCGGCTACCTGGGCTTCTCTCCAGCCTCTGCCGCCCCTCGCTCCGCGCCCTTTCCTCACTTCTCTATCCCATCGCACCTGATTCTATTTATCACTATTTTTGGGCATACCTGTATTTTTCGCTGGCCAAAAATTGGTTCCTGAGGAGCGCAGGAAAACGTACGCCCACCTATACGTGTACCTGATGTAGAGGTAGATGGTAGAAGTCGGGCTCTTGAATCAAGTAGGGGCTTCTTTGAAAGAAAAAGAGAGAAGAACCAAGGCAAATAAACACGTTACATTAAAAAAAAAAAAAAAAAAGGTCAAGTGCCTTCAGAGTGCTATTTGTGGTTGATACTTCCAGGATTTCGGTGTCTCTAATTAGCGGCAGAGATCCACCCACGGTCCATAGCAGAAGGTAGGGAGGAAACATGTTATCTCTGGCGCGGAGGTATTGACTGGGCTCCGTGTACCCCTGTCGTTTGGGTGCAGGATAAGTGTGCGTGTGTGTGTGTCTGGGTGTGCGCGGTCATATCTCCAAAGCACTACCTGCAGAGATCGCAAGGAAGGTGCTAAAGACTTGCAAGCAGGTAGATGCCAGGGAGAAATAACAAGATCCGAATTTATTGCCTGGTGGCAAGCAGAAGAAGGGAAAGACCAATTCAATGCCAGTGTGTGCCCCCGCCTTGTTCTTCCCTCCACCCTCCCCCTCCCCGTCCTACTGCTTCCCCCCTCGGCCGCCAGATTGCTGGCTGGTGTCTGGAAAGGAGTAGTGAAAAAGCCCTTCAAGTCTGGGATTCCTTCCTCCAGCTTCTCTCTTCTCCCACCAGCTCGAAGCCCCCATGCGTACTTATCTCCTTCCAACTCAGCGTCCTTCTCCTGGAGACTCCAGCAGGTTTTCCCATTCCCTCTGACTTGCCCCTCTGCCTCCACCTCCTCCTGCCCCGGCCCTTTCCACGCGACTGAGGTGATTAACCAAATCCCAGACATTTCTCCTGAAATACCCTCCTCTGGCGCTGCTGCTGCCGGGATCCTCCCGCACCTGGCTGCTCAGGAAAGTTTCCGTGCAGTCATGCCCCCTTCCCTCCCTAGGCAGGGATTGCGTTTCAAAACCTCTACCTTGATTTTTAATCTTCCTCCCCCCCCAAACCTTTAGGAAAGAAAAAGCCCCAAAACAAACCAGCAAGTCCAGAGGGGATTTATGTTATAGTGGGAATAGCTCAGCCAGTGAGCATCTCCTTGCCGTGCTGCTTAAACGTTACCGCTCTGCAGAAGAGATTTATGTGCCCATCAGCAGAATATTTAAGGCCACTCGATATTCCCTCTGCTGACGGGGATGGGAGATGGTAAACCACAGGATGAGGGGAGAGGAGTTGTTTAGCTCACAGGCACTGTGACGGATGGCAGTAAAACGGTGTCTGGGCAGCAAAAGTGACACACGTTGGAGCGGGTGGCGTTTCTGTACTCAGCGGAAGGCGAGGGCATACACATCAACCTCTTTGCATACAACAAATAAATCAAACAACGTGGGCTTAATGGGCGATTGCAACAAGCGAGAGTCAGGCGTGGTAAACAGAGAAGATTCCCACTACCCTTCATTTCCAGCATTCCTCACCCCCAGCCCAGGGATACCTTCTTCTTACATGGGGCTGGATGACTCAGAAAAAACAGAGGAATACCGGGCAGCAACCGGGCGGTTTTTGCTTTGCCGTAGTTGGCTCTTTTGCTTTTCGTACAATACATTGGCGGTGTGGAAATACCTCCCGAGCCCCGCGGCCCATTCCTGAGAGAATGCTCCCAAACATCTCTCTTCCCTGTATTTAGAAGTCCAGGTTCCCTACTAGCCCATGTCTGGGTTCACTGCCAAGGATTACCTCCATCTCCCCTGAAGCTGCGTGGATCTGGGACTCCCTGTTGGCCGGGAGTTAATTTCCCAATTTCCCATACCGGCGGTGGCAGACGAACACCCAGGGAGATGGTTCTGGCAGAGGGAACACCTTTAAGGATGCGTGTCAGGGTCCAGCCTGCCTTCTCAGCTTCCCGGGCTTAATCTGCCCCGCTCCCCCGTGCGTCCCCGGGGCAGGTCCCGGGGGAAGGGGCGGAGGGGCCGGTGACAAGGCGTTGTTCGGGGGGGATCACGCCGCCCTCCCCGGCTGCAGGAGGGGCTGCTCCGGCTCCGGGCGGAGCGAGCACCGGCAGCCGGGCGGCAGCGCTCGGCTGGGCTGCGGGACCCCCGGCTCTCCCCCCGCCGCCTCTCTCCAGCCTCTCCCCATCCTCGGCAGCCTAGGGCAGCTCGTTCTGTGGGGGAAAGGGAGAACACTCCCCTGCAGGGAGCCGTGCGTGCCCCGCAGCCGCCAGCCCGCCCGGGCCCCGCGGGGCCGCCCGCAGAGGGAGCGGAGGCTGCACCGCAAAGAGTTAACGCGGGGCTGCAGGGTGCTCCAGGCAGGAGTCCTGTGTGCGCCTCCGACATGCACCAGCCAATCCTAGAGACAGCAGCGTGAGCTAGATGTAGCATGCTGTGAGAAGGGAGGTGAAGAAAATAGGGTGTAAACTGTCACCGTACACCGCGAGGCAGACCTGCTTTTTTTGGGCTACGATTTCTTAGAGACTTGGAGACCATCATGCATTTAAAAAGGTAAGGGTTTTGTTACCAACAGTCTGGATTGTGATTCACTGCCGGATTCAAGTGCATTTTCCGTGTAGCTTTCATTTAGTGATAAATTGTGTAGCGCAGAGTGGGAAGAAAGTGGAATGTGTCATGATTTACTGTTCGGGAGTCATTTTGAAATACTATGTCAGCTTCGAGTTATAATGATTTCATGTAGAGATTAAGCGAGTGAATGCATGTGAAGTAAAGTGAATTCATGACTGGCAGAGAAATGTAATGTATGTGATAAGAGAAGTCTGTTCTGTTTTAGCAGCAAAATCAGTTATGGATCCACATGAAATGAAGGCTGGTGTGAGATAGACCTGATTTTGGGAAAATGTAGAGAGTAATTCAGAGGCATGTATCTGACAAGCAAGTCTGTCAGAAAAAACAAAAATAACTTCATTCCTAGAAAAAAAACCCTTGCTTATGAAATAAAACATCACGAAAGAATGCTATAAAAAGAAATGAAGTCAGAACCTTACAGAGTCTGTATGTTCAGAGATGAGTGACTCTGACACATTAAGTGTACAGAGATAAAGCTAGAGTGGCCCTGCTTACATTTACAGCATATAAGAAATAACTTCAGAGGAGCAATCCGTTTAGATATCAGACTTCACAGACTGCTGTCATTGCTCAACTCCATCCCTACGAGGAGTTACTCATTTTAAATAGGTGCTCTATCAGCTTTACCACAAGACCAGCTTTGGGAATAGAAACATTTGACTGGATCTCTTCCTCTCTGTATCTAAGCATAGTAACAGACCCTCACTCTCAGATGCTGTTGCAGTGCTAATCAGCAGAGTTCCATCCAGAAACTACCTACCAATTCTTGCCTCCAACCATTTTTCTCTCTTAAGATGTGTATAATTTAAGCAGGGGAGGAATATAAAAAAAGATCTGTGATATTTTCTGTAAACGGATCCACCTCCAGTGAGAGCAAACCTCCCCAACAGATGCTGAGTTCACCGGAGTCGTGTTTGGGGTGCTTGTTCATGAAATGCTGAAACCCTGTGAGTGAAAACGTTAACTAGGAAACATGAAAACAAGCAGCTGAATGTTTTTACAGAGCTCAGTGCAGAAGGTAGCATTTGTACAACAAGTCAACAAAACAACTTGAGAATCTTCAAGTGATGTAATCATCCTATCTTATCCTTTCCTGTTTTTTTTTTACTACTCTCTGAATGCCTTTGTGAAGAATTAATTACAGAAGTCAATTCATTGATTACACCGTGTCCAAAAATTTAGTTTTTAGTCACATAGATTGCAGTGACTTTCCACTCCACTCAGTCCCAGACAATGATTTATGGGACTAAAACATTTTTACTTAATTTGTATTAATTCAAAATAGTATCTAATTGTGATCAGTCTATTTCTTGCTTTAAATGCAGCACCCATTGAAAACAAAAGGAAGATCTTTTTACCAGCAAGCTTGCTTCTTCAGCAGTTTTTGAAAATCGAAATGGAAAACTGGATGATCAAACTCCTTACCTAAGTTTTCCTTAGAAGAAAGAGAGTGACAGAAGGTATTAGGTGATAGTTTCTGGAAACATTGCTTTCTAGCTCTCAGGCATACCTAGTGCAGCTCTTTCTTAATCCTCCCAAAGCTTCACCTCTCTTTAAAACCAGAAGTAGACATTTTTTACTCTCCTGAAACACTAGTAATCTCATATGGGAGCAAAATCACCAGAAATGCACTTTGACAAACAGAACCCAAGTGCTCTTTCAGAAAGGTTGCCCTGAAACCACTGTCCTGTTAGAGCTACAGGTAGTAGACTACAGCCAATCATTTCATGGGGAAGTTATCTAACTTCTTCTTGATCTCATCCTATATCATTATAAGAGAACATTTTTAAAAAATATATTTGCAACTACATTCTCTTCATATCATTGTTTTCCTTTTGCTCAATATATGTGCATTCAGTGAGGGCCTGATCTTGGAGATTTAAAGGAGATCAGAAAATCCCGATTAACTTCAATGAAAGCCAGATCAATTTCCAAAACAATATTTTCGAACCAAAATGAACTTCAGATTTAGAAGAAAAAAAAAGTGAGCATTATGAAGTTACATGCTGCGTACTGAGCAGTGGGAGCCTTTGCACATCTTGAATCAAAGAATATTAAAATACTAAAGAACTGAAGAATCAGTGACGTGATCTTACATTGGTCTAGGCCTCAGTACTTTTTCATCATTGATAAATCAACATTTTTCTGTATGATGTTGAGAAATATTGAGAGAGTCCCACTGAGATGCAGGTCATCAGCACTTTGTGGCTCAAGTCATCACCCTGCTGAAAACTGCAGTGTGAATAAATTTGGTCTTCTAGATTTGAAATTACTAATTTATCTGTACCACAGTTTGTGTGCATACACAAAAATAGTTTTTATATACGTAGATATAAATACGCATGATATGCACTACACATCCCTCCACACCCATGGTCTGTATAATCACTTTTTTGCCCTGGCTCATACCATGGGAATGATTATTTAGCCCAGTCTGTTTCCCATCTCCCACTGAAAGTCTTCACCTGCTCCATGTGCCACAAAAAAAAATGTGCTGAGGACACTCTACCACATCAGAGCTTTTCAATTCTAACTAATGAGCCTCTCACAAAGGCCACAGATTCTGTTCCACCTTCAGAAGATGATTGACCAGGCAATATATATTGTTATCTAAATTAACACTATTAAACTGTAGTGGTTTCTCTTATAATGAGGTGAGATCGTAAGGCTCGTGTGTCAGATGCCTTTATTGTAACAGTTACATTAATGGGGAAAAATTCTGCTCATTTGCAGTAACACCTTTACTGCTACATCCACCAGCACTTGATTAATGAGAAAAGTGGTTTGTAAGGCACTTATTATACATTGGCAAGTAAAGGATGTAAATCTGGGGACTCAGAGCACTGCTCTATACCCTCAATCTCAGATTATTCATAACTACCGAGAATTCTCTATTCGGAGATAATTTAGCTCTTTCAATACTCATAAATCTACTGGAAATAACAAAAACACCTGGTGAACTGAACATTGATGTCACTGAAGTCAAATGGGATTATTAAAATCCATTACAAATTTTACTTCTTCGTATTTTCTTTTTTTCTTTTTGTTCTTTTATTTGATATCTGTTTCTAAGGAGGCATACCATCACTAGTGAAAAACACTGCTAAACGCTGAAAAACAGCATCATGGATGGGCATGGCAGCCCAAGTGTATATTTTTATTTCACTGTTTTTCACCTAAAACATTATGGATCCCTATTCATTAACAATTTTCTGGATAGAGAGAACACATATTCATTACAACAATTTCAATATTGAATACTTCTATATGATTTCTGCTTAATGTGCTGCCCTAAAGGTTAAAACTGCTGTAGTTAAGGATAGGGATGATACTACCTCTTTTTCTCCAGAACGTGCAGCTGCTCAGCATTTCTTGGATGAATTCCCTTGTTCCTTTAGGTGTGTACCAATATTTCTAAGGAAGATGTTTGTTTAGGTAAAGCAGCACTGTTTATGCAGGTCGAGACTCATCCTGCTGCCAGTCTCTGGAGACTGGGGATTTATTTCACGCAGAGCCATTAGTTGGTGATGTTCTCTTTCTAAGTCACTACTCCTGTGGGATGTGAATCTGACTCATTGGCTTAAAAAGTAAAAGCTTTAGTAACTACCTAAGTACCCTTTAAGCTCTCTGTTAGCTTGAGTTTATTAGATTGATTCACATTAGTTGAAGAAATGGTAGTGGCTTTTTTTTTTTTAAGTACTCTTATTTATAATAAGAGTTTAACTTCTTCATGCTGGCTTGTCTTGGCCAGGCAAAGTCTAGCACGTTTGGTCTGTCTTTCTGGAAAAATAGGCTATACTGAAAAAAACTGATGATCCTCATACTCAGAGAGACTGCAGTGATCTGTAATTCCTCATAAACTGATGTGTGTCTCTCATTCAGCACTGTACAAGTACTACTGAAAGTTTAAAGCTCCTTAACAAATTTCTACTAAATTAGAATGTGTTTTTCTATGAGCTACAACAAGAAATAGTGACAATTTTGTACTTAGGCGGTTTTAGACTGGGTTATATCTAAATTAAAACAGTAAAGAGATTGCAATTCCTGATGCAAACTCAGACCTTCACTCCTTGTAGCATGATATTCATAAGAAAGACGTATTTTAGCAGACAGACTTTTTTTTTCTCTCTAATTTTGCAATTTCTTTTAATCTTGTCAAAAATCAAGCCTTGCAAGGCAGCTTTGGTGCTAGATTTATGTGAGATAGCAGGCTGCCCAGTACACATAATTATTACTTGTACCATCAAGCTTTATCCATCCTGTGCTGCAATTAGCCCCAGACTGGTTTGTCGGAGCTTGAATCTTTGCTCAGTCAGCCATAAAGTCCCTACTCTTGCTATAAAAAATTAATAGCTATAACATGAACATTTAAGAGGATCTGGCTACTGCCCATGCAGTGGCTACAGGCTTGGAACGCTGCAGCAAAGGGATTGTGGAAAAATAATGCAACAGTTTTGAGGAGGGCTAGCTGTAGAACAATGGTCTCTTGAAGCTTCTAGGAGTCCTGCCTTGGGTGTAAGTTTGTTGTTTTTTCCTGCTAGAATAAGTAAGTTGAAGATGAGGAACCTGAAAAGAGTTTTAACCATTCATTTACATCAGCTGAAAGCCATGTACACCATCTGTGAAATCAGCTGTAAAATATGCAGTGAGATCTGGAGCACTTTTGTCTGAAAGATGTAATAAAGGTGCAAAATAAAAACATTACCATTCTATTAGATATCATTGTTAAGAAATAAAATAGATAAAATAATCCATTCTTCTTGCAAGACATCCAGAAAAATGCATTGAAAGAAAAACTTCATGCCATTGGGTCTTTATTGATATTATTCTTAACTACTGGTCTAGGTTGTAACTACTAATTTTCACATGGAGAATAAAATCAAGGAGAGCATAAATCCTTGACCAGGTATGGCCTTAGCTAGAACTGGAGGGCTATGTCCCATGCCAGAGTCAGAGCCTCTAAACTAAGAAAATCATTCTTAGAAATAAAAGAGCACTCAACCATGTTATTTGTGGATTAGGTCAGGTAATATCTGAGGGGATGGAAGCACATGAAACTAGGTTGGATTTTGTAAATATGTCCCCATTGCAATCAGTCCAGTTCATTGCTATTTTGGCTCTCTTCTTAAGTCCAGAGAATAGCTATACACCATTATTTTTTTCCTTCATTATTGTGCAAACAATATTAGCGCTCCAACAGCTTCAAAGAAACTTCTATTTTTGCCTGAGACTGACAATTCTTTTCCTCTCCATCCTTTTGCAGAGCATTTGTTGCAAAATCTCCAGGAACAGAAATTTTAAGCAGCGACAAAAATAGTCAGACACTCTGTTCGTGGAATAATCAACTTCCTTTTTATTTTATAACATTTTTGCCATCCAATAATTTGAAAGCATTCTATAAGCATTGGTTGTTCAGGCTTCATAATAGAAACTATCATTAAAAAAGGTTAAGGGACTTGGCAAGGCTTATATAGCAAAATCAAAGTTGTACTCTAAGATAACTCTGTTCCAAGTACTCTCCTTCCTCTCTGTAACCTGAACCATCTTCAGTTCAACAATCTGCTGGCCAGCAAAGTTTCTTCCCACTCCATCCCATTTTAGTCCTTCTGCACTAATCAGTTATATTTGGATTTGTCCTCGGGCTCAAAAGCCTCTGGAAGCAGAGCTTTAGTGTACAGTGTGTAAATTGCTGCTTCCTCCTGTTCTAGATGGTAGCAGCTGTAAGAGCTTTGGGTTTAAAAACTAGTACAAGGATGAATTAAAAGAGGGAAGGGCTGTTTGTTTCTCTGGAATGGTTTACTGGATATAGCTAATTTGCATTTGTCTTAGTCTCTTTGTATCCTACTGACACTTAGCTGTCAAATTGGGTCAGAAAACTTGCCCGGGGACTAAGATTATGAGTGAAAAGGAGATAGGTTGCTGGAACTAGTGTGCAATGACTTTTCAAAGATCATTTATTATTTAATTTTAAGGTGTAGTTTTTACAAATCCTGAGAACCAACTCAATTGCCATTAAAACACACCCAATGAGATTATCAGAGTGGAGAATGCTGGATGATTAGAAGTTAAGCGTTCAGCTAAAAAAAACCCCAAAATCTTCAAACTTGAAAGCTCCAGTATGCAAAATTGTATGTCACAGCAATACATGTCAGTCTGTGCCTGAGGAAATGCTGGACCAGAACCTCTCCCAAAGCTGTTATTTTTTTGTAGAGCCACTCCCAAACTTATTTCAAGAGAGCCTGTTCTGTTTCCCTTCTAACACTTTTCATACTATCAGATGCTTTAGCTGAAAATTTTTGAAAAATTTGGGAGAATGTTTAGCATAACTTGTGTAATGGAAGAGTGACTTAAGATTGAAATGTCATGCAGGGTTTTCATGCAAAGAGTTTTTGCACATAGGATAGTCCATATATGCTTGTGGACTTGCAAAGATTAAGGTTTAATCCCTACGGACTTCAACCCCTATGGACTTTTATGATTACAAAAGTGCACTCATCCAGCCTGGAGCAGACTTCAAGCTCTTGAAGCAGCAGGTTTTCTGTGTCTTTGTGCCACCCTGGGTGTTGGTCAGAAACCCAGGGCTCAGCCAGGGTCTTGCTCATCCATTCCAGAAATCAGCTTCATTTTAGCTCCTAGTGTGACTGGTAGCTGTTGTCTACCAAGAATTGTGGAGCTAGCCCTTGTTTAAAGATGAGGAACTTAGACATGATGAGGACTTGAGTGGATTTCACAAGATCATGTAGTGAAAGGAAAATGGGGAATGGCTTTAAACTGAAGGAACATAGATTTAGAGACTTAGATTGGACATTGAGAAGAAATTCCTCCCTGTGAGGATGGTGAGGCTCTGGCACAGAGAAGTCGTGGCTGCCCCTGGATTCCTGGAAATGTCCAAGGCCAGGTTGGATGGGGCTTGGAGCAATCTGGGAAAGTGGGAGGTGTCCCTGCCCATGGCAGAGGGTGAGACTGGGTGATCTTTAAGGTCCCTTCAAACCCAGATCATTCTGTGGCTCAGTGATTTCTCCCTCTCTGTTATTCACCAACACCATCCCACCTGCACCACACAAGCTGGGACTGGAGTTCCCAGCTGGTCACCCACCCTGCTCAGCCCAAGGTGGGTGGAGGACTCAGATAAGGCTGGTCAAGTCTATTGAGGCCTTTCTGTGCTCTCAGAGTTTTGACAGGTAGTATCTTCCCTCAGTGGGGTCCTTGCAGAAACAGATTCACTCATTAAGGCAGAAAGACTGCAGTGGCATTTTGGGCTTGCTGCTTTACATCATCAGCTAAAACACATAAAGATCCGTTTGCACAGGAGGATGAACTTAGATTAACAGATTCAAAAAGTACCTGAGGGAATTTATACATCATTATTTGGGCAGTAAAGGAAAAAAAAAATCAAGTCTTTTACAAATATCAGACATGGAAAAAATTACCTCAGTACACCTGACAGCCAGCAGATACTTCATGGGCTGAGGAGGCTGGCACTTGCTGGACTGGGAAGCAATGGAAAGCACATGGGGACACCAACTAAAGGCTCACAGGCATTTGCAAGAGTGAAATTCTGCAGGGACAGAGCAAATACCAAGGCACACTCTGTGGGCAAGGATTGTAACACTCAGCAACCAGTCCTCACATTCCAGACAGACTCGAGGGTGGCTGCAGAGGTTGGGCTGACATATATTCTCTCTTTCCATTGATGCATTTTATGTTTTCTCCTCTTCTCTGAAGGCGGAGATGAGGGAAAAAATACCAGGATTATTTTTTAAAAACTTAAAAATCAGACATCTTATTTCTTCATTATTTCAGCTGTTGAGGACATAGTTACATAGGGGTCTTGTCTTTGAGAGGGGAGAAGAAAGCTAAAATCTGGCAGTGGATGAAGCTCTGTTTGAATAAAGGAAAGATGCTGATTTAGGGTGCATGTAGTCAAAACTTCTACCAGGAGCAGATATGAAGACTTATTCTTAAGCCTGGAACGTAAAACTCTCCTAAGCTTGTTAGACATAGAATTAATGTCTCCTTTCAGACTTTTTTTCAGATTATTGTAGCTCAGACTGAACACCAGACCACAAGCTGATTCAATCCCCCTCTGGAAAATCATATTGAACATATATGGCTTGTCTATCCAGGTGCCTTCTAATTTTTCCATAGTGTCACACGCTGTCCACTGCAGCTCATATGGCCAGATCTGATGGCAGGGAGGCCTCACCATCTCTACCCTGGTCCTTCTGAGCAACCTGGGCCAGCTGGCATTGGAATGAGCTGAGCTTTAAAATGCCTTCCAACCCAAACCCCTATGACTGTGATTCAGTGATTCCAGTGCCCCAAACACTTTTTCTGTTTCTTTGTTCTACCAAAGTTACCTGTTGGGTCTCTTGCTCCTGCACCAGACATTGGGAGGACTTCAAACAGGAGCGAGCTCATCTCTGTCCAACAGCTGACTGTGACCACAGGACAGAGCAGCACACCTCCATTCACAAGCCCTTTTGCTATCCTTCAGGAAGTTCAGCTTGGGAGATGTTTTTTCTGTGGATTTGAGTATCTTCCTTTGAAGAACAGAACCTATGTGGTGGCTAAACCCAGAGCAGAGCACAGCTGGGATGCTTTTTGCTCTCTGCTCTACCTTTCTCCTCTCTTGCTCATACTGATTGCAGCACCTTCTGCTCTTTTCTTCCACAGCACAGCATCAGCTTCATGGCTGTTTCATTTAGATTGGGCTGTATGAGAATTCCATGGGCAGGTGCCTCCTCGGGTCTCACTCCCTTAAAATTGTTAGCATGAGAAAAATGGCTTATTGAAAAAAGAATAAGAGTCACTGATGATAAAGCAGTAGGTCCTGTGGTGCTTTGCAAAGGTGGGCAATGTGATCATCACACTTCAGATGGGGAAGTGAAAGCAGAGACACCTGAAGTGATAAACCCAGGGACTTAGAGCAGATAAGAGCAATCTCTGAGGCACAGACTATTGCTTTATTCTTTATGCAAAATGTCTTTCCATTTTTCAGTGTCAAAATACCTTTGAAAAAAATGGTCTGAACTTATCTTGCCTTCTCTGAGCTTCACTGTTTCCCATCCAGCTGCAGTAAATAAAATGTTGCTTCTTGCTGTTGATTCAAAGTTGTAGCATTCCTGAGAATTTTGTGTACTACCTAGAAGACAAAAGGTTTGCTCCATTCCTGTTTTCCATGATGTGCAATCTAAAAGAAATATGAAGAGTACTGTGCTACACCATGTATTGCACTTGATCAAAACTAGTAACTTTGAAATCCCTATGGCTTGTAAGTAGAGGGATGGAGTACCAAAACCCTCATAAATGGTAAAATTATGACCTTGCTGGAATCCAGCTGCCTACAAACAGAATTGGATGTACTCCCCTCCATCTGTTATCACATTTTTTCTTTGTTTGTTTATTTTTAAAGGATGTATAAGTAATATTTAATATTTTGATTAGTTCAAGGAAAGCCAAGCTTTGTGTTTTGCATAAAAAAGCACCATCTTAGATATGTTAATTTTCTGTATGTTCTAGAAAGTTTTTTATTACTTTACTTTGAAAGGACATATCTGAGAATAACGGTCTTAAATTTTTATTTCATCATTATGGGCAATTACAGACAGGAGAATCCCACTTCAGCACAGAGGATTCTCAGTTTTCTGGGAGAAAAAGAGCTGGGATGTATCAGCGTTTTCTTGGAATTCAAGAGAACCTAGGAACCAAAGGTCTTCAGAGAGACCCTGGTCTTCTGCTTTTCTGCTGACAGAAGGGGATCTCTGTGTGATCTCAGGCCAAGGCCTCAGATACATCTCTCAGATTCCAGGGTAAAGAGAAATATTGAAAAAAACCCCTGAAATCTGACCTTATTAAAAATGCCCATACATTTGTACAGTTATTTTATTTTGATCCTTGAGAGCTGCAGGTAGATGTGGCCCAAAGAAGTTACTGGTGATGCCAAACATCAACTTTATTGACTCTTACATAAAAGGCTGTTCCACTAGTGAACCAGTAATGACCAATTTAGTAGCTATATCTCTACTGCTTATTAACACATCTGAATTATACTTGACTCTCACCTTTTGGGAAATAAAAGGTTGCATCCGTTGAGGTAACAATAGATTACTTTTTTCTTTTTTCACCTGAGAAATTTTTCCAAAATTTCCATTGTAGAAAGGATTTAAGCTTACTGATTTTTTTTTTCTTGAGCATTGCTGTGCACACATCTGGGCTAGCTCTATATTAGCTGTGCACACATCTAGGCTAGCTCTATATTATTCTGTGTATCTTAGTATACGTGGTTTATTAATTAATGTTCTGTAAGCAAGAGAGCTCAGCCCACAAATCAAGCAGACACTTCAATCTGCATTATTTTAGCTTAGAGTCTTAGTGAGTTCATAAGCTACCATGTGTAATTATATACAATTTTAATATTTTTAAAAATTATCTAAAAAAGAAAGACCGAATTTGGTGGGGCTTACCCTACAATACGATGACAACAAAAAGACCACAGATGTCCTGTTCTCTTGTTAGCAGCTGAAGCTTGATGAAATTTGTCCCAGTGGCCACAGTGTTTGCATTGAACTTGCCAGCTCTGTATCCTCACATGATGTAAATATATGGACTGTGCCAGTCTCCAGAGCCTTTACATGTTCATGAGAAGTAGGACTTAGCTGTGATATTCCCACAAGATGCTGAGTCAAATTCTTGCCACTAATGCCAGTGAGGAGACAATAGATTTCTAACAAACAAGAATTTAGCCTATTTTGCTTCTTGAAGTCACCTTAACCTCAGAATTTAGAAGAAGGACTAAAAGCTTATCAGCATTTACAAGTGGTAGCTGAGTGAAACAATGGAGATAACAGAAAATAATTGTGCAGAACGTTTATACCTGAGAATTGTCCTCCAAGCCAGCACTTCAAAGGGACTGTTGTTGATATGACAGTTTTTATCAGAGAATAAATATTGCATTATTTTCTCTCTGTGTAGTGTCTTTACTTGAAAATCTACCAGCTCTGTTACTTAACAGGTGTTTTAGTTGCTGTGCCCCACCCTTTACCTACCATAAATTTAATACAGATTGCTGTTCCCTGGAGTTCTATGATGGCTTTGTAACTGCATACTTTGTACATTCCATATGCCTGTAACAGTCTTTAGAAAATGTTTTCAGGGCATTTGCATTAATTAGAGAATTTGAATATTCAAAATTTTAAGATATTTCTGATACCGTAAACTTTGCAAAAATCCTTTAGCTATAATTTTCTAAATTATCTTTTAATAGGAAACACACATTTAGGTCCTTCTAACAGCTTAAACCCTCCCTTAGTAGTAATCTTTTCAGGCTTTTGTTCCTTGTTTGGTAAAGTTTTCTTCTCAGGGGTGTTATGAGAATTAATGCAATGTAGAATGATTTTACAATGACTGGACAACAGAGACAAGTGGATAAGTACAAATGCACAGTTACAAATGCACACATGATTTCTCTCTCCTTATTTCTCTCCTATATATTTATGCTTTTTCAGAATATACCTCCATAGATCTTTAAAACAAGGAGAACTTTAAAACAAGATTATTTTCTTCTATACCCACACAGGTTCTCTATAGGGGTTTTGTCAGTGGTTAATTTATGACACACTATGAGGTGCAGCATGAAGCCAAAAATAAACTCCTGGCTCTTCCACTATTCCTTTCCAAGTGCTCGTTTAGTCTAGTTTTAGGAATATGTTACATTTACACAGTAATTCATTTTCCAATCCTAATATTATCATTTTGAATTCAAAAGGGACTCAACCAGTCATCATTATAGTTTAACAGCCTGAAACACTTTAGTGTTGATGAGTCACTGAAAAAGTAAACTCACATCTCTTCTCATTTAATCAAGTATGTGAATTTTTCAGTAGAAAAGTTAGAAATTTTAATACAGCAGTAGGTATGAAAATTAAAATTCTCATTACACTCACTTTATGTAGCTTCACATAATGTCAAGAAATTCTGCCCAGGATCTTCCCTGTTTATGCTAAGGATGATGGAAGGGAATGAATATGCTGTGCAATGTATTTTTCCCCAATTCATGATAAGAAGAGACAAAATCATTTGTGGATTTTCACTCTGTTGTGATGCAAAGGCTGGTCTGGCCTGTCTGGAAGTGACTGGAATATTTTCTTCATTTATGCTGATCTATTTTTTATAAGGAACTGGCAACCAAATGATCATTGTGGCTTTTATGGGCCAGTAGAGCAATTTATTGCATTTCAGTTTTGCTTCCAATCTGTGCAGATTTTCTCAAACACTGGGAGGAAGGTTATGCAGTGGTGTAACCCTAAATACATTAATTTCAATGTGTGAAAGAAAAAATACCCCACCAGTCTTGAAAGATGATACTCAAATTCAATATGTAGACTCTTCTTGCATGGAAGGGATGACTTGAATTATAAAAAAAGGTTTGAGTGG
Organism: Acridotheres tristis; assembly: GCA_037013685.1. Classification (NCBI taxonomy): domain Eukaryota; kingdom Metazoa; phylum Chordata; class Aves; order Passeriformes; family Sturnidae; genus Acridotheres; species Acridotheres tristis. Next base: position 25,918,197 of record CM072895.1, read on the forward strand.
TCTCAGTTGTAGACTCCTGGAATTTAATTTCAAAGGATTTATAAAATTAGTGTAATCTGTGTTTTATGGTCAGAAACTACTGCGTGGCTGTAACTGTTTATGGTTACAATTCAGTGTCTTGGTACATGCTCAGCATGAAATATGAGCAAGGTCTTTCTTTATACATTTATTGTTTGCAGAATCATGTCCAAATCATGTTACAAACAATTACACTGCATAAAGCTTGAGTACTTATCTGGTTGTATAGATAGATTATTATATTCTTGGACTGTAAATTCCTGTTAGTTCACAAGAACCTCTGTGCTCTCCTGCAGGCAGTCAGCTCGCTGCAGACTCTTGAGAATATTAATGTCTCACATATATGCACAGAGCATATTTATTCAGTGACACAATTTTCATTATAAGGGACGGGGGTGCTGAGAGTTCAGTTGCAGGACTGTTCTGTTGGAAATATCCTTCTTTTAGGGTGCACTTACAGACCAAATTACTGATGGGATGGAAAGATTTCCTACCGAGTTCCAAAAATCATAGCAAAGGGCATGGTAAAAATGTCATGATGAGTGCTGATTTGAGTGAATGTGAATCCAACATTTTATTCCCTGTAAACTCATCAGCTAGAAAAATTAAAGCTCTCACATTCATATATTTTAATTCATTCTGTGCTGTTTCACCTTAGACTGAAAACTGGAACTGATTGCTTCTATATATTTAGGAATCTACATGATATTTTTCATCTCTGAAAACTTCACACTATTGCATAGATGTTTTAGTGAAATGTCTGCAGGATATTAAAAGATTAGCCCATTCCACAGGTATGGGTCTGAGGTACAGAGAGAAACTGTGGGTTGTCTTCACTGAGTTCCCACATGATGCAATCAATACTTGATTTGTGATTGGGCACGCAAAAAAATCATTTAGACACCATGTAAAAAAGTGTTTCTAGGCTGATCCACTGAGTTGGAGTGACTGGGACTGAAAGTAAAACTCTGCTGTTAGGGATACACAAAATTTCATTATCTGGAGTTGATGTAAGTCGTTTGAACTCATCACTGTGGGCAGCTCCAGAGCTCTTGATCAGGCCAGTCACTCTGTCCAGCGATGCTGGTTTGGATAGAGTAACATGGGTCTGTTAACTACACTTTGCAGTGAAGACAAACCACAACATAATTTTTCCAAGGACATGAAAAGAGAAAGCAGCTTGGGTCTTCTGAATCTCACCTGTTTTCTGTCCAATGTGTGAACTGTGAGCTTATGTGCAGGCATTGCTGAATGATTTTGTACTGCTGCTAACAGACAAGAATCTGATGCTGCATATTTTTCATTAATGACTAGCATGAATGGGAAAAAAACTCCCAACAATCCCTCCCCTGATGATTTGTGAAAGTTTCCCTTCAACAGTAAATATTATCGCTAATGATGTTAATGAAGACATTAGTTTCACAGCATTTGAAGTACTGAAACACTCCACTGTTAACTAGCCTAGTGGGGTTTATGCTAATGTAAAATATAATACAGGCCACCATTTCTTTAAGCTGAAAGAAAGGAAACTTGTTTCTACTTCCAAGGGATGCCTAGTGTGTGCTTATCTAATTGACTGTGTATTTTGTCTAGGTGTTGAGGGAAAGCTAAGAGAATGAAGGCTCTAAATCCCCAGTGGAAGCATGATATGGCGATGCAGTGCTGGTGCTGAATTGTTCTCTCTGATGGCTCTATGGGAGTGGATAGCACTGAGTCTTCATTGCTGGGTTTTAGCGGTTGCTGCTGTCTCGGATCAGCATGCCACAAGCCCCTTCGACTGGCTCCTCTCTGATAAGGGACCCTTCCATCGCTCACAGGAATACACAGATTTTGTGGACAGAAGTCGACAGGGATTTAGCACAAGATACAAGATTTACAGGTATGAAGCAAAGGGAAAGCACTTACGGACATGCCATCCATAGAAGTTGTAAATTATCAATAAGGGTTTCCTTAAGGGAAAGCTTCAGTTGTGGGAACAAATCCATAGACACCAAATTAATTGCTGAAATATTTGCAAGGCCATATGCAAGGCCACTGTCTATTATGGAAATGCTGCTTGTGTTGTTTCTGTTTTGTTGAAGAACTTTTGATAATTCATTATGTTGCTTTGAAAAACTTTGTTGTTTACTACCTACCTCTACTCTGTCCAGGTGATATGATCAAAAATGTGCTAGGGATTCAAACACCACCTTTGGTTGCAGAGGGATCACCTTTGATCATGTACCAAGTTCAATTGCTTACCATGTGGCTCATCAAGACTTAAGCTGAGGCTTTAAGAATGAAATTGTGGCTCTGCATATACTGCTGACAGAACAGACTTCACTGTACAAAGGAGGGCATTTCAAAAGTGACTCAAAAATGTTTAATGTTAGTTTCTGCCAGTGCTTTGAAAAGGGGTATTCTCTACCCTGAGGAATCGAGTGATAAGAGCCACTGTGAATTTTAACAGAGGTTGCAGATGTTTGGCTCATCACAAATCTCAGCATTAGGCTGGCCCAATTCAGACCAAGAAAATTAAAAAAAGGGGGAAGCCTTCAAAAGTATGAGAACTTGGGCCTGGCTGTGGAACTGCTTCAATGATATGATTGTAATCTGTGAGCCTCTACTCTTTGGAGACTGTACTGGTGAAATATCTTCTCAATCATTTGCAAAGGGTGTAACTCAGTAGCATCCAATATTATCAAGGACATGGGAAGGAAAAGGGGAGTTCAGTCTGAGTGACCTAATGGCAAGTAGACAGAAAGACAAATGAGAGACCAGGAGAGATTAAAGACTGAGAAAATAAATCTATAAGCAGAGAGACTTTTCACATCAAATAGTGATGGATTCCTCCCAACAGCCAAAAGACAGTGGGGCAGCAGAGCAATACAGGGCAGATTTCCAGCTCCCCTAAATTGTCAATCCTACAAACACAGACTATGTTGGTATGGGAAGACAGACACTGATTTCACTGAAAACCACGGAAGAGATTGTGCAAATGTCATACCTATTTTAGACTATTATTCCCTAGTGATATCCAGTCCTTTAGAAGAAGGTAAGAGAGACATATGCCTGTATGTATATTAGATTTAATTCAGTGTCCAGTGGCCTGTGACACAAGTGCTGGCCTCAGTGTGTAAAGATTTTGTTTTTAAGGAATTTGCTTTATTTTCCTTTCCCAAATACATGCAGTAGAGGGCACTCTGCTGCAGGTCAATTTTGCAGTGGGCTCCTTTACCATATATAAAGAAATTAAAAACATTTTGAAAATAAAGTGTGATTTGGAAATATGCTTGATGAAGTGGCTTGTCTTAACAGAACAGCATTGCCCAATATTTACTGCATTTTAAAAGCCAGCTGTCAGGACCAATAATGTAAAGCCAATAATGCAGAGGCTGAGGCAGCATATTTTATTCCCATTATTCTGCATTAGTCAAAACTGAACCAAAATTATCTTGCTAAAACATGAAAAATGGAATTGTATTTCATTTGAGCTCTTACAATCAGGTCCTGGAGAATTTTTCTCCTCTCAGCCATCATTACAGCAACATTGTTAAGTTTCACAGATCTGTAATCACACTGCTGATATTTATTTGGGTTTGTGCATAGGTTTCAATTGACCTTAATTAACACAATCCCACAGAAATTTTTTCTCATCTTTAGTTCCATTCTCTGCCTATTCCCTTCAAGAAATGAGCCAGGAAGTTGACAGAGCCACAAGCTGTACTTTTTTGATTCAGCCCTCCAAAAAACAAATCTTATTGTAAAATTTCCTTGTAAAATTTGGTCCCATTAGTGAGTAGTGCAGAACACCGTGACCTTGTTAGAAGCCACACTCTGTAAATTTAATCCCTATTGCTTTTCTATGAGCTTTCCCAGGCTATAGGACTTGGAGCCTAATTGTCTGTTAATTCCCTGACCTGTCTTTTACCTAATGGAAACGATCCCTCAGGGACAGGTCCTTATTGGAATGGAGAGGTAAGGAGAGGTGAGCACCTGCCTGCACGGACTCAGCTCTATTAACAAGGGAGAAAGGTGCTAACAGAGCCCCTCCAGTCCCTGAGCTCTCCACTCCAACCCTTGAACCACACACCCAAGACCTGATGTTTAAAGATTATGGATGAAGGGAAGCCTTCTTCCTTCATTATAAATCCATGCCAAAATCCATGGGGCTTAGGATGAGTGAGGTGTATAGGGTGAGGAACTCCAGGGAATGGTGTCCCATTTGAACCCTTCCTGGCAGGATGTTGGCAGCACAGAAAATTACGGAAGACCCCTTTTTTTTTAATGTCACAAAAATGGCAAGTAGCTGCAAGCTACCTAAAGGGATGCCTCTCTTCTGGGGAAGGGGCTGGATCCAGAAGAAGCAATTGGGCTCTCAGCAGTAGCAGCTCTCCTGTGTCTCCAGATGGACAGCTGCCAAGCCTTCACATGAGATGACCAATTGTATCTCTCTGCCAAAACCCATCAAGTCCTGCTGCCCATGGGAACCAGCTTAGGATGACCAACCTCATGCTGGGATGGTTTGTCTGCAACTAACAGAAATGAAACGGCCTTAATAAAAATAATATAAACCCAGCAGTGAGTTGCATATATTCCATGTCATAGTTTAGGGTGTATAGCAGGAGATTTCAGCATGAGACTGCTGTCTGATTTTTGCTTTCCAACAATGGAACAATTATTCAGTGACTAGAATGATATTTTCATTTCCTCTCCATCTGCAGTCTCAGGAGAGGCAGTAATGATGCAGAAAAAAAATAAATCTCAATGGGATCTGTAATATCACAAAGATTTTATTTCATTCCTTCATTAATAAGAGTCTCTATTTTAATCAAAATAATATTAAAAAGCAGAGAATACATGTTATTCTGCTTTTGGTTATATCACGTAATGCATTTTTCTGTAAATACCAAAGTTACAGGTACAAAGGCCTTTGTCTTGTATCATTGTTTGACACTGGTTTGAATGGGATCAAGGTTGCAGGCCCATGAAAGATATAGAATGATTAAAATCAAATAATAGGACACAGAACTGGAAAAGCACCCAGTAGAGAGAATAACAAAGAATATTAAAATGGAATTTACTTGAAGGAATAATTGTCATTCTTTTTCAGCTATTGAGTAAAACAATGTTGTGCTAATTCTTCTATTTCTGTCATTTGCATGGCAGGAGTCAGACTGATTTTAAAGTTTAATTTCACATATGGCAATTGTTTTTAATAATACTCAGTAGGCTTACTTCTTTCAATTCTTATTTTACATAACCTGTTTCCATTTAAAATTCATATAGTCAGACTTTTAGCCTAGAACAGGAAAACTGATCACTCTGTGGACTATGTGCTAGCATTTCTGTTTTCATGGAATCACAGACTGGTTTGTGTTGGAAGAGACCTTGAAGATCACCCAGTTCCCATGGGCAGGGACACCTTCCACTATCCCAGGTTGCTCCAAGCCCCATCCAGCCTGGCCTTGGACACTTCCAGGGATCCAGGGGCAGCCACAGCTTCTCTGGGCACCCTGTGCCAGGGCCTCACCATCCCCACAGGGAAAAATAACCAATCTAAATTTACCCTTTCCAGGTTAAAGCCAAGCTCCCTGTCTGCATGCCAATGAGGCAAAAAGCAACCTCTTTGAATCACACTGGTCACTGTAAATAAGTGTTATCTGACCATGAATCTGTTACAAAAACAATCGTGATTAAGCCAATTAGTGCATCAATTGTGGGAATGTACCAGCAGAAAAATAATTTTCTACCCGTATTTTATTCTATACATTGACATTCAGTTTTGTTCATGAGCAAACAAGCTGGCTCTCTCCAAGGCCAGGGGTATTCAGTGGTGGAGGACAGAGCTGAAAGAGACACATAAACATGAAATAAATTTTAATCTGGTATTGCAGAACACTAAATAATATACAATTGGTGTTTTCAACATTGTTGTAAGTTGGAAATGGTGGTTGTGTTGATTATGTGTTCTATTCCCTCTAATGCTTCAAAGGAAATATCCTCCTGCAGGAAATTTAATTATTGCCACAGTTTTTGGTGATATTCATCATCACTGATCTATGAAGAAAACCACCAAGAAAGCACCTGGATGGCTGCTGAAAAGCTCTAGATTCATGAGAATGCTATGTCAATATTTCATAGGAGGTGGCTCCTGCCGTTAGCATCAATAAGAATTTTGGCAAGGAAAACCAAGTTTATAATTTGTTATTTAATACACAAAGGGACTGCTGTGCCTCTTATGTAAATCAGCTACCCAGACAAAGGAATTGAAATCCAAACAGAACGAGATGAGAGGTTACCAGAATGGAAAGAGTGATTGTGAAATCATGCAAAGAACCTACATTGTATTAGAAGAGGTAATTTCTACAGAAATAGGGAAGTATTTATGCTATGAAATAAGGTCTTGAGGAAATCTCCTCAGGGACACTGTGGAGTTTTGTTGAAGCAAAATGATTTAAAACCTGAAACAGATGTGAAAAATCAGGAGAAGAAAAAGCCTCACTCTTTCTTTTGAGGTGGAAATACTTGACAATACATAGAGGGGGGAAAAGAGAGCTGAAAGAGGATACAATTCCTGTCAACAGAACACATATTATAAAGTGAGATGAACTATCTCAACTAAATGCCATTGCTGTCTCAAAACCAAATTGGTATAAACTGGCTATGAATAAGTTTATGTTGGTTCTTTAGGAAAAGTTCCTAATCATTAAGGAAATTCTGGGACATGCAAAGATACAGAACCTTCCCAATCCTACGAACAGGAGGAAGGGGTTATAAGATATGATGCAGATAAAAATGAATGAAGTTTTAGTGACCATTGGCATCCTTTGGGGCAACTACACCTAGCAAGTGCCCAATACTACTCTGCAAAAGGATAAAAAAGGAATCTCTTGAAGTCTTGAGTAGTTCTTGGCAGCATGGTATTCAATTGGCTTAAGAAGATTCCTTTAGAGGTTTTTCGAAAAGGTAATGTGTCCCTGAACAGCTACAAAAATAGAAGCAATTGAAAATAATGCTATCAAGTTAAGATAAGAACACATTGGGTTCTCCTTTGTTCTGAATTCTCTGGTGACTGAAACCATAGGGTAAAGCGAGCAAGACTCAAGACTGTAACAGAACACTCACTAGTATGTTTCAGTTCCTGTGTGTGAACCTAAGCAGGGCCAACATTAGTTGGTCTTGTCATTTTTTTACTCCCTGTCAAAATATTTGAGCCCACAGTTCTCATTAGACTTCCTGACACATGTGACAGACAGTGTTAATAAAAACCTAAGGGGTTCAGTTGTGCAGGTACACAATATGCCCTGAATCATAATTCTCACTCCAGCGTATGGTCTGGAATTTCCTTGTGCTCTTCCTCAGGTTGATTTGAACTGATTAATCTGGAATTTCAAAGCGTGGAGAAGAGCTAACAAAGGTCTTCCAACAGTGGTTTTCAATACACGTGTTTTAACAGGAATAACAGCAATGATTCTCTCTGCCTTTTCCAGAAATTCACTCTATCAATAAATTGCTTCTGGTCTGTGTTATAATTGGTCAGCTTCCTTTATGGAATATTGCATTCAACTTGGTGGATAAAATGTACAGAAAACAGATGAATCATCATTCCCAGAATGTTTGCAAAAGGCTACACTGGGAAATGCCCTAAGTCCACTTTTTAGTTTCAGGGCCTCACAGGCTGGTAATGGGGAAGAGCAGCTCAAAGACAGTTTTTGGGATTGTGAGCTGGTAAATTTCCACTAGAAAAATAATATTTGTAGCCCAGCACATTCTTAAGAATGTCAGGATATGGAAAACATCAATGAGTTTAAAAATATGACATCAGTTAAATAATTAGATTTGGTGAAACTGCTTGAATAAGGACATACCTGAGCAAAATTGAAGCTTTAGATGGCCATATTTTCAGGTCTAGAAATACCTGGATAATGTCATCCAAAATAATTGAATTTCCATTCCTTTGTTCCGAATGCAAATCCCTTTCATAGGAAAGCATTTTTGTTTTAATTTTAGAGCCTAAAAACATATCAGGTCATGATGCTTTACAAGTAGCCATTCCTGTTATCATTAGTATATTAGTTTCTTGATCTTTGTTCAGGGGGTTCTCTGGAAGGTATGTGCTTGTGAAAAGATGGAAATAAAGGAAGAGAAAATTTAAACAAAGAATCCATGCATACATAACAGAAAAGTTAAGATCATGTTTTCAGATGAATTATAACCAAAGCCTAGCTTAGTTTAGCCAGAATATCAAAGGATTAACAAGTCCCTAGACTGGAGGTTCACAAAGGTAAAGGAGGATTTGGCTATCTCCAATAGCACTGGGAGAATCAGGGGGCTCCTAAGATGAATATCAGTGACATGAAGGATGCAGAAGATAACGACTGGACACTTGTTTAGGTCTGTGCTCACAATTCCAGTTGTGCAAGGGGTCTGCTGTGCATGGATAAATGATATCTCCATGGGCAGTAATGAAAGAGCCTGAGATCTTGTGGGAACTTGTGGCCCAGAAAAAGGGCAGACAGAAATGAGGGCTCAGAGATGGACAGGAAGGTAGGCAGGCAGTTCTGATTCCCAAATTGACTCTGTCTTTCCAACTCTCTGATAACTGTGAGCCAGCATGGCAGAGAAGTTATGTGCTCTGGGGAAAGGAGAACACTTTTTACTCAAGAACAAAGGAGAAATCAAGTTTATTTTTGAGACTGATTCACACTATCAGACCACATCTGAAGATCTTGGAAAAAAAGCCTCATCCTTGGAAGTGTCCAAGGCCAGGTTGAACAGGGTTTGGAGCAGCCTGGGATAGTGGAAGGTGTGGCCTGTGGCAGGGGATGGAATAAGATAGGTTTTAAGGTCCCTCCAATCCAAAACATTTTGTGAATCTCTGAAAAGCATGACAGTCCCTGAAGAAACAGTTTATTTTTAAGCGATTCTGACTTCCTACAGAATCTTGTAGAACATTCAGTATACCACAAGCTATTTATCAGAGCCCAATTCTACAGAACTCAAAGGTTGCTAGGGTGTTTTTCTAGGGACCAGGCTCAGACCTACCCCATACCCCCACACTCCACATGGTTGGCTCAGTATCAGCCTCTCCTGGGTTTCAGAGTAAGGGTGGAGTTTCTCTTGGTGGGATACAGCAGCACTGGGCAGGATGTTGGGAACAGTGGTGGCTGTGCCAGAAGGATTAAGAGTGTTCTCAGGAGTCTTCTTGACAAGAACACGAGCGTGTTTCAGCTTGGCAACAAAGGAGACTATTGATGCCAAGATTGCCTTCTGTATATATATTTTTTTCATAATACAATGCAGGCGTCTGTGTTTTGACAGTCTCTCTTTGTACTTCTCCTTATTTGTTCTGTGTATTTAATCAAAGATCCTAAAGAAACTCAAATGGCAAGGAGAAGAGCAAATCTTATTTTTTGTAAATATTATTATAATCCATTTCTAGAATATATCCTCTTTCAAAATCTAATATTTGAAGGATAATTATTAGATCAAACCTCCTACTGATATGTTTCCCAAGAACAAAGAACATTCATTTAGAGAATATTGTGTGTCATCATTTCAGTTAGTGAGTTCATGAATCATTTAAGTTGCCCTAAAAAAATTAGTATAATAGTGGCTGTAACATAATGGTTTCATGCAATCACTGAAGTAGTGTAAAAGCTGTTTAACACTAATAACAGATACATTCTTCAGTCAGCAGGGTAGACTGACAGGATTTTGCGCATGAAATCAGGTCATTTTCATTAATTCTTTGAAGACGTTTCATTAGTTTAGTCTTTGTTCTTTCATTTGCCCTTCCTTTTCATTTTCGTTTTAGTATCCCTGCTGGTACTATCAGTGATGTTCAAGATGTAGAGGATATCAAATGCTGATGACTTTCAAAAAGGAGAAAACAATAACCAAGATTTCTTTTAGTTACTGAAGAAAAAAGAATTTTTTTTTTTAAATTACTTGAATCAAATTCTCTGTGCTTTTGTTTTAACCCCCATGTGTTCATTTTCTCTTACTGCTGCTAGGGCAGTAGCTGTCTCCAAACAAAATGGCTTTCAGGTTTTTCTTTTTGACCATATGTTAAATCTATATGGGTGGAATATTATACAGAAAAAATGACTGAGTAGCACAGAAATCTTCTCTGTATAAAAAGCCAGTGGTATTGATTGGAGTGTGTGATTCTTTGTATAGCAGGGTGTTTGTGCCTTTTCCATGCAGAAAAAGAACAACTGACACCGAATGTGCTCACTCAAGAATTTTTGTCATTTTCTTCTACTATCCTTAAGGTCCTGGTCAATATCTCTGAATCCAAATCTTAGTTCTCTTCTAGCTCAGATTGATTGATTCTACAGGTTTTCAAAGTCATTATGCTGGTTGTGAAATTTTTTTTTGTAGCTACAGGTTCATTCCAGCAGTGACCCTTGTGAAGAAAAGCAATACTTCAAAATAATGTCTTACTGCTCGATTCTGCCTAGAATCCCAATATGATTGTTATGGATAACGGTGTTCTTAAGATCATTAATGGCTCTGTATCACAATTCATCATCTGATACTCTCAATTACTACTTTATTTATGTATCTTGAGAACACATTGTTACTGACCAGACAATTTGATATATACAGAGCTCTGAAAAACGCACACCCCGAGCCCACCACCAATTTAGAAGTTGTGTATGCAGGTCTCACATGCATCCAAGAGATAGAATCTGGCTTAGAGGAGTGAATGCTAATTTCTCGAGGGAAAAGCACAGAGGTTTTGACTTATATGAGTAACATAATTTAAAACCAAAACAGAAGAGACCCTACCAAATATTCAGAAAGAAAGCAGAATCTGAGACCTGAGGAAATGTAATTGATTAATCTAAAATAAATATTGTGTTTCAGCTAATTCTGAACTATATCCTTACAGTTCTTGAACTATAACTAATATAGATTTCTTACCTGTATCCTGACTGCTAGCAGTAGGATTGCATGCTTTATAAGGAACTCAAATACAATATCATCTTTGCTTCCTGGTCTAATAATAGAAAGTAAATGAAGATATCTGTTTATTATCAAGTAATATCTAATTGTATTTTATTTAAACTACATCTTTAGCCATTTACAAAAAAATATTAACAACAGATAATAATAATAGTAATAATAATAATAATAATAATAATAATAATAATAATAATAATAATAATAATAATAATAGTAATGAAGACTAAACCTTACACAGCATAAGCAATATAACTTGCATTAACAAACAGAATGTGGCCATTTGTCTACATTTCATGTATTTCACCATGCAAAATAAATTTTAAAAACAATACATTTAAGTGATTAAAACAGAATACATAGGCTTCAAGCAAACAAGCAAGAAACCGATTATTTTCAGAGATGATTCAGTTTCAAGACTCTCAGGAATCTCAGGCCTCCACTGTAGTGGAGGAGCAGGTGGACTCACAGCCCTGCAGGGTAATTAAGTCAAAAGCCTGTTAGCCAAGGATGTGTGAAGATGAAGGCTGGAGGCAAGTGCCTGCATATGCCATGAAGAAAGTTCCTCCTCCTCCTCAGAATTTGACAATTTGACAAGGGCTGGCAGCTCCTACAAGAGGCATGAGGCTCTGGAACTAAAAGGCCAGACAACTGATGAGGAGGGTGAAAGTCCTTCTGTCTTTGTGGGGCCTCCTAAAACACCACTAACTCTACCCTGAAACACCTGGATGACAACTTTTTGGAACTGGTCCTATGGGACCTGGGTTGCAAAGATGTGCCCCTGGATCTGCTGCTTGCCAACAGCTGGGATTTTGTGAGAAAAGCAGAGGTTGGGGCCATCTTGGCCACAGCAAGCATGGAGTTGTTGTGTTTAAAAATGTCTGGTGGCAGAGGCTGGTCAGTTTTGCTGGTCAGCAATTCCCAAATGCTGGAAATCAAACAGATGAGGTGGAAGACCAGCTTGGCTGAACAGGGATCTTCTCTTGGAAATAAGGTTAAAAAGGAAGATATGGAAGCAGGGTCAGATGATGTGGGGAGAATACAGAGATGCTGCTACCCATTGTGGGGAGAAAATCTGTGCAGCAAAAGCTCAGCTGAAGTTGAGGCTGCTGGAACTACTGGGGAAAATTAAGAGTTTTGTCAAATACATACTCTGCAAAAGGCAGAGTAAAAATAACGTTGACACATGCCAGGATAACAATAGTCACTTCATAAACTGGGACAGGGACAAGGCAGAGGTCTTTAATGCCTTTTTTCCCTCTGTCTTCAACATGGATGATGGACCCAGAGGGTTTCAGTGCTGTGAGCTGGAAGACCCTGTCTGTGAGAATGATCAACTCCCAGCCTACCCTGAACTTGTGAGGGATCTGCTGCTCCTGCTGGATCCCTACAAATCTATGGGGCCAGGTGGGATTAATCCAAGAAACCTCAAAGAGCTGCTGATGTCATTGCAAAACCTCTCATGATGATTTTTGATCAGTCTTGGCAATCCAGAGAGGTCCCAGCTGACTGAAATCTGGCAAGTGTTCTGCTGATATTCAAGAAGGGCAAGAAGGAGGACCCTGGAAACTACAGGCCTGTCATTCTCACTTCAGGACCTGGCAAAATTATGGAGATTATTCTGGGAGGTATTGAAAAACACCTGGTGGACAACACAGTCATTGTTCACAGTCAGCACAGCTTCATGAGGGAAAAGTTCTGCATATCAAAGCTGATTTCCTTTTACGACAAGGTGGCCCACCTGGTTGATGTAATCTTTTTGGATTTCAGTAAAGCTTTCCAGACTGTCTCTTCCAGAATCCTTCTGGACAAAATGTCCATCCCATAGCTGGATAAATATATCATGAGATGGGTGAGCATCTGGCTCACAAGTCAAGCACAAAAGGTTATGGTGATTGGGGTGAGATCAGACTGGATACCTGTCACTAGTGGGGTTCCACAGGACTTCATCCTCGGCCCTGTGCTCTTCAATGTCTCCATTAATGACCTAGGCATAGAACTGGAAGGGATACTCAGCAGGCTCACAGGTCATATAAAACCGGGAGGAGCTGTTTGACTCCCTCGAAGGCAGAAAGGCGCAGCAGCAAGTCCTCGACAAATTAGAGAGACGGGCAAACACCAACCATAGGGACTGTAAAAAGGAAAGTGCTGCACCTGGGACAGGGCTGCCTTGGCTGTGTGTATGGACTGGAGAACAAGAGGCTGGAGAGCAGCTGTGGGCAGAGCCCTGGGGGTCCTTGTCCATTGCCAGTAGGATCTGAGCCAGCAGTGCCCTGGAAGCCAGGAGGGACATCCCTGTCCTGAGGGCATCAGGACCAGCATCATTGGTCAGGCCAGGCAGGAGATTGTCCCACTGTGCTCTTGGGTGGCCTCACCTAGAGTGCTGGGAGTGATTTTGGGTGCCACAATATAAGACACTGAACTATTAGAGAACATCCAAAGGAGGGCTTTCCTTGAGGGGAAGCTTTATGAGGAGTTGCTGAGGGCAGTTGGTCTGTTCACCTGGAGGAGACTGAGGAGAGACCTCACTGCTGTCCCTGTGAGGGGCAGAGACAGACACTGATCTCTTGTCTCATGACCAGGGGCAGGACTTGTGGGAGTGGCCTGAAGTTGTGTCAGAAGTGGTTTAGGTTGGATATTAGGAAATCTTCCCTCAGAGGGTGGTGGGCACTGAACAATCTCCTCAGAGAATGGATGCGGCCCCAAGGCTGCCAGAGCTCTGGGAGCATTAGGACAACTTTCTCAGGGACAGGGTGGGATTGTTGGCGTGTCCTGTGCAGGGTCCAGAGTTGGACTCAAAGGTCATTGTGGGTCCCTTCCAAACTGGCAGATTCTGTGTTTCTGCAATGATGCTTTTTGTAGCAAATCACCAGGCTGGATAAATTAGAATAACTGGAAAACACGTAGGCTGTGGTGCTTGCTAATTTACTGATGTCTAGAACCCAAATATTGGTGATTACTGTGAGAACTAATTAGTGTGAATATGAATACATGTGTTTATATATATTCATCAGTGTATATTTCTGTACACATATATGTGTGCTTGTGCATGTGTGTGCATGTAGAGCTATGTGGATATATACATGCGTAAATATAAATATAGATATTGATGAGTTAAATAAATTAGTTTAATGGTTCACATTTTGCAGAGAGAAGAATACTGTTCATTAGAAGAAAAGCTTATATCCTCTGCAGTCTGGTGTCTGAATAGAAGCCTTTGGCCAAGACATTAATGAAGTTTGCTGTGGGCATTTGTTCATGCAGACACCCAGAATATCTTTGCAACTCTGGCAGTGCCAAAAGATCTTTCCTGATTAGATCCTTGTATTAAAGTGCCTATGGCAGAAACATTCTGTCAGGTCTTGCTGCATTTTCTCATGTTTTTGGTCAACTCTAGATTTTACCTTAAACTTATCCATTAAATTTTAGCTGTGGCTACAATAGAAGACTTCTGAGAATCTGTAACTGAGACACATTACCATGAAACTTCCTTTTCTTTTCCACTACCATGAAACTTATTTTTCATACAGGGATGTCTTGGTTTGAAAGATAGGTGTCTGCTAGGGAAGGCAGGAGCCTCCCTTGGGATGGAGAATGTAAACCCCCTCCCTCTGAATTATTATAATTTTGAAATTTCAGGCAAAGATATGAGGATAGGAATAACAGTTCTTTACTAACAAGGCAAAAAAACCAACAGCTCTGGAATTGATAACAAACAGGAGCAGGGACCCCGTGAGAGCCTTCCCGGCCGAGATGGGGCAGGAGGGAGGAGAGGCTTTGCTTCACAAAGCCCTGGGACAGTCGGTGCCGGTGTCCCTGCAGGACTCTGAGGAGCACCGAGCTGGAGCGGCAGGAATGAGCAGAGATGCCGGGCTGGTGGCCGAGGTGTCCCAGAAGCTCGGCAGCTGCAGCCGGAGCTGCGGGCAGTCCCGGCTGGGTTATTGCAGTAGTAGTGAAATTCCTTTTCCCAAGCAGTAGCTCGACCGTCTTCCTCCAAAGAGAGAAGAGAGAGAGAGAGAGAGAGAGAGAGAGACAGCAGCTGCCCCAGTCCTGTCCTTTCTCTGCCAAAATCTTGCTGTATATCTTCCCTGGGAGAGAAACTCCCAAAGAAAAAAAGAAGCGTAGTCAGATGCTACACTCCTCTCTCCCACCTTAGCCACTCTTTTGTTTTTCCTAAGTATCCCTAAGTACCAGTAGTTAGTTTTCTAGCAACTTAAGGGAAAAAATTCTGTAAGTAAAACGAAAGAAACCCAAGCCCCAACAAGGGGCTACTATGACTTTGCTCCATTTTTTTCTCTGGATATAGTTAATGAAATTAGCCTTGACAAGGAACAGAAAAAAATAGGTATGTATGTGACTACAGGAGCCCTTCATTTAAATCTCGATTTTCCGTAGATTCCTTGTGTGATAATGTCATGGGAAACGCATATGCTATAGATTTTCCACCTTCATCTTCCTTTCTAGATCCATCATGTGCTCATGTGTTGATGGTGCTAAGAGCTGTCAATATATATTTGATAAATATTTCAAGTGGTGCACAACACCAAACTTTCAAAGAATCTGAAAGGAGTTGGTGCTGAGTTCAGTGCCCAGAACTGCTTTGTTCCTTAGATACCTTTGCCTTTTCACTTGTATTTTTGTTTTTTTGTTTTTTTTCAGACCTTGTGTAGTGTCTGGAAGATATTTTTATTGTAGTTGCCTTTGAAATTTGTTTATTCTTTTAGTAGAACTATTTGTCGTGTGGTTGTCTTCAAAGGTGCATCTGTTTATTTAGGATTTTACCTGACAAGTAATGGTTATGTCTATTTTTACTGCTGACTCCTTGGCCTAGATGAGCACAAATGTGTGCTTGTTTACATGTTCTGAAGTAGCAGTTCTGTGTGACTTGAGTGTGTGCTTCCTTGGCACCCAGACCATGAAAGAGTCTTAGAAAACATATTATAGTATTATTAATATAATATATCAAACTCCCAGACAGTTTTTCTTTCATAGAGACAAAAACAATCAAAAAAACAAAATAAACAATCAAATTGTTCTTTTTTTTTTTTTTAAGTGATGGTCATCTTCCCATTCTATGAGATTGGTAAAATATGAAAACTTGAAAAGGAATTTTAACCATAGTAATTCATTGGAATGTAGAGATAATTAACAAGAACACTTAAAAAGTTGCAAAGTAGGACATTAAAATAAAAGAAAAACCATTGTACTTCTACTTTTAAAAATGTCTTCATGTACCAATTCTATATTTATAGAGAGACAAAATTAGATATACAATGTTTAAGTCATGCTTATTTCACTCTATTTCTCTTGTCTTCACAGCTAAACCATGACAATTCCAAACCATGAGTGGGTTTGCAAGATGTTATATAGTTATTGACAGCAATAAAACAATGTTTATGTAGTATTTATGCTAAAACAAAGTGGTATTTTGCAAGTTTCTACAGTGCCAGGGATGAGCCAGCCACAGCTTCTCTGGGCACCCTGTGGCAGAGGTGTCTCCCTCTAGTCTTTTCTCATGAGATCCCACCTGGCACTACACTCTGGGGTCCTCAGCATGAGAAAGATACGGATCTGCTGGAGCTGGTCCAGAGGAGGTCACAGAGATGCTCCAGGGGCTGGAGACCCTCTGCTCTGGAGCCAGGCTGGGAGAGCTGGGGGTGTTAATCCTTGAGAAGAGAAGGCTCCGGGGAGCCTTAGATCCCCTTCCAGTGCATAAAGGAGCCCCAGAAGAGCTGGAGAGGGACTTGGGACACAGGTCTGGAGTGACAAGACACAGGGAATGGCTTCCCACTGCGAGAGGGCAGGGTTAGATGGGATATAGGGAAGAAATTGTTTCCTGTAAGGCACAGGTTGCCCAGAAAAGCTGTGGCTGCCCTATCCCTGGAAATGTGCAAGGTCAGGTTGAATAGGGCTTGGAGCAATCTGGGATAGTGGAAGGTGTCCCTGCCCATGACAAGGGGTAGGAACTGGAAGAGCTTTAAAGGTTTTTCAACCCAAAACATTCTGTGATTTTTATGATTCTCAGAAAGAATGCAAGAAGCTGGGTGGCTTTCATTATTCAGGCAATCAGAAAATATAATCGGTTTTCCTCTGCACGTTTACTACTAATCAATATAGTTCACAGTTTATCATTTCATTAGATATATATTCATATAAATATCACCTATTTGGTCTCAGCAAAATGTTCTGGAAGGTAGCCTACAACATATAACTCAGAATCAAAACCGTCCCTATGTTTTCTGCTTGCTGAATTAAATTATCCTGCCACAAGGTTTGGTAATACCTTTTAGTCAATGCTGAAAAGAAAGGAGCTAAATGAATGATTTCACATTACAAATGCCTCTGGCAAAGACACTTGCGTTATTTACCCTTGGGCTGTTACCAGATCTTGAAAATCAGGAATCATTCTATCTCTGTAAAAATATTATGCAAAGATGACATAGTGAATTAGTCTTGTGGGGTATTAAACTCTCTGTCTCAGATGAAGTAATCCACTTCTAGTTAAAGCAGGGGGGCTGAACTGACAAAGTACAGAAATTTCTGGGTCTAGACTACCATGAAATGGTATGTTGATCTTCATTGTAAATTGACAAGCATACACAGAAGGAAATATATAAAAGTTTAAATGTGTCCACTGTGGACTTGATGCTGAGACTAATCCAGCAAAAGGATTAGGATTTGGGATTTATTTAACTCCTTTCTAATATAAAGAGTGATGATGTTTTTCTCACTGATAGCAAATGGTGGAATTTGGAACAGTACTATGGAGATTTAATTCCCATGCTGTGAAATGAGGAACAGTCATGCTCCTCACAGCCAGGAGCAGAAGGTGAAGGCAGATGCCTTCACAACCAGGGTGTTCAAGGACTATACATTTTCTTCTTATGAGATCAGCTACTACTGAGTGCAGTAGAAAAACGTTAAGGTGCTGGAGAGTAGGAAGGCCCTGCAGAGGGACCCAAACAGGCTGGATGGATGGGCCAGCACCAGTGGTGTGAGGGTGGTCAACAAGGCCGAGTGCCAGATCCCTGCACTTTGTCCACAATAACCCCCTGCAGCTCCAGGCTGGGGCAGACTGACGGCAAAGTGCCCACGGGGAAAGGCCCTGGGGGTCCTGGTGCCAATGGCCAGGCAGGAGCCCAGGTGTGCCCAGGTAGAGCAGAGGCAATGGCCCCTGGGCTGTGGCAGCCCTGGTGTGGCCACAGGCCCTGGGCAGTGGCTGTGCCCTGGGCTGGCACTGCTGAGGGACTTTGAGTGCTGTGTCCAGTTCTGGGACCTCATGGCCAGAGAGACCTGGAGGGGCTGGAGAGTGTCCAGGGAAGGGAACAGAGCTGGGGAAGGGGCTGGAGCACCAGGAGAGGCTGAGGGAGCTGGAAAGGGGCTCAGCCTGGAGAAAAGGAGGCTCAGGGGAACCTTATAACTCTCTATAACAGGAGGGAACAGCCAGGAGGGTCAGGCTCTGCACCCAGGGAACAGGGACAGGAGGAGAGGGAAGAGAATCAGGTTGCATCAGGGGAGGTTCAGGTTGGCTATTAGGGAAAAATATTTTACTGAAAGGGTAGTCAGGCCCTGGCACAGGCTGGTCAAGGCAACAGTGGAGTGCCCATCCCTGGAGGTGTTCACAAGGTGTGGCACTTGAGGACATGGTTTAGAGGTGAACACGGTGCTGAATTGATGATTGGACTAGACAGCCTGAGAAATCTCTTCCACTGTTAGTAATTTTATGATTATATGATTTCTCTAAGGTATTTCCAGGTTGGTTGAACACCTTTTTCATACCAAATAAAATTTTAAAGCATTGTTTTCACTGAAGTCAGTTATATAATTGTTTACTAAAAAGAAATAAAACCTTGAGTATATGTGTGAATACATGTGTGCAGATTTTGGAACCAATCTTGAGCCAGAGGGGATGTTAGACACACACACTGTGCTCCCTCTGAAGTAGTTTGAAGTAATTTCTGTTTGCAGCCATTTTTTAAATACTGATAAGCTTAAATAAACAAATTAAATTTCTGGAAGAAATAGTCGTCCATTATAAACACCTACTTTTTGTAATTTTTTTTTCTAACGTGCTCATGTCATGCTGTGTAAGTTTTGTCAGAGTGGTGGTATTTGTGAAAGGATTAGGTTTATTCTGTATCTCTTTCCACTCTGGTGCCAGGTGTATTTGATGGTACAAGATGATTTTTTAAATTTCAAATCTGGCAAAGCACAGAGTAACACGTTTCTCACTATCTGATAATACCCTGTAAAGCAAATGGAGTTCACATTTGCCGTTTTACTGCAGTGCTTGTTCCTATTTTTTTTTAAAATTATGTTTTACTTTAATTTTCCTCTGTGCTATGGCCATCTCACAGTTGCAATGGAAAAAGTGATTGAATATTGCAGGATGGAAACTGTCCAGTTGTGCTTTTGCTGAACTGGAGAAGTTAGTCAGATGAATAGCATAAATTCTGATTTTCCAATTATGTATTTAACTGCTTTTGTAGGATGGGTGCTACTCAAGTGTGAAATATTCTTGTATCTTGTATGTAACATGGCATGTTACATTTTCACATGCTTTGATTTAATGATAAAGTACTAATAAAAGTAGGGGAACAAAGCTGGCTATGGTTTTTGTATTAGTCACTAATAGAAAGTGGCCCATGTAATTTCTCCTATATGCTAAGCCACCTCCTGCTGTCAATATAGACACGATTCACCATCAGCAGCAATAAAAGCTCTTTAATTGCATATTTTTGTTGCAAATATTTCTAAATAAGCATATCCAAAACTATAAAAAAAGCATAATTAAAAACTGTAATTCAACTGTCTGGGTCCATTGATAGAAATATAGCCACATTTTAAATAAGCTTTAACATTTTAATAGCTCTGTGATTCAAAGAAAAGTAGAGTAATACAAATAGTCTGCAAGGAAAGATAAAGGTTCAGATCTCAGCAATCTGTAAAACTTTGCATTTCTATGGAATCCAATTTCAGGCTGCACAAATAAAGTTAAGAGGATGAGTAAACTTACTGCATAGCATATTTTGTTATCCTAACTGCTGTTGCTCATTGAATTAAATTTGATCATTCTGCTGAAGTTCCATTTTTTCCTTCATATTCCTCATGATACAGATATGTTCTGTCTTTGATGTTCTCTAAATGTCATTGAGGCTAATGCCTTATCAATTAAATATGCTGTTTAAGTACTATTTTTTTCACTAGTCAATCACTGACATTTTCTATACAGCTTAGCATTAGCATTCAGAAAGATTTTCAAAAGAACCTCCTATTTTCAAAAGACTTCAGCCCTTCAGACATTTGTTTGTTTAGGTACCTAAGGAGAGAAATTGCTGTGCTGAAAAGATGGCTTACCAGTTTCATATTAACCAGGATGGTTCCACTGCCATTAGTGGAAACTTGTGTGAATAGTTGAGATATTTAACAAGATAATACCTCCTGGTTTGGTTTAGTGGGTTCAGATCCTGATTGCAAAAACTTTGGGACAAAGAATGAAAGAGCAACAGAATAAATAATGATGTGAGGCTATAAAAATAAAAGCAAGAAGCTCAGTCTGATAGGAAGAAACCTTGAGGATTTTGTGAATTAGAGGAATTTAATATATGGGACTGAATTGCTTCCAGGAGGTAGCAAAGTACTGTGGATTTGATAATTAGAGAGCAGGAAAGGAGTTTGCAGAACAGCATTAATACTGGGCAATGAAATTCCAGGGTTCTTAAACAGAAGGGAGGGAAAATTTACAGGTGGTTAGTTCAGATAATAGACATAATTGAATTTAAAGGGTTTCTTGATGTATATTTTTTGCATATGAGGTGCATTGGTTCAACTTAATTTCCTATAGTTTATGTCATCCTGCCTTAAGTAAATTTCACCACTTGGTTGTGGCACTGGATGACTTTCCTTTATAAGTTGCTAAAATGTTACTTACTGTGCTGCCATTAACCAACTTTTGCTACAGAATAACATTAAATATATTATATATATAAAAATATATGTAAACTATATCTCTATATTATATAGAATAATATAGAGATAACATTCCTGTCCTCCTTTCCTAGGCCTCTGAAACCTTGGTGTTGGCTCCTGGCAGTGGCACTGACAGTGACGTGCTTGTCTTACTTGCAAAGAGATTTCTTGACCCAATGTCAGATGTGGAAGAAAGCAGAATTTCTATTCATTCTGGTTTCTAATGGCATACCCTACCTTTGAGCAGATGGAATTGCAAATTAAGTATTCTTCAAAGATAGGAAATTATAGCTACTCTAGTTTTTGTTATTATATTATATTACATACTACCTATTGTAGGTATTAGAGTTTGTACTTACTTTGTTTAAAAAACCCCAATCCAACAACAAAAGCACTTCAGCTATCTGGTGATGTGTTTGTTTCCTTACTTTTGGGGACTTCTTTTTTTTCCTCAAACATTCTGGACAGGTCAAGAAATATTTTGGAGAGGAGAAAAACATTTTGGCTGAAATTTTACTGTTATCTACTTACCAAACCTGTGCTTCCTTTACTTCCATGTTATAGATGGATCTCAGGAAAAATTCCTTCACTGAAAGGGTTTTAAAGCATTGGAACAGGCTGCCCAGGAAAGTGGTGGAGTCACCATCCCTAGAATGGTTCAAAAAACATTAGATGAGGCAGTTAGTGACATGGTTTAGTGCTGGGTCTGTCCGTGTTATTTTAATGGCTGGACTAAAATATTTTAGAAGCCTTTTGCAACCTTAATTGTTCCATGATTCTACCATTCTATAGGTTAGAGGCTGTGCTCTGTAATGCATCCCATACCAAGGGGGTAGGGAGCATTCTTCATGAACAGTTCAGGAGAACAAAAGCAGGACAAAGCCATGCACCTCTTGTTCTACCTTTTAGAAGAAATTGCCACGTGGGAAAGAGGGATTAAAAGCCCCCAAGAATGACAGCAGCTAAAAGGCAGTGTAACAATCTTTTCTATATATGTTAGTGAATATGTTTTCAGATGGGCATTGTTTAGGCTCTGACTTTTGCCAAATGGGTTCTAGAGCTGAATTCAGCTGTGTTAGTTGTAGAGGAGACTGTGGATAGCCTGACTGGAGGTCTCACAGTAAAATTTCCTCATATGGTATATTTTTCTTCTTCTGATTGGCTGTAATTATCACTAAAAAGTTGATTTCTGTTCTTACACTGAGTGAAAATGAACTGGGCTATTCCTTACATGGATACCCGTTTGTAAATTAGATTAGAGATAAATTTGTAGCCCAGCTAAATAACTGGGTGCATCAATGGCAAACCTGTGGGTTGCCTGGCCCTGGAGCATAAGCAGATACAAGGAAACCTCCTAGTCCTCCTCTGCACAGGATGTGTCTTGTGAGGCCAATGTGGGCCATCAAGAAAGAGTTCTGCCATGCCTCATTAGCTGAGACCCATCTTAAAAGATTTATCTTGAGCTTTCTTAAACTGAATTTTGCAGGTCAGATCTTTTGGGAAGAGCAGAACTGAGTTGTCCCAGACTTCTGCTAAGAAAATGTGAGGACAAACATTAGGTTTGTTTGATTTGTGTGCAATTGGTGCTGTGCTGGGCACTAACCAGGTCAAACAGGAATGCTGGTCAATTCAATCAAACTTTAGAGGTGAAACTTTATTTTTCCAGATAGTGGGTTTTTTTTGCTGTTTATTGGCAGGTTTTCATGGTTTTCTCTGTGAGAAGCATACTGACAGCTTTTTGATCACAGTATTTTATAGTGTACTTGTCCTGAAATTCATTTGCTGTGTATACATGTATGTGTATCTGCATACATATACATACAATTTTTCATCATCCTCCCTTTACAGGATGCTTTAGGTGAGCTTTGAGAGCATCCTGCCTTCATATTTACTGTTACAGTGTCCTCGGGTAAATGTAAGAAAGTTCTGGACTTGTCTGAAATTAGCTGAATACTTGAAATATTCCTGAATACCCTTTGTAGTAAGCGTGTATGCATGTATTAACATCACATTTGTGTGTGCAGAGGGGTATGAAGGGAAGCAATTTTGAGGGATGTTTTACATGAACTTAGACTAATGGCTACATGTAATCACTGTGATAACACCAACAGCATGCTAAACACAACCCTATGAAGTGTGAGCTTACTTTGGGAAGTTACTGCTCTGGAAGCATCTCAGAAAAGTATTGATTCACACCTGTTTCATCTGCTTGCTTCAAAAAAGACATGAAGAATGGAAATATATGGTGTCATATCAGAGTCTGGAGCTCAAATATTCTCGTTATCTAAAGAGTGTATGATCAACCTGTGGATTTTTGCATGTGTATCTGTTTCAACCTCCAAAACTGATTTGAAAATCTTAGTGGGTCATTAGCCAGAGTAAAGAACTTTTCAACATTAATTCATAAATACCCTCAAGTACTCTAAAGCATTTCCTCCAAAAAACTGAGTCAAAAATTGTGCCAATGCCACAGCTTTATTGAACTGCTTTAGGTACTGTCAGGACTGACATTTCCTTTGGAAATCTGGAAAACATAATCAGCAACCTGACTGCCATGTCTCCCTTTATAGAACAGGCTAAAATGCTGGGAATGACCTAATTCAGAATGTCAAATATTCAGTGCTGGTATTTCCAAGTTATAGAGCTTTCCTCTGGTGTCTTTCTGCCATTTAAAAGTAAAGTTACACTGACAAAATGCTGAAATAAATGAATTAACACTTCTATTTTCTTTGTTAGGATCAAGTAAGAAGCTGAGACTGATACACAGAGAGAAATAGTTGCAGAAAATGCCTGAGAAAGCAAGTTTATACAATTTTCTTTCTTCCAAATAGTGAAGCTGATGAACCCCAAACACTGCATTATGCAATGGTTTCAGTTCTACCTGAAAGGAAAGGGAATATCATGATATAGCCACAACTTCAGAAGTGATGCTGCTGTAACCTGTTATTCTCCCCCAAATCCCTAGATGTAAATTCTTCACTGTAACCATCTGGATGCCACTTCCTGGAGGTTTTTGTAAAGCACACTAACCTAACAGTTGAATTTAAATATAGCCTCTCTGTTGCAGGCTTGCAGGTTAAGTGTCATTTCAGTGTAACAGCCAGCATATGGTGCCTGGCGCAGGGAGAAAGAAAATTGAAGTCAAAGCCAAGCTGTCAGGAAGCTGCTGCATGTCTCTAAGATAAACCGCAGAGTTTCTGCAGTGCTTTGGGGCTCCTTTCTGATATTTATATCTATATTTTACACTTTTGCAGTGGTCAAAAGGTGTCCTTGGAGGGGAAAGAAAAAATTACTCAAAAATTCTGGTGTGTTGGCATATGTAGTTAAAAAGCAGTTGAGACTATTAGTGAAATTAGTGAGTAGCTCTTTTAAATTGCAAACTTGGATGAAGAGAGAGTGTTTTGAGCAGAGGGACCCCTCTGAGTAAGGCTCATAGGTGTGCTTGCCCATCTGGCCTCCGTATTTCAAAACCTCTTAGGAACAACAGCTGAAAGGCCAGGTTTGACCCAAGACAGGCTTTGGTTTTCCATCTATCTTCCTTTCTAAGGCAATCTTTTCCCCTAACTGTTTCTTATCACTTTGGTTAATCTAAAAAAACTGGCTTTTAGCAGAGAGAGTAAATCCAACAGAAGGGGATGCTGCTCTTGTAAGGGAGATAGCATTGGCAGACTTTAGTAAATCATTACAGCATCCCTACAACTTATCTCTTGTGTAGACTGGATGGAAGACATTCCCCAGAAATTCTGTGGTAGCTGCCCCAACCCTGAAAGTGTCCAAGGGCAGGTTGGATGGGGCTTGGAGAAACCTGGTCTAGTGGAAGGGGCAGGGGGTGGAACTGGATAAACTTTGAGATGCCTTCCAATCCAAACCATTCTCTCCACAAGATTTCCTTCCTTCCTTCCTTCCTTCCTTCCTTCCTTCCTTCCTTCCTTCCTTCCTTCCTTCCTTCCTTCCTTCCTTCCTTCCTTCCTTCCTTCCTTCCTTCCTTCCTTCCTTCCTTCCTTCCTTCCTTCCTTCCTTCCTTCCTTCCTTCCTTCCTTCCTTCCTTCCTTCCTTCCTTCCTTCCTTCCTTCCTTCCTTCCTTCCTTCCTTCCTTCCTTCCTTCCTTCCTTCCTTCCTTCCTTCCTTCCTTCCTTCCTTCCTTCCTTCCTTCCTTCCTTCCTTCCTTCCTTCCTTCCTTCCTTCCTTCCTTCCTTCCTTCCTTCCTTCCTTCCTTCCTTCCTTCCTTCCTTCCTTCCTTCCTTCCTTCCTTTCCCCATCCCTCCATCCCTTCCTCCCTTCCTCCCTCCCTAGAGGAGAATGAGAAAAGAGAATACCTGAGTACAGACCTTGTCCTTTAGTTGTAAAAGAATAGGCTCAGGTTCTTCTGCATTAAGTTCTAGGAAAATGCTGATTTATACAGTTCATTAAGGGACTCAGAACTAACTGCTAACTGGGAAAATATGGGTAACTAAGCTTATATCCACCTTTGTTTGAAATAAATTCAGTCCAGGGCTTAGAGTGCTTTTTGCAACTGAAAAAATCTTCTGCTCAAATCCCTTTTTCCTTATAGATTCATTGTGTGACCATGCACAAATCCTTTAGCCTGCTTTGCCACAGATAAAACCAATTTCCTGCCTCACAGGAATCTGTCAGAAAGAATACATGTAAATGTGCCCAGGTACTATGGCAAGGGTAGGGGGTGTGGAAATTAGCTGAGCACCACTTTTGCTAAATCTGAACTTGTTTGACCTTTCTCATTTTAAATTTAACTTTTGTATAGGTTTAAGGGGGTTGTTTCCCACAGGTGTATATGTGTGTCTTCTCATCTGAATCATCTAGAAATGAAAAACATCTTAGGAGGCAGTAGTGGTGATTATAAATTGAGTTTATGATGAACAAGTTTCACTTCTCTTAGCACAGAGGGACGAATTTATTTTTTTCAAAACCGTAACCTTGCATGGTTTAGTCCTTGGTTTTACAGCACTGTTGGGATTTTCAGTGTACTGTAGTGTCTTATGTGTATTGCAGGTGTGATTTCTACTCAAGATGTTCTTTGCTCTTTGTAGAAAGAAAAGCAAAGTGATGGATTAAAGATTTAAGGACATATTGTCCAATTCTTTAACCCACCAAGAAGCAGGGTTTGGTTTCCATGTGGTGGCTTTGTGAGATGTGAGCTGCAGATGTGTTTCTAAAACAGCTTCACACAAGCTCTTGCTGCAGATGATGGTGAATTACAGGGTCAGAAGGCAAAAAATGACTGTTTAAAGTTTTCCCTGGACTAAAAGTGAGACGAAGGAAGGTTTATCCCAAAAATTGGATGCTTAAAGGAACAAAAGATTACTATGGATTATCCAATAAATATTAGTTTCCAATGTAACCTGACCACAGAAGAATTTCTAGGCATTTATTGGACTCCATCACTATATTCCATTCTAAGTAAGAGTTAGATTCAGAGTACTTCATTTATGATTGGACATACTTTAAGACAGAGCCTGCTGTCCAGCCGTGGTTCCTCGGATAACATCATTCACCCACAGGAAAAGGAGGAATCTTTACCACACAGATTGCGAGGCACCACTCATTGCCCTGCACTGTACTAGATCAGATCAGATGAATTCCACAGTCCCTCTTGACCTTAACACATATGGATATAAAAATCTCTGAAACAGGGATGCTTCTTGCCCATAGATCATCACCCTGTCACTAGAAATGAGGGGATGGTCTGTGCAATGAGAGCAGCTGCTGCACTTTCCACATCTTATAATAGAGCATGTTGAACTTACCTTCCCTCCACTGTTTACACTGCATTCCTCACTGGAAGCACCACATAGGGGTTATCTGATTCTCACTTTTTCCCTAGGAATCATTTGAGACACTTTGAGACAGCTGGGGGCTGTCATCATGTGTTTTTATTTTGGTGTGTTAAAATATGGGAGTCAACAAATATGTATAAAGCACTACAGGCAAGATAAATTTTAACAATTTATATCCAGTTCTTTCACTGTGTTCACCTTTTGAATATCTGCTTGTTAGACCCAGACAAGGTGGTGACAACTGTAATAAAGTCACTCCAGGAAAGTTTCTCTCATTGATCTACTTGGACAACAAGATCAAGATTTTGCAGCATGAGTTCTTAACAGTCTTGGAGACGGTCAGTGAACAGGAAAAAATGAATAAGAGGTGCGATGCAAATTTAGTTCTTCAGGAAAGTGGAGAAGATTGGCAAGAGGCTTTTGTAATTGCCATCAAAATTTGACTATTTCTTCATCAAACCTAGTAGATGTTAAGAAATGGAGCTGGGGAAGAAATATTCTCCCGTGTTAAAAATAGACTTCAAATACTGAACAGTTTAAATATAAAACTGTGTGTGAATGAACAGTCCATTGAGAAATTATTCAGTTCAGCTGAAGGTCTTTACTGCATCTTTAAAATGTTGAATTTTGACATTTTCACCTCATTACTCTCACCATTTTCCATATGATTTAGGAATATGCTGAACAAGAGAGATCCATGTGGGATGCAATAATATTCTTCCTTATGCACAACCCATCGCTTTTCCCCCTATATTTGTCTCCTTTCTTTTAGCAATCCACTAGAGAATCTTCTCTCTTGTCCCATTGCACTATGGCTTCTTTAGGAGATCTTGGCTAGGAAACTTCTCTAATGCCTTTGGAAAGCTGAGTGCTCTAAGATGAAAGTGAATCTGTTTATGTTTGGATAGAAGAAAGAACACCCTCCCTTGAGTAATGCTCTCCAGAAGAGCTGTAATGGGACCAAGCACAGCCAGTGTCATTACTACAGCAAAATCATCAAAGCCTGCCCATTTTTCTCTCCATATTGCAGTGGTATCCTGGGACAAATCCTGACACAGGCAGAGCAACTATTTGTGCCTCACCAGAGTCATTTTGCCTAACACTCCCTTGCTGCTGTTGATCAGACTGTGGTCCTACTTTCCCAGTGCCTTTCATCACAGCTCACATCCTAAGCAGTAATAAACCTCCCTCCCCTGAACCCTCACAATCCAAATTCCTGGGTTTAAATCCTTAACCAAACTGAGGAGTCAGAGCTAGGTGAGCACGTCTCCTCACAGCCCCCTCTGATCACATCTCTCTCATTTAATTTGTAGCTGAATAAGATTTAAGCTATAAATGAAAAGTGAAAATTGAATTTCTAGGGTTACTCAGTAGGCAGGCCAGGTTATCTGTGGGCTTGGTAGCAGATGTAAAAAAACAGGCCTCAGTACCTTTCCAGTGCCGTTTATGGTGCACAGAAATCCATATGACCCTTGGAATGCCAACAGTGCTACCAACTGTGAACAGAGAAAGAAATCAAAAAAGCTTAGGTGGAAGGTGGGGTGTCTTTATTCTCCAGGAAATTTCCTGCTAGTAGTCTCGGATAATACAAAGAAACGACACTGAACAACTACAAGAAGGTATAGTGGAAAACACCTAAATATTTTCATGTGCCCTTTAATAAAATCTGGTATATAGATTTCCCACAACCTTGCGAAAAAATTGCATTATGACAGTTTATACAGACTGCTTATAAAGGCTGAGTTATTATCATGTTTTTATACCATAGATTTAGAAATCTCTTTTTAAAATATGTCAACTAAACCTCAATTTTAATGTGAAATTTATGCTTGGGTGGTCACGCTCTTTTTCCAAAGCAAAGTATTTGCTTGTGTTGTATCAAAATGTCAGTTAGTTTTTATTTTGCATGTTATCCTCAGTCAGAATATTATTCATATGGTACACAATGATCTCACTGGATAGAAATGTATTCCATCTCCTGATTTGTAAATGAAAGCTGTAGTTTGGCACAAGCTGTGCCAAAACGCATGTTTTTGCTGTCTTGTGCCTTTTTCTGCCTCCAAGGGGGTAATTGTGACATTAAGTTAGTAATGTATTTAAGATATCATAGAGGCAGGAGAGAAGACAAGGGTAAAGGTTAAGAAAATGTGACCCAGCAATTTCTTTGGAAATTAATATTTCATCTGAAATGCAGCAGTGCTCTCTCAAGTTGAAGAATGTGATGTATCCACTGGGAGTGGTCTTTTGATATTGTCTATTATCTGTTAGCTTGCCAAAACTGATTATTCTTGGAGAGTTCAAGGACATATTGGATGGGACCACAGCAACCTGATCTTGTGGAAGTTATCCCTACCCATGGCAGGGGGTGGAACTGGATGGTCTTTAAGGTCTCTTCCACCTCAAACCATTGGTGCTGATATTCTGCATTATGATTCTGTACAATAATATGTTTGCATAGCTCTGGGGCACAGAATCAATGACAAAAACCATAAGGAAGACAGGAATGGTCCTGGCTGGTTTTCTGAGCGTGGAAAATACTGCATAAACTTCCCATACACATCAACGTGCAGCTCCACCTGTCTGTCAGCCTTCTGCCCTTCTTACTTCAATGGGAAAGCATTGCCAAATTCATGGGATCATTCCACATGCCTCTAGGGTAAGCCACAGAATCGTCTTGTAGAATGGTTTGGGTCAGAAGGGACCTTAAGCCCATCCTGTTCCAACCCCCTGCCATGAGTAGGGAGACCTTCCACCAGACCAGGGTGCTCTAAGCCTCGCCCTTGAACACTTCCTGGATACCAAGTCCTTCACTAAAAAAAGAAGGCAGAGTATCTATAAGTACAAGAGATAATGCACAACTAGATCTGTGGAATATGCTGTCACAAGATAGTAGAAGGAGAACTATCTGTGTGAATATTTCTGTGAGAAGCCATGCCAGCCGTTTTCTAACACAAACTTGACAAGGCTGTGAGCGTTCTTATTTAGATTTTTAAACTGGTAACCAAGTGGACAATGAAGAAATTTGCTTCCATAGTAAAGCATTGCACAATTAAGCCTTCTCGGTTGAGTGCTGAATGCCTTCAGCTTCCAGGGAAGCTGAGTACCTCAAAGGCTTGCATTCCCTGCCAGATGCTTTGTAGATGTTAATCCACCCATCTGTGAACCATCCACTCTACCCCAGCTGGAGGTGGGATACAGAAAACACAGGGAAAATAGCCTGCTAAACCATGGTCATTTCCTATACTTGCACTGAGATGTGTGGCAGGACAGATAAAGGAAATACATTTAGGAGAGTAACATGTAATTAATTCTTTTTTCTCCTAATATTAATATTATAAATTTGTCTATTTGTTGATTTTATTTAGCTCATTTAGAACTTTTGAAAGTCACAAACTATTATAAAAATCATTCCAAATCATCAAAAGAGCAAGCTTGGCAACACATGCAGACTCCCTCCTCTGGATCCAGTTGCTGTGTTTCAAGGGCACTGCTGAGAGAGGAGCTGTGGGGAATGGGAGAAGAGAGTACAAGGGAAGAGTCAAGGTCAATCTCAATTCCCAAAAGTCTTTCTGTCCTGGTAAGAATCCCAGCCAGAGATAATCCAGGGGACTTACTGTAAAACAGGAACCAAAGAGTCAGAAAACAAAAGTATTTTATTTCTTAGACAGCTTGTGTTGGGTTTCAAGTTGCAGCCTGGGTGGGGTGAGTTTCACCTCATGACTTTAGCTACAGCAGGAGAAAAGCAAATCAAGGGTCTATCAGCTGCCAATTTTCAGTAGAATATTTCACAGATTAAATATTTTGATTTTGAATCATCATCAACTTTCAATCTCTTACAAGTATTGAACTTCACTCATACTACCTGATGACACATCAGCAGGTATGTTAAAGGAGCCCTTGACCTGGGAGGAATGAATGTATCACTAAAGAATATGACTTCCACTGTTCAACTGGTAATATTTATACTTTCTGCAGAAATCAGCTTTTAAGATATTTTTCATTTTTCCTTTCACTCTCTCTTTTCCTCTGAAGCTTTAGGATTTGGTATCTGTCCTCCTCCAGCTAAATTAAATATTTTATCCTGGTGTTGAGATGAAAATATACAGATTTTAAATGAGAAGAAAAGCTGTTTACAGGCTTTAGATTTCCCTTGGTTTCAATCTGTGCTGCAAAAAGCAATGAAGCTTACTCAAAATATAAAACACCATTTGCCTTGGACATCTCACCTCCATTTAAAGTAGTTTTCCACCTGTCAATGAGGTCATGATTAAAAACATATTCAAATTGCCTTTTAGAGAGTATTGTCACAGCTCGCTAATAATTGTCCCCAGTCAAGCAAGGAAATGCACATGATGTTTTCCTCTTTTTTCCAGTAGAAATTGGGAAATGGTGTAATAGGTTATATACTTTAATGTCCGTAACTCTTGCAGCTCATCACCGCTGTGAATAACTTCATTGTTTTTCCATTATTTTTCCATTCCATTTATTGCCCCTTCTGAGAATTACACAACACACATGTGCCTCTAGGAGTTTGTTGAATGTTTATCAGATATCAGGTAAAGTTGCTGTTCTACCCTTTCTAGCTGAGAGCTCTGATCCAGGCCATTTGTAAGACTGTAGGAGGAAAATATTCCTCCTACATAATGTTCACATGTGGGACACAGTAAAGAGAAAAAGGAGCCCTAGCCCTGAGCAGAGCCATAACTAAACAATCCTTTGGTTTCCTTTCAAACAATGTTGGGCTAAAGGAAAGATCTCTCATCTTGCAGAACTGACCCCACAGTGGGGAGGAGAGAAAAGTGCTGTATCACCTTATTGCATAAAAGATTGGTCTCATAAGTGAAAACAAGTTCTATGTGTTTTTGATAGGCTGGAGTGCCTTTGGGTAATTATCAATATCTTTCCATGAAAAATGGAAATAAGCAAACTGATGAAAAAGGACATTTGCAGCAGAGGAATTTGAACGGGCTTTAAGTATCTTATCCTCATAGCAGATGATTCCTTTTCTTTACCCTAAACATGCATGCTTTTAAATTTTTTTTTTTTTTTTTTAATTTTTATTTTTATTCTTTCATCTGACCAGCTCTTTTTCCTTCTTCTAGCCCCTGGTAAGCACAATTGTGAGCCTATAAAATCCCTCTCTCTTTATCTTTTATGGGGATGCAGCAGTAGTTTGCAGCAGCTCCACACATTTTGAAGTCAGTAAAAATGACATGTATTCTAATGTAATAAGCTTAGAAACTGCATTTATTTAAGCAGTTAATGACTCTTTCTACAATAAGTTTTCATTAGTTCGTTTTTTATTTTCATTCTGTTTTCGAATTCCCTCTATTGTGCAAGGAATAATGAACCTTGATATCATGGCAGAGGATTTGATTTGCTTGCAAGCAGCAGCAGTTCTTTGAATGGCCTCAAGTTGCACCAGGAAAGGCTTAGATTAGCTGTTAGGAAAAAAAAAATCACAGAAAGGGTTGTAAGACATTGGAATAAACCACCCAGGGAGATGGTGGATTCACCACTGCTGGAAATGTTCAAAAAGCATGTGGATGTGGCACCTGAGGAAAGGTTAATGGTAAACATGGTGGTGATGCTGGGCTGGTGGTTGGAATCTATTTTAAAAGTTTTTTCCAACCTTAGTGATTCCTTGTTTCTATGATTCCACAAATGTCCAATTCTCTGAATCTTCTGCACCGTAATGCCTTTTCCAAAATCCCATGAGTATGTCTGAGGTTAGCCAGGCACACCCAACATTTACATTCATGTAAAGGCACTTGTTTTGCAGTTCCTTGGGAGATGATGTCAGTCTGCAACACTCAAGGACTTTGCCCATTGAAGCATAACCCTTCTCCTCATCCAAAAGTTATTACACTGCAAATAAATTAGGTTTTTTTGCTCTTTGTTACTCACATTGCTTTAGCTGGGGTAATTAAAAATGCCTCAAGTGTCTTAAACAAAGGTTGTTTTTGTGACCCTGCTTTTCAGTCATCTCCTTAGACCTGGCAGTAGCCTAACACCTTTGCCACTGGCAGTTCTCATGACCTCGGTACCTCTTGAAGGCTTCTTCATCACCAATCAGTAAAGAAGGAAATGAAATCCAGGAAATCTATAAATAGAGGGATGTGTAACCACAGTAATAATCTGTATGAGATGTGGAATTCAGCTGACTGTATCTCAGCTGCCTCTAAATCAGCCTCCCATTCCCTGGGAGAAGATTTAACCAGCTTTTTTCCTACATAAAATGCTGAAAAGTCTCAACAATTATATAATGATTTTACTTTCTAGGCATGTAGAGCTTTAGTTGCTGCTTTTCTATATAAAATCTCTTATGCTTCAGGGTATGACAGGGTATGCTGACAGTTCAAAGCAGGGCATTCTTCATTAAATGCTCTCTGTTTTGGAAGTGTCCTCCAAGCCACTTGGATTTTGTGTCTTTCAGAGGTATTTATGAATTTCTCTGTGTCATTGTGGGATTAGACTGCAGGATAGAAATATGTCACATTAGGCTTTTAAAAGTATTTCTTTACCTTTCAGGTGTCAAAGTAGATATTTGTTTAGGAAATAGGTAATGAACAGCGGACATCATAAAAAGTCAAAGCCTGTTTTCAGCAAGTATAGCCAGGAACCATATAAATACTGTTAGAAAATGCAATGTGAGCTGCACTGCAAGGTCTCACTTCCAGTTTTAGCCATACTGTGTTTTCTCATTAAAGCAAGGAGCAAGAAGTAGGTTGTGAATCAGCGACAGCATTTCCTAAATTGACCTCGCCTTTGGTGCCAGTAATAGAACTGGGGCTTTATTAAACCACTGAGTGTTCATGCCTCTTAACATGCCCAGCTGGGCCATGTCTTTTTAGGCACTTATGCTACTTGCATCACAGTGGCAGGACATATGAAAAAAGTCCTGGGGCCATGCAGCTGCCATTTCTTTAAACTACTACCACCCCAGCACGTTTAAGGCTTTAAACAAAATGTGTTTTAATAGGTTCCTTCTGTGTTCAGACTGAAAAAAATATAAGCCGACACACTGGACTTGAGTTAAAAAAAAAAATAAGCTGACACACTGGACTTGAGTGCAAAAGACTCCAGTGTACCTGCTGGGATGGAAGAATCTGGAATATAAGAGATGAAGGAAACATTTGGCCGCCTGGGCAGTCCCAGCTGCTGCTCCTGGGAAGAACAAGCAGCATGGACAACCCTCTTCTTCCCCATGCCAGCAGGGAGGAACATCTCCTGGGAATGCAGAGGAAGGTCTTACTGTTGTTCTGAAATGAAATGCTGTTCTTCAGTGGGCTAGAGGCTCTGAAGAGAACTGATATCTGAGACACCAGGAATTGAAAACAATTCAGCAAGTCACTCAATGTGGGTTTATGAATAAAGCTACCAATAACCAAATTGCAGAAGATGGGGTAAAAATCAGTAACATTGAACTATTGCTTTAATAGTTGTCAACACTACAGTTATTTCTTATAACAGAGAGAGAAAAATTGTTTATATAGTTGGAAAAGATCTATGTATAAAAATAATTACACGTGACTGGAAGATATACGACCCGTAGTCTGTGTGAGTGTCTTGGCCAAAGGGTTCCTTTAACACTGCTTGACCCAAAAGGCACAGAAATGTTAAAGGAAAGGGATGGGAGCCCCAAAGCCTGGCTCCCTTTCCATTCATGTCGTTTGTTTTCCCTTTGGCTCAACACTGAGGAGCTGTTCTTTGGTTGTTTTCCTGTTCCTGGCTGTGCTGCCATGAACTGAAACACTTTCCATATTTCATGTCAGTAGTAGTTTCACTCCTGTGCTGGATGGAGTGTTTCAGGCACAGTGTTTATATATACCTCAAAGTTTTTGTAAGACCTTGATGCTATTTTGTATTTTAAAAGCAACTACACAAATGAAAATAGTTTTTCCATATTAATCAAATCAAAATATTTACTTACTTTATTTGCTTTATTCTCAGTTGAGAAAACACAAACAAATGAAAACTTAAATAATGTCCTTCCTGAACCAAAAACATGGTGTCTTTATCAAGATGTTATGTTTTTCTCATTGGCTTTTTTCCTCATATTTCAATGTTCCATCCCATGACAACATCATCACTGTCTGTGTCAGTTATTAAATTTGCTTGAGCCAAGACGAGGCAATCAGTAAAGGATGGTTCCCTCTGCCTCTAGGAACTAGAAAATTAGAAAAAAAAAAGATGTTTATGTTAAGAAATAATGAAAATTATTTTACTTTATAGTATAGATTAATTGAAAAAAATAATACATGAGAAGTTTATAAGGTTAAACTGTAATATAAAAAGGGAAGTCTCTTGATATTTCTTATTAATAGAGCAGAAGAAGATTTGCTTTTCCTTTTCCTTTTAATATCAACACAGATATTAAAGAACATAGATCCAAGAAGTACATCTATACATGAGGTATCTTGGGTGTTACTATCATATTTCCAGTGTATCCTGCAGTGTGTGCAGCATATCTCACAATTCAGGTTAAACAGGACCACAGAGAGCAAGAATGAGTGCATGGCGGCCAGTAATCTGCTCTGAAATGTGGGCTGTGTTTCTGAGAGTATTTTAGACTAGATGGGTTTCAGTTACCTTCCTGAAAGGATTCTCAGAATTAATTTTTGGGATCCTAAAATATTTCATTTGACCTGGGATTTATCTTAAATGAGTAACTTTGTCTTATTGGCTAAAATTATTTTCCTGAGACTAGATGAATTGAAATATTGAAGAAATGTGCACATCAATGCCCTTTATTTTAATAAAGTTGTGTATAGCTCTTGTGAGCTCAACCTTGCAATGCTGTTTTATTTAAGAAGATAATGCCTATATCTGTGCATGTGGACTATATTTTAAAACTGATTTTTATTTACTTGCATTGAAAAAAAGAGATAGGAAACACATATTTTTCCTCCCTACAATTCCAGTAAAATTACCAGATATTATATTGGACAGTGAAAATGACTTTGTATTCTGCTGTAGGACAAGTTATAGCTGTGACAAAACCATATGATTGCAGGGGCAGCTCTTTATAATGGAAATTTCTTTAGGCATGAGGAGGTTACAGAGAAGATACAACATACAGCTATAATATACTGTTCAAAATGTGTTCCAGGTAGTATAAAACAAAAAGACTACTGAAGAGTGGATGATAGGGATGTGAAATGCAAAGCCTGGAGGGGCTGTTTCAGGTTTTTTCCATTTAGTTGCATTATGTATTTAATTTCTCCATCCTCTGTTAGACCTCTGTTATTTTTATGGTTTAGTCTCTCTCTCTTCAGTTACTAATGGGTGATATTATAGGACTGAAGTATTTAACAAGAAAAAACAAAGCTTTAATATTATTTTGAATGTGCAGATAAGAGAAAACAATTTGTTTAGTGACAATAGAAATTCAAAGGATTCTTGTTTTGGTGTTTGTTGTTATACAGATATTCTCACTTGGAAAGAGAATTACCATTTAGAAAAAAAACATGAAAAAAGTCAGCAAATGTTGATGTTATTGAAAATAATTATATTTTAATTGTATTCTCTTTAATGAAGCAATTTTCATTTTCAGAAAAGAAATTATTATCTTTGAAAAATAATCTTTGCTATCCAGTATTGGCAATATTACAAAGCAAGTTTCGGATGTGTGATAATTTTTGAGGCTACATCTTTGGCTGCAAATGTTTTTCCACAGTTTGTACAACCTCAATAATAAACTCCTGAAATGTAAAGGAATTCTGAAACCATAGCAGATACTTACATATACAGCATATAATGTAGCCTGGCATTTATCCAGGATGAAACACCTTCTTGTTTCGGTGCTGAAAAGGTTTGAAAATTATCTGGGTTACACTTTGGGAAGTGAAGAGCCTGTGCTGCTATTTTTTGGACTAATGACAGTAATAGATTTAGATTTAGATTAGATATCTTAGCAAATTTTCCATGTGAGGGTGGGGAGGCCCTGGCACAGGGTGCCCAGAGAAGCTGTGGCTGCTCCTGGATCCCTGAAAGTGTCCAAGGCCAGGCTGGATGGGGCTTGGAGCAAGTTGGGACAGTGGAAGGTGTCCCTGCCCATGGCAGGGGGTGGCACTGGATGGGCTGTAAGGTCCCTTCCAGACCAAACCATTTTGTGGAAATATGGAAATATGAAAAATGGAAATATGTTTGGAAATGCATTGTGGTTTCAGGGGAGGAAGGGTGGGAAGTGGTGACACGAGTCCTGCTTTGTCTTTGCTGCACACAGAGCCGTGCTGGGCTGTGTGGTAAAGCAGGGTGAAGAGCAGATGCAGTGCTCTGTAGCAGAACCCTCCTGTCACAAGCTGGTAGCTGTCCTGTAGCACTCTGCATTCAAGAGATCTTTGATGGACTCATCAGGACTGGGTTCAGCTTCTGGAACCTGCATTGCAGCAGCTCCTGAATGCCTCAGACTCTGGGCATGTTGCTTGAGTGAACTGTGCAGGGTTTTGCAGGGAATAGAATAAAGTCAGAAATGCTTTTATCAGTAAAACCTTTAGTGGCAAATATTCTTTCATTTTAAGATGATTATTCTTCTGAAATGCTGTGCCTTGGTCAGGGAGAACCAACTGATGAATTTTGAAAGGTTTTCTTCCCTCCTGTTTTCGGATTACTGTGTGAACCCTCCAGAATGGTGGTCAGTGCTGGCACTGAGATTTCTACCTGTGTAGCTCATTTCTGTGCACTGAGATGGCAACAGGAGCTTTAGAGAGGTGCCCAGAAATGCAGAAATCCTTCTTAAATGCACTTAGATTTTCCACGAGACAAACAGTACTTACCATCCTATATACAGTGACCAGACTTTATTTCTATACTTTGTGGTTGGCTTTATTAAACTCCAACATTTCTTGACTAATATTTTTATATTTGGAAACAGAGAACTTTGTTATAAACTTCTCTGTGTAGCGGTTGGTTACAAATTTGTTTGGTCTCCTTTTAGATTTCCAGTGATACGTTAAGCACATTTTGGATATTTTGTTTGAAGATTCTAAAGTTTCTGAATTCTAAATATTAATTATGAGTTAATTCTAAAGATGTTTTCTCATTATTTTTGAGACAGATTCCAATGATTGGCTTTTACTACAGTCTGCTGTGTTTTATTTTGAAGGTCCAGAGCCCTTCAAACCATATCATGATTCTAATCAAGAAAAATTAAAACTGATATTATTTTTTGAGCGATCATTATTAAATAAGTTTCCTACCTTTTTCTGAAGGGCTAGGACTCCAGGTATCGATGTATACCTGTTGAACTGGTAAAATGAAAGTCAGGAATCGACAGATAGAAATTAATGCATAAATTAATTTTAAATTTCTGTCTTACTTTTCCCAGTTGCTTTGAATTTTGTAGATTTTAAAAGCTGGAGGGTCTGGTATTATTCATTAATTTCTGAAATATTTAGCTGGTCATTAGGAGCAGGAATTTGGTCCCTTGGGGTATTTCAGAGGAAGAAGAGATCAACACAGCTCAGTCTCAGATGTCTTGGCAGCTCAGGATCTTGTGTCACTCAGCTCATCCCGTTTTGGGGGATGGCTTGCTCTGAAGGCAGGCTTGGGCTCAAGCAACTGCTCAGGCTCCTGCTGAAAGAGATTGTTAATTTTCAGGATGAGTTGTGATGTTCAAGGGATTCCGACTTTTTGGCAAGTGCAACTAACATCCCTTTCTAAATCTGAACGTTATCACAGCGTGTGCTTGCACAGGCTGGACTGACAGGGTATTCATAAAGGTGAAATAATAAACCATGAAAAGTCATCCTGTAGCAAATTGTCAGGACAAGAGGAAATGGCCTTAATTTGTGTCCAAGAAGGTTTAGATCAGATATTAGATAAAATTTCCTCACAGAGAGGGTGGTCAGGCATTTTCATGGGCTGCCCAGGGCAGGCACGGAGTCACCATGCCTTGGACAGTCCAAAAATTGTGTGGCTGTGACACCTGAGGACATGGTTTAGTGTGAACATGGTGGTGGTGCTGGGCTGATTTTCCAACCTTAACAATTCTGTGATTCTGTGAAATGCAAACATAAGAAAGAAGAATGTAGCTACTTTCAAGGTTTAAAGCAGCACCCAATCTCCTTGTATCATAAAGTGATAAAAAGGGAGATTTTCAGCAAACTGACATTAGTCTCATGTAATTTATATTGATTTTCTGTTTCTGCACATACTTTGCCTGTGCTCCAGAAAACAAACGAGTTTTTCACAGGCAGCATTGATGGCAGGGTTTTATTTCAATAACAGGTGCTATGCTATCTCCTTATCACTTTTTAAGATAGGTTTTGTTTTGATAAATGAATAAACACTAAACTCCCCAGGAGGTAGCT
The DNA here is from genome assembly GCA_037013685.1 of Acridotheres tristis. Taxonomy (NCBI): domain Eukaryota; kingdom Metazoa; phylum Chordata; class Aves; order Passeriformes; family Sturnidae; genus Acridotheres; species Acridotheres tristis. The sequence goes on from CM072895.1 coordinate 25,957,246, forward strand.
TCCATCTGTTTGGGGGAAGCATTGCAGGTTCACCATGTCTCTCTTTTTTGTACTATTTCCAGTACTTATCACGAACAGTTTTAATTATTTCTAGCAATATATGTTCTCTGGACATTTACTGCTGTCAAACAATTTTTAGAAGACATTCCTAATGTTTTGCTTTCAGCCTGTATGAACTGTAAATATCCTAAGCAGAGCTGAAGTTCTCTCAATTCCGTTTTTCCCTAAATATTTTTTTTTCCCTAGAGCAGGTGATCTGCTCTTACAACATTGTTATTTTTATAAATTCAGCTCACACGTGTCTAGTTTCAAACACTGCAAGGGTTTTGTTGACCACTCTCTGTTGCAAATAATCGTTCTTTTTTATGGATTTATTTAGAGAGGATTTCTTGCTTTATATACACTCTTCACTTGATATAATTTAAATTATTGTGATAGTGTCTCTGGGTCTCCTTGAGAGCCACATTTGATACCCTGAAATGCAGTGTGTTGCTTAGGCATGGCCCACTGAATTATTTTCATACATCCTGTGACTGGAAATCTGTCTGGAAAAATTGCTTTTCTTCACGGCCCTACAATAATTCAAGAATCAAAGCAGATAAATCTGTTATCCCCACCCTTGGTGGTTTTCACCAGCCAGCTGAATAAAGTTCTGAGCAATCTGGTCTGATCTCAGAGCTGCTCCTGCTTTGGGCAGGAGTTGGACTAGAGATGTCCTGGGATTCCTGTAACATAACAGAATGTTGTGGATTTGGTTTTGGTTTTGTTTTTCAGAAAAAAAATAGTGAAACCACAAATGCTCTTCAAGAGTTTAACACTTGAGTTATTTAATTATTTTCACATCTATCTCTATAACTTTTTTTTGTAGGAATATTTTTTCCCCCAAGTTTTTGCAGGCTGCATATCAGGGGATATATTTTCCTCAGGTCTTTTTTTCAGTCTTTCATTCATGGATTATCCACAGTGCCAGAGTCACACCTGTATAAGAAGGTGTGATGAATTTAGCATTAAGCTTTCATTACAAATATGATGGCAAGTGTGTAATGTGCTGATGAACTCTTCTTAGGTTTTCATCCTCAAATTTTTTCCCAAAAAACCCTTGTGAAATCCTCCCATTTAAAAAATTTTATATTACACAGATATGGCAACAATAAAAAATTGATTGTGAAAGTCACTGTAAAGCCAGTGTTGCCATTTTCTGGACCTGTGTTTGTTTAGAGGTTGTGCCATCAACAGGTGTCTCAAACAAGGAACTCTCAGCCTGGGTAAACTTCAGGATTTCTTCTTCTGTAACTTTTCCACCCACCATTGGTCATTTGGAAGTAGGATTCAAAATTAATGTGTAAAATAGTTTCTGCTTTACAAGATTAATGAGTTTTGTACTGTGGTAATCAAATTTTTGCCCTTTCATAGAATTTATTTTAAAAATTTGTGTCTTCTATTTTATGCTTATTATTTTGGCCATATCCTTTTCCACCTGAGATTCTGAGTGTCTGTTTTTTCAGTCTCTCTCAGTTCCCATCTCAGGAGTGGGTGTGAAGGGTCTGAGCACATGGCAGCCTGAGAATCCCTGTTTTGGAATGGTATCCTTGCATGATATTTATCTGCAAGAAATTTAAAGGAGTCTATCTTTAGTAAAACACATTTGCAACTGTGACGCTGCCATTTCAAGGTTTTCATCAAAAGGAAACACATCTCCGGGGAAAATTGCTGTTTCTCAAGTGTCTCTACCATCTTCAGTGCTCAAAGCAAGCCCAGTGTGGAATTTTGGGTCACAAAGCACTTTCCACCAGGTGATGATTTGCTTCCCAGCACGTAGTGTAATTAGACAGCTTCAGTTTTGTGTTTGATTGATACTTTTCACAACTGGAATAAGGAGGAAAGCTACAATTTATTTAGACCTAGCTGAAAGAAAACTCAGATTTAAGGTATGTAAGGTCTGAACTTGGGAAAAGTCACTGTTCCAGTGCCTGGCCACCCTCTGGGGGAAGGACCTTTTCCTGATATCCACCTAAACCTCCCCTGACACAGCTCCAAGCCCTTTTACAGAGTTTTAAAGTTTTCCATTCAGGTATTTATCCCAGCACGCATTTCCCATTTCAATGAGTTCTGATGTTATAAAAATTAGATTACAACAAAATCCAAGCATTCAATGTCATGTGAAACATGAATCACAGTATCATAAAAGTTGGGAAAGAGCTCTACGATCATCTAGTCCAACCTTTGGCTGCTCACCAGAGTCATGCTATGGATAGATTAAATAAAAGTCAATAAGAGACACATAAAAGATTGTAAAGATCTTAGATAGCAAAGCTGATTAGGTTTTCACATAACAAAAATACACCAAATGAAGTAATGTATTTAATTTAATGAAAGTGAGGTTACAACCATTAGGAGACTGGGCTTGTAGTTTTGAGCTAATCTTTGCTTCTTAATAAACTTCCAGTTGTCATGACAGAGGCTTTACCCACCATCCCTTGCTGCAGCAGGTAAATACTGTTTTATTTCCCCTGAAATTAAAAAATCGGAACCTTGGATCTGTATTGTACCAAAGCAGCTGGTTTCATATTCAGGAATTTTTTTTAACAGTCAAATTTATGCCCTTTCTAGTTTCTGAGGATTTAAATATAACAGGCTTTAGAATCTGTTATTATAAACACAACAAATTATTCACAGGATAATGGATGGAGAGTGATGAATTACCAGAACATAAATCTGTAACATTCACACTCATGGTGGGAAATAACAGAGGCTGTTATCAGCAAGGCTGATTTATTACTTGCTGGTGTATCTATTCCTGTTCTTGAGTGTTAAAACTACAGGACATAGGAAAATGTAATTAAAGTTATTAAAATGAGAAAACTATTTTCTGTTTTCCATTCCATAGCTGTAAAACTTTTTCATTTGCTCATAAATTTAGGAATAAGTGTAACATTCATCAAAGTGTAAAGAACAATGTAGAGCTTATTGTAAATCTCATATTTCATCAACAGAAAGGATAAGATGTGTCAGAGTGCAAGAACTCTGAGCTTTAGAAAGCCTAGCATAGAAAGAAATCATCTTTCATAACTCTCTGAAATCCTCATACAGACAAAACACATTAAATCCATTTGAATGTTCAAATAATACACATAATATTGCCATGATTATTTTACTTCCTTTTTGAGCCATGACTCTTCAGTACATTAGAGAAGTCTCCTTGTGATAAATTTTAGAACTTCTTTCTCTACTGTGTTCTAAATTCTCCCAAAAAGCAAGAAAAACCAGCAATATTTACTGGGAGGGAGCAATATATCCTCTATTTGATGCTCCAACATGATTCAGATCTAGAGGAGGAAAAACACAATAAAATATTTTCAAATCTATCACAATCACTTTTCTGTCAGACTATCCGAAGAGATCATGGGGGAAAAATGAATTTAGAAACGAGTTTCTCTTTCCTTGATGGGTTTTTATTCACTGATACTTTATTTTACTGATTTCTAACTTCTAAGTAATTTGAATTTTGCAATGAACCGATATGGAATCTCACTCGAAACAGCAGTGTGTTTTACTCAGGGAAGGGAAATGTAATAGGCAATTAGATCAGTTTTCAAAGACTAAGTAAAAGCCAGGCCAGTTAAGGTTTAGCTTCTCAGACCTTGCCCAGCTCTGATTGGTTACTCGGATTTAAACTTCAGCCCGGATTTAGGGAATATTTTGCCACTTCAAGAATTTCAGCCCTACTTAAGAGCAGGAGCTTTTGTTCTCAGAGAGGGAATTTTTCTGCTGAGCCAAGGACATAAGACAGAGTTTAAATTCAGAGCATTCTTAGGGCTACTTGTACTCCTGGAAAGATTTATTAGCTTCTAGTTCCAGCAGATAGTTAGCCAGACTGCACTGGCAGAGTTCCGTGGGGAAATGTAACCCATGGACAGCCTGCAGAGGAGGAAAATGATGAAAAGCTTGACAAATCCAGGTAAGATCAGTGAGCTGAAGATGAAACAAGCTCCTAAGGAGTGATCAAAAGGCTGTGTTAGCTCATACCTAAAGGAAGGCACTTGAACAATTTCCTATATTTCCTGGGAATGTGTGCTCCCGAGGTGCCTGCTCCTTCACAGCTCGTGAGAGGTCAGGGTGGTTTCCTTAAAGATGTCATTTTAACAAAGAAGAAGACGAGCATTTGAATCCATCTGATGATTTCCCTTGGATCAATATACTCTTGTTTTCCCTTCTTATTTCATTTTAGATGTTTCCTATAGTTTAACCTTCTAAAAAGTCTTTAGCTCTACACCAAAGTCTCTCCTTTTGTTCAAGGAAGAAAAATTCTTCAGAGTGGGGTAAGGAGGAAAAGCTCACATAGGCAGCCAAGAAGAAAAGGGGGAGGAAATCATGTGGGTTGAAAATAGTAGAAAAAATATAGGGAAAGCATCTTGATTGACCCACAGCATTTCTCCTCTGATGAAGTGAGGGTTTTGTACAGATGACACAACTGTGAGAGCTGCCAAAAAGCTTCACATATTTTGAGAAGGAACATTGACCTGTGTAGAGAAAACATATGGATACTTACTTGTATATATAAAAATACGTGTATTTAAGTAAAAAAACAAGAAGTTAAAAAGGAGTTGGAAAAAGACACATTTATCATCCCTCTTTTTTAGATGGCTGTAATGAAGCACAAAATCATATAAAAGCTCTCTGGGGATTAAAATACTAACTTGCCATAGGCCATATGTTGAAGTCAGTGCTTTACGACCATGATGCTTTTATTCAATTCAGTAAGGATAATTAGAGCCTTTAAACCAGTGGCAGGAATTCACACTGGACAAGGAATCCCATGAACCTCTCCAAGCCCAATGCAAATCCCTGTTTTAAAGGGTGCACTGTGGCTTGCAGGCAAACACCAGATTTAAATATGTTCATTTGAAAACTATGCAAACAACCTATTTAAATTTACAAAATGCTCTATAGTTTTGCAGGCCATGAAAGCAGTTTTATTTAAGGATAGTTTTGCATCATTGCTTCCTAGGAATAATTCTCACCTGAATATTTTGGCTCTCCTACATCATTATATGCTGGAGGAAAATGGTTAGTTTAAAGCAATCAGATAACAGAAATGCAAGTAAACTTGTATATATAGGAATGCTGACCAAGCTTTAGCTCAGTAAGAATACCTGAAATAAATTCACATGGTGCAAATTCCACACAAATGGTTTATTACCAATACAGAGATTAAGAATTATTTTTCTTTCCACTAAAGGAATTTTAAAAATCTGAGGTAAAATGAAAACAAAACCAGCAATCTAAGCCCTTAGGAAAGTTAGAGTTGCATGACTTCACACAAATCTTAAAGATGAAAAAGAGAAGTAATTCTTTCCGATGTCATTTCTGTTTCATCAGATTTGCCATTTTTCAAGGATAGTGAGGGATGGACATGCTCTCCTAATAGTTCTGAATTAAGCACCTGAAAAGACAAGCAGAAAATGAGTCGCCATGCTTTGTCAGATAATCAGACCTTTAGTGGTGAATTCACACAGTCATAAAATAATCTGGGATAAAATATTCATACACAGCCCTTTGGAGCACAAGCTACCTTAAAAACAAAATAATTGATGCATCCAAATTTCCAAAGCACTAATGATACCCTCAAGAACAACATGGAAAAGCTGTAATTTTCACAGAAATCTTCCTAAAATGAATAATTATTTTCATTTCAGCATGTCTTGTATTTTAGTATTGACTTATTTAAAAATTGGGAAATAAACCAGTTTTAGACAAGCCACTGTTTGGTTTAGCTTTCTGTTAGAGATCATGATCAGGGATGTATTAATTCAGAAATAAATCATGAGCTTGCAGAGGATATGATGACTTGGAAGTGTTCTGTGCTGTAGCATTAACATGCAAATAAAAATATTTATGAACATGTGGCAGTAGATTGGCCAACTTGGTGAGGTGGACTTTAAACTGAAGGTGTATTGGAAGTACAATAGAGCAGCTCACATGTCAGTTCATGTGACATGAAGCTCCTGGAATGCCTGGAGCACTGCTTCCTCCTACTTTTTTTATATATGCCAGCCAGAATGGATTGCTGCTGGAATTGCTACTCCCAAACCAAGAAAACCTGCTTTGTAGCTCCTCAGTCAGTGATGGCCTTGACTGCAGTGATCACAGCATTGTGCACTCTGGGGTCCTGGAGGTTTGTCCTAAGACAGAGAAAGATTTGGATTGTAGAAGAACAAAGTTGACCTTGCTCAGAGCTCAGCTGGGAGGGATTCCCTGGGAAGATTCCCTGGAGGATAAAGGAACTAGTGTGTGCTGAGGTTATTCTGGAACATTCTCCTGGAAACACAAAAACATTCATGCCTTTTAAAGGGAAGGGCAGCAGGCAGAAGAAAAGAACACCCTTGGCTTGCTGTGAGTTTCTGGGTCTGCTCAAATCTAAAAGAAAAAGTAGCAGAGATGGAAAAGCAGTCACTGAGAACTCCAAGAGCATTGCCAGGGTGTGCCAACCTGCAAAAATCTCAGCTCAAACTGACATTGGCCAGAGATGCCAAAAAAAACTACAAGGAAAAGGTCCATTAGGTATTGAAACAACAAGCAGAAACAGAAGAAAAATACGAACCCACTGTTTAACAAGAGAGGTGTCACCAGCAAAGCTGAAAAGATGGAGGTTCTCAACACATCCTTCATGTGCCTTCAGCAGCACTGTTGGATCCCAGTCCTTGGGAGCACCAGCCCAGGTTCGTGCCAACAGAACCACCACCGGCAAAGGAAGAGTTACATATGAGCTATTAGAGGAGCTGGACCCTTATAAATCCTGAAGATGTTAAAAGAGTTGGCTGATGTAATTGTGAGGCTGCACCCCGTAATCTTTGAGCAGTTGTGGAGGTCAGGGGAAGTCCCAAAAGACCAGAAGAAAGTTAATGTCATCCCTATCTACAAGAAGGGCTTAAAAGAGGATTGAGGAAATTACACATCCATCAGTTTTACTTTATGCCCCATGGAAGTTAGGGAAAACCCTCATAGGTCAAGACAAGTCAGTTTACTCAAGGAAAAGCCAAAGACTGTGCATGCAGGCAATGAAACAAGTTTTTATTCTCTACTTCCCATCAGCAGCCCACACCCATAACTCTTTATTCTGTGTATACCACTCCAGAAATTTCTGCTAAGAGCTAGATTCTGATGCCCAAGTTCATAATGAATAATTATATATTTCATAGGTGTCTCTTTCACATATGTCATTTAAATCAAAACTCTACTGAGACAAGTAGTGTAAGTGTTATATATTTGATGGCAGTGAAAAAAAAAAGCATCAGGAAGTGTCTATCAGCTTTGTACAAAAACTTAAACCTGTGATATCAACACTGTTTTTATCACATATCCAAACACAACCCCATCCCAGCCAAACAATGGTGAAAGAGCTATGGAAAACTTGTCCTTTCTCTTTGAAACATCCAGCTGGATGCCTTATGAAGATCATCTAATTCAAAATATATATAGTATAGAGCAGCATTTGTTTCTGTGATAAACAGACATATATTGAGTGGGCTCATGGTTGCATGGGGCTTCAGGAGAAGCAAGGAAGATAAATACATGGATTTGTGAGGGAATACTGTCCTGGTTTGGATTAAAGGCAAGCTGAAGGTATTAACAACATATAAAAAGTAAATAGGTGTAGGCTGGACACCGTTTCTTTTCTAAGAGTAGAATCTGCATGGATTCCAGGCTTGCTCCTATTACATTCATTTGGAGTTGTTTTCTCTCTGGAAAGGAAGTATTTGCTTTTAGGTTCATTCCTCAGCATTCTAGGATTGGCTTTAAGAGTAGTAGACCACAGTCCTCTGGATTTAATTTAGCCCCTGAGGGCATGGCTGTGGTGTAGTGGTGGGTCCTTGGGGCTGCTCAGCTGTACTCGTGGTCTTACACTGCTCAAACTGCTGGGGTCAATTAATGAAGTGTGTTTAGTTTTGATTGCCATTGTCATCCCCTTGAAAGGGAAAAAAACCAGTGCTGGAATATTCTGCTGAATTATCTGGAATCTGCTTTTTCTCAGAAGTGATTCTCACCAGGGTTTTAATAATCTCTTCACAAATTTTACTTGTGGGGGAAAAGTAGATGAGAGAAGCTCTTCAGTGAGCTGATGCTGATAAATGGCCTCCTAGATAGTTTTGTCCTATTCTCCAAATTTGCTTTTAGCTGTGTACCTGATTCCAGGAGAACCAGGCTTCAAACTGAGACTGGGATCATGAACACTTGACCATGTTGCACTTTTTAGTACAACCAAGTCTGGTGTGTCTGATGTACGTAACCATACTTTGGAAAATCACTGGCAATGAGTTCCTAATTAATGGCTGACCCAGCTGTAACTTAGGAAACATGTAAAATTGGACACGTCTTGAAAGCTGCTGCTGATGTCACAAGGTTGGGTACATCAATATGTTGGTACCATCAGAATTTATATTGTTTGTGCCAGAAAGATGTTTCCAGATTGAAACTAGTCCAAATGGTAATGAATTGGAGGCAGCAGATTTCATTCATTCCAAGAAGAAAAAAATTGTAATTGATAGGATGGACAAGGATTATTTTCATAAAATAATCCTTTCTTGGCTTCTTTGCTAGAGAAATCTTGCCTGAAAGCTTGAGAAACAGATTAACTAGAAGTTAAAGGCTCTCCCCAGGTTTTGACTGTGGTTATTATTGAATGACTGTTTAGTAGGTTTTGTGACTCTGCTCAGTCATAGAGTCATCTGGTGACAATCCAGTAGAGATTTACACTGCTGCAAACTCAGAACCCAATTATTGTAATCACTATTTGCTCTGGTGAGGCTGGTCCACTAAGTCAGAGATCCAAAGACAGAGACATGGTTGCATGCATTTTTACAGGTAATTCTGCCCAGTTTGTGTACTTCAGGGCTGGCATCCATCAGTCTTGATTGTGACAACTATGGGAGGTTTCGTTCAGGAATTTCCATGTCTTTACCTCGTGTTCCTGTATCAACAACTGAACTTCCATGATACAAAGCCTTTGCTTTGTGAGCTCACCATTTTGGAAATAGATGATCCTTGAAATTAAAAAAGTAAAAAATCATCCTGTGCTGCTTCTAAAAACCACCCACCATGATTTTCCAAGTGACCACCTCATTTAGGTTTTTCTTCTGATTTCTTTACAGGTTTGATGACTTTAGACTGAGATGTTTAAGAAATAATTTTGTGTTTGGTTTTGTTATTCAGCATCTCAAGGACAAGTACCTTATTAAGAGAGAGAAATATTAGTTCTGGTCTGATAGATGTGGCTATTTTCTGTTCTTGTTTAAGTTCTGAAGGTGAGACTTTAACAACAAATTCTGAAAAGAAAAGGAAAATCCTGTAAAAGCAACAGGGTTTTCAAGAATAGCATATCTTTCTCCATTAAAGCATGTCAAGTCTTATCTCAAGTGTATTTCTGAGTTTGCCACTTTCCATTCTTGTTCTAGTGTCACTGAATTAACCTTCTATACACAGTATGGTCTCAGAATCAAAAAGTTGTTAAGACCTTGAAGGTAAAACTCTAAAGATGTCATGTGTCTTCAGAGGATTACTTGTCTGAATGAAGCTGTCTTCCTTTTTTTCTTTTAAAGAAAGGGAAAAGTACATTGTAAAAATACTGAGCTTCATAGTTGTGAATCCTGTCACTGTTCCATGCAGAAGCCAACTGATCAGCTATCCTGGAAAATAGGTTGTTCTCACATTAGCAGAAGCCTCCTGTCTTGGGCTGAGTCTGTGTTCACTGACACTTGGAGTTACCCCAACAATTACTGGTCTTGTTTTTATATTTTTGCCTTATGAAGTGGTACAAAAATGAGGAATTAGTTCCCAGAGTTCTCTTTGTGCCCTCTAGCATTCCCTCTGCAGCTACTGCTACTACCCCAATTTAAGTAGTCTTAAGGAATGACTAGCTAAACCTCTGAATAGTTTAAAGCTAAGTGTTCTGTTTATGACAGAAAATTAAAAGTGTGCCCATTACTGCAGCATCTCTCAGTCTTTCATGCAGACAGCCTTGTATTACTTTGGCAAACAGAACACGAAGGGATGGGTAATTGACTGGCACTATTATACTTGATATACATTGAAATTGTTTATTGCTAAAACTAGCTTAAAACCCCCAAAATAAAAAGAGAAAATAAATCCTTCTTATAAGGCAGAAGGCAATGTAGAAGGCGTGTGTGGCTCTCAACACAGTTGAGGAAAAACAGATGAGTCACTTTTTTTGCTTTTAAATTAATATTTGAAGTTTGGCAGGAACTCTTGGACAGAATTGTCTACTTTGGAATTTCATCACTTTGATTTCTATCACTTTTTCATTCCAATTTCCTTTCCAATGTGAAACAGGAACTTCAACACTAAGTGCCACTAATGTGATTGTCGTGTCGAGTCACTAAGTCCCAAAAATTGGGCTGAAAAAATGTTATTCTAAAGCTTTGGATTTTCAAGTATGAGGCTACATATTACCATTCACTGGCTCAGAAGAGAGGGAAAACAGGAGAGGAACTCTGGCAGAAGAGATAAGATCCCTGACAGGAACCAGATGTATGGAAGGCTATACAAAAGCAGATAATTTGAAAATTTTACCCCCTTTATTGATATGTCCTTCATAGTTTTTCCTGAAACATCATAGATTTTGAAAGTTAATGCAAGGCTATTGAAATAAAGAAAAATGTATGTAATACTTTTCTGTAAATTGCCAGTTAAATAGAAAATTTCTGCCTAATGTAAAGAGGGCACACAATAATTAATTAAGTTCCATTATTCACAAAGACTGAAGGATAGTGAAAGCAAAAATTTAGAACAAGTTTTCTTTAAAAGGACATTTCAAGTTTGCCATTGCTGCTACACTATAATTTAATATTATCTGTGTGGCATTAAAACACTATCAAAAGGTGTCAGAAGTGCTATCACGTCTCCTGGGAAATAGATGTCTTACAGTTTTGGCCCTTTTCCTAACAGATGTCTAACAAAGATCCCAATATTGACTGCTCCAGTAAAGGGAAATATTTGCAGAACTCTCAATCAGAAAGGAAGGATTATGGGTTCTCATGCCCTGCGATGTGCACATGCAGCAACAGCCACTTTTTTTTCTGTATTTTGTCATCCTTGAATTCTCACAGTGACTCATTAGCATTTATCACGTCTTTTTCTTGACCTGGGCACCACTACTCCAGTATTTGGTCTGTCTCCAAAAACATAAACTCACTTCTTGCAGCTGAAGGTTACTTTTGTAAAAAATCAATTTATACATTGAGAGCTTGTGTCCATAATAAAGGTTGGTCACAAGAACAGGAGAAATTCAATTGAGGATTAAAGCTGGCTAAAGCCTGATCCACATTCCTGAGAAATTATGTTTCTGACCATTCCCTTGAAGTCCAAAGAAAAATCTGTAATGCTGGGCATTCCTACACCTGGGCACAGCACAGAAATTTGTCATGAAGGTGAAAGGTGCAGCTAAGCCTTAGGAGTGGGTTCAGAGCAGGGTCACACCACAGTGCCTTCCACAGCTCCTTTTCCAACACAAAAAACCCTAAGGCTGCACTCGACTGAGGGGCTTCAAGGAGTGGCTTCTTGCCAGTTTATTCTGCTTAACTAAATTCTTTTACAGCTGACTTTCTTTTTCCTGCCAGAAGTGGTAGAAGGGAATTGAAACAGAATAGAAAAGAAGCTGATCCCGAATATTGTGGTTTATTTTATTATGGTGGTTCATTGGAAGAGACAGAAAGCTTCAGTTTGGTTTCATTCTCCCTGCAGCACACACAGCACCCCCAGTCCAAAACACTTTTTTATTATTGTGCATCATAACTGTCAGTTTACTTGTTAGAGACTTTGTCTAGCTGAGTTGAAAACGTGTTTTCACTTACACAGAAAGGCAGAAACAACCTGGAATGTTTATGGGAATACCTGGTGTAGAGAGTGTGAGTGTTCTCACTGTAAACAATTTTCTACAAGAAACACCCAGATCAAAACTGTAGGATTCCAAAAGATAAAACAGGCTCTCCACTGCTTCAGCATAGCTGTAAATCTGTGTGATTACTTTTCTACAGCCACAACCCCATTAACAGGCATCTTCATAATATATTTTAATAAGCATGGTGGGGTTCAGATGATGGTGGGACTTGAACATCTTGCAGGTTTTTTCCAGCCTTAATGGTTCTATGAAGTATGGTAATGAAGCAGTTATTTCTTGGAATCAAAAATTAAAATATGGTGGCAATATTTTTACCTCCACCATAAAATATTTCTTTCCTTCTGCAAGGTGCAGCATTACTGGGCATGCATTTTCAAAATTCAAATGTCATGAACATGGACTGAGCTGATGCTTTTGACAGGATAAAAATGTTTCACCCCATTCAAAATCGATTACCACGTGCCTAAGAGTACATAGATACAAATCCATAGTTTAGGATACAGGCAAAGAGCATTTCTCCAAAGGGAGAATTCCATAAAATTCAAAGAATTCAAAACTTTGTCCAGCCGGCTGAACCAAGAGCAGCTTTCTTTCCCTCATTGCTGTGTGCCATGTTTTATTCGAGTCACACTTGCACAGAATTTTCACAGTATTCCCTTGTTGTCTGAGATAATTTACTTTCAGCTTGATCTTGAATAACTGGCCAGAGCTGGTTCTGTTCATCCGTGAAACAGAAGGTGTTACATCAGCACTAAAAGTGCTTATGGAAAGCAAACACTGTGGAAATACCACTAGAAATATGCATGCATGAGAGTATTAGCACTCTAATTTTCAGCTGCTGAAGAATCCCACGTGAGCTTGTCAGGTTTTTTGAGCAAGGGAAAGTTCTGCTTGCTTCCTAGCAAATTCCCAGGTACATACAAATGAGACAGGGTTAAATTACATTGCAGAATATAGTTGTCACAATTTTACAGTGAAGGAAAATTAAAATTGTAACTATTCAGCATAGTCTATGGGGAATTGGCTGGTGACATAGCTTTGTGGACTCCTTGTAGAACTGCTTAAGGCAGTAGGACTCTGACCAATGCATTGTTTGTTAAATCATGTGTTTGGTTTTGATTTTCTTTTTGTTAATCTTTAAGCACAAACATATGCTTTATTTACCTCAAGGGGTACCATGAAAATTCCCCAACAGTCTTTTAAATTTAATGTGATAAGAGAGGAGTGAAAAGACAGACTTTTATGATGCTAAATTTCTGCTATGGGTTTTGCCCTTTTTGTATTTTTTCCTCTAGTAACTGAGAGAGACAAGGTTTAGTTTAAATATTATGGAGAAATCCTTCCCTGTGAGAGTGGGGAGGCCCTGGCACAGGGTGCCCAGAGAAGCTGTGGCTGCCCCTGGATCCCTGGAAGTGTCCAAGGCCAGGCTGGATGGGACTGGGAACAAGCTGGGATAGTGGAAGGTGTCCCTGCCCATGGCAGGGGTGGGAAACTGGATGGACTTTAAGGTCCCTCCCATCCCAAACCCGTCTGTGATTCTGTGATACCAGTCTTATTAATTTCTACTTCTACTGCCTTCCTTCCTCACTGCCTACATCTCAGCTTGTTTTATTTCTCACTACAAAAATTTGCTACCTCTTATTCTCTTGGCCTTCTTTCTAATTTTCATCTGCTTTGGGTCTTATCATCAGAGCCTTCGCCTCCAGTGGCTCGTCTTAGATTGTGACGTTTTTTGAAGTTTGCTTCTGCCTTTGTTTCTCATAACAGAAGGTTTATGATCATGTTCATGAAAATGTTCCTGGCAGTGGGGGGCACAGGCTGATCTTCATTAGGAAGAGAAACTGGAACCTATTTTTTTAATTCATGGAGAGATTATCTGTTTCATACAGTTCTATGTAATCCGTGTTGGAAAAGAGGGGAATGAGCTCCTGTTGATTTTACAGAGTTTTATCTAAACTGAAGTTCAAAAGGGAGAAAAAACTTTCTGCAACTAAAGCAAGAGAGTTTCATATGTAAAACAACTTTCAGTGATGCAATTTTAATTAAATTCTACTATAAAAAAGCAAGCAAGCAAGCAAGCAAGCAAGCAAACAACCTTTATTTGTTTTCCCAGAACTTTAAAATTCTGAACAAGATATTTCATTGTGGAATCCTAGAGGAAGCTCTTGAATGGGAGACAGAGGGGCCAGACGTTTAGAGACCCTGCAGTCAGGTTTCCAATTAATCCTGATGAAGTTTATTTTGGAACTAGTTGTGTTCCCAGGATGATCCTTGTGAATTACAAGGTGGTTTTCAGTCTCTTTTTAGAGAACGTTTAGCAGAGTGGAGTCTGCTCCTGCTGGTGAAGTTTGCAAATATTGTTCTGACTCAGTAGCAAACCTTGATCCACACATCAGGGAGCAGAAACCTCACCTGCATCCCTGTCCAGTCCCTGTAATTTTGGGAGAATAATGTTTGCAACTTTACTTCTCAGACAACACAGAGCTTAAAAAAAAAAAAGCCCTTCCACTTCTGCACACTTAGATGTAAACCTCAGCCATAGCCTGGCCTTGCTTGGTATAAGAATGGGGCTGTTTCACAGCTGATTTTCTTCTAAACCCAGGGACTTTCCACTGAGCTGACCCCTACAGTTACATTTTAGAAGGTACTGCCAAAGGAAATGGCCTCAGCAATGACCCCAAATGATTTATGGGATGTTCAAATCCAACATGTATCTCGTTCACACTGATGCAGATCTGTCTAAGCAGAGTGTGTGCAAGCAAATGCATTCACGTGCACTGGAATAAGGCTCCATATCCCTCCAGGAGATTTGAAAAGATGAGGCATACTTATCCCATTTTTATTAATTGATCCATCCATTCTCAAAGCAAAAGATATTATATTTCATAGCTTCAGCCACAAGGACCTCCAGCCTTGCTGAGGAATTTTCTGAACCACTGACTCTAATTTCCAGATTCTGTAGAGAACAGTAGAATGCATTAGATTAATATCTGAACTTACTAAAGCATTTGATATTATAGTTCACAAGAATTATTCATGAAAATAATCTATCTTGTCTTGACTATGATCCTCTGGAGGAATTACTACTTAAAAATGCTTAAATGTAATTGTCTATGAGGATGTAGCTGACCTAGGGAGCAATCATATCAACCTCAGACCACAGAATAAAAATAAAAATAATATCATTTATGTAGTCCCTTCTCCTACTCAAGGGAGGAAGTTTGGAGTCAGTAAATTACTTGAAAAGTGCTTTGTTATAACTGACTGGGATATTTTGGCTGACATTCTGCTTTTCAATAGTATCCATTTTAGGCTTACTTGTATATAAATACCCTGGCTTATTTTTCCTAAGAGGCCACTTGTGCATTTCATTAATTAAAAGAATATTTTGTAAACCATCAACAGTACTCTGCCAACAACTGGCAACACTTACTCAAAGCCCAACTAAATTAAAGTTGCATGGTGCCACAAGTGAAGAGCAAACACTACCCATACCTTTTCACAAGACTTTGTTCCTTCATCATCATTTAGAGAAAGAGAGGCCAGCAGATTGCATTCTGAAGGGCATTGGTAAGTGCTTGGGTGAAATACAAATGCCATGGAAAGTGTTAGATGCCTCATTTTTGTAGAGCAGAAAGAAGCAAAAAAAGACTTAGATACTTGATTTGGTCCGACCTTGAAGTACAAAGGTTATGACCATTGAGAATTATTTATTCATACCTAGTTGCTAGTTTTTAGGCTTTAAAGCTTTTGTCCATGATGGTGAAGAGAATAGCATTCATAGCCACAAGTTTAATAATTTTCAAGAACCTTCTGTTTGCCAAGAATTTCCGATTCCCAGAGTCACCTTTTCCCAAAATTCCCTATAGCTCACGTACAGGCTGGACAATTCTGAAGTTGAAATTAAAATTAAGACTGAGCATGAATTTGTCTTTTCCTGGGGAAGTGGAGTTTGATGCTTTCTAGGCTGTTTTAGTGATTGAGATAAATTTTGTGCAGTTTGTGCCTTGAAAATGATAGGAACTATCAATTTAATGAGTAGTTGCACTTGCTGAAGTGCTTTGCTCAATTTTTTTTTGTGTGTATGTCATGATCAAGTACAGCATCGGGGTCACTAAACTGTATATTTATACTTTAATTGGACACCTACATATGTGATTGACTAAAAAATTGATAAGTTGGACCTCACAGAAAACAAATAGCTTTAAAAAATGCCCTAGATCAGATTTTCTGTTTGTTGCCTTATTTCCTCTGCAGCAAAGCTCTGTGCAGCCCTGACAGCAAGGATACAAGGTCAGTGGATGCTGACATTTAATGCCTGTAGTAAACATTTCAGCATACAGAAAGCAATTATTTACAGCTTAAGCAGTGAGAAATTACAAAGCTTGTCTTTAGACCTTGTGGCTTCTTGGCTGGTATTTGCAGAGGTGATGTATACACAAAAGGATTTCTTTACTGCTGTATTTTCTTTACTGTATTGTCTCTAGATGTTATTGTGCTGAACTTTCTGAAGGCTAATAGCTCACAGAACACAATAAAAAGTGGTTATTTAGCAACACTTCCACGGGTATAATACTTTTCTTTTTACCCTCTAATGCACCTTTTTAATAACTTCCAGCTGAAAATACTGCCCTTATTTCCTAAGAGCACTTTGCCTTTATTAAATCACCAGTAGGTATTGGTTTTTTTCAAACCTCTTCACAAAAACAGCCTGTAAAATACTATTATTTCAAATAGCAGTTCACGGAAACAGAGCAGTCCCTTGTATTGAGCAGAAGTCATGTAGTAGAATGGAAACTTCTTATTCTTTTAAATAGTAAGGTTATTTTTTAGAAGCTTACATGGTTTTGTTGTTTTTTTCTTCTGTGAGTGGTGTGTGCTGTAGCAATATTTTATAATGAATGCTGTGTTATGTGTATTTTGCAATTAGAAAATCACACTTTTAGAAATTATAATGCACTTAAGTAATACATTCTTTATAAAATCTGAATAGAAAAAGAATTTTCTATAAAAAAATCAAATTGTTATTGTTTATTATGCATTGCTATTATTGCATATTTTAATCCATGATATCATGGCAAGTACCAAAGATAAGTAAAATGTCAATTTAAAACTGTACCAGACTGTACAAGGAAAAAGACACAAAGGATAAATGACAACAGAAATAAAAAGTTGAGCACAGCAGGGTTGTTGTTGGTTACATTGTCTGAGAACCAGGCAGCTTGATACAGGTTGTTAAAACACAATACAAGAAAACAGGAATTAGGGGAACTAAAACTTTTTCTAGGTAAAAACGTGGTATATGAAAAAAAACAAGGAAGGATTAGGAAAGCCAGGAAATTTGTGGCTCTCTTAAACACTTCATGTTAAATTCTCCTTCTAAGTTTGGGGATTTTTTAGCATTGTGGTTGTTGGACTTTTGCTGGCCACTCTCACAGTCTCCCTCCTTGACAGGATTTGAGAATGAGGTGAAAAAGCCCATGGGTTGAGATAGAGACAGAGAGACCATATACCAACTACCAGGCTAAATAAGGAAAATTAATTTAGCTTATTACCAATTAAAATTGAGTAGGAAAGTGAAAACCAGAGACAAGAACTCTGAGACAGTTTTCTGAGAATATTTTACTTTTTTTCCAAAAAACTGTATAATATACATATATAATAACTGAATAATTCTTATGTGTGATCTGATCCATTCCTTATTTCTTTTCTCTCTGTGAAACCACTCCACCATCCAAAAACACCCCTCCAACAGTTCCTTTCTTTCCAGCTCTTCAAAATTCTTGAGCAACTACAGTTGTTGGCCTTTCCCTTTGGGGAAACATAAGAATTATCACCCTTCAGCTTAAAGCAAGACAATCTGGAAGTCTAGAAAAAAGCTGTACTTGGGATCAGTCTTGGCTTCCCTGGGATGGGTGCCCCAAATGGTCAACTTGGGCTTTTCCTTAACACCTGAGATACACAAGACAGGCAATTTAGGTGAGGAGATAAAACGTGCAAACTAATGTAAAGATGTTGTGAGCAACTTTTAGTCCAGGTGCCTGGCTCAGTGATCCTCCTGTAGCTCGCAATACATTCGGCTCCTCCATGAGTTATGAGCTTCTTCTTAATATTTATTTGTATGTGGAGTTATAAATTTCTGATCTTATTTCTTGCTCGTGGGATAAATTTTCTCCCTGTGCATTCTTATTCATGCAGGCTTTCATTTAATCCTGCTATAAGATTCTCTCCTCCTCAAAAACTGTAGCCACAGCAGTTTCCACGGTCGTGGAATTATGCAGCTGCTTAACACTCCTGTCTTTCTTGTTGTGCTCATTCTCCTTCCTAGTGTAATCCCAGGGACAGGAGTTATGGCACTGGAGTCTCTTAAATCTCCAGGGCTAACACAAGCACAGTGTGCACTCCCTGCAGCCAGAGGTGCAAAGGCAAAGGGTGCCCTGGAGCTGGGCGTGCTCCTGTCTCATGGGGCTGCTTGGGGCAGGGGTAGCTGTAGCTCTGCACTGATGGCCAGAAATCACCTTTCCTGCTTCATTTTGAGCTTCCTGGAAGTGCAGTTTTTTTCAGCCTGAAAAACCCAACCAACAAATGGAGCAAGTTATTTTCACTGCCTTTAATTATGCATGAGCATTCCTAGAAAGTTGTAAAATGCATCCAGTGTGACCTATGGGTTGCTTTTCATTTTCCTGCTGTCGTGGACACTTCATTGTGCCATCCTCCATTCAGCTGGCTAAAAAGAATGGAAATAGTGCCTTCAGATAAATAAAGATGCAATTTCACCCTTCATCCATTTCCTCCTGCCTTTGTTTTTCTCCTTTTGAAAAGAAGCTGATCTGATGTGTCAAGGTCATGCACTGGGAAGTACAAAATGCAGGTGCTGGGAGTTGTCCAGTAGTCTGGAAACATTTATTTGTACCTCAGACAAATTGTTCATTTAGTCCTCAGACTGTTTAGCTCTCTGGCTCCTGACATTTTCAAATGACAGTAGTAAAAATGAATGTGGTGAGTGGAGTTGTAGCTGTTGGTTTATGTACTGCATGAACAGGGGTTAATAAATCCCTTTTCTATGTTGTGAGGTTACAAAGTAAAGCAAAGAAAGGATCTGTGGGGGTGGAAAAACCCTGAATAATAAACATCATAATAAATAAATTCCTGAAGTAGGATTGGTTCTATCTTCTGAGTTAAATTTGATAGCATAGTACATTTCCTCAAATGTTAGGAGAAGATTGAGGCACATCCAAAACAGAATTAAAGGACACTAAGAAAAGGCAAAAGTTGAGGAGGATTTGCTTCAACTCTCTTGTAGTAAACCTAAAAGAAAACCTTTGACAAAAATCCATGCCCAGTCCTACCATAAGAAATACTAATTAAAAAAAAAAAACTACAGCACTAAGAATTAAGAAATTACTAGGATGAGGAAAGAAAGAAAAGATCCTGGGAGAAAGATTCTCCACTAGTAGTCATATTGATTTTTCTTTTTTTACCCTATGTAACAACACCATGAGCTCCAGAGCACCTGGTGCACCAGTGGCACAGATACCTCTTGCAAACCAAAAGTGATTTAATGAGATTTAAATCAATTTGGAAACGAAAAAGTTTGTTAATGCTAAATAGTTGACTGTCAGGATATATTCAGGATCAATACTGTAATGCAATGGATAAACACAGTAATAAATAAACAAGTAATAAATGTACACCCCTAATTTCCTGGTACTCTTCTACAATTTTAAGAGCTTTAGTCTGACATAAACAGGCAGAAATATGCTCTTGTCCCTCAGCAAAAAGTGAAATAGCATCTACAGAAAGAAATGACTGCTTGGGAAGAAAGTGGAGCCAAAGTAATAAATAGTAACATTGTGATTGCTGGATCTGGAGAATAAAAATAAACCCCTGCAATAAAAATATATTCAAGAGAGCAAATCAGAGAACAGATTTTAGGAGTTTATCTTTATTTTTTATATAAAATAAAATTAATCTTAAAATAGAAAATATCTAAAACTTCAAGGAAAAATTGAGGAAATGAAAGGGGTACCCTGCAGGGTATGGATGAAGAGGCAGAGAAATAACATTATTTAAATCATCCTCTAATATCAGACTTACAAGGGTGTGGGGGGTTGTTCCTCTCTAAAAACAAGGGTAAAATAATGCATTTATAAAAAAATTTGATATTGTTTCTATGGTAAAGAGAGATAAATAAAAACTTATATGTCTTATTTGTTAGACATATTAAAAAAAACAGTCTCTACTACTCAAACTGAAAAAAAAAAAAAGAAAAAGCTTTTAATAACCTATATCTGTTTGATCCTTGCTTTTGGTCTCTCTAGATTTTTTTTTCACTTATAAAACCTGATGCACCTTGCACACAGGTGGCTGAGCAATTATTTGTATGTCTAAATTCCTATAAAGCTTGCAAAAGGACTGAAAAAAATTATTATGCACCTAGGGAAATGGAGTGGTAATTAGAGAAAAGTGACTTTATATGCAGTCTGCATGGGTTATAAAGGGATTTCAATGTTTTACTCTAAAAAGCAGAGATAAATGATTATATTTTCAAAATGTGATAAAACATATGTCTTTAACTTCTTTGTGAAAAATCCCTAAAAAAATAATAGGAGGTGCCATTTTCCTACACTGTCATTAACACTGTAAATGATGAAAGTGGTTTATTAAGGAAAATAATGGATTTTTTTCAATGAAATCGCAGTCTGTTGAAATTCTGCAGGAATATTGGGCTTCAGGATGCAGGGGAGGTCTCATTCCTCCTTGGTGGTCACCCTGCTGGCTCAGCACCTATTCCAGGGGTGCAGGAGCAGTTGCACAGCTGGACACAAAACCTCCCAGACTCCTTTTTTTAGCCCCTTCCCACCAGTTCCCCATGTTGGTTTTACCCCAGTATATTCTTAAATATTCTCTCCTTCTCTGTCCTGGGCTCCCCCCAAACAGATCACTTGTCCCTGGTTTCTTTCTCCCCACAGAAGTAATTTTTCCTATATCAACACGCAAATTTAGACTGTTTGACAGCATTTCCAGGGTAGTCCTAGTGCTGCTGACACAGTTCCTTGGGTGCTGTTGGCCTTTCAGACTGTTTCCACAAAAAATCCCCAGTGCTTCCTTTCAAATATTTCTAAAAAGTGTCTTTCCTCCCATAAATACCATTAAACTCCTGAAAATCTGGGCATTCCTAACAACATTTTTATTTTATTTTCTTATTACTGTGCTCTTTGTTGCATCCATCAATTTCTCATGTAATTCCTGGTGGTTTCCCAGAGTCTGTTCACTTCTCAGGTCAGGGCTTAGTCCTTTACCTGTGTGCCCAATTCTCCAGACTCTTTGAAAACCTTAAGTTAAAAAAACCCATAAAATTAGAAGAAAAATTGAAAATCAAAGTTATGATTATATTTTAGTATCCTTTTTCCTTTATTGCATAGTATTACACTTACCAGAAATATTTGATGAGTATAATTTGATAATAAATTTACCAGAAAATGCTTTGATAAGTCCAGTTTGATTTTCGTCCTTGTAAAATCCTCATGCTATACAAAACCTCAGAACAAAGTGCTATACTAGAAGCTGGGAAAAACATCTCTCCTAAGGATATAACCCAAAAGATACAAAAAAATTCATGAATCCACTAAAATATTGGCCATTTTGTATGTAATTGCCATCATGTACAATCCATACATGACAAAGTGATTTAAAAACACCCTCCACGTGTGCTCTGTATCCTGGCTGACACAGCAATAATACTGAAGTACATTATTAGACCTTGCAGCTAAGTGTGATGTTCCAGTGGTTCTACAAAAGCCACACACTTTGGCACAGAAGGAAAACCTGGACACGTGGCTCCCCAAACTTTGTTCTGTCACATCAATGCTGAAGAGTCACTGACCTCAACGTGACCTAACACCCCATCAAAAAAGGCTCGAATGTACAAGCTGCAACTTCACAGACACTGCACAATCAATAATTTGAAAACCACATATCAAACCTTCAGGATGAACCCAGAAAGACAATGTCTTTGAGTTTCTTGACACTGAATTCCCACAAGGACAGTGCTGGATTAACGAGCTCACTGTGCCTTGTGGCTTGTTACCTCTCAGCAGCAGTGCTTGAGCCATTAGCTTGCAAAACGTTCCCTGTCATCCCAGCAATCTGTAGATGCTCTTCCTTTGACCTCCCAGAAACCTGTGTATGCTGATCATCCCATCAAGAACAGGTGCTGAGCCAGGAGTTTAGTGCAGTCCCCTCCATCCTGCACAGAGGCATCCCTTCACCTTGGTGCACACTGCCAGGCACATCAGCCTTCCTGGGTGTTAAAATGTCCCTGGCATGCCCTACAAACCCATCATGGGAGGTTTTGCAGTGAGCTTATAACCAGTTACTTCACAAATGCCTGCTACGTGGGTGAACACTGGAAATATTCAACCACCACAGGAGGTTCTAACTTGAATTTTCCCCAGCAATCTAGGGAAACTGGAATGTTGATCTCTTGTTTTCTTAGGCTATCAGATCAACAGGCAGGAACTGATGTCCCCGTGGGGCCCTGTACCTTGATGCACAAACAGTAATCCAAGTCTCACAAGAGTGGTTTTAACAATATTATTTAACAATATAGCAAATAAAAGTTGTTGAACTTGACACCATAGAAAAGAGGTGTGGACTTTTGAAAAGCTCCAAATCTGGGTTCTGCTCAGGTGCCTTTGGCCTGGCAGTAAACTCAGAAGGAATGAAATGCCAAATCCCTAATGTGAGAAACATATAGTTACCACGTGGATGCTGTCCAGATGGTGACCATCCCTCTACCTGTGCTTTAGCCAATTTGTATCTGTGTATACAGCTTTGACAGCTATTAAGTTCTCTTAGTTTTAACACTGGTTTTGGAATGCATTTAATTTTCATACTAGGAGACCCAAATTGCTGATGTGGGATGGAATTCAAAATGCACTGAACTGAGTAGAAAAAAGAAAAATCACAGCCTGACTACATCTTGGAACTAGTAATTAGTGACTGAAACTATTCTATAGCTGGCATCACACTCTTTAACAAATGTAGTTGAGTGTTGAGAGAAATAACATGGACAGAATTGCATTGCCATGTGTGTGATTCTTCTCCATTTATTGGAGTCAGTATTATCAAGTCTTGACTTATTGGGACTAAACATGATTGAATGTGAGGTAGAAGGGATTCTGGTAGGATAGCCTGGTTCAGAGAGCTCATCACAGCAGGCAGTTTAACATCAGTATACTGTGTAAATAAACACCTTTAGAAATGGGAAGCAACCACATTTCTTGTCTGTTTGTACTCCAGGGCCTCAGCTGACAGGCAGCACTTTGGCTTCCTTGACGTGGATTAATTCATGCTGTGCAGCTAGACTGCTCCTCGTAACCAGGATGGTGCTTTTAAAAGGTGCCCAGTACAGAAAAATCTCTGTTTTCACAGTCCTATGAGCCAATAAATGCTGCTCACAGCCATTTATAGCATTTTTTATATTATCAACTTGAAATACAGAGTCATAGAATCATATAATCACAGACTGCTTTGTGTGGGAAGGGACATTAAAGTCCATCCAGTGTCACCTCCTGCCATGGACAGGGACACCTTCCACTGTCCCAGGCCTCTCACAGAGAAGAATTTCTTCCTTGGGGTCTTCTTTTCTCCAAGCTGAATAGCCCCAACTCAGCCTGTCTCCATAGCAGAAGTGCTCCAACTGGTCCTATAATTTTTTAAAAATAAGATAACATAAATTATTTTATTTTTTAATGCTTGTGCCCAGCATATCCTGGTTCAAAGTATTACCATGTATATTGCAGGCTAACAGGCAAAGCCCTCCAGATTTCTTGGCCAAGTGGTATAAATCAGTTCTCTGAGTCACTGGGTGAGCTGGCACTTGGAGGACTTTGGATCTCTCAGGCCAGGCCAGGCTTGGTTTAGTTTTCTGTATAAAATCAATTTCAATAAAAAGCCTTGCTGACAGTAGCACCGTTATTCAATCTGGAAAGAGTAATTCCACGTTGATAAAATTGGGTTTCTTTGTCACAGTCTTTCAGACTCTATCCCCACAATGTGTAGCAATTTTGCACAGAGAATGAAAGAAAAAAAAAAAGTGGTTTAATCCACATCAGTTATTGCAATTAGAAATAGCGTTCACAAAATTAAACAGAATTCATGATTCTCCAAAGCGTCACAGTGCCATTCAGCCACATTCAGCTGGAGAAGAGAATGCTGTGCTGAAGAATCTGAACAAAATAACAGATTGGGGTGGTCACAATGGGAGTGGTTTACTGCTGCAGCAGAAAATCCCACTTCCACTCCCTTGGGGTTTGCTGGGAAGTCACAGCACAAAGCACTCAGCTCTCACTGAGGAAGCCCAGGAGCTGGAAGTGGAGAGTCTGTGAGGAGATACTGAGATAGAGCTGCCCGTGTGTCCTCTGGAGCCTGGAAGTCTGAAAATGGCAGCAAAGCCTGTGCTGAAGCTAAAGGAATACAGATGGAATACAGTGGAGTGGCAGATTTGGGCATTTGACCAAATCTTGTAGCTATTTGTGGCCATTCCTGGAATACTGATCTTATAGCTGTAAGTAGGTACTCTGCAATATCATAGAATCATGGAATAGTTTGGGTTGGAAGGGACCTGAGAGCCCATCCAGTTCCACCCCCTGCCATGGGCAGGGACACCTTTCACTATCCCAGGTTGCTCCAAGCCCTGTCCAGCCTGGCCTTGGACACTTCCAGGGATCCAGGGGCAGCCACAGCTTCTCTGGGCACCCTGTGCCAGGGCTTCCCCACACTCACAGAGGAGATTTTTTTCCTAATATCCAACCTAAAACAGCCTCTTCCAACTCAAAGTCGTTCCCCCTTGTCCTGTCACTCCAAGCCCTTTCCCAAAGCTCTCCTGGAGCCCTGTTAGGCACTGGAAGACCTCAACAGCTTTACCCCAGAATCCTCTCTCCTTCAAGCTGCACAATCACGACTCTCCCAGCCTTTTCTCATGGGAGAGGTGTTCCATCATTTCACAACCCTTGCTGGTGGGGTTAGTTTTATACCTGTGCATGAGGAACCTCCTTTGGTTCAAGGAAATCAGAATCAAAATAAGTTGCTAAGCACAAAATAAGCATTCATTAGGATTTCTCTCACCTAACTGGTCCATTGGAGAGTAAGGTGGGAGCAAAAAAGCCCTGCTGATGCTTCACCCAGCAAACAAACTCTGTGGGATGAGTTACCTTGTAAACTCCATTTTTGATGAATTTTTCACTGCTTCCATACATGAAATAGTAAGCAGGGGCAGTGAGGAAATGTATATAACTTCTGAGAAGTACCAATTGTATGCTGCTTTCTAAAGCAAGTCATTGAAACACTGTAAGAATTAGTATGCAATGTGCAGATGTTGAAGAGGAAAACATCTGCTTATTAATTATTATATTAATAATCTTCTAGGAAGTTATGTGTATAAATATTGATCAGTATTTTTATTTAATAGGATTATTTCTCTTTCTCTCATAACATTATCTGGAAATGCAAACTGACAGAATAGAAGAGGAAAAGACCAATTAGATGGGGAAAAATGCATTGACATCCAAACACTGAGTTCCCATCATTTCTTAGCCTTCATTAGCAAGCTCCTCAGCTCACCTCCTCTCCCTGCTACTCCCACAAGTTCAGTTTAGGCTTTTTCAGAGTAGCAGAAGTTATTCGAGCTCTGAATGATCAGCAACAAACATAAAAACAGGTCAGAACCTTGAGCATCTCTGAAACATGCACTTCACATAAGAACAGCAATGCCACTAAAAATAAATTTTTTTGAGATCATAGCAGATATCTAAAAGATTTCTGTTTCTCTGAATAGTTACAGAGACTTGAGCTCTTATTCCAAATGTTTCAAACACTTGAAGGACTCTTGAAAGTAGCCATTCATCTATAAAATGAAACCTTGCACAGAAATGATGCTGGGATATTTCCCTTTGTTACAGCTGTGCCATAGCCCTGGCTGAACATGAGCTGTGCACACGTGTGCATACACAGGCATGTGTGTCACAGAGCCCCCAGCCTGCTGTGCAATAGCCTTCATCTCTCTATACAAGTCCTTTTAAGTGCTTTTTCTGAACACTTTAGCTACTTTGAGTTTTTAGCTTGCTGCAGAACTTGTTAGCATTGGTATTAGGTTTAGTGAGGCTGGGAACCACCTCCCTTCTCTTGGACATATGGGGGATTAGGATCTGATGGATTCAGCTGTCTGGTTTGATCAGGGTTTCCACACTGAAGTTGAGCTGTTTGCATTCAGTATCACGAAAACACCAGTCCTGTTTTTCCCCACAGATGTTGTGGAAACCTCAGAGTTACAAGTAAAATATCTCCCCCCCACCTTCCCCAACAGCTTGCCAAACCTGCTCTCCAAACATGCTGGGCATATTTGTGTTCTCTAAGCTTGGAATACATTTTTCCTGGTTTGATTTTTAGTTTTTGAATCGGCATTAGCAATGGTGGAATTATCAGATGCTCTTCCCAGCCACAGTGGTGTTAAGAAGAAGGAAATAAATGAGAATGAGAGAAAAAACTATTTTGTAAAGAGTTATTTAGTTGACTGTGTCCTCCATCACTATCTATAGTATATGTATGTATACTCCATGTGCATAATACTAGGAGTGAAAGTCAAATTGAAGACTGTTGGTAGTGGTACATTCACCATCCTAACTTTTAGACTTAAAGGAAAAATAAGCCCCTACTCGAAGGGAATTTCAGACAAGTACAGGTCACCTGGGTGCACATCTGTGTCCACCAGTGGTCCCCTGAATGGTCATGGTCACTTCCCTTATTAGTATCTCACCTTTTATAAAGTGTGAGGTGCTGGTGTCACAAATGCTAAATTGATTTGCCAAGGGAAAATAAAAGTGGTTAATGATGTGGAAGGAAGGTCAGGATTGATACTCACATTTGTGCTGAGGGGTTGTCTCATTCAATACACACTGATTTCTTTGTAACTGAACTTGGAAGCTCTGCCTGGTACCTGATATAACATTTCCAAAAAACATACATTAAACTTGCCAGCACCTCAATGCTGCAGAAGGTGAGTGACGTAATTATAAGAAATTACACAATTTTTTATGAAAGAATATATCCCACATTATATATCCTGCATAATTTCAAAAGCACCAGCTTTTCTGCTTCACTATGTCAGCATTTCCATTGAAACCCTCATTTTAATGGGAATACTGTTCATCTGCAAAAAAGTGTATTCTAAGCAGAAAACGGGAACATCAAGGATCAAATACGAGCACACCACCACTTAAAGGAGTACTAATGATTTTAAAGAGAGTCAATTGCCTCTTTTTGAAAACACAACCATAGAGAATTTCAGTTTCATTTTTGAAGATCTGTTAAATCTTGGCTGGAATTCCAGCCAAGAGGTCCATAAACCTCTTTTTAGAGAAATATCTGTTACCAGGAGAAGGAATGGGCTTGGGGAAAAGATTTATTAGACCTATTCGATGTTGGTAACACAAATCAGGAAATAGTGACAGTCTGAATATGCAAGATTTCCAGGGGGTGGGGGAAAATCCCCAAAATACAACTGAGTAAAAAGAATGAAGATAATTGGCTCTGATCTTAAGATGCCACTGAGAATTTCCAAATGGGCCCCAGAGGATGTAGGAACACTGATCTTCAAAGGAAGTACACACAGGGCTGTTAAAAATTATGTAAGGTTTGATAAGGACGTTACACAGTCTGATAAAGCAATTATCTGGGAAAATACTGTCCTTAAATCCAAAGCAATCCAGAAAGGCACTTGCAGGCAGAATTGGCAGTGTGCTTTGGCCCATCTCCATGTGCTCCAAAGCATGATGTGAGGAGGAGAGAGGGCTTGGTTCTGATTCTGCCATGCAGGACTGTATAGACATTACAGATTAATTCATTGCACTGTTATCTCATGATTTCCAGCATGTGACTGCCCTAGAAAGCATGAATATTACAGTTGTACATGATGGCTTTAGCTCTAAACTCTCACATATTTGAGTGCTGGAGAGTCATAATGGCATGGAAGGCCAGAGGAATTCAAAGCTGAGGCAGCATCTGCAGCTGCACCTTGGTGTCACTGCATCTGTGTGACCCTGAGCTGTGTGGGCTCCATCTCTGACCGTGAGAACAAGAATCACCTCGTGCACAGAACACAAATGCTTCAGACCCATCCCAGCCTGTTTCTCAACACTGTCTTGCTCATACCTTAGGTATGCACTTCCAAAATATATTTTCCCTTAGCTACAGCCACCCAAGAACAAGGGCTATGATTACAAATTTAATGGTTTCTTTATCAGGATCTTTTCTCTAAAATGTGCCCGTTAAGCATCTTTCCTGTGATTTGTAGCAGCTGTTGTGTCTCCATGCCAACTGATGGGGAAACGGGGGAAGGACACGCTCAAAGTCATCTCTGAGCTCTGCAATATCTTATGAAGAAAAGCTCATGATTATAATGAGAAAAGTAATTCCTCGCCATGAAGGCTGACTGAGAGCAAATGGAGGAAAGTAAGACTTTCAAGTAAAGAAAACCTGACTAGGATTATCATCCTACATGAAAAAAGTAGAATTGCTTTGGAGATGAGACCTTCCTCTTGCCTCCTGAGATCAGCTCCTAGGAAGGGCTGAGAATTGGCTATTGTGAGTAATCTTTGTGCCAGTGCTTGTGGAGTGATAAAAAACACGAGGATTTAAACCAAATTTCCTTGCTTGATAAATCCAAGCCTTTTACCTGAAGAGAACAGTTATTTTTTGCTGGAAGTATGTGTGTAATTGCCTCAATGCTGAGGCAAGTGGGAACTGAAGGAATAACACAGGAGTCCTAATGGTGAGAGAGTGCAAGAAAGTCTTCAGTGTCTCCATGAATGCACAAGTATTTCAGAAATGCAATAAATAAAACACAAGTTCTCTGCCAAACTAGAAGTATGATGACAAGATAAAGAGAGGAAAAACAAACCTTGGGGAGGACGAGCTCACATTGAAGCAATGACACAGTTACTGCATATGCAGCAATCTCAGCACATTCTCAGCTGTGTTGTTATCCCAGACAATGGATTTAAGTATTTGCTGCAATGCTATTTAGCAGATGATAATGAAATAGCAGGCAAATGTACATGAAAGAAGATGGAAATATCTTGAGTCTCCTCACAGGGAAGCTATCAAGCATAGAAACAGGGAAATGACACTCAGAGCACTTGGAGGAAGGCGAATATACTCTTCGCTGCTTTCTGCTGTAAATTGGGCACTGGGGAGAAAGGACAGAAGTTCCACTGAAGTGTAACAGAGGGTAAGGTTTGCCACCATGTGTCACCGCTGCACTCAGGGGGCTGAACTGCAAGAGGCACCAGTTTTGGAAATTTATCTGCAGCCACTTTCTACTGCAGAGCAAAATAATAATAAACAAGAAAAGATTGAAGGTAAAGAATGATGTTTCTCTCATTTCAGCTTCAAACAACCCTAGTTGTGTATCTTCTTCTTCACTCCTCTCTGTAGTCTCTGCACAAGGTCCAGAAGACTGAGTAAATTTAAAGTATTTCTTTTTGACAGATCTACTCACAAAGGACAGGGTATGAATTTCTAACTTTAATAACAGACATGGAGGTAATTGGCCATATCATATACCTTCTGAAAGAATTGCCTACACAAATGGATTTTTGCTACATTAAAGTCATCCTGAACTTTTTATTCACTCCCAAAGTTGAATTTACAGAATAATGAAATAGATGTACACACAGATCATGCAGGTAAATGTAATTGTGATGTAAGGTGGACACAACTGAGTGAACTTCACTATGGCATACAAGTTACCTCAGCTTTGCAATTTGATGTTAATGTGACTGATGCATTTAGACTAATGGCAGTTTGAAGGGTTTTCTTTTTCTCCTTCTCAATGTCAAAATATGTCCAGTAAAATTTTATCCATTTTACATGAAATTGGATGTGCATCTCCTTTACCATTCAGTAGTTATTGGACATCTTTTACTCAGAAATTACGAGTCAACAACTTTTTAAGTCCTCCCCTCAGAACAAAATTCTTGTGATGCTCTGTGTATATAAAATTTGGTTGCTCCATACAAAATGGAACTAGGCAAAGGCAACGTTTTTTTGGCTGGTAGGTTTTCTCCTTGTCAGGGAGTTCCAGAGGACATTTTGACCAAATTATTTTCACTTTTATCTACTCATGGTACTGCTTAAGAAGAGGTGTGAGTAGTACTGAGAAATCCTTCCAAAACCCCACAGTTCAGACTGCAATGAAGAAACATCCAGATTAACTGGCAATGACCTTTCTGAGTCAACATTCCTGCACTTTGAAAATCGAACGTTTCTAGTGCTGCCTTTTTGCCTTTGATTCTGACCTGGTAGAGCTGGAACTAAATATAGATGTGTAAGGTAAAACCTATGATCACTGTTCTTCAAATGTGTCTTTCAAGTTGCTTGCTAGAGGCCTTACAAATTGTGTCACACACCAGTAGTCAGTAGGAAATAATCGCCTCTCCTCGGATTAATTTATGATAAGGACACTTTCATTTGGAATGTGTTTTATTTAACACCATCACCCTTCTTTTTGAGAGACAATTTCCTATAATTCACATATCTTGTAGAGGCATATTTTATCACTTTATAGTAGTGGCATAATGTTTGTAAAATTAGAGAGAAAAATATTTTGCTTTCACTTATCAGTACTTATTTGATTTATTACTAGAATAAATTTCAGTTGCAACTCACTGTGGGGTCTAATTTTATATAATAAACCTTGTTAATAATATAGCTTAATGTACTGGGACACTGCTAAAATATAAATAACAAAGAAGAACAAATCATATCTGAAACCAACAAGGCTGACATATCCAGAGGGTAATTTAAAAGTCATTAGTTGGTTTTTCAAAGTCAGCTGAGGTTTTGGTTGATAAAGTAAAAATTTAGCATTTGTATTCTGAAAATTGATTGACAAACAGATACACAATTTTCATCACAGAAAATCAAGCTGTTGGTTAAAATCAAATTTCTTATATACTTCAGACTAAAAAAAAGGAGATCATCTACTATACTCTCCTCTAACAGGAAAAATTGGAGTCACATGCAGCAATGAATGGGGTATGGCTTTGGCTCTTGTCCAGTTATCTATAAATTCTCATAGATCAACAGGAATAGACAAGTGAGCCAAACCCAATGAAGCTAATTTTAGCTGGCTGAAACCAACACCATCTGGATTTCTGGCCTTGGTAACTTTCTATTGATCCAATTCTTCCAGAATGATTTGATGCCAAATGCATAAGGAAGCTTTCCAGGTTCATAGTGTGCAATGGGAAGGTTCTGGTATCATCTCCTTTGAGGGTTTCAGACGCTGTAACCTTTTTTTTTTTTTTTTTTTTTTAATTGAACAACCTTATTTTTGTGTGTATAGCAGGTAAACATTAGTATCCATTTCTTTGTGCAGTTTCAGAAAAAAAGGATATCAATTTAAATTATTTTCTCTCTGAAGCCATAGAAACAGTTTGAAGTGGACAGATGAGCACGTTTCTCATGTGGTTCAGCTCATCTATACATCTGCTTGCTTATCCCACTTACATTATTCCAATCAAAGGAGATTCATGCAGTGATCCCAGTTAACTGGCACTCTGGGTGTGGTGTCAAGTAGATACAATGAATTATCCCCAGTACAAAATACAAAGGAAATATTCTTACTGCATTCAAACATTGAATAAACTACAAAAATAATCTGCTACCGGACATGCTGTGAACAAAAAGAATTCAAATTGATCAGACATTGATTATGAATAATTTACTCAAATACATAGTTTTAAATCATATTTAAGACCAGAGGGCTAAAACTACCAGTTAGAATTTTTGTGGTTTGTGGATTTATATTCTGTCTCTTCATTTATTTCAGTGGGCTTTGTATTGAGCTCTCACAGAGCAGACTTACATTAGATGTCACAAAACTTAGGGTCCACTTTACCCTTTTTAGTAATTGTAATTATAATGCTAGCATTTGATATGAAAAATAATTTGCATCCACTAACTTCTTTTCTCTGTTAAAATCTCTAAATATGGTAAACATGATGCTCTAAACCCTTGAGACAGCTTTTCTGACAGGCCTTGGTTTTAATTTACTTACAGAGCAGTAGAATTGTCAGCAGAGCTCACTAATGGCATGGTTTGTTCTCAGTGTAGGTATTTTAGTGTATAATTAAATTACATCTCTTACACATAAACCCCAAATATAGATATACATTTATTTAGACCTACTACAAATTAATAAATAGGTCCTTTTAGATTATTTTTGTTTTGTTTTGTTTTGTTTTGTTATTAGTGACTGTCCATTCAGGATGAGAACATTTCAGCTGCTGGTTTTTCATCAGTGTTGGGTAACTGCTTTTGCATAACTTTATTCAGTGTCACAACTGCTTGCCAACAGTATCAGAGGGGCTGGAATCCTAAGGCTCAAAATATTCTTGCACAACATCACAACACCTGAGTGTGATTATTAGACACTTGATAATTCCAGAAAGCTGCCTTTCTTTGATGTTGTTATAAACACCAACTTCTGCCTCATAATTGAGGACACCTCCCAGGGCGAGGCCCCCAGTGGCTCATGGCAAATTTACATAACTCCAGCAGGTGCAGAACAAACGTTCTTCACTCCTCATTCCCCTGCCATTTCTGAACTTATCATTGTTTACTTCATTAGTTGTGCTTCCAAACTTGTATTTAGAAGAATACTGCTTTATTGGAGCTATTGAAAGGATTTTGATGGCTCATCCTTGTAAAGATGCCTTGGGGAGAAGTTTGATATTAAAATGGGTATAAATAAAAACAAAGGTGAGCATATACAATTTTTTAAACATATTTTTGATTGTCTTTAATCAATTAGGTCAAAAACCAGATGGGAGATAAGGAGGCAAAAGAGAATTACTGACACTTTGCATATTTACTCCTTACTGAAACAGATGCTGAATTTAGAAGACCAGATTCTACCTTAAATTAAATCGACTCTATCTTTAATTTTAATCATTCTCTTTGGCACATTTTAAATGCTTAGGGTTTCCAGAGGGGTGAATTTCCATAGAATGCTTCTACTCTTTGATTTATCTTGATTAAAGTAAGATATGGGCAAACCAATCCCCCTCAGGTAATAGCAAGTTTATTGTTTTATGATCCTTTGCTCGGGTCTACCGTGCTCCTGATTTTTGCCATTACTTCTGTTTGTGTAATATAGAAAGTGAAATTAAAAGCCCTAATACATCCAACATTTTTTTTTTCTTATGGTGTAAATAAAGTTGTCACAGAAGTGCCCCATGTATGGGTGTGGGTGTTTGACTAACAAAGTGCCAACCAGTCACGTTTGCTTTGACATGGCCTGAGGTCAAAGACCTGCTTCAGTAAAGGGCAAGTAGAAACCAAAAGGGCTCCAGCAGGCAATGGGATTTACTGCTGTCTTCTTATTCTGCCTGTCTTGCACCTTTTATTTGAAGGATTCACTTTTGTTCTGGGCAATTCAGCTACGACAGCTACGGTAGCAGTTTACAATGAGAGTGTACACAATTATAGAAATTATATGATTATAATTATGTCAGGCATGCCCCCTAATCTCACTCTGATGGTGAGAATAATATACCTTTGCTGCTGTCAGCAGTCTGACTGACAGCTTGATGTCCATCCATCCATCCATCCCCATCTGCACCTTCCCAAAAATGTTCAAGGCATGTGTGAGTGATATGGCCTACTTGCCTGTGAAACGAAATATGAATCTTGTCAACTTTGATTACTGGCACATATTTGAGTAGTTATTAATACATGGCTTAGATCATCCTATGATGCCATGGTTATTACTTTGCTAAGAAATGATGCTGGATGACCCCATATTCCTGTCTTGTTCTTGGAGTGCAGCTCAGAGGCCCAAGTACATCTGCACAGAGATAATTACTACTGGAGCATCTCAGAGAGAACAGGAACAATGCCTTTTAGGGACAGCTGTGACTGCTTGGATCTAGGGAGTCTCCATTGCTGTATGAAGTGAAATAAGGTCCTTTAAAATCACAAGGGAAAGGAACCTCTACGCTAGACAGATCAAAGGGCATCCCCATTTAAAATTATTTTTGTAGAAAGAATATAATGCTGGAAAACCCATTTAAAATCCCATCTCATTGTGCTTTCAGTAATATTTTACAGATAGGTATTATGACTTCCATAAATGTCTCAATACTTATCTATTTCCAGCTGGGAAAACTGAGGCTGGAAGGGGTTGGTTTCTGTTAAAACAAGTACAATTGGCAATGGCCATATGAGGCTTTTAAAACACATTTTGTTCTTAAACCCCTAAAGGTGCTTCCCAAACAACATAAGGTCAGGTATATTACTGATTACATAGTTTGTATCCTGGAAGACTTGTTAGAAAAAAGGAAATATTTATTCTGATACAGTGTAAATGTGTAAAGACATAAAATACCTACGGAGAGTAGGTTTAACTCCCTATAAACCTGAGATCAGAGCTCAAACAGAGATGCCAGGTCTTGTCCACTACACAAATCCATTTGCATTCCAGTTGTTGCCTGAACAAATACAGCAGAAAAATATTTTGATTAAAAAAGCCTGAAGATTATTTAAGGTGAATAGAGTCTTAAAATAGCATTTCAGTTCCACTTTCCTGAGGTGTTATCATGGAAGATCTAAGGCAGGGTGTTCCTGGAATCTTGAGCACATCTCTGGTGCTTTCATATTTCCTCTTGTACAGGTCACTTGTAAGCCTTGTAAATGCTTAATGGAAGATCAATCCTCTCTGCTTCCAGTGTGCTGGGAATCCTGTTAGGGATTGCAGCTGCTCCAGCACTCCCAAACAGCTCTGCTGCTGAGAGCAGGGCTCTGGGAAGGCTCTACCCCTCACCTGGGCATTGCTGCTGCTTATCCACTCTCGATTTTTTTGCTCTGTCCTGGCAGCACGTTCCAATTGTGTCAATGTCTCCCCTAGAACAGCTCCTTGTCCCCCCACGTCCAGCTGCCAGGGCAGTGACCATCTCTGAGTTATAGGCACAGTTGAATTCCTGACTGCAAAATGTGACAAATGCAGCTTATAGAAGGCCCATGGAAAGGCTGGGAATGCTGTTTGCTGGTAAACAACTCTCCAGTTTGAAAGATATATTTTTGCTTCTCTTTTCCTTCCCACTGAAGACATCAGCTTCTAAAGCGTCGCCTGTTCTCAGCGCATTCAGCTGAAATAATCCTTTATAAGGATTAATCCTTATAGGGTTTATAAGGCTTTATTTTCAGGAGTTGTATGATTGCTATGAGCTGCCAGAGAGCACTTTAGTCTGCAGCAGTGATGTAAACAAAATTAGCACTCTGCATGGTCATGCTTCAAGCAGTTACTGAACAATGTAGTAGAAGATGCAACAACATAATGCAAGTAATAGCTGAAGGAGAAAAACATGCAAATTAAGTTTTGTACGGTGAGGTTTCCCTCAAATCCCACAGTAACACCTGTTTGCTTTGCAGGAAGGATGCCATGTGTACCTGCTGTCATGGGCAGAACTCACTGTTCCTCCTCCTGCAACCTCAAACACAAAAAATCCCATGGTTTTAGGAATGAGTAACAATTTCTGTATGAGCACTGCTATTTGTATGAACATACATAATTTCTTCCCCTCCTCTTCTTGGGTGTGAAATCAAATGATAACTCAGAAACTTAATAATAACTGAAACTATTCAAATAAGATTAGAGTAATAAAAAGTTATAAATATCTGCACGTTTTCTTATTTTTAATCCCATGAGGGTAAAAACTTACATTATAAAACTTTCAATTGCCCAACCTCTCTGCAATTAAAATGACATCTCCTTGGTGTCTCTGAATCAAAATGTGTCAGCTTTAGAAAAATACCAGCCTAAATAAAATTATAGTTGATTAGAAAATAATCTTGAAATAATTTTAATATCACTGAAACAAGAAATTTTGTCTAAGCACAGTAAATCTACTGAAATGTTGAAACAGGCACCTTCTACTGCATATTTGACATTTTCAGTGAAAATAACATTCTTGACTACAGCTCCACTCTGGCGTTTTGCAATAATTCCCCTTGCATACTGTGCCATCCACTACGAGTGATCCTTTAACAAACATAGCAATTATAATCAGCATTTAATGATTTCTTTTATTTCATATTCTTGTATTATCTAGTAGCAAACCTGCCTTGCATAAAATATAATTAAACCTTATTCTTCTGCTGACAGTGCCTTATTTTCCTTGGTGGTAATGTTCCTCTGCTTTTCAGGAACTATTGAGTTAGGATAGCACAATAACTGCGAATATTTTTAATTTGTGTGTTGGGATTCACCAACAGACCAAGACTTTCCTATGCTAAGGCATGTACAGGCACTGGGACCCAGATCTTGTTCAGCCTTCTTTGCCCCAAATAAAGTTTGTTTTCCCTAAGTGAGCAATTGTTCACCTCCTGTCTCTGAACATTTCATATGTGATTGGAAGTCTTGTGTTCTCCAATAAGATCCAACTGTATAACCTTTCCTACTAAGAAATTTCTTATATCTTTTTTATCTGCTTGTTATTTTGAAAATTATTTAAACAGTTATTTATTCTACCTTATTTTATTTTATATATTTTTCTTAATTTTATTTTTTGGGGGCTATGATTGTGATCTTAGCAGCCCTCTGGAAAGTGACGTGGCTATTTTGTTGCTACATGTAAAACCTTCATGTTTTATGTTAGAATTTTTGGAGATTGTAGTGAATTTCCAAAAATAATTAGGTGCATTTTTTTGGAAATGTGTTGTGTTCTACCATATTTCTACTTGCTTAATTATTTATTTTTATAAAATGGTGCAATGAGAAAGACATCCAAGATCACTGAATCCAACTGTTGACCAAATCCCATCATACCCAGTAAACCACATGTCTTAGCACCATATCCAGTCATTTTTTCAACACTTCCAGGGATGCTGACTCCACCACTGCCCTGGGCAGCCTGTTCCAATGCTTTTCCTTTAGTGAAAATACTTTTCCTGATCACCTGTACCTCTCCTGATACCTGAGGCTATTTCTCCTTGTCCTATTACTAATTGTCTGGGAAAAAAGGCTGACCTCCACATTTTGTGGTATTTTCTCTTTTTTTTAGCATAGTGCCTTATCTTTTATCACATGCCATATTGTCAGTTTTTAGCTGCTTCTCTGGTTTCTCTAAACCTTCCAAAGTATTTGCCAAGGCCCTCAGCTTAATACTGGCTGGGTATTCTATGAATATACTTTCTATCATTCTACTCCATAATAAGAATTTTTAAAAAGAGCAGGTTAAGGATAATCTCTGTAGGATCCTTTCTAATTTGGTAACACCATGAACAGGGAACCCTTTGCAAATCTGGGTCTACTACCTTCAGCCAAATGACTGCAATCACTCTTTCTGTGCTGAGATACACAAACCTACATCATTTATTGGGGCTGTAGGTGGATAGTTATAGAATAAAGTCTGTCCTGAGGGACTCCAAGCTGATCCACAGCACAGAGATTTTCCACTTCTGATGATTTCTGGGACTACAGAATTTCTATGGAAAAGGAGAAGATTGTGGCAGACTACAGTGAGGTCTTCAATTATTTGATGCAAAAATTTTCTTTCATTATGTGGGTTGTGAAAGTGCAATTTGTGTATGCAGAATGCTACAAAAATTCCACTAGAAAATCAAAATTTGCATGGTTAATGTTTTATATTTTTATGCTATTTTTGCATAAGCCAAGGTGCATTAAACTATTAACTAAACTATTAACTATTAAGATTAAAAATTACAGTGCAAGCGAGAAGTATTTGATTTACAACAACTTTTAACTTTTCTTTGGTTCAGTAAATTAATTTTAATGTGACACGGATGTAAGATGTGGAGGATATTTTTTCCCCCGTAATTTCCTTCAATTTCAGAAATTTCATTAGTTATCGCAAGATGCAGCAACACCACATATAACAAGTTACAACAAAGTCAACCATTTTAATAACAAAAAAGGCTTGGATTGCTGCAACTCTTTTTATTTCTGTTTCAAGGAAAAATCAGAGAGGAAATGAAATCACCTGCTGTCTCTATTAGCATTTAAATAGTCTCTATTTGGCAGGGAATTTTGTGTGCTTATTTAGGTTAAAGAGGTGAAGAAAGCCTTTGTTCTTATCTGTGCAGCTGTTGCTGGGTCAAGCTTCTCTTGAAATAGTTCAGGGATTCATGACTATGTCAGAACTGTTGGATCCAAGACTGCTTCCTAATTCTTCATATCAAGGGCATTTTTGGCCTTATCCAGATTCAGAGCAGGATATCCTTGTATTTTCCTTGTGCTTTAATTCCTTGGGAGGAAAAAAAAAAAAAAAAGGCTCAGGATTGCTCCCAGAGAGGCAACAGTATATGGGCTCCGTGTAACACACCTCACTTCCAGGAATAGATCAGATGAAACTCAGTGCTCTTGTGGGAGTTATTAATTTCTTCTGGAAGAAGAAGTTATAAATTTCTTCCTGCTTTTCTACTTCTTCTGCTGTGGTTTCAGTGGGGTGAGGCCATTATTGCTGTAGACCACCCCTGGGCATGGATGCCCATGGGCCTTGTGCAGAGGAAGAATTATCATCACTCTGAGATGACCCTGTGGCAAGGGGGGGTCAAACCTCAACCACACACAAGTGTCAGGTTTAAGATGAGCAGAAAGCAGAGTAATGAAGTTGCTCTATTCTGTGTGTCTGAGCAGCTGCTTGAAGCTTATGACACAGTGCTTGAGCCCCTGCCAGAAAATCAAAAGGAGAGATATTCCTCAAATTTGAGATATTTGAGATATCAAAATCGAGATATTCTTCGAGTCAGAGAAATATCCACATCTGCCTCTTCCTGCCTGACAGATGGTAGGGCGGGATAGGGAGGTTGTGGAGTTGTGGCTTTGTTTGTGTGTGAACTTCTTACAAGAAAAGTATAGCAAGGAGTCTCAAGTCAGGGAGATTTCTGTTTCTGTGCTCTTTGGATAGTCACTGATTATCTGCTCTTTGGCCTGATTTCACCTGATCCTAAGTTCAAGGGGGAGGTAAGTTGCTCAACACATGTGGCACAGCAACTCTCTGACCTGGTGTGAAGCACATCAAGAATCAGCACAGGCTGTACCACCCTTGGTCCAGCTCAGAAAACATGTCTCTACACATGTTGGGTTTCTCACTCATACAGAACACAAAGGGAGCGTTTATCTCAGTGAAAGAAAAATTTCAACCATCCTATCTCTTTTTCCCACTGCTTACATGCTATGAGACAGGAAGACCAGACCATGGTGTTATGTAGTTTCTGCCTTGTTTTCCGTGAGGCTGTTTATGAATATGCTGATTAGCTTGCTCCTGCAATATGTTGATATATAAATATTTCTCCCAGGAACTGAAGCTGGGGGTCCATTCACACTGGTCACTGCCAAGTATCAGATGGCAAAAATGCCTGTTTTGTTGTACCTTGAACTGTATTCAAGCTTGCAGTTCAAAGGGCAAGATTTTGTAACTGCTCGCAGGACCTTATGTCAGCAGATTTTTCTTGTGCACTGCCATTGCCCATAAGTATGATATAAATTACCTCATTTATTCTCACACCTTTCATTTAATGGAACATATTTTTATTATCCATAAAATACTGACTATATTTAACACTTAATCTCGATTCAGGGAAAGCAAGACACACTGCAGAGGTACACTGGTGTTTTTTTCCTGGCAGCATTGCAGAGCTGGCGAGTGCTACAACCAAACAAAAATCATCTTGGCTGAGACATTAAGAGCAAATGTTAACTTTATTCTGGCCAAAACTGAATCCCTGGTAATTGCTCAGCATTGTTCCTCACACAAAGAAGTTGGAGAATAAACACCATCACATCTGTTGTACATATGGATTGGGAAGTCAGTTAATCTTGGATTTATTTCTAGATCTGTACAGCCATGTTTCATTCTGTTTTTTCCAAAGCAAGCTTCCTAGGAAAAACCTTCAATGTTCATGTAGGCCCTCATTATCCTAAGCCTGAGGCAGAGCAGCAGCCAGGACAATGTGGTCCAAAGCACAGTTGCTATACTGTGGCTAATAATCTGAAATTATTGATGAATCAACCTGAAACTGAAATATACCTAGAAGATAAGTAATAATGTTTATGCTAATTTTAGTTAAATTATTCTGCCTCTTCTTTATTTCAACCAGCCTGCATATCTTGTTCTGCTCCCAAATATGTTAACACTCATGTTCCATGAAAAAAAAATGGAAGAGAAAGGCAAAGTAATCCTGCCCATAGCTAAACGTTTGGGAGGATATGTCATGTATTGCTCCTCTTGGCTGTAAAATATGTCCCTGGTCTGCAGTTCTTGCCCCAGCCTCTGCTGGGAGTCTCAGTCCCTCCCACTCTGTGTCAGGACTTGTGGAATCATAACTAAAATATACAGTGTAGAAGATAATTATGTGGCATTATTAATACTATTTTATCTCACTCCGGTGTTTATATCCCATTTGAAATTTTCCAAAATCACCTTTGTTTTTCTCTCTAAGACCTCTTCTACAAAGGTGCTGGGGGTGGTAATGAAATTAATTCAGAGGCACAGAAATTTTATAGCAATGCATTTTCAATAAATATATTTTACAATAGTAAATATGTAGAGCTTCATTCTATATACAGCTTCTTTAAAAAAACTCATATATAGACTCTGTAGAGGGGTTAAGTATCTCTCTCAGAATTTTTAATGTAGGTTGAGCTTCAGAATAGTGTCTAGTTGCATACAGAATGTTTAATTCTCCACAAGGTACGTTACCAGCTGACATACCCAGTTTTGTACGATTCCCAGAGACATGAAGGTTTTGTTTCCCAGTTGTTTCCCCCGCCTTGTGTAATCTCCACATCTGTATCATTCGGGAAGGACTGAGAGACCAGCGGGCCTGGACAGGTTGGAGAGCTGGGGCTGTGTGAACCTCAGGGATTCAGCAAAGCAAAGGGCAAGGTCCTGCACTGAGTCAGAGCAATCCCAAATACACCAGCAGGTTGGGCAGAGAAGGGACTGAGAGTAGCCCCGGGAGAAGGACTTGGAGGTGCTGGGGGAGGCCAAACTCCCGGTGAGCCGGCCCTGAGCGCTCCCAGCCCAGGAGCCAACAGAGTCCAGGGCTCATTGAAGCCACTGTGGCCACCAGTGAGGAAGGGCATTCTCCTCCCCTACTGGGCTCCTGTGACACCCCACCTGGAGCTCCGTGCCCAGTCCTGAAGTCCTCTGTGGACACACACGAGAGAGAGCCAGGAAAATTGCGGCCTGGAAAATCTTCCAGGCCAGAGCTTCTCATCTCTGTTCTCAGGCTGATAAGCTGGTTCAGCTTCACTTAGGGAGAATTTCTCCCAGGATGATAATCTGGTCAAAATAGAGAGGAAATAATAACAAGACAAGACACCTGTTTTGGTGTGTGACCAGGCCTGGGAAAGAGGTGTCTTCTCTCTGCACCAATCAGTTTTATCCTGTCTTTTGAGTTTCGGGAGACTGTATTTAAGCAGCATGTTTTTTAGAATAAACTCATCTCTCTTTCCTGTCCTGAGAGGGACCATGTAGCTGTGTCTTATTTCCACTGCATCTAATGGGTTAAATAACCTATACCTAGCTGCTACAGCCCTCAACCTAAGAAGGACCTGGAAATGTTGGAATGAGTCCAGAGGAGGCCGTGAATTTGCTGAGGGCAATGGAACACCTCCCCAATGGAGCCAGGCTGGGAGAGCTGGGAATGTCCAGCCTGGAGAAGAGAAGGTTGTGTGGAGAGCTCACAGCAACTTCCAGGGTCTGCAGGGGCTCCAGGGAACTGGAGAGGGACAACTCATCAGGAGCTGGAGTGACAGGACACAGGGAATGGCTTCCCACTGACAGAGAGTAATTTTTTATTAGATATTAGGAAGAACTCCTTCCCTGTGAGGGTGGGGAGGCCCTGGCACAGGGTGCCCAGAGAAGCTGCCCCTGAATCCCTGGAAGTGTCCAAGGCCAGTATGAACAGAGCTTGGAGCAACCTGGGATAGGCGAAGGTGTCCTTGCACTGGATGGGCTTTCAGGTCTCCTCCAACCCCAGCCATTCTGGGATTCTGTGATTCTACAAAGATAAATATAGGCTTTATTCTTTCACAAAATACATTTAACACCTCACTATTTCTGTTGCAGAAATTAATAACTGAACTACCATCCAATGCTTTGATTTAGTTAAAAGCATTAGGAAGCTCAGTGTTTATAATCTGGAATTATATTGACAATTTTCTTGACTTGATTCTCTGTTTAGCTCACCAGTGCAATTCCACTGCATCCTTAGAGGTAGCTGCAATTTAATTCACTGGAAAAAAGAAGAACACCAGGACAATTTTTAATAAATCAACACTCCAAATTTAGTTTGGAATTAATACAAATAGTTTTCCTAAAAGAGAAGCATCCTT
This sequence comes from Acridotheres tristis, assembly GCA_037013685.1. NCBI lineage: Eukaryota > Metazoa > Chordata > Aves > Passeriformes > Sturnidae > Acridotheres > Acridotheres tristis. The sequence continues at coordinate 25,999,587 of CM072895.1, forward strand.
TGCTGTGGTAGAAACATTTTCATATGCTGAATAAGAATTCTTGACTTAATTTTTTTGTGTGCACATAGAGATCTGAGCATTTCCTGCTACCAGTGAAATGACACTTGCATAAGAGGAGAGCATTTAGATGCAAAGAAAATCATCTGCACATTCCTCCAAGAGCTAAACCATAAACAAACAAATAAAATGCCGAAGTATTTTCAGGAAATATTTTGGTTTACCTCCAACTCCTTCCAACAATTTGAATTGCTACAGACAATAATAGTGCAGTTGTTATATTTCACAATATCAAGACAGCATTTATGCATGTATTTGTGAGATTTACACTTGTGTGATGCCAGACTCATCCCAGAGGGTTGGTAGAAACAACTGCCTTTATAAATTCAAGTGCAGGTTAAGTAACTGTCATCCATCAGTGCTGTAAATAGCACTGCTGACATCAAACTGGAGAAAAAAAAGCCTCCACTTTGGAAGGATAAACTTATAAATTCAATAGAAAATGAGCCAAATAATCTACACTGTAGAAGGTTAAGTTTATACAACATTCTTCCTGGAAAAGGAAGAATTCTGGGTTTTATATACAGCTTCATAAATAAGGCTTTGGATCAGTATTTCTTTGAGAATATATATTTTGTTTACAGCCAACAATTTAGGTACCTTTTCCCTCTTTCAGGCAGTCGGGAGTAACATCAGCTTTTGTTTTGAACAGAAGACAATTTGGTATCTGTGGCACCAAGCACAAGCCAATCCTGCATATCAGTAACATCTCAGAAACAAGCAAGCAAACAAATTCCAAAGGCTTTAAGCACTCAAATTCCCTGCCACACTATCCAGGTCATAAAGTTTTTTTGTTTTGCTCTGGGTGCTCACAGCACTGCCAGAATTCTTAGCCTGACTGTGCCTCATTTTTTCAAATGAGAACTAAGTTGAGTAAGAATGCTCCCTTTAAATTTTAAATAATTTATCATGGTGTGGCATTTATCATGCCTCTCTGTTGCCCAGTATTACAGATCAATTTGTAGTTCTGAAACAGAAGTTGTAAAAATGGTAATAAAAGGCTTTTCAAAGATTTTGAGACTATGAGTTGTACCACATAATGATGAAGAATTTTAGCAATTTGTGTTCCCCCTGTGATTCATCTGGGATTATCCATCAACACTGAATCTGTGAATCCTCTGCTCTGTTTTATTTTCTCCCACAGATCTTTATGCTGATTCATTCTTCCTAAACTGTATTTTCATGTGTTGATTTATGCACTAAAATACTTCCACAGAAACAAATTTCTTCCTTATCTCTACAAGAAAGATGGTTCGATTATTATTTTTTTTTTTAGTCAGGACAAAAAGAGACGGAAGAACATGATTTTCATACTGATTTTGAAGCAGTATAACGTGTAGCCAAATCCCTGAAGTCCCTGATGATAGTTCCAGAGACTTTCATTTCCTTCAGATCCAGAATCATTAGTTTTTTTCCTGTACAATTAATTACAGGCACAGGACCATAAGTTGGCTCTTAAGGTTAGGCAAAAAGACTGTAAATAGACCTTTTTGCTTCTCTTTCTCATAACTCTTCTTATTGTGACAAAAAACTCTTTTCCAGGGCAGTTTTCTCCATTTCAAAGGTTAACCACTGTTTTAGCTATAGGTAAGATACCTTCTTCTCTGAAAGAGTCTTTTACCCCATTCACAAAGTATAAATCCATACCTTTTCTTCACACTGAATTTTAGAACAGTCACAAATAAAATGAAAAAAAAGAGCAAGAATCTTCCAGTTAGAGGAATTTTTTGGATTTCATTTGTCTTCTGCCAGTCTAAACAAATGCACCATTTTATCAAACCTGTTACCTGTTTAGATAATAAATGATTCCTGTGAGCAGATGTGAACTGGGAAAAAAGAATGCTTTGAGCTTGCATGTACAAGGTGTTGGAAGCTCTCTTGATATTGTAAAGGGGAGAAGGAACAGTTTTCCAACCCCTCTAGGACATATGACAAACCAAGAAATCAATACTTTTTGCAGGGAAGAATAAATACATAAACCAGTGAGAATGGATGATTGTAATTATTTGGATGGGCAGCTATTTTTGACTCCAAGTATGTCACCATCTTACCTGCAGGTTGTAAACCCAAGTTGTTATTTTCATTTTCACAGGATCCCAGATTGGCTGGGGTTGGAAGGGGCCTCTGGTGATCATTCAGTCCAAGCCCTGCTGAAGCAGGGTCACCAGAGCAGCTGCACAGGATCACACCCAGGCAGGTTTGGAATGTCTCCAGAGAAGGAGAATCCACAGCCCCTCTGGGCAGCATGCCCAGTGCTCTGCCACCCTGAAAGAAATGAAGTTTTTCCTCGTATTTGGATGGAACTTTCTGTGTTTTAGTTTGTGGCCAGTGCCCCTCGTCCTGTCTCTGGGCACCACTGAAGGGTCTGTCCCCATCCTCTTGCATTCACCTCTAAGATATTTGCATGCACTTACAAGCACCTACAGGCCAGAGCCCCAGAGCACATAAAACGAGCCCCAGAAATATAAAAGAGGTGCAAAATCTATTTCTGCTTACTCAACCTGTACAAAACACCTCCCAAGCATCCCACTCATTTTCCCTTTCAGATGTAGTAGAGGCAGGGGTAGGTTTTACTGAGAATTCTCTCTTTTCCCTCTGCTCCCTGACAGTACTATGGAGAGCTAATGAATCATTTGCTTGGAATTTAATTTTTGTCTTACAAGCCTATGCAAAGTGGTGATACATTACAAGATAATTCACCAGTTCCTCACACTTAGATAGTTCATACAAACGCATTTCAGTTCTGTATTTGTTTATCCCTTGTGTCATTTGCAACATGCTCCTGGTGTGTTTCTGCTTGACTCTATACTGCTTGGTGATTGAGCTGCCTCCGAGGCAGGAGGTAAATCATTAGGAACTACTGATTTTGTGCAAATACCTTTATATGAATATAGGTCCAGTTAAATATGTGGATGGTGAGTTCCTGAATAATGTTCACAAAGCTGTTAGGAAGTTAATCACAAACTGTGGGTAGAAGGCAAACAACAGGACAAGATACAGAAAAAAAAAATCCCCCTTGGATTTCATCAGAGGAAGAAATTTTTCAGTACATATGTTATAGAGGTTAAATATCAATCAGACATGCACAAAAGGAAAGCTTTCCTCTTGTGTCCTTTTGATGTTCATGACAGGTGAAAAGTTTGAAATCGTTGATGTCACAGTAGCTGACGCAGTAATCTGACTATCAGTAGTCATAATAAAGAAATATATCTGAGTACATTCTAGGTATAATGTATGTACTTTTTATTAAAATTCATTAATACCTTTCCATGTATTTCATATGCACAATGTAAGAAGATAGTGAAGCTGATACTGATGAATTCTAGTTCTGGAAGTAGAATATCAAATGCTAGGAAGCTGAAAAGGTGAAAAAGGCATAGAAAGGAAAAAAAAATACTAGGATAAAAAATATTAGGATAAAAAGAAATTCTACTGATAGTGCTTATTCACTGTAAGGTAAAAAGAAATAATATGGGAAGAAATGCATATGTTCAGTATACATGTTCTTCCTTTTGACCTTGGCAAAGTGTAAGACAATTACAAGCATAAAGTTGATCAAGAAATACTTTCCATTTCATCGAGGGCAAATATGTTTAAAATGAGTTTATTGTACCTTAAATGTTTTTCTTTCTGATCACCACATGTAGATAATTGAAAATGTTTAGGGACATAAATGTGTTCTGTACTATGAGGTCCTGCTTCTTTTCCTCGAGCCAGGTTATTCTGTTTACTTTGCTCATATTGCAATGTTTTTCTCTATTATCATGTTTCTATACAAAGGTAGAGGTTTTCAGGAGGCTGCTCAGCCACAATGTAACTAATTCCCTTCTTTTTCACCTTGGATAGAAAAATCAATCATAAGAAGCATTCTGTAAAGGTTGTGGCAGATTGGCCACTGTTTAACTGTAATAAGCATTGAAAGTTCTATGACCTGTGCTGGTAAGGAGAGTTTTTTCTCTTGACAATCTGTGAATAACTCAGTCTTGGATATTAACTGATTCTAGATCCGTCCACATCTGGGTGAATACTCTATTTTAAAGTATTTTTTTTTTCCTAGCAAATATCTTCTGTACTTCCCATTTTAGAACTGCTAGCAGTTAGAAACCTAATATAAAATGAAACTGCTCATCTCATCTTGGCCTTATTCAAGCCATGGCCTCAGGCATTAGAAATCCTCAGGCTTTTAAAGAAGGTAGGAGAAGAAAAACACCATGCATTGTCTCAATGAGCTGTTCTGCCAACAGCAGAACTTGCAGCCACATGGGAAAACATTGAATTCAGGCTCCCACTGTCATTCCAGCCCATTCAAAGCAGTCATATTCTCACCATCCAAGAGTTGTCTCATTTAGAAGACATTCAGAGAAAGGAACACAGAAGAGTTCTTTTGTATAAGAAATTATATGAAGTTCATTTTCCAAGAGTGACCTCCTCATTATGCCACAATATTATTCAATAACATTTATGCTTACCAGCAATAATATTGATTTATAAAACACAATAAATTACTTAAAATGAGGCCTAACATTGTTAATTTTGCCTGGGCTCTGTTTTCTGTAGTTGACTTTAGATAGTTAGGAAAGATCCATCAAACTAATAGTAAATCTCTTTATTGGCTGCAATGTCAGTCACTGCAATGGAAGAGATTATATTCCCATTTCAGATCTCCTCACACTACCATTTTAGAGTACAATGGCATTTTAAAAATTTCCTTTATCTAGATGTTTTATAGAGAGCTTTCCATAGCTCCCTATGCCATAAGTTTAGAATGTATTGAAATGAATACAGTGATAGAAGCAAGTGTATAATTAATGTACACATTTGGAAAAAAAGCTGTGGCTTGAAACTCAAAAGAGACATTGACAGCCCTTGCTTGACTCTACCCTAGGATTCCTTTCAGATCCACTTGTAATTTAAGCTTCTTTGAAGATAAAGATTTGTCCCAAACTTGTATGGTACTTTACTAATAGGTCTTTCCTGTTAGAGCACTAATGGTTTCCTGAGATCAAACATCTCTTTTAATGTCATTAATAAAAGAAATAGTGCTGAAATGACAACTGCATTTTAAACTGTGCTTCTTTTAATCCCACACTGACTGTCTAGCTAGTTCATTCTTCAACCTAGCATCCCCAGCAGAACTGCTGGTAGGAGACAGGCTGTGGTCCACTCGGTCAGAATCAGCACTGCTGGGCTCTGGGGTTCCCATGTCCATGGCAACCAGGCAGTTAGGGATCAGATTTGTGGCAGCACATGCAAATCCATGGCTCTGATATCTGGGGAGATGGAGAGAATGCTGCCCATGGTCTCGGGCACTGCATAATAGCATGATTCCATTACAGGCTTCATCCTAGGGGCCAGGCTGACTGATTTCCCCTTTCTTGTGCAAGCCTGGGAACTCTGAGCCATCATCCTTCTCCAGAGCAGGCTTTGCCTGGAGCACTAAAGAGCTCCATGCATTCAATCACATATTGTTTGGGCTGAAAATAGATGGGCAGCACAGGGGGTAGCACCTGCCATTTGCTCCTTGAGAACACCATGGAAGATCCTGGTCTTGGCTCTTACAGAGCAGAAGAAGAGAAAGAGTATGAAAGAACAAGCTTCTCATAGCTCCAGTTTGTTCTCAGCATAAAATTAGTTTTCTTGAGCCAGCACTGATGCCATGCTATTCCATGGGAGGTGTTCTTCTGATTAATGGAACCCAGTGACTCTGGAAAGCAGCATTTTCTCTGCTCAGAGTAAGATTATTAACTCCATCAGACCTGCTGGTCTGCCTTTGGGAGTGGGCAGGACCTTGATTTCCAAAGTGAAATAATGCACATTGGAAACAAAACAAAATGTTTGGGGCTGGGGAGTTTGTGTTAGAGAGACTACAAGACAAACAGGTAAAGAAAGGGGTGACAAGAAAGGGGAGAAAGGACTGCTTGCAAAGTGAAATTAAGATTAAAACCAGAAATTATATGGATAGGTACATAGATAGACATATTTATGGCTCATATAAAAAGAAAGATAAGGATATGATTTTACTTAGAGTGGAATTGCTAAAAAGGGAAATCAGCTTTAATTTTAGAAGCTACGAGTGACCCAGAAAACATTTGTGTAAACCTCCTCACTCAACATGCTAGAAATAGTGCACCATAACCCCTCACCCTGAACTTCATTCCAGCTTTTACCTTGCTCCTGCACTTTACTCTCATAAACTCAGTTCCTTCTGAAGTCTGAAATATTTCCTCAGCTCTGGAAACTGCTCGTCACTTCTCTCTTGTCCAGATCCAGGTGTCCCTGCTCCTGGAGACAGGCAGACAGTTTTAGTGTTCTGCATTAATATTTTGCCTTCAGAGATGAACTTTCTTCTTGTGTCCCCAGAGAGTTTAGGTCTTCATCTCTCCATATTTCAAAATACTTCATTTAAGAAAGACCTCAGCAAAACAGAAAGGCTGTTTTCTAAAATCTCTAAAAGCTTCAGCTCTATCTGTGGCACAATTATAAAACTGTCATCCTTTTAAAAGGGTTCCATCTTCCGTTCCATACTCCCCCAGATTCCTCAGCAGTGAATTTCAAAGCATGATTACTTGCTGCACTAATAAATGTTCCCATTGATATGTTCTGAACCAAAAAAGAATAACAAAACTTTTACAAAAGCATTTGCCTAGTTCATCTCTAAGCATACAGCAAAACAAATCCTACTGTAGCAAAAACTGTAGGGGGAACTCAAATTTGTTTAAGCCAAACAAGTTTCTCTTAGTGGTAGAATAACCCAGTCCCTGGATTCAGTAAATAAAGGATTTGTAGTAGGTCACGGCAACATCAATTTGGAAATTCTTCTGAATTTGTTATGGATGTGGCCATTATTCCCAGTTTAACCCTTCCAAGAAAGAATTTGCTGCTTGTGGAGAAGGGCTGTAAGACAAAATATCTGAGCCCACTGTTGACAGAGAAACCCCAAGGAAGGCAATGGGCTCAGCCCAAGGTTAAGAGAGGATTCAAAGAAGAGCTGTAATTAATTGCACCGAATGTATCCAATATTTTAGAACATTTTTCAGTTGCCCAGCGTGCATTAAGAGCTCTGAAAATCAGAAATTGGAATTGGCAATGTTCAAACTGAACATAGAATGCACTCTCCGTAGTTAAATACCACAACAGATTGCTGGAGATTTCTGAGAAATCCTCAAAATTTAAGTCAAGATGTTTTTCTGGGGAACAGTTTCAGTCCCAAAGGTTTGACAGCCAGAGGCATTTGGTGAGATTTCTCTGACTGTACTAAAAAGGAGACAGGTTAAGAAGATTAGGGTGATCTTCTCTGTCCTTAAATGCTGACAATGAAAATCAGATCAAAGGTGGCAGCAAACTGTCGTTTATAAGAATTGCATCTTTTCTGTTAATATTGTGTTTGAACTTCAGCTCATGTAACGAGCTTGGAGCAAAAGCTTTCCTCAAGGCATAAAATAAATATTTTACAACATAAAACTTGTAATATTTTCTTGGTGTCAAAGCAAGCCTGTCTTGATGGTCTGTTCAGGAACTACAGTTAACCAATATTTTCTGATGTATTCAAATGAAAAATATGACCAGAAAGCAGAGAATTTAAACAAAACAAGGAGGAAGATTGTTTTGTAATCGATTTATTTTTTTGTGTCTTGTTTTTCACTTGAAAATTCCATTTAAAGTGCAGGATAATTCACAGTTTTTCGTGTCAGCATTAATGTGATCAATACACACAATGAGGATTTTTTCACTTTACAGGCAGAAAATATTTGTGTGTAATTTTTTGCATTTCTCTGTACTCGCTTATAGTAGTTCCATAAAAGCTGCAAGTAGAAGTTATAGGTTTTATAGTTTCCTAAAAGGAAAGGAAAGGTGTGAGATAAAACTTCAAAACCTGACAATTAAGTTGGAAAAAACACCTATCAGAAAGTAATTCCAAAATACTAATTTAGGCACACTGGCAATATGTAGAGTCTTTATGAACTATGGGGATCTGTTTAACCTAATGCCCTGGACTGGTAAATTGCATTAAGTTTCAGTTAAGTTACAGAAATCTCTCCCTACCATCATTCTTCACATTTGTTTTTGATTAAAAAATGGCACCTGCCAGAGTGTTTCTGAGAGGAAAAGCAGTTTGGATCTGGGAGAGAAAGAGGAGGATGCTGGAAAGCAGAAGGGCTGCACAAAAATGTATTTATCTGTGTTCTACTAATAACTGTGGACTTAAAAGTATTAAAAAATCCTAGTGTTGAGTACGTGTTACACCACCCTGGTCATTCAGCCACAGGCAACTCTTTAGTTTTTGTTGTTGTTGTTGTTTTTTGGTTTTTTTGGGTTTTTTTTGGCTGCATCATCGATTTCTGGTTCTGTGTTACTTTTATATGTGAGCATTTCTCTCTGTTTACCTGGGATCTTCAGTAGGATCTTGCAAGCTCCCTAAACTCTTTGCTTTTCTACAATCTTTTCTAAGAGGAATCTTAATTGATGTGGCTGTACAAAAAACTCAACAAAGTGGTGGCTAAGGCAGAATCCTCATGTCACTTGCACTTAATTCCCAGAGTCTGTAACCAAAACAGCTATTGCTGTATCTGGGAAAAGGTAAGTTACTGCCAAGGCTGCCTGTCTTGTCTACATTTGAGGACAATGAGCCCTTCTCACTAATAACTCTCTCTGGTATCTTAATTGGCAAATAAATTAATAAAAGATGTGTTTATTGCCATGCAATGAGCTTGTTTGTTTTCCCTGCTGTCATTGATTTATTTTGGAGAAGGGAAGGGGGCAAGTCATTGAATTCCCTTATATCTCTCTTACAATTGAATTACAATCGATCATCACCTTTTAGGAATCAGTCTTTCTGTCTGTGGATTTTCTCAAAATGGAGGCCAAAAGTATAGAAATCTGGAATTATCACAGGAAGGTCAAATGTGGTGTAACAGCATTACTTCAAGTTATCCAATTTATCCAGTCCTGTACCTAAGTGACTTAACATCAAAAGACAAAGAACATGGACTCTTTCTCGTTACGATTTTAAAATTTACCTTGTTCTAACAAAAAAATACTTGTTGCATCTGGTCCACATTTGGGGAAATCATTGCTTTCATTTCAGTTTCTACCAAATCAGGTTGTTTTAGAGCATCAGAGACCACACAAAACCAACAGCAGCAGCAGCAACCTAAGTGGCTTAGTTTTTATTTATTTATTTCCCAGCAATTAGTTTATTATGGAGTACTTTCTCCACTTCTAATAAATAACCCTCGTTACTTGTGCTGTCTATAACACATGACAGAGTATTACTGTCAAGGTCCGTTGTAATTCCCAGCGAGTCGCCCCCAGCTTCTCAGCAGAGCAGAGTCGTTTGCAAATGAAGGACATTTGTCTGAATGACACATTTCTGAGTGAGAACTGCTTTGTTTTGCAGAGAGTTTGGCCGCTGGAAAGTAAACAATCTTGCTGTGGAAAGAAGAAATTTCCTTGGCTCCCCACTGCCACTCGCCCCCGAGTTCTTCCGTAACATAAGGCTGCTGGGACGGCGCCCGACCCTTCAACAGATCACAGAAAACCTGATCAAGAAATATGGGACACACTTCCTGCTCTCAGCTACCCTGGGAGGTAGGGTTGATTCTTGGGAATACTGGGAATGAGCTTGGTGTGAGTAGACTGACAGTGCTGGTCACGATTGTCCCTCCTCCAAGCTGCTAGGATGGACAGCAGTTTTTGTCCACTTGTGACTCCTTCCTTTTATTGGTGCTGTGTATGGAATTTTGTGCACAAGAAGAGAAGATATCCAGTTGCTAAGATTGAGGTGCTGTACCTGAGCTCCTGCTGTCTTTTGAGCTCCTCCTAGTCTTTTGGGGGGTCTTTCTCTGCACTGACATTTTTTTCTGTAAGTGGTCCTTGTAACAATTTACATGATAACAGCGTACAGAAATGTCTGGGTCCATTGCAGCCCCGCAGAAAGGGAGCCAGAAAACCAGCATCAAGTATTTCCAACAAATCTTCTAATTTATGAGACTTTTAAACTACTTTGTCTGTTGGAAAATTCCTATCTTGTCACTCTGCCCTTTTTAGAATTAGTCTTAATTTAACCAGTGGGACTGCATTTTCAAAATGGGGTGATGAGGCTTAGCCATGTCGTTCCCATTAACTTAATGGAATCTGCATCTTTCAGTCCCCACAGACTAATCTGGAAAGGGTAGCCCCATGGATAATTGGGATCCAGTCACTGGATGGATTGAAGAAATCCAGTGAAGAGGCCTAATGTTCAAAGGAGAGCATAAATTGTTCTGAATGAAAGATAATTAGTACCTGTGATTACCCATCTAGGCATTACACAATGAACTGACATTTTAGAACTGCAGCTTTATCCCATCATGGGTGATAATATTAAAGATAATTCTGGTGATTGAGTGTCCTTCCAGCAGGACAGGCTTGTTGAAATCCTTTATTCACCTGAAGAATGGTTCCCTTTAATACATTTCATAACTGAATCCTAGCCATTTGTAAAGGAAATGAGAGCCCTCCTACTCTCTCTTGGCTGATAGCTGAGATCTGTAACAATCCAAATGGCTCACAGAGGCTTCCTTTTGATGGAGACCATCCTAGAAACAAGAGGAATTTCTGTCTTGTTGTAGTTATTCTGAAAAATAAAGAGCTAATTTCTACCATTATTTTAGTAACTAGTACCTCTGCAGTTCTAATTACCATTAGAATTTGAAGAAAAATTTACATGTGTTGACCAGCAATTTGTAACAAAAATTCCTGAATTTCTTTTAATTATTTTATTTTTGCATGCAAATATACATGTTTTATAAATGACTGATTTCTTGAGAATAGAACACATGGCACATTTGAATAGGAAAATAAATGCTGAAGAGAAAGAAAACGTTTCTTAAGATATAAGCATAAGAATTAAAGCTTTGGCTGCAGCATGTGTCTTACTGCAAGGATTATCCAATGGTAAAAATTATTTTTCAATATTGCTACATATCTGCTAATTATTACCTAATGTAAATAGCAGTAGCTCCTCAGCCATGTGATGAAATTCATTGTCAAGGTGAAATTGGATCCAACAGCTCTAGGAAAACGCAGCAGCATCACACTGATAACCAAAGAGCCATGGAGCCGACAACTTCCAGGAGGTCTGGATCTCAGTAGAATTAAAGCTTAATGGTATTTGCTTTGAGGACATTTGAAAATTCTGGCTTAGACATGCAGTATTCTCCCCAAAGCCTCAGGATTTGCTGCAGGGCAGCTGAGGTAGGGTACCATTTTCTCACCTCAGAAAGGCTCTATAATGCAGTAGCTGCCACAGCCTTGCCCAAATTTTCACTCAGAGGGAGACAGTGTTGAATTCTGGGCTCAGTCACTGCTTAATGAAGTCAAAGGGAATTTTTTGTATTAACTTGGGGCTTGATTTGGGTCCCTAGTCTCAATTTTTAGGCACGATTTGAGGCATACCTGCTGCCTTCCATTATCAGTAGATGGGTGCTGAATACTTTGAAAAATTGGTTCAATTACAATTCAATTACAATAATAACAGGGAATTAGTAATTTCTAAGAAAGCTTTCATGAGGTAGCTAATAAACCCATACTTTCCTGGATATGTTAGTTCTCATTTTTGGGGCTGGACTGAATGGGGATTCCCACAGATGCTTGTCCATATTTGAATAAAATGTAATTAGATTTTAAAATTATTTTAATAATGTATTAGTACTTTCCCTTTAATTACAAGTCGTTTTATTGTGAAAGCTTGTCACTTATGCAGCTTGTTAAAAGCAGAAGACCAAACTGAATGTGCACAGGACTTTTGTTTAATGAATCCCCAATCATCTGTATTCATGGAGAGAAAGGAAAACTTGGCAAACGAACGATGCTGTGATAAGATTTGTGTGCCTCTGTGACCATTTGGTTTCCATAAAGATCCCTTTTTGAGCATAAAGGGAACTTTTGCACATGGTTGTTTGTGAAACATTCCCTAGTCTTTATTCACAAACACAGAAATACACTGCTCAAGGGCATTCAGAAATGAGAACTAAGGGGAAAAAAATTCTATATTTCTTGCTGCCACAAGTTAATGTGGAAAGCGACATTTCTCACTGCTTTTATATTTCTTATGGAAATTTTATCTCCTTGTGACATAAGCCCAAAGTCCATAACAGGCAGGTCCAAGGCGCGTGACTGAAGGACCCTGTGTGACCCAGGGAGTCAGCACTCAGTATCACTTTCTCTCCTTTTGTTTTGCATTTATACTTTTCTCTTTTTCCTGCCCACAATAACATGAAATGATGGATCAGTTTGCTGGAACTACACTTTAATGGGTTGCAGAAAAAAGATGTGAGCTTCGGAGCTGGAGGGTGTTGGGGAGCCCGGGGCACCGCTGTGGGATGAGTGTAAGAGGACAAACCCGAATGCCTCCAGTGTTAGAGACATTCCTTTATTGCTCTTCCTAGGGAAAAGGCCATTTAGCAAAGCAACAGAGTTGGTGATGAGGATAATTAGCACACCATAATGAGATGATAGGGTTTTGTTCCAGGCATTTGGGTGAAGTGAGGCTGATTTGGGTGCTTTGCAAGAGGAAGACCAGGGCTATGCGAGGAAGTCCTCCTCGCACCTGGAAACACGCTAACTTCTCTGAATAAACCAATTTGCAGGACAATGCCAAAGCTTCTCATGAAAGGAGAACCTCGTTAGGCAACTGTCTAAGTGGTCATCTGAAATGTTCCAGGTCGATTTATTTTTACTGCTGTTGTCAGTCATCTTTGCTCAAGGTGTTCATTACCAGACCTTCAATCCATTCAGCTCTCTGGGTCAGGAAATAGCCCTGTTGAATGCTGTTGAAGGCTTTGTGAATCGGAAGGAAAAGAAGTGGTTTTGTCTTTAAAACAGACAGTCTTAACAAGTGTGGGCAGATCAGCTCGACCCCAACCTCTCTCCACTGATTACAGCCCTGCAAGTGTGATGGCTGCACCTTTCCTTTTCCAGGAGTGCCAGCTTTTCTGCCCCACATTAATATTCCCCTGGAGCTGCGTATTATTCTGCCTGCAGAGATGGGGAAATTGCCAGGTGGTGTAAAACAGCGAATCTCAATGAATTCTGAAGGATTTATTAGCACTTACACTAACTGCTGATATGACCTTTGCTTTCCATAACACTCTCTCAAGGTAAGATACAAACTGTTGGCAAATAAGGGAAGGAGAGGACAGTCTCAAATGATTGATGTGAGAAAGAAACTTGAAAATTTTGCATCAGACTTACAAACACCAGTCACACCCTCTGTCTGGGTATGTAAATGCCCCAGGATTTAAGATTAGGGAAGCTAAGGGGAGGGAAAAAAGCACAAAATACATTAACTTTCTTTCCTCTCCCGTCTACTTAATGAAGAAAAAATTTAAATGCTTAAACAGATGGTGTGTATGGAATTAACGTGCAATGTTATTCACTTGAACCATGGAAATGATACCACATCTGTCCTGACATCAATTTATATAGTTTTTGAGCCTGTGCATTTCCATCAGCATCTGCTTAAGTTTGGGAAAATGACCTGTTTAAACCCTAATGGTACCTTTCGTGATCCACACAGGAATAGATTTTCCACTAGCTAGTAGAAGCTGGTGTATTTATTTAGGTGTACATATTTAGGTGGTAGCTGAGGTATTTTGCTTAATCAGAAACCTTTGAGGAGTTAATAGGCCAAAGACCCTTAGTCCTGTGGAATATACATTTATGTGTATGAAGAGAGAGCTCTAAGGAGGCATCTGTGGGTTATGCTCAGCTATTTGTTGTCCTTTTATTCCTGTTTCCTCTCTTTCTGACATGAAGTGATGGGAACAGCTTGAATCACTGCCTTTTCCTACCACTTCCCAGTCGACAGACGAAAATATGAAACATCAAGGCCTATAATCCCTTTATTATTCCAAAGATGTGGGTACAGGCAAACAAGCTCTCAACAACTGAGGCAGAAAATAGCACTAAGTATTTAAATCATATGAATATGTATTGTTATGTATAACAAAATATATTTACTCCTTCAATAGCTGGTTATATTTAGTACAGTTGTTACAGCATTATTCCAATTCCACCATGTTGATGGAGATTTGCATTTTAAATTTAAATAATTCCTGAATATGTTTTTATGTTCTTAAGACAAACACAAAATTTATTTCTAATTTCTGAATGCCACTTACCAGCTGTTATTTAGGAGTCTTACATCTAAATGGCCAGAGACAGGTTGTATATTTGGGTAAATTTATATACCTACTTTTTTTTTTTTTTAAACAGCCTGTGTGGTTGGGAGCTAGTTGAATTATAAATATATATAATGGACAATATGTTCCGATAAACCTAGCAAGAATTAAAGATTAATATTAATTAATTAATTAAAATTTTAATTAACTAATTTAAATTTAAATTAGTTAAGTTATAAGCTTACATATTCCGGGGCTGGTAAGGACAGTACTGGACACTGTGGCAAGGTCAGTGAAGAGCATGAACATCAGTCCCCTGCCCCTGCAGTGATGATCTGTCAGTGACAGCCCCCACATGGAAATAAAACATCCCTGTAGTGACTGAGAGCTTCTTGAGTCACCCATTTGGCTATGTGGCATTGCTTTGTGAGCATAACTTAGTGTTTCCATGCTACTTCCTTTTAACCTGAGAAAGTGAAGTTTACTGTCTCTTGAATTTTGGGAAGGAGATCAAATGCTGCTTTCAGATCTTGTGATAAGCACAGCTGGGAGGGTTTGATGCTGAATAATCATGTTTTGTAAGTGTTCACTGTCATTACTCTTTTTCAGTTCTTAAAATTCACAACCTTGAACAGTTTTCTAAATCACATTTGTTTTTAGCTGATGCTTGGATGTCTTAGCCTGTTTTACAGTGGTAGACAGTGAAAAGCAAGATTCATCCATGTTTTCAATGTGACAAAAGAGTCTCTTTTGGCGTGGGTTTCATTTTCTCCAAATGAACTTAAAACTCAAATTGTCTTCTCAAAATCAGAGTTGGCAGTGTTACTTCCCAAACTGGAGCTCTGGGTGCTGAAGGGAGCCCTTTCACAGTTCTGCAGGGACATAGGTGCCTAAGCACGGATGTATGGGGCAATCCACTTTTTCTAGCGAGAGCTCAATCACCTCTGACAGATTAAAAACTCTGTGAAAATTCTTTTGGGCTTTAAATATTTTTGAGCCGCCCCTGATGGCACCTGCTGGTAGCACAATGCCTGGGATTGCCAATGATGAGCCAGGACCTCTTGTGTGAGATGCCATGAAAATATTCAAAGTCATTTCAGCCTGGTTACAAAGAATGAAAACCCAAACGTATCTGTCAGGGCATGAGGACAGAAGCTGCAGGGCTGGGGGTGCCAGGGGATCCTGCCTGTCAGAACACCCCCACCAGCACCTGCCATGGAAAGTGTAGGGTCAAGCTAATAGGATGATGTGGTAACTCTGATGTGTTCCCAAAGTTCTTTTCCTGAGATGTTCTAATCAAAGTAAAGCGTCACAACACAGAACCCTGTCCTTTTTCCAGGTTTGTTTGTTTGCTTTTGAAATGGGGGGTTTTATTGCAGTTCTACTGTCTGCTCCTGGAGAACAGGGAATGGGAAAACGGCTGAGATTTTTTAAAATGTGAACAAAACTCAACAAACTCTGTTTTAATAATGAAACTTAGCAGAATTCTGTTGAAGTATAAGGAGCCCCACCATCTCTGTGAACGACTAATACAGATCAATCAAAAGCGTTTACATGAGAACAAGGTGCAGTGGGTGCTCTGTGGGCTGGAGAAGGTTTCCTAAAGAGACAGGCTGGGAGAGCTGGGGTTGTTCAGCCTGGAGAAGAGAAGGCTCCAGGGAGAACTTACTGTGACATTCCAGGATTTAAGAGGGCTTATAAAAAAAAGAAAGAGTGATTTTTTACATGGGCAGATAGTGATAGGATGAGGGAGAAGGGTTTTGAATTAAATGAGAAGCCACATAGATTAGATGTTAGGACTATCTCAACATCACTCTCAACTCCCTGTGAGGGTGGGCAGGCCCTGGCACAGGGTGCCCAGAGAAGCTGTGGCTGCCCCTGGATCCCTGGAAGGGTCCAAAGGTTGGATGGAGCTTGGAGCAACCTGGGAGAGTGGAAGGCGTCCCTGCCCATGGCATGGATAGAACAGGATGAACTTTAAAAGTCCCTTCCTACCCAAACCAGCATCTATGATTCTGTGATAATGAAACACAAAAAGCTTAAAAAAAATTATATTTTAAAAAATCTTTTCCAAATATTTTCTCCAGCTTTAAGTCCTTGTTTTCTTTGCCCTTACAATTAATTATATTTTCAGTGGAAAGGTGGTAGACCTTGCAAAAGCCACTTTAATCTAAATAAACTAGCTTGGACCTCTGGAAAAACATGGAGAGAAAGCTCCTAGTAAAATTTTGCAGCTAATCTGTGCAGCCTGAACTGATCGCTGGCACAATATTCACACTCTAAGTTCTGATGTTGTCTTCTCTGGTACCACAGAACCATGGAATGGTCTGGGCTGGAAGGCATCTTTGGAGTAGGTTGTTCCAACCCCCGTCCAACCTGGATTTGAACACTTCCAGGGATCCAGGGGCAGCCACAGCTTCTCTGGGCACCCTGTGCCAGGGCTTTACCACCCTCACAGGGAAGAATTTCTTCCTGATATCTGTTCAAAACCATGTCTTTGCAGCTCTACAAACAGCTGCACAAAGACCACGGCCCCTGGCTCAAATCTCAGCCCACTCCATTGCTTTTCATCCCAGAAACATTCTTCATCCTGGCTGGAGTCACACGGCACGTTGTGACAAGTCAGGTTTTATTGCATGGGCATAGTTAAATGCCAGCAAAGCTATAACCTAGGGCAGGTTCTGATGGCAGATTTCTCTCAAGGGACAGGTCATTAGAGTTTGCTGTGCTTTCCCAGTTCCCTCCTCACCACAGCTGTGAACCTTTGTCTACATATTACAGCAGAAAGATTAAATAATCGGGTGGGGAAATCCTGGTACTTAAGGAGGCTGTGTTAATTCCTGGTTCTCTGGAGCTTCAGGCAATTAATCCCTGCATTGATGATTTCATGCACAAAATAATGACCCATTAGGAGACTGTAGAAGGAGAAGCATAAATGTAGTGGTGGAAACTGAGGTAAGCTCCAGCTGGAACAGCCACCTGTTCCTTCCAGGACAAAAGGAATAGTCTGGACAAACCCTGCAGGTCTAATTAGATAAAAAGCTCCTGTATAATGCCATTTTTGCATGTGTAAGGTCTGAAGGGCTTGACTGGCTTGACTATTCTCTGAATTTCTGAGAGCTTGGGAAACAATGTACATTGGGGGATAAGGAGTGTGCTTTTGTTAACCAAAGACAAATTTTGCAAGTGAAAATGTGATCTCCTGCACAGAGGCACGTGTTCCTCACTTAGCATTGCTCACCGCCAAGATTAGCTCCCTTTAAAGATGATGTCATGTTTTAATCCGAGATTTTTACCCTACAGCTATTACTTTTTGGCACTTAAACCCATCTGAAGTTGGCATCCCATCCTCTCTGCCCAGGCACAGTGCCACTGCAGCAGATGGGTGAGCAGTGAAAGTAGCACAAGTGGCAAGTCAGACCTTAGCAGGGTAGCTTCCTTTCCAGGAACTAGGAAAAGGCACTCAGTGGAGCTGTTCAGCACCTAAAATCCAGGTATAATGACATTATTAATCAATTGTTGAGCTAAATGCTGAAGAATGCAGGTTACCAAACACACGCTCAGAGATTGAGAAGATTATCATCTGTCCAATTTATTTTGGACATAAATTGCACAGAAGAAAATAATGGGTCCAGAAATTATTTTTCCAATTTGTTTTGTCATGTAAAGGGTTTTGCCTAAACACTTAACTAAATGAATTAATTCTTTCTTAGCCTGAAACACAGGAAAAGATATCCATTAACTAGATGATAAACATGGAAAAATTGAGAGTATCAGTAGGTGTGTTATGGAAATGTTCCTAAGAGCTCACTCAGTTAAGCAAGTCAGATTTTTGGGTTTCAATAATCTTACAGAAATCAAAATTTCTGAATTCAGCAGTATTTATCCACATCTCTATAAAAAGACAGGAAGTGTGAAATCCACAACACAAGTTGCTGGCACTTCTATTTTCTTTTGGAAAAACAGCAACTTTCTGAAACCCCCATATTTTTCAGTTACAGAAATGTGGTTCAAGGCAAATGTTCTATAAGATTTCAGGCAGGGCTGAATTGATTCGAAAGCACATGGTTGCTCATAACAAGGTGTAACAAGGTATCTTTCTTCTAAAATCAGCTGAGGTAGGTGTGATGAGAGAAGGAAACAAACAGCTCAAGTATTACACTGGTTTCACTTTCTTTTACGCTAACATAGAGCACTACAAAGTGAATGTACGGAGTGACCTTGTAAATAAATATGCTTAGTATGTGCTTCAAATTGAATGTGTACACATCTCTCTGTACTGTTGCACATCGCCGATGCCTGTTGGGATTTCTGTTTCCCTGCCCAGGAGAGGAGTCACTCACAATTTTTGTGGACAAACGGAAGCTGAGCAAGAGGTCGGAAGGGAGCGACCCCAGCGCCAACAGCTCTGCGGTGACACTGGAGACCCTGCACCAGCTGGCAGCCTCCTACTTCATCGACAGGGACAGCACCCTGCGCCGGCTGCACCACATCCAGATCGCCTCCACTGCCATCAAGGTAGGCACAGCTCCAGGACACACCTCCGGGGGAGCTCACAGCTTCACCAGGTGCTCCTCAGGGGAGCGCCGGTTTGATTAGTAATTGTTAGCAAAATAATCGGTTTTATTCTCTTTCTCACCCAAATCAAAGTGTTCCATTTATAAGGGAGATGCTAGCCTGGAAGAGGGTCTAAAGAGGTACTAGAGATATTAGTGATGATTGATACATAATTTAATTGATACAGAAGTGTTTATAGAAGTATTTAGTCATTGGACAACTTCATGAACATGTGTGATCAGTCAATCCATTTACAGACAGGTTTCTATTTCTCATACCTTCTTCTTTCTTCTTTCTTCTTTCTTCTTTCTTCTTTCTTCTTTCTTCTTTCTTCTTTCTTCTTTCTTCTTCTTTCTTCTTCGTCTTCTTCTTCTTCTTCGTCTTCTTCATCCTTCTTCATCCTTCTTTCTTCTTCTTTCTTCTTCTTTCTTCTTCTTCTTCATATAGTTACTGTACTCCTGTGCCTATTTTTTTTTTTTAATGACCTTTGGAACAGTTTTGCTCTGCAGTGTTATGGAGGTGTATTATTTTTTGTTACAAACTAGTTTTAGCACAGTTTGTCAGTCAAAGCACCCCCTATGCTGACTGCTGCAGGTCATTCCTGGCACTGGAAGATGTTTGGCCAAGATCAGTGCCCCAGGTAGGACATAAAGCAACAACTGTCCTCCTGAGGAGGTCTCTAGTCTTATGTTACTAATTTGACATATCCTCTCCCAGTTTATTTCCAGCTTTGAAGGGCAAACAAAATTGTAACTTGCAGTTGAATGTGCAGTAATTATGAAGCTCTTGATGTAAGATGTGATTTAGAATTTCCTTTGCTCATTGGATCTTTCCACTGGTAACCAAGATCTTCACTAAAGACACCTGATATCAGATGCAATTCCCAATGGCCTTAGCTGTTACTCAAGTAAATATAAATTAATTTAATTTTTTTTAATATTTAATTTCCTTCGAAGTGCCTTTACTGGGAGAAGGATACAACTAGAATTTGTGGCTCCACTGCACATGTTCAGTTTGGCTGCTACTCTGTGGAAGATATTCCCAAAGTCCCATCCACCCCAGAATGGTGCCATGGCAGCTCAGCCCAGCTCAGGGCTGATCATCTGCTGATGCCAGAGTTGAGCTGAGAGTGCAACAGAACAAAGCTGGGTTTGGTTGAGGCTGCCCATCTCATCACCCAGTCTTGAAGAAAGGACTGGATTGGGAGGTTGTGACGAGATGGGAGTGGAGTCTTCTCCCAGGCAGCTGGTAATAGACAAGGAGAAATGGCCTCAGGTTATTCCAGGGTAGGTTCAGGATGGATTTTAGGAACACTTCCTTCACTTAAAGAGTGGTGAGGCATTGGAATGGGGTCTACAGGGCAGTGGTGGAGCCCCCATTGTTGGAGGTGTTCAAGAAGTGAGTGGATGAGATGTGGGTTAGTTGACAGAGTGGTTTGAAGGTTAATGTTCTTGGAGGTCTTTTCAATCTTAATGGTTAAATTCTATGATTCTTGCTGCAGGCCATGGTATCACCCATCCCTCAGATGTGACTTACCTTCATTACCTGGCTGTTTATTATGTAGATGTACAGCAACATTTAAAACCAGGCCCCATCCACATGAAAAATTCCTTTTATATGAAGATAATTGATTTCTGCAAGCAGTGGTAAATCAAGTGACAGAACATAGAAATGTAGCGACAAAACACCGCCTGAAAGAAATCTGTGCTTTCTAGCCACTGAAATGTTTTTAAGAAAATTTATGTTACAATGCAAAATTCAACCCTGCCTACCTACAGTTTACAGAGGGAACCTTCTGTATGTCCAAAGATTTCTACAAAGACTACAAATGAAAGATTTCTCTCCAGCATCCTGCTGAGGTGGATGCAAACCAAGTGTTAGTCCAGCAGCAAGTCTGATCTGGTTAATGGACTGCAGGAACCTCCAGGAAATGGTTCTCACATCAGATGCACCAGTGCTGGTAGATGAAACCCTGGCTTCTTCCACCACTTTCATTGAGAGGCCAGGAATATTTGCATGACAAATTTCTACTGTCAGAACTCTTAATTGAACAAAAAAACCTATTTCTGTTGAAATGCAGGAGTAAAAAACAGCCAAGGAAGGCTTTTTTTTTTGTTCTATATGAGCAGGTTTTTGAAAGACTGTTGTTTTTAAAGTGGAAAACCATCAAGTGAAGTTTTAGATTCAGGGTGTGAGTAGCACATTTGAAGGTTATTCATTAAAACATATATGCTGACATCTAAGTTAAGAGTACTTTCCATACAGCTGCTGAACCAGATCTCTGTCCCAGCTTGAGGGTTGGCTTGGGAGAAGTGACACCCTGAAGGACCTGGAGACCAGGGTGACCATCAGAGCCTTCCTTCCTGTTTTGATTTGAAAGACAGGTGTTTGTTAAGAAAGGCAGGAGGCTCTTTTGAAATGGAAAATGTAAACATCTTCCCTCTAAATTATTATAGTTTTGAAATCAAGGGGTTTTTAGGCAAAGATATGGGAATAGGAATAACAGTTCTTGACTAGGAAAATTAAAATAGAAATACGGTATTACAGAAAACAAACCCAAAACACTGCCAGAGTCAGAATCCAAGCTGACCCCCCGTCAGTCAGTCAGGGTGTTGGTGCAGTCCCATTCAATGGTGGCTGCATCCTCCTGCAGTGACAGATGTGGTTCTGGTGGAGCAGGGCTCCTGGAGAAGGTGCAGTTTTCTCCAATGGTCCAGTGATGATGTGGAAAGGTCTGGTTTTCCTCTGGAATCCAGTGGAAAAAGGTTGCCTTGGTGTTCCAGATCTCAGTTTTTATCTAGATAGGGAATTCTTGTCTCCTTTCCCTGGGTGGAGCATCTCCCAATGGGATGATGGAATTTTATCAGTCATGCACTGGGACTCCATGGCCATTAACAGAACATAACTCCCTGGAGGAAGGATGGGTTGTGGAAAAGATAAAGAGCACTGCCCCACCTGGTTTTAACAGATGGTGATAGAATACACACTTCTGGTCATATCCTGTATTGCAACCTAAGACACCTCCTGTGCTGCTGCAGGGATGAGTGACTCCAGTGCTTGTTACACCATAGACTCCTGAGCAGCCTTTTAAGTCCCAGTGTCACCAAAACTGTGGGAAAAACAAAAACTCTCCAATAACTTTTAGTGTTAGAGAATTAAGGCATTACTTTATTCTGGACAGGATGTTGTTCTGGCCAAGATGTGCAACAGAGATAATTTCACCTACATATTGCTCGGGTTGTGCAGAGTAAATACTTCTGTCACACGTGGTTTTTTACTAGACTTTTCACATACTTATACAGACAAAATGCAGAGAAATTCATTGATTCAATGTTCATTGGTCCCAAAGTACACAATTCTCAATATTTGGTTCCCTATGGGTATTGATCCCTTTGCCTTTGATGCTAATTAGATCCTCATGTGCCACTCCCAGGCTGTAGATGTCAAGATCATCAGGCCTTGCCCAGGCAACAGCCTTTTGAAAAGAAACTTTAATTCCTTTCCCCTGGGCAAAGACAAACAAACCCCTGGACCAAAGTTCATTAAAAGTTTTAAAAGTTGTATCATTTTCAACACCAGCACCTCCCGTGTCTGGCATGCTCACTGCAGCGCTGCTCAAAGCCTTCCTCTGCACGAGGGATTTGCCCAAGGAGCCCAAGGAAAGGTCTCACAGCTTGGCATAACTCCCTTTTGACCAGCATCAAAGAAATCCAAGATAAAGGTATTGCAACAGGTTGACAAATCCCTAACATTCTAAGGTAATATTAGAAGTTTTCCCAGCAATCATTTTTGATTGCTGACTAGTTAGCAACAAGAACAAAAATCATCTTCAGAATCCAGTTAGTATTTGAGACTGTCATTTTTTATTAATTTTGGATGGCTTTTTCATCTGCAGTATTCTAGACTCTACCATGCTAACAAGGGTTGTTTATATCTTAGGAAGAGAGAGTGGAGAATATCAAAAATGTTTCATATAACTCATGCTTTTACTAGGAAGAACATAACTACTGTGTTGGGAATGCATATCTGAATAAAACAACCAAATGAAAATGTGATATGGAACAGAGAAGCCTTAAAACACAAATCAAAAGCCCTGACATTTGCAGTTAAATCAGAGCACTCTGGCGCACAAATGAAATCTGCCACTCAAGTTCCTGGAGTTTGGGGCCTCGAAATGAACAGGAATAATTTGCTTTGCTGTTTGACTTATTGTTTGTCACATTTCCTGTGACAATGGGCAATCTGAAACTGCAGCAGGAATTAGGAAAAGATAGCACAACTGCTTGCACATCAACATATTTTCTGATTGTAGTGCTCAGAGACAGCTATCTTGATGGCTAAGACACCTCTAAAATATTGTTTGAGAAGAGAGATTACAAGTACAATTTCTTCCCTCCAAAACCACATAACGCCCCACAAACAAAGCCAATATGTGTTCCTTCTTCTTTCCCCCAAATCGGTATAAGCATCCCTTTTCAGGTTAGACTACATCACTCTCACACCTCTTTTTTTCTATATTTCTATGAAAAAAAATTGCAGATTGTCTCTTAAAAAAGGATATTTTTTTATCCACATGTGATGTGTCTTCTAAACAAATAGCTATATTAATTCTGTGTCCTTTCTTGTCATTTTTTTGTTTCTCCTACTACTTATGACATAATTATCCTTAAAAGTAGCCTTGAGGCTTCTGCTGATGCAGGCTTTACATTAACCACGCAGAGAATCCACTATTTATTCCACATTAAAAGAGGTAACATCATCCCATGGCAACATCTGCTGACTGGAAATCCAAATGCCCATGGGAAGAGCCCATAGCTTGTATCAATATTTAATATATTTCAAAGTCCCTTGCACATACACTCTTTCAATATGATTTTTGCACATGCATTTTACTGCAAGTGCTAAGGCTTATGTGCTAAATCAACACTTTGGAGCTTCCAGGGCCTCACTGGAACCTCACCAGGTGCCTGAGGGCTCTGTCTCATTTGCATAACATTTACATGAACATACAGCCTGTTGTGTTTGAAATATGACATGTCCTACATCACTTCCTTGGCATGCTCATTTTAGAGGCGTTTTTTTCCTATGAAAACCTCTCTTCAGCTGCACGGATGGCTGTTGGTTCTCCTTATTAACAACCTATTAGGATGATGGGGTGTGCTCTGCTCTTGTCTAATAAAACCCTGCCTGGCAGTGGGAGCAGAATACAGATAAAGGCAACAGAATATAAATAAAGGCAGCAGAATACAAATAAAGGCAGCATTTTTTTCCATGTCCTGTCACTGCCCACTGGTAGAATGAGCCTGCTGAGCTCGCCCAGGTGGTGTGACTGCACTCCCACCAGCTCATTCGAGACTTTTGTGATTGTGGGTGGGTGTGCACAGTACATCTGCATTTCACCCTGCTTCCTGAGCCCCAGCTCTGGGAGACAGCAGCGTGCTCCTCTCAGATGACCATGATTCCAATTTGCAACAAGCTGTAATTCCAGCACGGCCCCTAACAAACATGAGTCCAAACAGTTGTGCAGAACACAGAAAAACCACCTTGGTAACAGTAAATTAAATATTACTGAATGGTCTCACTGCGTTCTGCAAAATTATAAACACAGTTATGTTATGGCATTGCCATTAATGAAGTGAGGCTGTTCCATAGCTGTCTCTTGGAGGATATTGTCTTCCATCCCAGAATATATCTCCTTTTGTGGGAGCTGGGCCAGATAAGTACAGCAGAGGTGTTATTGTAGAGTCCAAACAGTTCTGGGACAGCCACAGTGCAACAAAGGAACAGGAGGCAACAGAAGAACAGATGCATAAACTGAATTTTCCACTATTCAGCTATTTACAGCTATTTACAGCCCATTTATTCCATCTGAGTGAGAAAGAATAAACATCCCTGAGAACGTGCCCTGTAATTCCAATTAATTTTATTGCGCAATTTGCTTTTTACTTTCCCCAAACCACTTTTTTTCCTTGCTATGAGAGATTTAAGTATTTTGTTTTATCTGAGAAGTTTAGATTACAAAGAACAGGGCTCTATTGTGGTGGTAACTATATCTGATTATCTATAATTAACCCGTGAATGGTGGGCTGTTAGTGGGGAAACTTAAGTGTAATGAAAAATAATTTCTCACTCAAAACTCAGACTGAAATACAGACTTTAATTTTTGTGTTTTCTTTGTTTTGTCTGAAAAAGCTTGCTTGGTTCATTTTTTTTTTCCTTTATACCTCCTACTTGCATGTGTTTTTCCATGAATTCAAGTAATTGCCATAATCAAAAGTAGAAATGCTGAAATACTACAAAGCCTTGAGCTTTTGTCAGGTTTCTGGCAAATTCTAAATCTCAACAGTTTGCACAATTTTGTATAAACAGACAATTTTTGGGAAGCTTTTGAAATCCAGATCTCGAGCCCTTCTTGCCCTCATTTTATCCATTCAGTTTGTGGATAGAATTTAAGACTGTACAGCTGTGAAACCTTGTAGAGACTTGGAAAAAAATTTCCCCAGCAACAGCTTTAAAGTATAAAATCACAGTTAGAAACTGTATTGGAAAGTCCTGTGATAGCAGGGTTTTATTGAGTTCATTGAAGAAATGAAATATAAATGTAAATTTAATTGTAATAATAGACAAAATTAAGAGCCAGGAACTATTGATTCTTATAAAAAAATGGGGTTTCCCCATTGTGTAGGTTTGGTGACACAGGAATGTCAAGGAAAAGCCACAGGACAGGTTTACAAGGACAGATATTGTTCAGGACCATTATGAAATGCCACCACCCCGGGAAATCAGACTACCTTCATACAAGACTAAAGCTTGATATTTTTCCAAGGAGGAGTTAAATGTTAGGAAAAATATAGGAATTGTGATCTCGAATGTTTTCCTTTCCTGAAATTTCTGCCAGAATTAAATACTTTTGCAGGTATCTTTAGAAATCTCACTCTATAATAAGAGCTTCTCAAACCCATCTTGCTGTTAATGTGGCTAGGTATGAATTTTAAATTTCAATTTGGATTATTTTTCATCTTGCCAGAAGGACTGGGACCTGCAATTAGACTTTGGGCGTCACCCAAAGGTAGCAAAGAAGGCTCTGTACCATCTTTTACTGCACAGGATGAGATTTGGGGTTATGTCACTATAAAAATTAAATACCTGAGGTTTCATACTTATTTTAATTTGAAAACTGTTGGAGATCTTTGGATTAAATTCACCATAGGTAAAGCAAGGTATCTTGTGACTGCTATGTGTGCACTATTCACTAATTTTAAGAATACACCAAGTGAAAGGTTAGGTGTCTATTTCCATATTTTATTGAGGAATTTAAGGTGATGATATTAAAAAAACCCTTTAATTAATTTGGACAGTTGAGTTTTAATTAAACTGAATCTCCAGGGCTGCTTTCTCTGAAAGGTAACATAGAGGTTAGTTCTTGAGCAGGTGTAAAATAGCACAACCTCTGTGAGAATCTGGCCATCGATATTTCAGAGAGTGAGAGAAAAGCAGGGGGAGAACCTAAAATATCTAAAGGGGGCTTTCAAGAAGGCTGGAGAGGAATTTTTGACAAGGACAAGCAGTGATGGGAGAAGGGAAAATGACTTTAAGCTGAAGGAGGGCAGGGTTAGGTGGGGTATTGGGAAGAAATTCCTCCCTGTGAGGGTGGGGAGGTCATCCCACAGGTTCCCAGAGAAGCTGTGGCTGCCCCTGGATCCCTGGAAGTGTCCCAGGCCAGGCTGGACGGGGCTTGGAGCAGCCTGGGCTAGTGGAAGGTGTCCCTGTCCAGGGCAGGGGTGGGATGGAATGGGCTTCCCACCCAAACAGGTCTGGGATGCTGTGGTTCCACACCCAGTTAAGGCTGTAACATTTCACAAACCAATCTCAGTTCTCACTCGGCGGCATCACAGCACGAGGCATTCATTAAAGATGTGTCTCAGCAGCCTCCAAGACCAGCTGCACCCTGGATATCTTTGCAGCAGTGTGTGCAGGGGAGTAATGAGTGCAAGGAGCATCACCTGCTCGTTGGCAGCACAGCGTGAGCTGCTTTCAGAACAATGCAATAACACATGATAGAGATGCTTGGATAAGCATTTTGGAAAGACTTTGGATAAGTATTCTCCACTTAATAAAAAAAGCCCAAAACACCACAAAACAAATAACAGATTAGGATAGAATACATTGCATGATAGAGCAAAACAAATTGAAGTTTCTATTAGTTATGAGTTTAGTCAAGAGAGAAGAATAAAAAACAAACAGGGAGATGAAGACTCCCAAACCTCGAGCAGTCTATAAATATACATATGTAAACGAGAAACCTTAACAGCACTCACACAGCACTTACCATCACACTTGTCAAAAACCTGTAAACAATTCAAGCTACAGTTCCTTAAATGTTCCATACTCTTTTTTTTTTTCTCCTTAAAAAAGTGAAATTAAAGTAAATAAACCCAGAAGATGGAGAAGGGTTTTAATACTGAGAGCTCCACAGTGAACATATTGAACAGTGCAGTTAGACAGAGCATTACAGCAGGAATTTGGAGGCACTCAGATTTGTACAGATTTCAGTTTGATCTTTATTCTGGCTGGCTTGTGTATGGGGTTGGGAAACTTCAGCATTCTGCCTGTCCTCCACCCTCTAATTGGCAGCTACCACTTGCCAGCAGGTCAGAGAATGTCAAGCAAACACTGTAAAATTCACAGAACATTTCCCTGCTTCTGAGCTCTCAGAAATAAGAGATAGCATGTATAAACAGCTTGTATGAACACAGAGGTCAGATTAGGAAGAATATCTCATACTAATAGAGACTCTGCATCAGAAGAAATCAGCTTAGAGAATAATAAATGGCTGTGGAAAGTTTTCCATTCTCATATTATTTTTCCTAGAGAGTTTTTGGCTATAATACATTTTTTGCATGTTTTGTTATTATGGTTTATGATTCAATCTGCAATCATCCCCTTCAATCTATTCATTTAGTGTCAAAAATAATCTCTTGTGTGGGAATCCTTCACAGCTAACTGGCACTGAGAGTTATATCATTGCTGTCTTCTGCATTTCACTGTTATTTTTACCTTGTAGACCTTCTCATGGAGCTTCAGCAAAATTTGCATGTCTCACAGCAAAACCATAATTTAATCTCTTACAAGATAACACATATAATGGCTCTACATGCTGAAGCAGAGCTGGGTTAAAGAAAGATTTTATTATTCGTATAGGAGACTTTCTACACTATGGAGTGATCATTCTTTTCAGATCTTTAATGCCTGAAAAGTTGGAAGTTCTACACTGTTCTACAGGCTTTGTAGCAGAATCCAGTAAGCAAAATAAAAAGTGGTTCTAGTTTTTCACAGTGAGGTTCTGACCTTATGCAAGGAATAAACACCACTGAGGTCTTTTCTTCTCATTCGTGTTGGTAATACTGAGATCAGGGCTTCCACAAGTCAGCCTCAGCTATCATCTTCCCAGTTTGATAAACTGCTATTCATGAGCTCTCCTGGGATAGCCCAATTTAACCCTTTAATTCCCAGGGAATAGTAATGCATTTCATGGGCTTTGGATAGTCTTCCTTTGAATTTTATTAAAAGTAATATGAAAAGAAATAATAAAAAGACCCTTTTGTGTAATGGCTATAATAGTTCATAATTTTCCAACATTTATAATAATAAAATGGAGGATATGGGAATCTCCCAGTTAATACGTACATTTAGAAGGAAATTTAATTTTATCTTCTCCAAGTATATCTAGAGTCTGGAAAATGAAAAATCATTCCGTGTTTATTCTTCATCTTTTCATAAAATTCCTAATGTGTAAAATTAGGTGATGATAAAACCTTGACAATAATAGAGAAAATGGTTTGAAGGGGACCATTAAAATATTTTTCTTGTCATGTTTTAGTCTACTTAAGTAGG
The DNA here is from genome assembly GCA_037013685.1 of Acridotheres tristis. Classification (NCBI taxonomy): domain Eukaryota; kingdom Metazoa; phylum Chordata; class Aves; order Passeriformes; family Sturnidae; genus Acridotheres; species Acridotheres tristis. Next base: position 26,028,257 of record CM072895.1, read on the forward strand.
GGTTTTTTTCTTACTCCAGTTCTCTGTTTGAAACACGACATTCACAAGAGTATTGAGCCAATTACAGAAATAAATAGCCCATGTAATATGTACCATGTACCTCTACTATGTGAGGTAGGACATTCCTAGATGTCTACATGTCCAGCTTCTTTCATGGTATGTTAGGTGAAAAACCTTTTGACAAGAGTTGTTTTCTCAATTCAAGATCTTACACATGTAAATAATCTGGATTAAATTCATATATGCCACTGTATATTTTCTGTATGCTCTTTTGCTTATCAGAATGTTTATCTCATATGTATGCACAATTATTTCTAAGCTATTACACAGTGGTATGAGGGCAGAACTCTCAGGTCACACACTGCAGACTTGTCAGTTTGGGATATTTGCATCAAGGAAGGACAGATCCTTCCCAGTGTAAACCAATACCAGAGTAAGAAAAGCAGACCAACACATTTTAGTTTTTATTCCCGAAGGAACATGGGCTGTTTATTTCTGTCATTGGCTCAGTATTCTTGTGGATTCTGTGTTTCAAACAGAGAACTGGAGTAAGAAAAAACTCTACTTAAGTAGACTAAAACATGACAGGAAAAATATTTTAATGGTCCTCTTCAAACCTGCACAGAAACAAAGCAAAACATGCAGGTGGTTGAGATTCTTTCAATTCTGAGCAGAACAAAGTCCTTTCACTTCCACAGGGCTCCACAGTCCTGATAATAAGTGTTGCTTGCTTTTCATAGGTTTCTTCTTTTTCCTTATGAACTTCTCTCCTTCCCTAGATTCTTGTGCTCATAGGAACTGTGGCTCTTTCTTTTTCTGTTTTTTTTTGATGGAAGAAATGCACTTGCCCTTATGATACATCATTCTTTGCCCTTGCCATTGGCTCATCTATGTGAGGACCAGAAAGGAATGAATAAAACCCCTTGGACAAGATTCTATATTCTATATTCTAAATATCTTTTCCTACCCATAGTAGGACACATTCATGTATGTTTTAATGAACAGGTCTTGGCATTTGATAGGTCTTTCTATTCCCATGATTCAGGATGATGTGAAGTATTTTCCAGCTGGGCTCAGCAGTCAGTCTGGGTAACACTGCCCTCAGAGCCTAATTCTAAGAGCAGTCTTCTGTACATTAAAATATTTCTTCTCGTTTAGTTCATGAAATAACAATATTGAGACTCACCAGGTTCTCAGACAGAACTTTCCATATGAATGAAGCAGCCATATGAAATGAAGTTTAAAGCTTCAGTATTAAGTTGGTTTTCTTCTCTAACACAAATTTAGCAAAGCTAAATTCCCTTTAGCTTGACCAACTGATAGGGATTTAATGATGAAATTATAGATCAGTTGCAGCTGCCTGGTCTGTAAGTAGGTCTGCAAAGATGCAGGAAAACACACTAAAAACCAGTTGCATAAAAACAAGAGTTCAGCAAAACTGTAAATTGAGAGTTGGCCATACCAATGAGACAGAAAGGGCAAATGTGTTACAATCGTTTACCAGATGGAATAAATGGGTAGGAAGTAATGAGGGTATAACCTAAAAATAAATGCCTGCACACATCTCTGTGAGCCAGGCAGACACCCACATTATGGACACTAATGTGATTCCTTGTGAGAGCTTGGGATGACAACCCCAGGAGGGGGAGTTTGATGGGAAAATAAAATGGACATGAAAAATGTCCTGTGAGGTGCAGGGTGTTCCAAGCTGGAGTGCCACGGACAGCACAAATAACTCAGGAGTTTCTGGGCAGGAAATATAAAACCTGGAAACAGCTTAAATTATTGAATTGTTAGAGATGTTGCTGAAAGGAATATTGCAACTAAGTTTTAGAATTGCACAGAAATCTATAATCAAAAGTAAAATCTCTATGGAAAATAGAGTTATTAACCCGCCCTTATAATTTTGATTTTAAGCTTCAAGACTTTAAATGCCTTTCATGTGCTTTTTAGAACCTAATGTTAATCTGTCACCTTTTTTCTCTGGATTTTTTAAAATTTTCTTTTTGTCTTAAAAATTGTATATACATGATTTTAAAAACTAACTATATTAAAGGTATAATGTTCCCAAATGATCCAAAGATAATTTTTATATTTATCAAGAGGATCTTTTTCCTGACACCTCAAAAAGATAAGGAATATTTTAACTTTTCATCCTGATTTAGCAAGGACTATATTTTTATTCATACTTTCCCAACATAAAAAGAAAAAAATTCCATTCAACTGCAGTATTATTATGACTAATAATGTCTGTGAGTCTTATAAATAGGCAAATCATTCTGTCTTCTTCAAACTAATGTGGACACAGTGAAAGATGCTGAGTGGCCTCAGCATTGCCTATTGGAGCTGGTCCCTGAAGATACAAACCCTGCACCCAATACTCTTGGGAAGTCCTGGCATGGGATTTTTGCAGTTGGGTTAAATGTAAGAATGTAAGAAGACATTTAACCTGTACAGTATGAGCCTCCAAATTTCTTCAGAGCCTTTTGTCCTTTATAAAGGAATGCAATTATGTTTGGAAAACGATGGAAAGTTGGAAATTGGGTTTTTCTTCAGTAGGCATCTTTGCTTTTGTTTTCTGCAGATACCTTGAGATTTTTATGAACATGAAATATTATTTTAATTTGTATCTGCACTTTTCTCTCTGTTTCTAATTTTATCTTTTAAACCAAATATATAGATTTCATTTACTGTTTGTTGCTCAGCTGCCTCTTTAGGCAATAAAAGCTGAGAAAAGATAATATTAGTGTTAATCTAAGTAAGATATGGGCAAGCAGAAGTAGCTAAATGGAGACTAAAACAAAATCCTCTATTTTTATTACATTTTTGCTAACTCCGTTATTTCTCTGTAAGAGAACTTCACTGTCATCTCTTCTTCAAGATTAATTAAAAGAGATAACTGTTCTTTTGGAGATAATGCCTGTCCTTACTCTCTGTCTGAGGCTGATGCACCTTTGATTTCTGAAAGTGCAGGAAATAAACTCTGGCACGGCTGCCCTGACTGGCTTCCCAGCAGCCTCATTTCCTGCAAACTTCCCTGCTGCAATCCAGAAGTTTTCATGGGAATGTGGGATCTGACAGGCAGCGGATTTAAAATGTCCTTGAAAAGGGAAAATTGTGGCAGTCATGGCAGAGCTGTCAGTGCTGCCAGACTTGTTCCAATATTCTCGTGGATTCTCCTGGAACTTACAGGCAATGTATTGGTCCCTGAGATAGTGGGGAATAGCCTTGAGCAGAGAGGGGATTGTTCCCTATCAGACAGACCTGAGCAGTCTTAAAAAATCATAGCATTTTCAACAGATGTAACAGAGCAGAATTCAAATAGAGTGACTTCATTTCCAGTTTCTGAAATACTCTGATTTCTGAGGTATTTAATGCTTTATGTAAGGAGAATACATTTCAATTTCCTTTTTATTTTAAGGTAACAGTCTGGTTCACAGTAAATTCCTGGGAGTGTAGAAACAAAGAAGTGCGGATGGAAGGATTAGACTGATCTCTTGGGAAGCTTTAGTGCTGCATTCAGTAAAATTCAAAGTCATCTCCTTGCCCAGAAAATTGAAAGAAGTCCCTATTTCCCTTCTAATGAAGTTAATGGAAATTTTGCAATTATCTCTTTTGCAGAGAGATCAAGTTTACTGTTCCTCTTCCATTTTACAGATGACAGAAAAATATGATGTGAGTGTTTCCAGGTCTCCCCAGTTAGGGGGCTCTTCAAATTAAAGTGTCAGCCCTTTGCTGCTAGAAAATCTATTGAAGATACGCCATGCCTTTGAGGTATTGTTTTAGATTCCTGGCAATTAAAAAAATCATATTGAAAACATGAATCCAACCCCTGACATTGTGAATGCTTCTGGTTTGTCTGTACCTCCTTCAGAAATGTTCATCTAGCCCGTAGCGTGAGAAGTATCAGTGCTTGGAACATTCAGAAAATTTGACTTATTTTAATTACACACTCATTAACAGGAGTTTTTTAATATGTTCAATGACAAAAATAGGGCAGTGGAGCAGCAACTATTGTGTGGCAAAGGGAAGTGCTGGAATAAAGGTACTTTTTGTGAAAAACTGTCAAGCCTGGGGGGAAAAAAAGAAGAGAGTTGGCAGGAGATCCACATCTAAATAGAAAGTACATTTAGTGCCTATTTATTTGATCAACTCTTTTTTAGGGTGAAATGAGCATTGACTGCAGAATGGGTAGGGACTACAGGGGGTGGGAGCATGGGCTGCAGGACAAGGCTTGAAGGTGAGGTTGGTAGGAATATCATGGAATCAGAACCCTCACAGTTGGAAAAGACCTCGAATATCACCAGATACAGCCATCAGCCCAGTGTCACCATCATGTTATTCAGGAGAATCCCAAAGCCTTCAGGTTTTTCCCCGTTCCACACTTTTGCCCCATCTTTTGTCAGCACAACTGCTCAAAACAGACCTTGCTCCCTCATGCAGGTATGAGGAGTTTGCTAGAAATCCTTATTTGAATGTTTAAAGTATTAAAAAGGTTTATGTGAATGTGAGCACAGCTGCCTATTCTGCAGTGACCAGCATTGCCTCATCCTCCTTTGTGCTGTCTCAGTTCTTATCCTTAGAAGCCAAATCCATTTTTAAAGAGTCCTGCTGGAGAGGACAGTCCTTTATGCAAGACACACACCAGCTCTGCATGGGCACTTCGTTAGGAATATTAGCCACGTGTGCTTAAAAGGATGCACCAGGAGCAAATTCTCTGCAGAAATGTATTTCCCTTTTATTAGGAAAGTCTTCTATAGGCTTAATTATCATGGGCAAAAAAAGCAGGCTGTTTCCCAGGGAAATACTACCCACTGATATCACAAGAATTCAGCCCTGCTTAAGTGCTAGGAGGTATGTTCTCAGTGCACTTATAATCGGGTCATTATCACCATGGTTATGAGATTTAACTGACTGAAAACTGTAGGCATTTGTCTCATTAATGCCAAATGTTAGAGTTTATTTCTGGGAACTGAAAACTGTTGCCCAGGGACACCTGTTCTGTGATAATCTCTGACAAGAAAGAAGTGGACAACATCACGCCTGCTTCATATCAGGTGATTTCACAGGTGTTTTTAACTGGTTCTTAGGGGATTTTAGTTATTTAATAACTTTGTTCTACGGTGCTTTGCTTTGTGAGTTAATGCTCTTTGTGGGCTGCAGGTCATGCAATACAAACGTGTGGTTCTGGTGCTCTTTGCATTATGTCAGTCACTTCTGGACCATGCTACATCTCAGCATCATCTGCATTTCTATTTTATTACTTATCCCTCTCCTCTTTTTGGTTCATCTTTTTTTCATACACATTCTGAAAAAACAGTTTTTAGCTGTGATCTCGGGACTGAACGTAGTCACACTTCTCTGCTTGGAAGATAATTAAAGATGTGCCATTGCCTTTCCAATTTCATTCCTATTGTTGTTGAAACAAAAAAAATATAAAATCATCAGTAATACTTGGCTCAAACCAGAATTAATGTATTTTTATCCTTTCAAAACTTTTTTCTTCTTCTCTAGTCTACCTTTTTATCATCAAAGTTACCCCAAAAATTCTGAGACCCGGTTGGATGGAGCTTGGATCAACGTGGTCTAGTGGAAGTGCCCCTGTGGCAGGGCTTGGAACTAGATATTCTTTAAAGTCCCTTCCAACCCAAACCAGTTTGTAACTGTATAATTTAGGAATATCAAATCCTTCCATCTGATCTGAAAATTTGACAGAAATGTGAGGCTTTCATTTATCAATCACTCACAATTTTTTCTGATTTACAGTTTTTGTGGAGTAGGATTTGTGTAGAGTATACAAAAGCAATATGGAACTGCACAGCTTTGACCTCTGACTAGAATTGCCACCCATCAAAAGGTTGGATGGTTGGATGATTTTTATATTCTTTAGCATTTCTTTTTTACATACTGAAACTATTCATTTTGAATTTCTTCTTGCAATGTATTTTCTATGCTGAAGAGTATCAGAGCAAGGCAGCTGACAGAGAGTGTGGAGGTACCTGGAGAAATAAAAGAATGAATAATATAAATACATAAATTGCAATGAAAAATTAACATTTAGGAAAGGTCCTTATTTATTGATGTATTTATAGAGCATTGTCTATTAGTATTATTATTATTATCATAACATAGCCTATATAATTTTCTTCTGAACCAATGTATTTATAAATGCTATCACTCTCAACAGTTGTTGTCTCTGTGTATGTCTGGCATAATTCAGATACTAGTAAAGAAATATGCACAAAAAGGGGCACAATCACTATAAAGATACTTAGCACTCTTCATTATTTTGTGATTTCAGGGGGCATAAAAGAGTAATAGGAATGGATAGGAATTGTAATATTTTCTTTATAGTCTATACATTCCATATAACTTTATAAAGCTGCATTGCTTTATAGAGAAACACTTGAAGATCAAAATAATAATATGTGAACAAAAACAACAGTAAAATAAATGGATCTTTAAATAGAGAATTGCATAGATGAATGCTGAGTGTAATATGCCAGAGTAAGGATAAAATTCACTACATTATTTACCTGGTTTTTTTTTGTCTTCTGGCTGTTTCTTTTATTTAATCTAGGTAACACTCTTTGTTATTGTACAAAGAGATTAGGATTCTATATATGGACTGGGGGTACTTCCAAAAAATCTTATTTTAGAATGGAATTTTAGACTACTTGGCAGAGGGCTGAAGGATCACAGGTAAATCACAATTGTCATTCCAGCCATGTCCAATCCAAACCTTATCCCTGTGCAAGAGTCTTTGTGCTGATTCAGGATGATTCAGCAAAAACCATGGCAAATATGCTGCTGTCGTACATATTAAAGATTGCCAAATATGTGCAGAGAGGACACAACCTGGCTTGGTCCCTTTTCCTCATGCATCTTGAGCTCTCACAGGTTTGGTGGAGGCCAGTTCTGTGTCCTCTCCATGGGCTGTTCACCCTCAGGAACTCTACCTCAGTAATGGAAAGGTGCCAGGAGCTTGTAAGGACAGGAAATCTCATATATTCTTTGCAAAAGGGCAAGAAGAATGTGAAATCTCCGTGGTTTCAAGAGCATCACAACTCAGCTGCAGCCACCCACAGGCTGTGGGTGAGCCAGGCAACCCTCAGCAACATGAACAATCAGGGTTTATATCAGCAAACCTTCATATTCCCATCAAATGAGACTGTTCAAATAGCCCTCTCCCTTCTGTTCTTTACATTCCACGTTGCTTGCCTCGTTGCGTGGCTGTCACTTGCTCAGTGCGTGTCTGCGTTTTGGAAATCTGCTCCCTGACCCTGTAATTTAGGCTTATTCTCCAGGGGATCCAGAGCTGAATATGATACCTGAAGTAATAGAAAATTGAAGCTGTTGCATTCAAGATTGAGTTAGATTCCAAATATGGGTAAATCTGGCCACAATTTCTGAAACAGTCAAAGGAAGAGAAGTAGGAAATTCCAGCAGTGTGGCTGAAAACTGTTTGGGAGGTCCATGACAGAGGGATTGGTCATACTTCTTATTTTAAAAAGAAATTGGCCTTTTTAATTACTTTGTTGACACTTAAGAATTATATATAATATTCCAGGAAGCATATAAATTACTAACTTTTTATCTTTTTCCATTTAAATGTGTTTACTCACCAAGTTGCACCAGGGATAGACATTTCGATTGGACATAAGGACAAATTAATTCACTGAAAGGATGGCCAGTCACTCATACAGGTTGCCCAGGACAGTGGTGGATGCACTGTTCCTGGAAGTGTTCAAAACCCACGATGTGGTGCTTAGGACGTGGGTTAGTGGCAGTGCTGAGTTAATGTTTGGACTTGAAGATCTGAAAGGGTTTTTTCCAAGCTTAATGATTCTATGACATAAATAACTGCTCTCTCCCAAATACAAACATTCACTATTAAGCCAGAGCTCTGCTTGTGGAGGTTCTGTTTTGATAAACATAGCTGTATTTTGGTTCTGTGGCCATTTGGTGATTTGGTGATTGTAACAGACAGAATTTCCAGAATTTTGTGCCTAAATTTATCTTAGACCCTTCCCATATGAAAAATCATCCCACTACTACCACCATTATAAATACTGCTCATAAAGGGGTTTTAATTCCAAATTCTGATTTTCTTCACTGGAAAAGTCAAAGTATTTTTCCATGGCTTCAAGCGGGACTTGTCATGTGCACAACTTTCAAGAGGGAAAATCAAAGTCCTTATTTTTATGAACTGTATTTAGCAAGCTCATTGTGATTCCCACAGCTATGAAAAAGAAATTGTCTTTAGACTGTTGGTGCATTCTAGTATTATACTACCGTAGTATTTGTGTAGCATTAGAATGGTGTAGTGTTTATGAGGATTCTCTGTGATAGAAATAACACTTTCTGCTGCTAAAACATTTGCACTCATCCTTTTGACAATTAAATTGTTATTTCACCATAATTAAGTCTGAAATGTATTTCTGGCTGAAATAGAGGGAAACTTTATGAAATAAGCTTCTGAACTCCTCAGTCTGCTTTGGATAATCCAGTAAGAGCTTCTTCCTTCCCTTCCATCAGGTAACAGAGACACGGACGGGTCCTCTCGGCTGCAGTAACTATGACAACCTAGATTCTGTCAGCTCTGTTCTGGTTCAGAGTCCTGAAAATAAGATTCAGTTGCAAGGTATGTAGGTGCAATTTCATTAATTTGTTTTGGAATGGGGTGACATTTATCATGCTATTTGTTTTTTTTTCTTTCTTCCACCTCATAAAAGGTCATTTTCCTAATTTGTGTGTGTGTGTGTGTGTGTGCCATAAGTGCATTCCAGCCAAAGTGAAGGAAATGTCAGTACCTCGTATTGCCTTGCAAATAGAAACAATTTCTGCACCCATCAGAAAATAATTTGAATGGCCCTGTTAGCATTTTGCATCCCTATTTAGCATCCATTGGCACACCTCTTAAACAGCCTGAATTCCCAGAGATTCCACCAAGCTGGGAGTGATATTTAGTGTGCACAGCCTGCTTTGCACATACTGAGCAGTGACTTACACCCCTTGCTCTTGCTGCACCAAAATTAATGGAGCCACCACAGGAGCAGGATATCCATTTTCAAATACTCTAAATCAGATGGAGTCAAAGGGCTCCTCCTCTTAGGAATTAAAAAAAAAACAACTTGGAAGGTTAAAATCGAAAATAGTAGTAGTTGTGTATAAATAAAAATGAAAAATAGAAAGAAGCAGAAAGAGGAAGCAAAAGGAAGAAGAGAGTCATCATTCTAAACAATATTTTTTTCCAAAATTCCAGCAGAAGCATTTTCCCAACCTGCATATTAGGATATAAAATTTTTTGACAAAATTCCCCTTTATGGTGTTAGGCCTTTAATAATTTTTGTTTTCAGTTACAAAAATAAAGCATGAGCAAATGATGACTATGAAAAACCTACTAAATTCTCTTTAATGTGTGTATTTGTGTATACCTCTAACTCTATGCCATGAGAGAACAATGCAATTCTTAATTTGCAGTTGAAGGTAGATATACAATTATTTCCAAGAATTAAAATTTTCTATAGTTAAAATTTTCTATCTAAAGTTTTCTATACACCCAGAAAACCAGTGTGAGGTGGTTGGTGATATTAAGAACTCAGGGTTGATGATCCCTGTAGTCCCTTCAGTCTCAGGATGGTCCATGATTCTATGACTCTTCCTTAAAATATCCATATGTGTTTTCTCCCTTTCCTTTCTCCCCAGAATCCATTAAATCCATAAAAACATAAATTATTTTCCAGAGAGAATTTTTTTTACAAGAAACTTGTTGTTTCCACTGGCATGCCATGAATATTTCCAGAAAATATAATTTTTGGTGGTTTCCAGCATATTCACGGTGTTTGTCAGTTAAAGTTTGGAAAATAATCTTTGCGTCTCTCAGACTGTCATTTGCTGTCATGTGTATTATCAGAACTGTGTAGACTCTTTAATGGAAGAATCAAACTGGGATTTTTTTGTCTTTTCACAGCCTCTTGGTTTTTCACAAGCACACAACTACACTATAATATTTACTCAGGGAGAAGCAGAGTTTTACATATTTTGACACGAGACAGAAAGCACAGTCAGACCAGGTTTCAGCAGTTGTGATATGAGTTTTGACTTGGAAGGCTTCTGAAATTACTGTTACAGCTATATTTTTGTATATACCAAAAAAGAAAGGGATAAATGTCTGACAAATCGTCCAAGTGCCTATAGAGAAGAAACTTACATCACCAAATACCCAATTCATATGATGAGAAATTACTTGGAACACACGTAGCAGGAGCTTTTGAAGCCCCACAGGAGCTGGACTTCGCACCCTTTCCATGTTAAACTTTAGTAGATTTAAGAATGAGGTTTTTCTCGAGGTTTTTAGTCCTACCTTTCGCATCCAATTAACTGTCCCAGAGCAATTTGCTACCAATGCTAGAAAAATAAACAATCAGCCAAATTTTGTTTTTCAAAGATTTCTTCCAACTCAGTTTCCCCCTTCCTTCTTAGTTTGCCCCTATAGAATCACAAGACATAATGAATTATTTAGACAAGCTACATCTTGTTGTGCCAAAGAAAACATGGAAAACAAGCCCAATTTCAGATGGAAATGTTTACACCTCTTTTCCTGATTGTGTTGTCTCTTTACTCTGTCTCTCAGGGCTGCTTTCTCTTCATCAGCATTTTCAGAATCTGTATTATTGCTGGCATCAGGATTATAATTCAGCTGTGTGATTTCCTGCTGCAAGGCTCTGGCAGCTGTTCACTCAGCAGCTCTTCTCAAGGAGAAGATGATGTTACCCAATCCCCCTAGAAAGATTACAACAATAAACACTCTGTCTGAGGAATACAGGTTACTCATTGGTGGATGGATGTTCTGTGCTGAGAGGGAAATGTGAGGAATATATCTGAAAATAATTATTAAGAAAAGAAATACACATTATAGTAGAAATGCTGGACAGATGTGCAAATTGTCCTAAAAATTCCATATATTTTTGTTTTTCATAAGGGTTTGTTTGTTTGCTACGTAAACTGGGGAAGCTGCTGGACTCCAGAACTTCCTTTATGTTTAACACCGTAATATTTCCTCCATTTCCTTCAGGTCTTCAGGTCATCCTTCCTGAGTACCTGCAAGAGCATTTTGTGCAGGCAGCTCTGAGCTACATTGCCTGCAATTCAGAGGGGGAGTTCATCTGCAAGGACAATGACTGCTGGTGTCAGTGTGGCCCCAAATTCCCGGAATGCAACTGTCCCTACATGGACATTCAAGCCATGGAAGAGAACCTGCTCCGCATAAGTGAGACCTGGAATGCATACAACAGTGAATTTGAAGAATCTGGTGAGATTTTTTTTTTTAATGTGTATTTCCCCCCTCTTTGGCTGTATCTTATAGAATGGTTTGGGTTTCAGCTGGTCTCATCCATATGAGTTTTTCCTTAATGCATGAAGGTTTATTTCGTGCATCATTTCACCTGTGATGATCGTTAGAACTTCCCATTCCACAGAGAATGAGAACTATAGGTAAAACCAGGTTTTTTTTTTGTTTGTTTGTTTTTTTCCCCCACAACTCACCTGTTCAGTGCTGTCAGAAACTGCTGTCTGGCCAGACGGTGGGAAAAGAAAGGAGAGCTCAGCAGACCTGGGAAAAATTGTTGAGGGAAAAAAAAAAATAATTGAGGGAGATAAAGAAAAATCAGAAAATATAAAAAAAAAAAAATCACAGTTTCTAATGAGTTGTACTGTTGGAGAAAAAGAACAAATTAATGAAAGAGAAAAGGAGGAAGACCATACAGTGGCCAAGGGAAGAGTAGAATATCAGTAGAAGAGTGTGAAAAAAGAGTACTTTATATAAATTAATTTTTATATTTCTTATTTTATTGTTAAAGACTGATTCCTCAGTTCAAGAGAACTGATAATTTCAAGAGACCCTGTATCAGCTAAAATTTCATTTTTTGCAACTTTTAACCTGATGCTGGTTTTTATCTGAGTTTTTTATCTTTTCCCATCCCCATTCTCACTTTTAGCAGGAGGACATCAGAACCTACAATATTTCTCCTTGGAGGATCACAGACACCTCTGACTATAAAAGCATGAATTCATGTGTTGTTTTTGTGTACATTTGGGTGCATTTTCCCGATGACTATTTGGATATCTTTAATTATTTGTGGAGCCATGCTATCATTTACTACTTTGCAAACTAGGGCAAATAAATTGACTCTTCAGAGGGGCACATATTTTGCCATATTTTGTCCTATCTGAACGGGTTGTGACATTGTTCAGTGCCTGAAGAATGTCCTTTGTAGGCACCTACTTAACAGCAATTTTAGTCAAGCTGGAAGAACACACACATCTGGGTCTGTGGAGGATTCTTACAGCAAATTCTATAATGGACATCAAATTAATTATGAGTTTGAATCGTTGCCAGATACATTTCTAGTCCTATGCTCAGGCCTGTGACGTGAATGTCAGGGGAAAATTGGTAAGAGTTAAATTCTGGCTTTTAAAAGACTCTTTAGCTCTGCTCGGTGAATCACTAAAATGCCAACTTCACATATATCTGTCAATTTGGTAATTGCTAGTAGGTGTGGTTACTAAGAAGTGTGAAATTTAGTTTATTAACATCATTAAGACATATGCCACGTACCCCTCTTTAGCCCTTGAAATATTTAAGTAATTTTTAATCTAATAAATATACCAATCATACCTTCCATAACTCAGAGGTAGCTTAGAATATTTTTGCTTTCATCTCATAAAGTGTTTTTTATAAAGACGTCCATGGCAAGATGAGATAGGTAACCTTGTATGGGTCTGTGCTTGGAAAAAAGTTGGCATGTGAATTCTTGATTGATAACTTAGTCATTGAGCAGCCAGCCTCATATAAATCATATATTACCACTGAGCAGCTCTTCTAGTGCTGTCACACACAGCCTGTAAGCATTTCCAGCCACACTGATTCATATATATATATATTATAACCACTGAGACATATTCTGAAACATTTGGAGCTTGAGCAATGTTTCCATGATGAAAAATGAACAAATATCAGTGTGATCTGATCCATGTTAATAGCACTTTCTGGGAACAAAAGTGATCTTTATTAAGGAAAACTAAAAAACTTCTAAGTCTGTGTCTAAATCAGTGGAAGTCAGAGATAACAGTATGTTGCTCTATTCTAATCTATTTATAATAAAAAATAAATTCACTAGAAAGGAAGCCAGATTATGTAGTAATTTCAGTCTGAGCAGCAAGGGGCAAAATAATCCAGAGGTCTCACTGCTGGCCCATACAGTCTACTATTAATGGCAGAGGAATTAATGAACTAATGAATTCTGTTCTATGACACTGTGAACTCCAGAGTCAACTAAAGGTAAATACATGAGAACTAAATTTTTACCTTTCCTGCTTCCAAGCCCTTTCTTAGCTTACATGTTACAAAATAGTCTTCTGACTCCAGGAACCAATCTTGTCCCCTAATACAGACCTATAAGACTTATTGGGTTCACTTGAGGCCATTCACAATATCTGTGGGCAGGATTTACTTTAAAGAGGAAGAAGTAAATGTCCTGTTTAAGATGGTTTGTTTACTCCCTATATTATCTTTCCTCCTGATCAAGATAAAACAACTGAGGATTTTTTTTTTAATATATTTTTTTTAAAGAAAGGATGACAGGATGCTCAGCCTGGAGAAGAGAAGGCTCAGGGACAATGTCTATAAATATCTGAAGGGAGGATGCAAAGAGCAAAAGCTCTTTTTGGTGGTGCCCAGCAACAAGGCAGGGGAAAATGGGCAGAAACTGGAACACAGGAGGTTCCCTCTGATCACCAGGAAACAGTTTTGTCACTGAGGGTGACCTAGTACTGGCACAGTTTGCCCAGGGAGGTTGTGGAGCCTCCATTCTTGGATTTATCCTAAGGCTGACTAGCCATGGCCCTTGGCAGCTGGGTCTAGGTGACCTTGCTTCAGCAGGGGTTTGGACCAGGGGTTCTTCCCCATCTCAGCCATTCTGTTGCTCTGTGGTCAAAGAATTGTCCTGGTTTCCACATAGGAAGACTCTGGTCTGCAATATGGACCTGCTGGTAGTGACAATTCGCTTTTGAGCCACTCTGACTGGTACAGGTGACATGACCAAACCCATCCCAGTTCAGAACTTGCTGTTTATCCTTATGTGCAGATGGCATTTCACTCAGGCTCTTCTGGCACTTTCTAACTACTCAAATCCCATTTTGGAGAATGTGCAGCAGTGTTATTTATCTCTCTAAATTTGGCTGCTTTTTCATCTCTCTAACTGCCCTCCAGCAATAAATACTTGCTTACCATTAGCTCAATGAGCTTTGTATAACCTCTTAGTGTCAGGTTATATACCAAGATCTTAAAGGAATTACAAGAGCTACTTCAAATTGTTTACTCTGAACCATCTGCTTATCCTTTATCAGACCTCGTGGCCTTCAGACTCTACTGCTACCCAAGGAAACGAGCAGCTGTTTCCTTATCAAAAATCCATAGGAAAGCTGTTCAACCTTTATTAACAAATTTCATTAGGTTCTTGAGGCATTTGGCTGAATCACTGTGTAAGCAAAGTTCTCCCTGACACCATCATTCCAACAAGCCTTGTTCTTACCACTAACACACGGTACCTAAAAATATCACCTCTGATGGAATCAAGCAGGATTCCATTTGCCTTCCCTGATGTGCATGAAGGTAGCCTTTCACTGGATTTTTTAGCCTGAAAGGACAATTAGATGATCCATTTTGACCTGCTGCTGTCATAGGTCGCTAAGTTTTCCAGAGATTCCAGGCTATGGAGTCCACCCATGTTAGATTAAAGCTGTGCAATCTTCATGAGTGTCCCTTCAGCCCTCCTCACCTTTTCAGTGTTCAATTGTTCTTTAATATTGTCAGTTTTTTGTTCTCCTTCTGCCCCAATATAGGAGCACCTACTTGTCCAGGTGTTCTCCTACCTCATCTTCTCAGTGAACCACCTTTCGATTTCAGGAAAAAGGTTTGACCTAAGCACTCTGATGTAATTTGTTTCCCACAGTAAAGAATTCCAAAACATTCCTTGAAAATATTCTCACATTTTGGAAGCAGGTGAGACTTCCACAGCTTATGGTTGGAGCAGTGTTGAAGGTGGTGCAGATTAAAAAATTTGCTTTGTTACACATCACTGGCTTGGGAAGATTTTGAGTGTTAAGATCTAATATACAAAGAGACCAATCCTGACATTAAACACTGACTGGCAATTTAGCATTTTCCAGAGATCATGACCCACTGCTCTAAAACACAGGAAGGTCAAAAAGACTCCCCAGAACCTTCCACAGGCTCTGGATTCAGACAAAAAGGATAAAAACATGATCACGCATTGCCCGTACCTTAATCTTGATGTAGTTGGCTGCTGAGTGTCTTTGGAAATCTGAGCACTTCATTTAAGCAATTTAAATGACAGCAATTTCCTTAAAGGTGGTCTGGTCATTGACATTGAAAAATAATATTTAGCAGTCCCTGTAGTGTTATTTCGTTTTTTGGAATTAAAAAGGCTATCAAAATAAATAAGCATGTGGATAATAGTGTTGCTCAAACAATAGAAAATGGCAAAATTTCATTTTCATAATTTCCTTTTTTTTATCACATTTATGAGACCTCCTGGAAATATAAAAGTAAAATCTTCCATCAAGCATTTATTTTCACATATCTGACATGCAATGGCAGCTTGTTGCCTTCTCTCTGCATATTTCACAATATGCTGAGCAGTGGATTTTTTTCCTCCCCTTGAAGGCAACAAAAATCCCTTTTGGAATATTTCCTTGGAAAGCACGGGATCAGGAGATGTACACCAAATATTATGATAGATAATTTCAAAGTAGATTTGAAACAACAGACATTCTTCTAAACATTTAGTTTAAATACCAACTAAGATGGAAGGAAAGAGCACACCCACCACAAACTGGACAGAAATTTGCCTATCACAGCTGGGCTCTAAGGTGACTCAGTGAAGCACTGAAATATGTGCCTGTTTGAATCATTTGTAGTCCATTAACTCCAGGGATTTGACTTGAATGTCCAGCAGAAGCTTTAGTGGAGCAGAGCCAGAGCCATTGAGACCCTTGAAGGGCTTGACCACTGAACACAAACACTGCTCTCTCCAACAGACACATGGCTTCACAGACAGAATTAATCAAAAGTCACCTTGCAAATATTTTTAAATGTACCCATCTACAGCTTTAAATGACAAACAACTTCTCAAAATGTCGAGTTTGATTTTTCCAGTCACTTCTGTATCTGCTTTACAGAGATAATTCAAAAGGTAAATTTCAGTATCACAGAAAGAGCGAGTGATGAAAGTACAGCCAAAGTAAATTGATATTAACTTTCACATTAATATTTGCTGAAACCATTTTTCATTGTCCATCCACCTACCATCACTGCTTTGATTGCAAAGTACTAACAGAAATGAATTGCTGGTGCAAGCTATTCTTAAATCCCTGGTTCCATTGGATTTGGATTTCATGTCTAATGCATTCTATAATTCCCTAATAACTCTGGGATATCTTGCTATTGAGTGTTGGTTAGCCTTTACATGTATAGACTTAAAATCATCTGAAAAAATGCACAGTTTTGAAAGGTTCACCTGAAAATGAGGTCTGAACCTCAGTTAATACATAGCACTGCACAGATGTTAACAAAGATTTTGTTTGCTCAGCAGAGATTGCTTTGGAGACTTTGGAGTTCTGTTCGTCAGTTCAATTATATTTTTCTCTTTCTTTACAGTGATTGAATTAATGATGTACCCAAAATCCCTTGTATAAAAGAATTGGATTTAAAGGGTTGGAGAAAGTGGATTCTATTAGAGGAGATGATAAGCTTATTACTGAATTACATATCAGTAATACTTAAGATGAGGAAGTCCAAGCATTTCATTATTTTTGGGGGGGTAGCATTTGCATCCTATGTAATTACTTTTATGCAAAACTACAGAAAGTAATAGGAAAGATCATCTCCAGCATTCCATAATCTGCAGTGAGATTTAGAGAATTATCCATTTAATAGTGTAATGAATTTATATCTCCATCTCCAAAACTGCAAAATGTGGAAAATCACCATATTTTGCTGATACACTTTCCTAACTTGCTTCTCCTTCAGCTCATATTTTCCCAAACGAAGCAAGCCCATGCTGTAAAATACCAGCTTTGGAACAAAAAAGGCTCTTTCCACTAAGTACATCTGCTTCTCAGAGCTGTGAAACTGGTTTAGGAAAGCCAAGCACTGCAGAAGGTTGACCAAGCCTTTGTGGTCACACACTGAGTCTGTAAAACAGGACCCTGCCCTCACTCCTGTTTCTTGTGGACTACTCTGATCTCTGTTTTCACAGTGAAATTTGCTTCCAACAGCCAGGCTGCAAACTGTTGTAAAACACAGCAAAATCAAAGCTGGAAATGAGCATTGGCTCACACCTGGAAGTGCAGGTGCTCAGGAGAGAATGCCTTACACTCTCTGCCAGGCTCATGTATTTGTTACAGATGGACAGCACTGCCTTTGTGATTGCTGAGGCTGTAAAGAAGATGCAAAATAGGAGTTCTGAGATTGTTCTAACATCAGAGACAGTCCAACAGTCAATCAATATACCCACCCACAGCAAGTGATCATATTTGATCTCAAAATCTGCACAAAACTCTTAGTACTTCTTAGAAAAGAGAATTATAGTTATAACTATCGCATGTGCTGAGCACATAGCAATACAGAGTGATACATCTGTTCAATTACTTTTTCATTCATTTTTTGTAGCAATCAAAAAATACCAGATACAGCTGGACTTACTTAATTTGCTAAAAATATATTGATGCTTTAGAAAAGCATGTTCAAAGCCAGGCAGTTAAACAAAATATAAAGTTATATCTTTAATTTAGATTTAAATAGACTAGAAACTTTTTTCAATTTAGAAAAAACGTAATGTAAATAAATTTAAATAGGTTGTCCAGTGCTGAAGACAGAAACCTTAGACATGTAATGCACAGAATACATTATGAGGAGAGCCAAAGACAAATTAAAATCTTCAAGATCAAATGTGAATCACAACATAAAGCCAGAGGAAACCTGGGGGCAAGAAGTCTGCACCATCAGATAAGTACTAGCATTTTCACCATTTCATATGCTATTGTTCTGGAATCATCTTAATTATGGATTATATTAATATCTCCTGGCAGTGCATTAAGGAATGCAACCAGTGGAACCGTCTTTCTCCTCCTCTTCAGCAGACAAGCATTTTAAACTATTGCTGTCATGTTTTTTTCTGATGGACAACTCCAGAAAAGCCGCAGCAAATCTGCATTCAGTCTGTGAAGTTTAATCTTTAAAATCCCTCTATCTAGTCAGAAAAATCAAGTGTAATTTTGTTTGCCACCCCAACAAGGCATAGATTTTTGCTATTCTTGTGGCACAAATTCTTTCTTAAAACTGCTTTAGCAGAAGAGGACACAGTGGGATTCCTTTTTATTGGCTCTTGTTGCATCCAAATCAAAGTCACCTGGCTGACAAGTAAAAAAGGTGATTCTTCCCAGCAGCCAAGCTTGTAGATTGACATAATGGAGACACTGACCCAGGTCCCAGCCTTCTTCCTTCCTACCAGCAGTAATTATGACAAGCCTAAGAGCTAAACAATGCCCTAAGTAATTCCTGTGTAAAATACAATGATGTTGTCTTAAAAAATTTCAGACTGCCGTTTAATCTCTAGCTAAAAATTATTTTGGCATTTATAGTGTTTGCTATGGTTCTTCTATTGCAGGAGAAGAGAAAATAACCACTCCCTGCCCTCCAAAAAAAACCCAGAAAAGCTCCCCCCCAAAAAAAGGCCAACAAAAATCCCTCAAAGAGGAACTACGTTCTAAGACAGACATCTTCAAACATGTACCAAATGTCTCATTTATGCCTGTTTCAAGTTACTGAAAGGAAGTAAAAGGGCAGAAGGTAACTGCAGGCATAATTTTGAAATGTCAGTTTAAACAGAGATGTTGTGTTGTATGCTCTGATCAGAAGAAACTTATTTTATATATAATGGAAAAAAAATATGCCCAAACTGATTTTCAGACTCAGTGTTGAGATTCCAAATCTTAAATAACGTCACAAGATGACGAGGTTTGACTTGGCATCACAGACAAACTACAAATTCATAGGCCCACTCCATCATTTGCAATGAAGGCAGCTTGCACTAGAAGCCCTCTCTTACTTAGTCCAGTGCCATATTCCTGCTTTTCCTCCTTTTCCAGCTGCTGTGATTCAATTAAAATGCATGTAAAATAAGGTTATAAAAGAAATTTGGAATTAAAACTGAATGCTAGAGGATTTCTTCAATTTATAGACGCCACAAATCTAACCTTGCTGTGTGATAAGCTTTGTTTTTGTGGGTTTGGGAGGATGCTCCTCCAAGGGTCCTTGCACAGAGCCCATGCCAGATGTGCCTAGGTCACTCAGCACAGTCTGTCTCTCTCTGCTGACCAGGACAGACCCATTGCCATGCAAGGAGAGTCTCATCCGAAATCTTAATTGAAAGACTCCTTGTGAACAGTCTGAACTGACTCACTTGCAGTTGAAGGTGCTTTTTAATCACTGAGAATAAAGACTTCAATCAATACGGTTCAAACTATTTGCCCCTGAGCACTGGAGCAGTGGTTTGCTTTCAAACACCACTTACAGCCTCAGGCTCAGGGCCAAGAAAACTTAGCCCCCTGAGATCTTAATATAATTATTGTTTTCTCTATTATCTTTCAGGAGTGTTAATTTGCCTCCCAGTAATTAACTTCCCTCTGTGGTTGTCAGGAAGTTTAATCAATAACATGAGCAGATACACCAAGCTGCCATTCCTTCTGTGACCAATACTCCCCTCCCCACCTCTTCCACCCCTGTGGAGGTGTCAATGTTTTAATAAAACGAACAGGTGGGATGTGCATAATTTCTTTGGAGGGTCAGTGTATACATTGTTCCTGTCCTGCTTAAAAAATGATGGTACAGCTGATATAATTGCCCCTGTTCCAAAACTAAAAGCATTATGCAACTCCTGCTAAAGCTGCACCTGGCAAATAAACTTATTAAAGTTTTACGTGGCATTGCACTCTGAGATACTTCAAACACTGTGATGACATTGTAATAAGAGGAGGAGCAGAAGGCTTGATCTAATATAATTCTACTTATGTCCACCATACAGGACATAATGTAATTCCCTTCAAAGCTAGTGACAAAATCACCTCGTTCTTGGTGGAATTCCAATCTGCCTTGGCAGCTTTGGGCTTTCCTTATTAAGAGTGATGTCACTCTGTGGCCTCTCTTTTCTTCTAGGGCAGTGTTGTCTGTTCTGATTCATAGCTTCTTAAATCTTCTCCTGGAACAGCTTAACACTGGTTATTTACTTCAATGTGTTTTCCAAGAACATTTTTCAGTTTCACTCATTCTCTTCCCTGCTTTATCCTCCTGTGAATCATTACATGTTTATTTACCCTATCCAGTTTTCAAACTGTAGGAGTTCCCAGCATGTTCAATTAAGGTAAACTTTGGACAGAGGTTATACCTATATCTGCCCATAAGGAATATGTCTTATGCATTAAGTGAATTTATAGCTCTGTAGAAAGATAATAAAGGAGTTTGGAACATTCATGTTGCAGGACTACCTCTAAACCACATTGAAATCATAAAAATGTTTACCAAAGAAATCCAAAATAACCCTTAGATAAATTTTTGAGACATTTTTCTTGAAAGCTTACTGTGACTTCCAAGGAGCATCCCTTTGAAGGGCTAGAAACATTTTCACACCTGAAAACAAACCTGACAGGAGGAAGGGAATGTCCTTCAAACTCTAGGACTTACAGAGACAGCTGTGGAGTCTGGCCTTTTGGTTTTTGAATAGGGAACTTGCTGTCAAGGTCATATTTCGATTGACAATAAGAAACAAGTAGGAAATGTGAGTCCTTCCAGTTCATAGCAGAGTCCAGGCAAGGTTGTTATCTCCTACCCAGAAGAAATTCTGAATTAATCCACAATTTATAGGATGATATACTGGTTTCACTACCAATTTTGACTGCAATTGTTTCACCTGTGTGACATCAGGAGACTTTCAAGGCTTGCAAGAGGAGGATTTTTGGTTTCATGTTCCTATAACAGGCTGACATTACTAGCATTAACTCTCTAACATATATCCACGTCTTGGTATATTTATACACATATATACATCCATCATAGAATCACAGAATCGTTAAGGTTGGAAAAGACCTTTAAGATGATCAAGTCCAACCACCGACCAGAACCACCACCCTGTTCACCACTGAACTAAGTCCAAACATTTTTAAAACACTTCCAGGGTTGGTGAGTCCACCACTGCCCTGGGCAGCCTGTTCAATACTTGACAATCCTTTCCATGAAGAAATCTTCCTTAATATCCAAAGTTTCCCTGGTGCAGCCTGAGCCCATTTCCCCTCCTCACTTTTAACATTTACATGGGGTTCCTCACAACTATGCATATAAATCACAGAGGATCTCTGTTCCCCACCAATTCCAGCTCCTCTGCTGACACTCTTCCCTGTTATTTCCTTCTTGCAGAGCACAGGGCTGAGAGGAGCTAGCCTTGCAGCATTCCTCACTTCAAAAATAAATCAGCCAAACCCTCCTCACCCCAC
Organism: Acridotheres tristis; assembly: GCA_037013685.1. NCBI lineage: Eukaryota > Metazoa > Chordata > Aves > Passeriformes > Sturnidae > Acridotheres > Acridotheres tristis. The sequence goes on from CM072895.1 coordinate 26,049,887, forward strand.
TCCCCCTCCAAATCTACTCCACTGCCAGAATCATCCAGATTTTCTTCCCTGAGGCTTCTGTAGCAGCTGGATTGTTCCACTTCAAATAATCTGTCCAAAAGGAAGTGTGGACCTCCTTTCCTCCTTTAAAAACAGAGACCATATCTTGCAGAAAACATGCATTTCCTTCCTTCCCTTTGTCCTTCAGAAAGCTTAAAGGAGAAATCCTTTGCTTTGGAGAAGGAAATATTTTAATTATCAGGAGAGCTGGCTGATTTAGCCTAAATTGGAGGGAGAAGGGAAAGGAAAATTCAGATTTACTATCTCTTCTCTGAAGAAACAAGGTTGTTTCCAGCTGCAGTCTTCTGCTTCTTTGAATTGGATTATTTTCAAACATATATTTCTTGGAACACAGCTGCTACTTCTTTGACAAATTGAGTAATGCATCATGAAGAACTAAAATTCATGGCAACATAAAAACAAATATATGTTCATTTTAGCACTTTGTTTTCTCCAGGCTTCTGAATCATGGTGGGATAGTTTAAAAAACATCTATCTTTTATAAATCTCTTTAATAACATCTACACAATATTGAGGCAGCACTTTAATGAACAGCAATCACATCCAACCATTTGAAACGTGGGTCACATGGTTTTTATCCTCTCAGACTCCCAGCTTTGTGCTTTCAGGTCTTGATTTACAGCTGACAGTGAGATGTGATTCACTGTCATATTTATTGCCCTGATTAAAATTTAAAAAAGCATTGTTATGGAATAGCAATGATAGCCATGGTGGTCACACTGTTGGAGCAGCAACAGGTTTGCACAAACAACACACTGAAACATGATAAAATGGGGATTAGGAGATCTTTCCTGAGAGAACTCTTGCTCCTCACACTGATTGCAGCTCCCACTGAGGACTCCAAGGAGGGTGCAGTTGCCTGGAGCAATAGGCAAAATTATTTTTATTATTTGTAATAAATGGCAGCAATTAAATCTGAGGTCTGCTGTGCTAACTGCCCTATAAAGATATAATAAGAGCCAGGCCTCTCCTCTGAAGAGCCTGCAATCTAAACAGAAAAGTTGAAGTGTAGCAGAGATTAAGATTTATATACAAGATGTTGCAAAATATAGACACAATTACTTCGAATAAACCAGCCAGGAATAATCTTTCCATAACTGCAAAATTATGTTGTTGTTTTGTTTTGGTTTTTTTTTTGTTGTTGTTATTGGGGTTTTTTTTGTGTTTTGTTTTTTTTTTGTTTTGTTTTGTTTTGTTTTGTTTTGGGGTTTTATTTGTGGGGGGTTTTCTTTGTTTTTTTTTTTTGTTTTGTTTTTTGGGGTTTTTTTTGTTGTTTGTTTGGTTTTTTTTGTTTTTTTTTGGTTTTTTTTTTTGTTTGTTTGTTTTTTGGTTTTTTTTTGGTTTTTTGGGTTTTTTTTGGGGGGGGGAATGCAGTTAAGTGTTTAACCTTAATTTTGAAATGTTTATTCATTTAATTTTTTTTTTTACATTGCAACTTTGATGTTATAATATGAAAGTAAAAGTTGATATAACAACAAAAAAAATCTGTTCTGTCCAGGTGAAGTATTTTGACTAATTCAAAGCAAAGTAAAAGAGGAAGACTTTGCAATGTTCCTTTTAGAGTATTTCAGAGGAATTAGAGGCATTTGGAAAATTTTAGAAAATTTCTAAAGATTTAAGATAACTTTGGAAAGCTAAAAATCCTTTCACAAAATGGCTTTTCTTTGCACTCTTCTACTTAAGAGCCCTCTTGGTGGTGACATGAACAGCTTTAGCAGCTTTCCTTTGCTGTTGTTGTGTGTGATGAATTGGCAGTCTTTTTTCCAACTCTGAACCCATAAGAAAAACCAGCCAGTATTTATATGAAATAATAGTCTTGTTTACAGCAACAGGAGATAATCAGCCCTGAAATGGACACACAGCAGGGATGGCTGAATTTTGCTGCTCAGTGTCACCTTTTCTGTAGGGAAACAAACTTCTGAAGCTACTAGAGATATTTCCTAATTTTTTCTTTTTTTTTTTTTTTTTTTTTTAAATGAGAGCTTCTGGTCTGAATATTTTTGTTGGTTCTGATCGTTGCTGCTTTCCCTTATGCAATATTATCTGTTTACTTTGGCTTGCTGTTAGAAGGAATTGTGCCAAAGGAGGGTTGGAGTAGTATTAAAACCAGGTGTAGGGAAATGATTAGCAGAGACAAGGAAACAGGTTACTCTGAAGGAAAACCACAACAGGAATGAACTAAAACTGCAGCTGAATTTTTTTCTTTTTTTAATGTAAAGTTTCAAGTTCCTTAAGTAGTTTTTCATCTGTCGGGCAGTAATCTGGCATTCTTACAGGCACACACCTCTGGAATATCATCTCATGGATGGGATGAGGCTCAGAGAGGGGATGACACAGCTGGAATCCATCAGGAGTCACACAGGGTTCAGGCCTGTGAGGAAAAGGGGGAATCTTTCCTAGGAATACACAGTGACAGCAACAAGAGCAATGGCAAAAGATGGGAAATGGAAATCCACCTTGAGTGTGTTGCTCAAGTGCACTTGATGTGTGAAATCAGCGGGATGAGGAGGAAGGCAGCTGCCTTCTCTGATATGGAGTAACATGGATGTTTGGAGCTGTGCTCTGGGATGGACAACAGGGATGAGAATTTGTGGGTCAGGGTCAGAGGAGAGGCCAACAAGGGTGACACCGGGGTGGGAACCTGTTACAGACCACTCAGAGCAGCTGTGACAGATTCACTCAGCGTGAACAAGTGGATGAAGCTTTCCCTAAGCAGTTCCAGGATGTGTCGGGATCACAGACCCTGCTGCTCATGGGGAACTTTAATCTCCCTGACATGTGCTGAAAAATCAACAGTGGGACAGAAGCAGTCAAGGAGGCTTTTGAAAGTTGTCAGCAACAGTGTCTTGATACAGGTACTGGATCAATCAAAAGGAATGAGGCAGAGCAGGACTGACTATTCCCTAACAAAGAACTAACAAAGAACTGCTTCCTAGGGATGGAATAATCAACAGCAGCCTTGTCTGCAGGACACATGTTAGTTGTGATCAGGATTTGGAAAGCACAGGGTGGGAGAGCAGCAGAACTTAGACCCGGGCTTCATGAAAGCATCTTTACCCAATTCTGGGAACTGGGAGAAGGTGTTCCCTCTGAGAAAGCTCTGAAGACAAAGGAGCTCTGGAAAGCTGGCCAGGTTTTCAGGACAGCATCCTCACATTCTGACACTCATGTCATATACTAAAATTTTAGGGATTTGCTAAAATGGACAACTTGAGGCAGAGTTACAGAGCAAAAAGGCAGCAGTACAGGAGGTACCAAGGAAAAACTCAGGAACACTGCCCAGGCATTCAGAGATAGTGATGGGAAGAGCTACATACAGAGCTTGCAAGAGATACCAAGAGCAAAAAGAAAAGCTTTTATAGTTGGAGGTAAAAGATTAAACAAGGGATTGTGGGCCTGCTGCTGAAAGGGTTGAGAGATTTTGGGATTTGTTTCAGAAGTACTCAATGTGTTCTTTGCTGTCAGTCTTCACCAGCAAATACTGCAGGTCCTTGAGCTCAAAAAGGGGAGGCACAGGGGAAAGGAGGCCCCAGGTGTGAAAAATGGAGCAACCAAGGGTTACTGGGGAGAGCCTCACCCCTGGCAGTCCTTGGGAGTTAATGGACTGCATCTGGAGTTTTGAGATACAGATGATATCCTGGCAAGGTCTTTCTGTCTTGAAAGATCTTGGAGACTGGCGAATATCCCTGATTAGTAGAGAAATGCAAATATTACACTGATCATCAAAAAAGCCCTGAAAGGATGGCCCAGTGAATTACTGATTGATGGGATTCACTTTGGTCATTGGGAAAATCATGGAATAAATCCTCTTGGGCAAGAATTTTGGAGATATATGAGGTTTATTTGGCAAGGTTTTGGCAGTGGGGAACTGCAAGGGTGGCCTGTGTTGAGAAGAGACCAGGTGCTACAGCATGTCAGACAGAGCCAATGCCAGCCTCCTCCAAAACTGGCCACCCCTTGCCCAAAGCTGGCCCTGTCAGTGACACTAGTGGTACCTCTGTGAGACCATGGGTGAGAAAGGGTAAACACTGCACAGCAGCTGTGAGAGAGAGGAGGAAGAAGAGGTGAGAGAAATATCCCTGCTGGCACCCAGACTGGTGAAGGAGCAGGGGCAGGAGGTGCTCCAGGTGCTGGAGCAGAGGTTCACCTGCAGCCTGTGGAGATGTCCATGGTGAGGCAGGTTGTCCCCTGGCAGCCCAGGGAAGTTCATGGTGGAGCAAATACTCCGCATCCCATGAGGGACCCCACTCCTGTGCAGGTGGAGATGCCCTAAGGGAAGGAGGAGCCCAAGCAGGAGCAGGTTTTCTGGCAGGACCCGTGGTCTTTGGTAGACCAGGCTCGAGCAGTGTGTTCTCAAAGGACTGTACCTGGTGGGAAAGAGCCAGTGAAGGATTGTACCCACCTCTGGAGCCATGGAACAGCATGAGGAAGAAGGATTGTGAGAGACAAAGTCTTATGGACTGACTGCAGCCTCGCTCCTCCATTGCCCTGCAATTGTCATGAGGTAAAGAAGTGGAAGAACTGGGAATGTAGGAGTGAAATTGAGCACTGGAAGAAGGAAGGACTGGGGCAAAAGTGGTTTTAATTTTGTCTTTTTTTTTTTCTCCTCACTATCCTACTCTATTTTTAACTGGCAATATATTAATCCTCCCAGCGCTGAGTCACTTTTGCCCATGTCTGTAATTCGTAAGTGAGATCTCCCTATCCTATCTCAGTCTGGGAACTATTTCATCTTATGTTGTCACCTTGGGGAGCGAGAGAGAAGCATGAGGGTCATCTGGCAGCCAGCGGAAGTGAAGGGAGAGCAGGGGACATGAGGGAGAAGATGATAAATCGTCTCTGACCCATCTCATTCTCTGCATGATAAACCACTGACTTATGGACGAGAGGAGAGCAATGGGTGTAATTTACTTTAGTTTTAGCAAGGCTCTACAAATGGAACCTGGTCACACAGATGGATTTTTACCCATCTATTTGTCCTTCCATCCACAGCACTGTGTCTTACCCTGGGTACCAGAAGGCTGTGGGAGACAGAGTGCAGGGTTAGAGGGTTACACATCCTGTCTGAAAACTGGTGGCAAGTGCAATCCAGCCAGGGTCTATCCCAGATACATCCAGGGTCTGTACCAGGACTTGTTCTCTCTGCTTTAGAACCTGGTGAAGTTCAACAGTGCAAAAAGAAAAATCCTGCTCTGGGCAGGCTGGGGCTGGATCTGCCTGGCCAGAAGCAGTTCTGCAGGACAGCTCCTGGGGCAGAGGACATGGCCTGACAGTACCAAGGCCACATTGTGGCTGATACAAAGAAGGTCAGGGACCAGGAGATGAAGGAGGGGATTAGCCTGAGTACTTTTCAGACCACATTCAGATGCTGCATCCAGTTTGGGGCTCTGCAGTGCAGGAAAGACATCAGAAACCTGGAGTGTGGTTGGGGATGTCCTCAGAGAGGTGGGGGCTGGAGAAGCTGCCCTGAGAGGAGAAGCCCCAGGAGGGGTTGGTCAGCCTTGGCCACGGAGACTTCAGTGAACTCAGAGCAGCCACCTCGTCTGCAGGTAGGTGAAAGAGAGAGCCAGGCTCTGTGTGGGGAGAGACAACAGGCACAAAGTTGAATGAGAGAGGTTCACACTGGGTATATGGAGAAATTTATTCCCCGTGAGGGCACTTGAGCCTTGATTGCAGCAGTTTCCAAATCCTGACTGGAACAAGCTCTGAGAAAGTTAATCTGATGTCAGAGTTGACATGCTTGAAGCACAAGACCATCTCTCCTTGGACTACAGACTGCCCAAGGAAATGCCAAGGCTGACTTAACATCTGATCTCAGAGCTCTGGTTTAAGAAGCGAGCTATCTTCCCAAAGTAGCAGCACTTTGTATGGAGGAGTGATCATTTGCAATTCTCATTATGAGAGCGAGAAAAGAGGAAATGCAGTGGAGAACACGAAGTTGTCTGAAGCGCTCTGACTTGGACCAGCACATCAGACTATATCACTGTTTGTTCAGACAGAATCACGCCCTCATGCATTAAAGACCAGTTGATTTTTGTCAGTTTTCCTTAATCCCACGGTAACATTTTGCTAAAGCCAAAGATGAACAGTTTTAATACCTCTAGAGCAAGTTAAAGAACTTGATTAAAAAAAAAGAGGATGTGTGTACAAATGACAGATGTACAGATTTTTAAGGGAGAAAAATGTTTCCTTAGAGCCTCATTTAGAGAAATGACAAAACAGGACATTGCAATTGCACTCTAATGGTGGATTTTGGCATGATGTTATGTAAAAAGGAGTTTTCTCCTATATACATATTTTTACAGAACTTAAATGAAAAATCCTCTATAATCCAAATCCTTATCAATATTAGAAAATACATAGACTATATAAAATTTTGAATAGTATGGTTCAGTCAACAAAAGATTCTTACATTTTTTTCAGTTATTGTCAGGCTGCTTTTGCCTAGAAAACATAATTGCTTTTTCAGGGTTTGAATGTTGTTTTAAAAAACTAAAATTGATTTTGGGTAGACGATGTAATCCACAATTAGACAGGACTATATATTTACTGAAGCACTATGCTGTAATTTCCAATGCTAAAGGTTTTGTTTCTATAAGATTATATTATTTCATTATAGGTAAAATGGCTCATCAGAAAATATGACATTAAATTACCCAACAGAATAATGCTTGATGGAATATCATCTCCCCAGAAACTGCCATAACTAGAGACTGAGAGAAGGTGGCTGAAACTTCTTATGGGTTACTTTGCTATGAAACAGTTTTTTTCTTAGCATGTCACCAAATGCAGATTCTTATCAAACTGTGCTTTGTGTTCTTCTAAATTGTATCTAGACTTTTGCCTCACTTAATTATTGTCACATGTATGTTGTGATCGATTTCAGCTATAAATATAATAATATGAACCAGCAGGGAAAAAAACCAGTATTCTCTTTCCTTTGATAGAAATCCATGTCAAATTTTAATTTTCCTATTTACTTAGGACTTCTGTTGTTCCATAAGCACATGACTGAGACCTCCCTAGACACAAGCCATGTCTTAAAGGAGTTGTTGTTTCATCCCCCTGCTCCTGCTACCCTGACTGCAGAGGGTCAGGCCCTTCCCTGTCTCTGTGCAGAGCATGTCCACGTTGTGAGGAGGAAATTGTTCCAACATCCTTAGTCCTGAGATAATCTCTGTTGCCCTGACTGGGGAAACAGTGCCTATATGATTTAAAAGAAAATTGAGGGAATGACAGTTTCAAAGCTCACTCGTGGACTTGCTGTGTTTACTCTAAAGGAAATAGGACACAAAAATGCAGTGATGAAATTTGGTATTTCCATATTTCCAGTATGCCATTGCTGTCAGATGTCAGTCTTCAGTGCCTTTAATAACCTGGCATTCTGAATCCCCAAGCAGGTATAAATGCATTGACTTCCAAGGTGCTTCCAAAGATCCTCCACAAGGGATCTTAGGAAACAAGCCAACCCAGGAATTTTGGCATCCTGGAGAAATTCCACAAACCACTCAGCCTCAGCAGAAACAAAACCAGAAGTGTGCTGTGTAGGTGGGACAGTCTTGTACAGGCCTTGCAGCAAAATACCAGGGAAAATCAAAATGTTCACAGCAGAGAGATCGGGGCTCCTGTTGAGAGCAGGCACCCTTTTCCCTTGTGGCAGAGCACTGTCAATTCCTCAGCTGAGGCTGCCTGGATTTTCCTGCCAGCTCTGTCTGCAGAGTGGTAACTGAGCCCTGCTCTGACACCAAATAACACTGAGGATCCAAGTTATATCTCTGCAGCTCCAGGTATTCTCACAGCCTAAATATGTCTGATGTTCATCGGATTTCAGCAGTAATGTTTGCTCCCATTATGATATTTCTCATTTATTCTTCCCCACTGAAATATGTGATGCAATTTCCATCTTCAGGCACTGTTGACACAAGAAAGATTTACCTGACGGAAAGGAGAAGTGAAGAGACACAGCCAGCCAGAAAATGAACTTGCTTGACCCACCCTGCATATAATGTTTTACCTTTTCTACCTTATTTGCAATTAGTTAAGAGTATATAAAATCGTATTGCATGTACTGCCCACGTGAAAATAACAGAAGAAAAGAAATTATTTAATCAGATTTTATGTGGTATCAAGAATCATGGTCTGGTTTTTGAGGCTGTCCTGTGCAGGGCCAGGGGTTGGACTTGATGATCCTTGTGGGTCCTTCCCAGCTCAGGATATCCTCTGATTTTATGAATTGAAGTATCCATTTCTATGGCCTCTGGGACTGTAATACTGGCTGTTAATCCTCAGGAATGGCTGGCACCATGTGTTGATTAGAGTGTAATAGTTTAATCATCTCTCAGTGTTAGGAGTTCATGTTGTAGTTTCACAGATCATGAAATGTGTCTGTTTAAGATATGGCCACATTATCTTTTTTTTTTTTTTTTTTTTTTTTTTTTAAATGCAGCAAGTACTATGTAACCATGCTCATTTTATCTCTGTCTCTCCTTCACCTGCATTATGGAACTCATTAGCAGGATCAGACAGGGCGCAAGGGTAGTCAAAGATGATGTTTATTACAGGGAGAAAAAACCATTTTCTTATTGGAAATGCTGTTGCATTGCAAGTAGAGGAGCGTAAACCTTCCTTATCACTTCTAAACACTGCATGGAGCAGTTGTTAGCTGTAGAGATTAGTGCAGAGGACAGCAAAGTGACAGTGTTCCTTAAATACGTGGTTAGAGCAATATGAGGGCTGGAAAGATATTGTCTGAGCCTATTGTCTCCTCAGGGAGTTCCTTTTGCTTTGGCATCATGAAGCTCATTTTAAGGAGATATGCCAGTGCCTCAGAGCAGCAGAAGTGAAAAGAGACCTTAGGAATTAAGCAGGTAGTCAGGAATGTGGCTTTGGGATCTAATCTCCTCAGAGATTAGTGTCAGAGTATATATTTATATATATGTATACCCTCAGTCCCCTAAATCTGATAGAAGTTGTCTGATTTTTACATGCTGCAGATCTGTGCTTTGTAAAGGACATACTTTGTATCAGCTCAGTTAGTCTTATTTCCTATTAAATATTTTTTTAAACTACCATTTTTAATATTTTTAAGTCTTTATACTTGGAGGGCTTTACCAAGCCGATGGTACTGTGGTGCCTTTAGACAAGCCAGAGAAAACCTTCTGTCATACCTTCAGTGCAGACCTGGGAGGGACTGAGGGCTGGGAAGGGCAGCATGAGGATGTCACTGGGCTTGGGAAGGAGAAAAACTCTCTAACACTGTCTTTGAGCTGTCAGTGAGTCAGGCATTCATTTATTCTGGCCAGAATGCGTGATGGAAATCATTCCAGCTACACATATCCACTACAAGACGTTTCTCCTATTTATACATTTATAGAAAACAAAGAATTCTTTGATTCTACATTACACAATTATTTTCGTTAGTTTTGTGTGTGATCTCCTTTTGGATATTGATCCCTTTGCCTTTCATGCTCATTTGGTCCAGTTCTGTGGCTCCCTTAGCATTCTTTTCTCAGAGAAGGTGTCTCCAAATTTGCCAGACATTAATGTCTGATTCCCTCCTCCGTATCTTCTAGATTCCCAACACGTAAATTTTAAAATTCCAGACCTCCAAAACTCCTTTTTTGTTTGTTGAAGCTTATCAGGCTCTGCCCAGCCAGACCCAAAGGCCTTGGTGGTTTAAAGATTAAGGCAACAACAGAGCCCAGCTCCTCTCCCCCTTGGCAAAGGTGAACAAACCCACGGCTAAAGTTACTTAAAACCAAAAAGGAAGCTATGTCATTCCTAACAAGGAATCAGAGATTGGTGAAGTTGAGCAGGGTTCTGAGCAACCTAATCTAGTGGAGGGTGTCTTGCTCATCGCAGTGGGGGTTAGATATAAATGTCCCTTCTGACCCAAATTATTCTATAATTCTAAGGAAGGAATAATTATCTCTTGGGAAGGAGAAAATGGAACTGTCTCTCCCAAATCTACACTAAGATTCATAGAGATGCTCAACTGGTAATATAGAATTTATTGAATATTCCCATTAGTACAAATTGTTAGCTGTACACCCAGGAATGGACATTCTTGCTGGACAGAGGATAAAACCAACTTAGACAAAATTAAGGAAGGGAAAAAGAAAAAGATAAAAGGATCCAAATAATTGATAAGATAAAAAAACTGTTCTTTTCCCTCATGCCCCAAGGACAGCACAGGGACTGTCCTCCAGGGGAGAATAACTCATACCCAAAGAGGAAGGCATGAGGGCAAAATGAGCAACACATTCCCAGAGGGATTATTAAAAACACTTTGTTAAATACAAAATCATCATCATTGCCCCTTGATTTTCATTTTCTACCCTCCTGAAGACCTTTCAATGCTTTTTGTTCTGTTATGAGTCTTCACCCATCACAGAAAATACTCTGCTGAACTGGGATTTTATATTCCATCACTGTCCTATGTCCTTCAGGACGTGGTCAAGGGCCACAAATACAGCTTATTTACAAAAGATCTTTTTTTTCTCCATCCATAAAAAAGAAAATATTTTTGCCTGCTTTATGTAAAAATGTTGTTAAAAACCCCTAAACTGAAGCTAAACCAAAAGACTTATGAAAAAGGATCTTAATGGAGTATTCTTTGATGAGTGGACATTTTCCCCAATAAACCCTCTTCCATGAGCAATCTAAAATTACACCAATGTTAAATATTATGACTATTTCTGTTTCAAGAGGGAGGCTACTTCAGGCAGTGGGATCTTTGCTTTCACACAGCCTGCTGAAATGTAGACTATCCAAAAGGAGCATCTGGCAGGGTAAAAGCCAAACTGTGGGATGGGTGACTTCATTGTAGCAACAAGCTGAAAGAAAAATGAATTGTGAAGGGTGGGAGGATAGCAACAGGCAGGAGGGCAGGTGTCACTGTTGAGGCAGGCACGACATACAAAAGGACACATTACATTTCAGAAGGCTAATATCTGTTTATTACAACAGCATGTTGTATTTTATGCCCTCTACAAAGTTTACACTTTATTCCTTGATTACAATAAATCAACATGATGATCATTGGTGGAAAAGCCCTCCACTGTTTTGTCCCAAGACTTTTCTGAAAATACTTTTCCCAGCTGCAGGTTTTCTTTCCTGCTTATCTCCTTCTCCTTTTCTTCTTGTTCTCCATGCCAGCAGCCTTGGTCAGAGAATACCTTTCCAAAACAAACCTTGTTCATTAACCCTCTCTGGCCCACAGACCAGCTGTGAGTCCTACCATAGGCAGGCAGGGAAACATACTGATACACAAAAACAAGAAAGAAAAAGGATAAACATGCATTCAAGTGTGCCACTCATTCTCACATATTTCCCCAGTATCTGGAGCCCTTTTCATGGAAGTTTATTTAGGTTCAGACGTTATAAACTGTTCTACTTATGGAATCAGACTCCCTAATTAATAAAACTCTGTTAATAAGAGTCTTTCTACATATCTTGTGAGGACTGAGCTATCAGAACAAGTCACAAAGCATGGCATGTTCAGAGTAACAATGACCTTGTGGTTGAAGTACTCCCTTCCACCACTTTAGAGTCAAAAAGAAGTTACGGGAACATTTTTGAAGTGTCATAAAATTTTGAAGTACCATAAAATGCTTTGAAAGTCTCCATTTTAATTGTAAATACTTGAAAGTCTAATTTAATGGCTTGTGAAATAACATATATATGAGAAGTGGCCGGTAAAATCACATTTACTTGCATGTCCTAAGTATTGGAATATACTTCTTTTAAGATAGTTTCTGATGTTCTTCAAATGAGTCAATAAACATTGATCACTAAATGCACATTTGCTTTCAGATCCCAAATTTGAAGGTAAGAAACTCTGACTCTTATTTAATCTTCATATTGTCCAGGTTGAGAAGTAAGGACAACGTTTGTATTTGCATTAATATTAATTTTAAAATTATATGAATATTGGATTTTGCTGGCTTTATTCTGATATTACCAATAAATATGTAGTCACCTTTCTAGTTTGAAAGAGTTAAAATGATTAATTTTAAACTTTTAAAATATTGATTTTATGAAAAATTGGTACAAGAAAAAAAAAATTAGAAGTTAATTTCTACTGCAAGAATAACCATAGTCGCGTAATTAAAGACTATTAATTTTTTTTTTTTCAGATGAATTCAAATTATTTATGAAGAGGCTGCCTATGAATTATTTCCTGAACACATCTGCTGTGATGCATTTGTGGACAATGGACTCCAATTTCCAGCGCCGCTACGAGCAGCTGGAGAGCAGCATGAGGCAACTCTTCCTCAAGGCCCAGAGAACGGTGCACAAACTCTTCAGCCTGAGCAAGAGGTGCCACAAGCAGCCACTCATCCGCATGCCAAGGCAGAGGTAAGGAATGCACTCGGAAATCCCGGGAAACCCAAGCTGCTGTAAGGCAGCCTATGAAATCCTGAGAAATTCAAACTTGGCGCTGCAATCTCCTTAAGGCAATGGATATAAAGGGAATGGTACAGGCATAGGGTACTGTTCCTCGGGTTTGTAGGAGTTGAGCAGTCTGAGCTTTCAATATTGCTCTGTTCCTGCTTTCCTAAATACAATGGGAAAGGTCAGAATAAATCCTGATTTGTTTGTGACTGTGCAGGATAGGAGGCAACTCAGAAGTGATACGAGAACAGATTCATCATCCCATTTGGTTTGCCTCTGTTTTACAGAGCCATGTTTTCTGTGGCACTTGGCCAGGTGGAGCAGTGCCAAAGGATTGTGTACAGAATCCTGAATAACTGCTCTGGAGCAAGCATAACTGTTTTAGGAACTTTGTGGGTCATTATACAGTGGATACTGCACACAATTGGTTTCTCATCTCATTTGTCAAATATGAATTAGATTGGAAAGGATGCCTGAGGAAAGAAAACAGAAGAGTTTCAGTCCTTCCTAGAAAGAGAGATCCTGAAAGCCAGCTAATCAAATCTGCATTAACATAAAGTAGGTATACTTGATTGCTGGTTGAAAATTGCTTTGTTGAAATTAGCGCAATGACACTACAGTAAATCTGAAATGAACGAGCTTTTAAGGACATTGTTCTTCTGAGCACAAGCATTGTGGGATTGTCCAGTAACTCCTGTATTTAGCATGTTTCTTCATTGATTTTAAAGAAAACTAGTTTAGGTGCAGCGTTCCAGAACTTCCAGGGATACTTTGCATTCCCCTGCTTTCCACTCTGCTGTTGCAAGCCCAAGCTCCATCAATTCCTCTTTGCCTTTCAGTGGCCCTCCTCCTTCTTTCAGGAGGCTGTGCTTTTTGATTTAATGCCCTTTTGTCTACATATTGTGCTTTGCACGGTGATCTGGTGGTTGAAACCAAAATTTCGCTTGTGGGGTCATTTCATGGTTAGAAAACCTTCTGCCAAGAGAGGTTATATAATCACTGCAGAGCCTCGTATCCTCTCGGGTGTGTCGTAGCCATGACATGAGTGAGCATTCTGCAAAGAGATGATCCAAAATGAACGAATTCTGAAGGAGCCCAGAGCTTCTTAAAACACAAGAAACAGTCCAGACTGACTTTTTCCCCCCACCGAAATGGAATATAATAGATTTAAAATAATTTAAAATAATCAGATCTTCTAAAATGACCTCCATAGGGCTTTGGAGCAATGTTTGATTTCCATAGATAATGGCAGTGATAAAGATGAACTGAGGTTTGTAAAGTTGCAAGGATTGATCAAAACACAGCCTTCTTGTTATATAAAGGATTTTTTTATTTCAATGCAGAACTTGCAACTGATTTATTTTTTAATATAAAGATGTAGCCCTGTGCCAAGAAGATGTGGACAGGCTGGGAAAGGTCCAGACAAGGGCCACAAAGATGATCCCAGAACAGGAAAGCGCCCCATTAGGAAATGGGAGACTTGTGTTTGCCTGCTGTGAGAAAAGAACGCCGAGGAGAGACCTTATTCCCATGTTCTAGTATTTAAAGGGGGACACAAAGAAGATGGAGATTCCCTTTTTACAAGGAGTCACATGGAAAAGACGAGAGGAAATGGCTACAGGGTACTGCTGGGGAGATTCTGGGTGGACACAAGAGGAAAATGTTTCACAATGAGAACAGTCAGTCACTGTAGTAACCTCTCCAGGAAAGCAGTGAACTCCCTTATACTGGGCAATTTTAAGATGCAGCTGGACAGGGTGCTGGGCCATCTTTTCAAGACCACACTTCTGCCAAATGATCCCTGAGATCCCTTCCAACCTGAAGGTATTCCATGCTTCTATGGCAGTAAATGTTACTAGCAATGAGTCTGCCTGTTTTACAAGGAGTTGCATCAAACTTTCATAGCAGTTTGATTTTGCAGTGTATCTAAAACTTAGAAACACCATCACTTATTTTTGAGCTAATTACGTCTCATTTTAGTGACTACTCGAAATTTTTTTTTTGTCAGTGCAGAGGGAGATAAGGGCATATGATGTAGTGATGAACAACAGATGACTCAAATATCAGCGTTAAAACAGGCTTGGGAATGCTTTGCCAGTGGGATATGTTTGCTAAAAGAGACAGTTTTCAAAGGTTGGATTCCATATGACTATCTGGTAAAATTGCCTTCTGACATCCAGGCTTTTATGGCTGATAAAAGCAGCTTTAAAATGAGAAGTGAGGGGAAAAGGTCAGAAGAAACTGGTTTAATGTCCAAGCCCATTTAAAAAAAAATTTGATAGATCAAGATAAATATTGGATAAAGCCATATCAGTGGTGAAAAGACCAATAGTGAGAAAGAAAACAGAACATTGACAGAATAGTTTTCAGATACTCCTTAGGATTAGAATACACCTAATCGAGATAAAATACTGAATTTTTGATACCTGCCAACAGGTAAGAGAATGTCAGTGTAGAACAAATATCTGAGTAATGCCATGGAGAAACAGGAACAGCTCAGGCTGCAACATCATTGCAGTAGACAGTGAGTGGAATAAGAGAACCAGACACCAGCACATTTTTTTTTGTGTGTGTTCAAGAGAAAGATAGAAATATAAGCAGAAAAACCATCTTTGTGATCTTTAAGGTCCCTTCCAGCCTAAGCCAGTCTATGATTCTGTGTGCCATGGATAGTCTAGGCTTCAGACAAACAAGAAGGGAGAATTGGAACAAAATGTCCAGGCCTTTCTAAACAACTCCTTTAGGTTAGTGTTTGGGCTCTGCTACTGGATGAATTTTATTATGGAAAGAGAAATCAGATTGAGTTAATGAAGATATAAATACTATTTTCAATATTATTTTTGGGTACAGGTCTTTTCAGACGGAGATTAAAGAGGCAATGCTTCAACTTTTAAGAAAGGTCATGTTGTGTTTGGAGTGAGTAAAACCAACTCCTAATGTTTAATTTTACACTGAATTTCTCTAATCAATAGAATATATGTATAAAGGATTTTTAAAGGAATATCTTGAGAATGAGGGTTGTTTTTTCATGAAACTGGGAGGTATGTCCTCTAAGTTAAGTGTAATTCATGAAAACTTTCTCTGGAGCTTTATAGGGATTTATCTATGCAGTCTGCTAGAAATCATTTGGTCACGCCTGAAAGAGCTCCTGCATACGGTCAAGATTATCATTAATTACTGAAAATAATCATCTCTTTTCTCTGGCCACAAAATTTCTTTCCTGAACACGAAACAAATTGTTGCCTGATTGTTTTAAATGGGACTTAATTAATGAGTTACACAGAATTGCTTGCAACTCCTTTTATATTTCCTGAAGACCAAGCCACTTAATAATTGTAATACTAAATTACATTAATATTTTAATTTTCTAATCCTGAAACCAAAGTACCATTGAGTCCTCTCCTAACATCATTGTTCACAGCAAAAAAAAGACTCAATTAACTTGCAGGTTAAAGAAAGTACATTTCCATGTCTCCTTTTTGAACACAGTTTATATTCCTCAGCTAGAATGGAGTACAAATAGTTTACTTTCAGTTTGGACTCGTAGTCAGAACAATTTACTGCAGCACTTTTGTTTTCAGTGGGAGTGGGCCCAGGATTACAATTTTTATTTTATTCTGCTCACTGCAGATCTTTTCAAGTTCCAGACATTCAGCTCCACTTTTAAGCTTGCTTTCATTAATATGAAACAGGTGATCGGTCCTTTTCCTGAAAGTCAGATCATGCCAAGATACTTTAGATTTTCACTGTGGCACTGCTGAGTGTAACTTTTAAAATTCACCTGAATTAATCAATCAATCTGCAACCAGTGGAGTACTGGTTGTCTGAGTTCAACAAAAAAAAAACAACTAAAATTCAAAGCCAACAAGGTTCAGAGAAATTTCTGTGTAGGTAATCTGCTCCCATGTTGTGTATAAAGATGGACTAATAAAACATTCTATTTCAAGTGATAAAGAGAAAAACAAGATTAAAAAACAATGCACTTTGAAAAAGAAATGTGTTCTGCAGAGAAGTACTACCAGGTGAGCTTCTGCCTCCATGAATTTGAGTCTCTGATGCTTCAAGAGGCTGAAGCGATTATTTCCAGTATGTTCTCATTGCATTGACACATCAGACTTAAAAATAGGGAGTATTCTTGTGTTTTCTCGGGCAGAGTCCACTGCATGCAGCAATTGTTATCCTACTCCATGGCCTTCTGCAGCTTTTGTGCAGGGATGTGGTTGAGAGATGGCACAATACATCTTGCTTTGCAGGAATCAGCAGGTGGTGTAAAATACAGATGGGAGGATTGTTGAACGGTACAAGTAGTACAGCACATTCCATTTGCAGGAATCAAGCTGAGATATAAAAAATGTGTGTGCCCTGAGCTCATCGTGTTCATTTCTGAGTTAGGACCATCAGCTGGGAGAAGAAATGGTTAATCTTTGGAGGGGATTTGTTGTGGAGTGCATCCACCCTGAGAAAAGGACTAAACTAGTAATTTAGTCCAAGCTCTGGATTCGAGCAGCACTTCCTGAAATGAGGTCAGAAAATGTTGTCCTGCTTACCTGGTGAGGGCAAGTTTCCTCACAGGCTTAGGCTGAGCCTGCTGACTCACACCTGCAATGGAGGGTGACATCTGTGAGCCATCCCTCACTCTGACATCACCTTCAGGTTGAACCTTTCCATTTGAGCCTTTTCATTTGTCAAAATAAAAGTAAGTGGAGGGAATTAGTAAATATCAATTGCAGGGCCACTGTAGCTCACATATGGCAAGGGGAAGAGGTGAGGCAGCAAGGAAAGTTGTGGTTATTCACTTGTTACTGTGCTATGGGGGAAAGTGGGTTTTCTTTGTGTTTTGGTGAACACAGCAGTAAGGTTTAATTTCAAATGCAATGACTGTGCTGAGAAGCTGAAAATCCCAGGAAGAGAAGACCTGATGCTACCCTTGAATTGCTGTCAGTGAAACCCCTGATGTGAACCAGAGCTGGGGGTGTGCTGGCACTCACATCCACCCAAATTATGGAACCCGAGTGAGAGGACTGGAATCTCTGTGTTTGAGAGCATGAAATAAATATTAACTGTCTTGGTGGGGAAGGAGACTCTTCCCTTTCCCCAAATACCTTTCCTTAAGGACAGCAATGATTTATTTCCTCGGATTTGCTTTAATATCCAACCACTAGTGAAAGACATGGAAGAGAGGGGAAGCTTTCATTTCTTCCTTCAGAAGTGCCAGTTTATAACTTGGCTTAATTCTTTTTTGTGTCATTCAAATGGATTCCTTCACTAATCATTCTTTTGAGTGAGTACACTCAGTACAGGACATTATTGTAGGTTTGAACCTTATCTGTATGTACTTTAAATCACTTCATAATGGAAAAGCATCACTTAAGGTCTAATTTAAACAGCACCATCTGTGATTTAATAAAGACATAAACAAAAATATTAAAAGGAGAAATGTAATGTAAATACAGTAATAAGCCAATGGGAAAAAATTGCATCTTCCTTGCATAATAACTAAATGGAAACCTGGTGCAACAAGCTGCAAATGAAGATTATCAGCATCTCGAGTAAACAAGAATTTTAATTTTAGAACACTAAGGTATGGCATGTGCACACAAATGCATGGAGTTTTGAGTAGAATGTTAGTATCTGAATTTTTGAAAAGACCAGATGCTTAATATTATCATATAATTTACATTGAAGGGGATAATTACACCAACAGTTCAGACACCTTTAAAAAGGATCCTATTCTGTTAACAAAAACTGAAGACAAATACAGATGAAACTTCTTAATGGCTTAAAAATATTTCAACATCTAAAAACCCCTATTTCTGGAAGGAAAGTCATTCTTGGCAGCCATATGTTTGAAGCATGTCCTTATCTCCATGAAGGTTATTTTTTTTAAGAAGCATACTCTGAAGCTGATGTAGACTAAGAAGGAGTTCATCACTAGAGGCAGTGAATAGCTACATCAAACAGAAGAGTTTCAGAAGGAATTCTGCTTTTTAAAACCAGATCTTTTTTTTCTGGAATTTCCCACAGAAAGCACCACAGGCAGCTATGAAAGAAGGAAGAGTCATGAATTTGCATTTTCTTGTTTCTTTCTTATTTTTGAATTTAATGTAGCAAAATATTCATATGCCCTAGAAGCATAACAAGGTCTGAATACTCCAAAAACACTTCAGAGAAGGAGATTTGTTTCTTAGTCTTCCCTTCAGTCCATAGGCAGAAAAACAGATTTAAAATAGGTGACTTTTTTACAGCATCTGTAAACACAGTCCATCAGAACACTGAGGCCTGGAAACCTGTTCCCTTCAGAACTCTCCAGAATGAAATATATAAGAAATAAAGGGCATAGTGCAGGTTGATCCCATTCCCTCAGAATATAATGCAGGATTAGTTCCTTACATTCCAAAGTTGTTTATCAGCTACTTTAGATTCCTTTGCTGTAAGTGTAATTGATTCCTGGGCACAACATTACTAAGGAAGAAAATCTTCCACCAAGGAAGCCACAGAGTTCAAGATATGAAAGTTTCTCTGTGCATCACACAGAGACTTTTCTTCTTAAAGAAAATCTGTGGCACTGGATGCAAGGCGAAAAAAATCTAATTATACATTACTTAGCAGGCTGCTGGAATGAAGGTGAGCAGTGAATACAGAAAATCATGTTTTAGAAAGGCTGTGTATAACAGCAAAAACTCCTCTGGATGGGCTAATGTAAATGGGTCTAATGTAAATGATTCTTCTGAACATGAGGTGCTAAATAAACAGTATTTTGTCTGATTTCAGAACATCTTCTTTAAGGGAGGACAAGGATCATAGAGATGTTTCCAAGCAAAAGTGGTTCCATGAAAAATGTGTTGTCATTATTAGTATATTAAAAAAAAATAATATAAAAAAAGATTTTTATCTGCTCCGATTAAATATTGCATTTGGAAGTCAAAAATGGATTTGCAAGTTTTAATGTAAAGGAATGCCTGTCCAGTGGAAATTTAGATTGGATCTGACACACCAGGTGCACATCTGAAAGCTGCATGTCACAGACAAGGAAGGTGATAAAATGAAAGTGTGTGAGGTAAAACAAAGGTCAGTTTGGCAGTGGTTACTTTGCTAACATGAAAATTAAGTCTGCATCTGTTCTCAAAGGAAATAAAGTGATCCACTTCGAGGTGATACCTTTAGTTGGATTGGGGATTAGAGTTATTTAAAACTAACATGACATACTTAAAAATATGATCTGGAGCAAAGAGTAGGTCTGATAACAAGGAGAAGCAGAGATAAACTCTTGTGTACAGATGTGTTTTCACACGTGGTTTAGGAGCTGTATTTACACGGGGCAGCCTGCTCTTGGCATCTATCTTTGCAATGCCTTTCCTCTCAAGGAGATTTGGGGTTCTGATGGTGCAGCACTTTATTGCATATTCATAGAGTCTGTTCTTGACCATCTGCTACCCATGAAAAATTTTCCAGCTGCTCCTCAACTCCACTTTTGGTATTTTTGATGAATAGCAACATTAGAATGAAGCAATTTCAGCATGTCAGACAGTGAAATGAGTAGAGAGTTTATATTAATGTCACATGACAGGAGTATTCCTGTTTGGAAACACCATATGTGCAATATATGCAATGGAATCACATTTCCACACCAATGTTTTGCTGTTTTCAACTACAAGCAACTTATCAGTGCTACTGTCCCCTAAAAGCAGTGATTTGGCAATCATAGTTTACATTTTGTCACAGGATGTTAAAAAATGAAAATCATGCTACTAAGATTCATCTGACATGAGAGGTGTTATACCAATCCAGTGTGATATATGATTTAATGATATATGATATATGATATATGATATATGATATATGATATATGATATATGATATATGATATATGATATATGATATTGATTTAATATTGCAGAGTGTTGAGTTACACCTTGTTCTGAGATTTGCAGTACTAAAATATGATTACTGAATCACTGACCACATGGTAAATAGCCTATACTGGACATAACAGATGTGACTTGTATTGCCCACACATTATCTGTGACTGCTGGATATTCAGACAACATTTCAAAGGAGTCACTATTCAGAAGTGCAACAGTAGAACATGACTCAAGGAAATCATCTGTTCAAGGAGAGTGACTTTCTTGTGGGCTTACTTCTATGAGTGACAGGGTAATAAGAACAGAAATCACATCCTCTGTTGGAACATGAATTTTCTCTATACAGTCTAGTTCTGAGAAAGTGGAAATTTTAGCTCAGTTTTCTCTTCTCCCTCGTGAAAGAGTTTCTAGAGTGTTCATTTATTTTAGATCTGCTGACACTAATTTGCTACTACTGCAAATTGCCTCCATCCCTTCCATCTACCAAAACATCTCTTTGTTTCTAACCCAAATGTCCAAACTTTCTTTTTGTTCCCCCCAGGCAAAATTTGTAATTAAATTGATCCAATCAACCTGAAAATTTGAAATAAAATTAAACACAAGGTGCTTAAAATAACATTTTATTTTGCAGAAATGTGGTGTTAAAACAAAAAAACTCCAAACAAATAAACAAAAAAAAACCCAAAAAAACCCCATGGGTTAAGAAAAAGCTGCTAAGGAATTTCAGCTATAAAGTATTCAGCACATTTAATCCCCAGTATAGATGCACAGTACTGAAGATCTTGCTTTTGGCTTTTACTGTGACCAAACTGCTGTCAAGGACTTTTCCTCAGGCCAGATTTAAAGACATCTTAATCACCTATCCACATGAATCACTTGCAGAGACAACATCAGAGCCAGCACTGCAGTGACTCACAAGGCTTGGTCTACACTTTAAAATAATTACTCGACACATGGATAGATCCTGGGATACATTTCTGGACTTGGCAGCTCCTGTTTGTCCCTGGCCTGGTGACCATTGTGTTTGTAGTCCTGACATGTGACATGGTGGGCCTGAGCCCCTCTGGACAGCAGCCCACCACCTTCAGCACAATGGACTCTGCAAATGCAGCTGGAGGTCAGGCAAGAACTCCAGAGGGAGGTGTTGGATCTTGGAGCCCCCGGGGCTTCAGGATATCCCAAGTCCAGAAAGTTGTGGCATTGTCCAGATTTCCTGTAAAGTAATAGCATGTTTGAACAGGGAGGTTATAAAATCTACCATAAGGGCATATCTTTTATCATCTATGACTTATTTAGTGAAACATGTGAAAACTAAGTAAAAATGAGCTTTGTCTTCAGCATCACCAAAATATAAGAAAGATCTAAAGCTGTTGAGCATCCAAAGGATGGTGAAGCACCTCGAGGTGAAGCCATGTGAGGAGCAGGTGAGGGCACTTGGTCTGTTCAGCCTGAGGAAGAGGAGGCTGAGGAGGGACAAACACTGATCTCTTCTCTCTGTGACAGGGACAGGACTCCAGGCAATGGCTGGAGCTCTGTCAGGGGAGAATAGGGATGGAGATCAGGGAAAGGTTCTTCCCCAGAGGGTGCTGGGCACTGCCCAGGCTCCCCAGGGAATGGGCACAGCCCCAAGGCTGCCAGAGCTCCAGGAGTGTTTGGACAATGCTCCCAGGGATGCACAGGGTGGGATTGTTGGGGTGTCTGTGCAGGGACAGGGATTGGACGTGATGATCCCTTTGTGTCCCTTCCAATTCAACATTTTCTGTGATTCTGTGGTCATGAATCCTCTGTGGAGCCACCAAAGCCCCTCAGTCTATAGCCAGCACAGTCCCACAGCCTGGCCTAGATCCCATCTCCCTCATTCTCTTTTTCCATTGTGTCCCTTCATGGTGACAGCCAGCGTGTTTGTCATAGAGGGGTCTCAGCCCAGGCTGCCATGAGCTGCTGTAACATAAATACTTCTCCGGTCTGTGCTGTTTGAAGGAAAAATACATCTCCTCTGTGGGGAGATGATACTAATGCAATGCACTAGAAAGCTTTGACACAAGTGCAGAGGAAAAGGGGAGATGAAGGCTGGATGTGTGGGTGGGAGATACTGCCAGGCATATCCATATTTCAGGCAAAGCCTTGCATCGCTCCGATGCCTCGCTTTGACAATGAGGGCTCTGCTTGTCAGGTCAGGTCTGTCAACACTGGAAATTAGCTGTTCATGGTCAGAATCAGAAAAAAGATC
The DNA here is from genome assembly GCA_037013685.1 of Acridotheres tristis. Classification (NCBI taxonomy): domain Eukaryota; kingdom Metazoa; phylum Chordata; class Aves; order Passeriformes; family Sturnidae; genus Acridotheres; species Acridotheres tristis. The sequence goes on from CM072895.1 coordinate 26,072,435, forward strand.
TCAGTTAAACAAGCAGAAGAGCTGTGAGACATGCATTGACATAGAAATGGACAGAGACTAGCCAGTGTCTGATATTCATCACCTGGGTTAAGTCATATAGAATTTACTCTGTGAGATTGCTCAGAAGGTGAGATACCAGATCCCCAAGGGGACATCAAACATCATCCTTTAACCTTCAGGTTAACCTTCAGGGTTGTGCCCCAGGTCGTCTTACAGAAGGACATTCAGCTGCTTTGAATAGATAAATTTGAAGATTGCATAGTTTCACTCCTGCAGATGATGGGAATATCAAGCCTTTGACTTTTAAAAATACTTTGCAAAGTACTGTAAGTCTGTAGCTGACTTCTTAATAAATTGCAGTGTCTACTCTTTCATTCCTTATATAAATCAATCCTTTGCTTCCAACATGCAGAATGCACATTTTTATGAACTTCCAAAAGATATATTTCTGGGAACAAGCCAGAAATATCTATCTGGCCAGTATGTAAGAAGATTAGATATAAGAAATAAATTCCTCCCTGTGAGGGTGGGGAGGCCCTGGCCCAGGGTGCCCAGAGAAGCTGTGGCTGCCCCTGGATCCCTGGGAGTGTCCAAGGCCAGGCTGGATGGGGCTTGGAGCAGCCTGGGCTAGTGGGAGGTGTCCCTGCCCATGGCAGGGGGTGGAACTGGATAAAGGTTAAAGTTCCTTCCAATTCAAACTCTTCCATGAGTTTATGAAAATATTTAGAGAAATTTTCATATGACTGATTCCTACTAGGCTGTTTTCTCATTTGCAGCACAAAGAAAGAAATTATTCATATATGTCAGCTTCATAATTATCAAAACTTAATAACTCTTTCTTATTAATTGTCTGTTATGTCTTCTATAAACCGGAATTTAGTTAATTTTTGGTGTAATATATTCTCTTTATTCTCTCATATACTCTTGATAAGAGCAAAATAAATGGATAGAAAGAAGTTGAAGGGTAAAGTGTAGGGAAATATTCAATTTTTCTGAAGTTGAGCTGTTAGATAAGAATTCAGTTTGCACATAATTACTACGGATATTTTCAAGTGTAATTTATGAATAAAAACATTAGAAAAAGAGTAGTTATTTTTTTAGAAACATAAAGAAGCCTCTGAAAAATTAAAATTTTCAAATTAAGTATTCATTACTGGTATCTCATGTGTGTAGCTATATGCAGATTGGTAAAGACAACATACATTGATTTACCCCAAGGAGAAATATCAAAATCTCTGCTGTCAGCACGGATATGACACGAGTGCCTTTGCCTCCTCCCCTTGTTCTTCTCCCTTCCTGCCTTCCCCTGTTTTGGAACAAATTTGTCCCTCCAGCCAGGTGCCAGGCAGACAGCCCAGGAGCATCAAGCCCTCTGTGCTCCTAGAGGGACAGGAATCAGTAGCAGGTCCAGGCTTGCACTGTCTTGCCAACAAATGTCACCTTTCCATGGGAGGGATCCCAGCTGGAGAGGTGAAAGCAAGTCCATGATAAACAGTAAATCCAGTGTTGTTTTATTCTCTGCTGGCTGTGGTGTGACATGTGCTGTGTGCACAGGTGTCACCCAGGGAAAAGCTTTGCTGTTGAGGAATTCACCTCACACATTCTGTGCTGCCAGAACATTTCTGTCCCTGACAGGTTTCTTACTCCATGTAGCCCCAGGACTGCACGCAGAGACTCTGACAGAAACAAACAGGAACATTTCAGTCCTGGGTTGTTTGGGTGGGAAGGGACTTTAATACTCCTCTAGTTCCATGCCCTGCCATGGGTAGAGGATACCTTCCACTAGACCAGGCTGATCCAAGCACCTTCCAGCTCCATTGTCCCTGTCCTTTGTTATTTTACAAAAGGCACAGATCTACAGTGATGAAAATTTCCCATGTTTTTATTCTTTTGGAGAAGAGTCAGAAATATACTTCAGAAAATGAACATAAAGCACTGTGTTATCAGCAATATTCTTTTTTAAAAAAACCCTGATTCTAGAGTCATTTTTAGGCAGGAAACAGAAAAGCTTCAGACTGAGAGGATGCAAATGAATTTTATTGCACCAACAGGTGAAGGAGATCAGGGCCTTAAAGCAACCTTTGAAATGAAAATGAAATTGTCTTGCTATCAAGTTTCCTTCCTCCACATTACACCCCGACCATTGTTTTGTAATTAAACAGTTGTCTCCTTATCCTATAACTGCATAATTACCAATGACAAAGAGAAAATCAAATGTCCAAGACATCTGTGTCCCATGGCTTCAACTCACACCTCTACAGGAAATAGCACAAAGGGTTTTTTTTCCACAGAAAGGCATCAGGAACCATGAGGATTTCCATCAGGAACTCATGGAAATCACATCCTGAGATCCCATGTGATCTATCCCAGGGAGGAAATGCTGATTTAGAACATATAGTCTGTTTACCCTTTATTTTGACCTCTGGGACACATTAATGAGATACAATCGGTGCAATAGTTTAAAATGGATATGCACAGACCATTACAAAATTCTCCTCAAGTAGCAGATGACACAGCATAGCTGCAGAAGGCATTATTCCAATTAATTTGTAAGGAATTTACCCTGGTCAGAATATTATCAGACTTCTAGAAACCGATCTTTGAAACGATGGGTGATGGTGAGTATAAAATAAAGGACTTACCTATTGCAAGGAGCAGAACTAATGGCACTCCAGACAAAAGGTGACACTTGCTAATTTTCTAACATCGTTACATTTTATTGTCTTTAATAACTGACTTATCTCAATTGTTCAGATATCACAGATGACCCAAACAAAACTAAAGCTTTCTCTGAACTCTACCCAGAATCACCTTCTCTTTGCTTACTTTGAAATTAATCTATTTGCTTAAAACTCAAGAAACTATAAATGTAATTACAATCTTTATGGAAAGGCAAGCTTTTTTCCCATTGTGAAGCTGCTACCATATTCACCACAAGATTTATTTTTTCCAGGTTTTTGTTATAAAAAATCCCCAAAGCTTTAAATGTTTTTATTATTTTCCTACATGGCTTTTTAGTCATTTAGATTCTTAGATAATTAGTTCCTGCCCTATCCATATGACAGGAAAAACTTCAATATGCCTTCAAACTGCTCCTGTTACATAAAAGTACAGCAAACATCAGCATTTGTTGCATTAATTGAAGTTAATGTAGGTCTTTGTGTTAAAAAAGAAATTTGGTATAAATGTAACTTCTTGAAAGGCATTTCATGTTAAAAAGCAATTAGAAATCTCCATCAACATGGGTTAAACTTTGTGCATTATATTTACATTCCTTATTTTAAACCTTGATATTTCCAATAGGATCCGAAATCAGGATCATTGCGTTAAACTTTTATAGATTTGTTGTGGTTTTTTTAAAATCTGCCAAAGACACTGCTTGTTGCTAGCTAAGATTAAATCCTAAACAATTCTTTAATTAGCCTTAGAAGAGCCCAAAGGCATCATGTCCTTGAAACTGTGCATATATTTTTCCACAGATTTTTGAACAAAGCTTCCTTAATTTTGGGAAAAAATTAGGAACAATAACTGATGATTTTTTTAATGTAAGTTGATAGCTTACCATCTGTGTAGATTGCTTCATCAGTGTATTATCTGCAGCAAGCACTACTGGGTTGGATCATTCCTGGAGTGATGGCTAAGATAGAGTATAAATATAAACGAGACAGTTGGCAAATGTGTCAAGATGGGAGCAAGGCACTGGGAAATGGAAAGCTGAGCTGCTGACAGGGCTGGCCCAGCCTTCCTTGACAAAACTTCAGTTAAATAAGCTCTGAGCAGAGACCAATGCAGCAAATCCCAGGCCAGCATGAAGACTTTCTGTTTCATCAATTTAGCCCTCGATACCTCACAAAACCCTTGAGCAGCAGTTTCTGTCTTGCTGAGTCCAGCCCACTGTTTAATGAGTCTTGCCACTGGTGTTGGTTGTTAGACATTAAGTGATTTTTTATTTCTTCTGCTGACCATCTGCTGTATATTCTGACTACTCCTATATGTATATCCACATTTGGATATAGCATCAACTGTGTGGGAGAGAAAACATTTTACTTGTGGATTAAGAGATGAGCAAAAGTCCATAAAAGCCAGAATCCTCAGCTTCGAATGATAGAAGTAGAGAAACAGGTTTCCAGCCATGAATATTTAAAAGGAAGTCTATACAGAATTTCTGCATCTGGGTTTCCAAGTGTTGTTGCAACTTAGGGTTGGATTAACTTCAAAGAAAAAAATAGACCCTCTGTTTGTGAAAGGCAGAATTTCTCTCGCTGAATAGGGATTAGTGTCCTGACACAGAGCAGTGAAGCTTTATAAAGAAGGTTTCTACAGGAGGCACCTGTGAATCTTGGCTGATAATGACTCTAGAGCCTGTTTCTTCTTTTTCAGCTGAATAGCAGACAGTCATCTGGTTACAGAGCTCTATAGACAAATTCAGATGAATGGTGCCATGCATTTGTGAAATCCATGACATTGCAAGGCTCACAATCCATGGGCTCCCACATCTTACCCAAACTTTCAAATTTATTAAACAAAAAACCTATTCAATTTATTTCACCTTTGAAGTTTGCAAGAGCACTCATTGTGTTCTTGCTACCCTGTGTACGATAGTGATAGTGAAATGGAGCTGATATCCTGTGTCCATGAAAGTCACAAAATTTGTAGGCAATTCCTGGTTTAAATATCTAACCCTAATAGTAAACCTGACCAGAAATTCCTTTGCAGATTATAATCCCTAATAACTGATATAAAATATGCAACACTGCACACACAAAATCATATTCATGCTTACCTGTGATAAAAGAATATTTGCGGAACTCTTTCTTTAACAAAAGTAGACAAATTTCCTTCAAAATTGTTAAGTAAAAACTTCTTAAGCATACAAGTTAAAATGCACAGAGGTTTGCCCCCTAAAAAAAAATTTATATATGTACTATATATATATACATATGTATATGTATTATATCTATGTATATCTATTATGTATATATATATGTGTGTGTATATATACATATATATAAAATTGTTTCTGAGATATTATCCTCAGAAATTTTATAAAACTGTCCTGACTTGTGGTTTCTGCTTTAACTCCCTGAGAAGCTTCATTTTAGGAGGGTACATCACAGATTGATCCCTCTGAGTCACAGAACTTCCCACACTTTGGAAGAAAAGGCTGTTTCACATAATTTCCAAGGGTCCGGTCTGAGGTGTTGCCTGGATGATTTAGAAGAAATTTGGATTTCTAACTATCAGATAAAAAGTAGCAACCAGTTACAGTTGTTTCCTCTCTTTGTGACCTTGTCATATAGAATCATGGAATCATGGAATGGTTTGGATTGGAAAGAATCTTAAAGTCCATCCAGTGCCACCCCCTGCCATGGGCAGGGACACCTTCCACTATCCCAGGTTGCTCCAAGCCCCATCCAGCCTGGCCTTGGACACTTCCAGGGATCCAGGGGCAGCCACAGCTTCTCTGGGCACCCTGTGCCAGGGCCTCCCCACCCTCACAGGGAAGATTTTTTTCCTAATGCCTAATCTAATTCATATCCATTTTTTTTTTTTAGATCTAAACTCAGTTTCTTGCTCACAATCCAATTCCAACGGTCCCACCAGTGCTTTCAGCTCCAGGAAAGAAGTGAGCAGTTCCAAGTATCACTTATTTTCACTCTTAGGTCTGCAAGCTCCCACAGTAGTCCTTTAGAAGAATTTCATATCTTTATTGGCCATATCAGTCTAGCATGAATTCATGCTTGTGAACCCCAAATTATCTAATCTCTTGTATCCATAATGATGTGGGTTTACCATGTGCCTTTATTTGTGCTCAGTAGCCTCATGGAAAAGTACAGATCCTAAATCAGTTCAGATAATCCATAAAAAAATCAGAATTATTGTACTACTTTTGGGTTTTTCTTACGTGTTTTACATGTTATATTCAGGTCTGGAGGCTGTCACAGTGCTGAGATTTCTTTTGCTCACCCAAAGTTTTTGGCTGCTCTGCAAATGTTGTTGACATCAGAAGGTGCTGAATTACCATTTCCACTGGAGGAAAGGAAAAGATTGAGTGCTTAATTTCTTGAGAAGATAGCTTTTAAAATGCAGTTAGGGTGTGCAACTGCTATTACTAAGGCACATGAATGGCAGCAACATTTTGCATACCTTTAAGCTGTAAAGTAAAACTGAGTGTGATTAATGGGATGGCTTTGCACATAACAGCACAGCTGGGGATTATGTTATTTTATATTCATCTTCCAAACTCCCATAAAAGTGGATTACTGTAGCATAGCACTTGTGAATAGTTACATGATGACTGCAGTCTTAACAGCTCCCGTGTTCTTACAAAAGGAAATGTACTGCCTAGAAACTCAGCCTTCCTCTGTGGAATTCACCCTTCAAGGAGGATGAGGAATATAAAAAGTTTGGAAGGCTGTTTAGGGGACATTGGGGTCATCATAAAAATATTGGAAGAGGTGTAAATACTTGGCTGAGCATGGGAGAGCATGAAGAGATATTTGCTGAGCTCCTAGGACCCAGGTGGGCTGTGCAGGGCTGATGGGCATGGCTGGGGCTGGGGGCAGCTGGGGCTGGGCACTGTGACCTGAGCACAGAATTACAGAATTACAGTTGTCACTGCTCCCTGAGCCCCAGAGCCAGGGCAAGAGCAGGAAGAGGGTTTTAAGGAGAACATCTGAGCCTGAAGATGTGCCCCAGAGTGTCCTGGTAGTTCATCCACGCTGGGAGCTGCACACAAGCATGGAGATGGCCTGAACACCAAGAGAGAGGTTAGAGGTCTAGAAATTATATAGACACAGAGGAGAAATATATTTTACCCCTCTCAACTTTCTGTGGAAAATCTCCTTTTTTTTCAGCTGTTTATTTGTAAGGATATGGTATTGCACACATTTACAGGGCAATGATGGTGTACTTAAGCTAAACACTACTTTCCATACATTACTGCAGTGCCACTTCTGTTCTCCTAAAGTTTTTAAAAGGATAGATCCTACTAGGAGAAGCATAAATTTAATAAGGAATTCTTAGCAGGTCAGCAAGAAATGAATAATAACAGGTGACATTGCTTTACCTCAAAACAAGAAGGAATAAGGAAAATATACCAACCTTAGCAAAACCTTTTGAATGAAAAATAATGTAAATGCATATTAACATATTGTGGTCTATGTTAAAACGTATTCTGATTCTCTGTGCTTTTAAAAATATGTTGAAATAATGGTTGGAGGTTTTTTCAGGAATCTTTTTTTTTTTTAATTAAAAATAAAAAAAAATCTAAGTGAAAATAGTTCTGTAAATGTTGAAACTATCAAGTCCTGTTTCCTTATAAATTAGACTCTCATTGCTGAATTCCCATGTAAATCTATGGATTATTTGGGCTCACATTGCAAATTAACGGTTTCTCCATTCTAAGGATTATTTTACTATTTTCATAAAACATGGAGAAACTCAATGTTCTTGATAATTCTGACCCCTTCCAAATTTTTGATGTTATCTGAAGACTACCAGATCTTGTTGGCAGAAAGAGCATAGGAATTGTAGACAGCACTGATAGACAATACTGCTGTTTCTATAATATTGCTATTTTTATAATACTGTTCTCCCTCAGAATACAAGTGGGAACACAGGCAAAATTAAACCAAAACAAGCGTGAGTGGTTCCTCAGGGGTCTCAAACAAGAACACTTAGATGACAGTGAGATTATTGTAAGTGTCAGAACCAGAAACCAAGTTATGAGTGTTTATCCTCAGAATCTCCTTGGTGCCTACACATTTGAGAACTTATCTGTGTTCATATATGACCACGTGTTTTCCTAAAATTCCCTCAGTTTCAAATAATTTATGAACATCTATTTGCTATTTCTTCCGTTTGCTTTAAGGTATCTGTTAATTGTCAGTACCATCTTCATGGATGGATTTTCATATGATCTTTTCCAGCTTTTGAAGAACATCAAGGAGGTTTGAGTGTGACAGCAATTATGTGTAGATTTAAGAGTAAACACAAAGAGCAAATGTATCTCCACACAAGGACAAAGTAACTGGGACAGTGCTACAGCAAAACTACTCATCTCTACAAATTCTTGGATATTGAAAGGAAGGATCCATCAAAATGAGACACATAAGTTATTAGGGAATGCAAAGGACCACTTGAATAAAAAACTAGCTTAAGAAACCATCACATCCAATAAAATAAACTGTAAGTTTGAAGAAACAGGTGAAACCGACAGTGTTTCACAAAGAAGAGAATGGAGGAGCAGAATCTTAATCTTTTTCTTTAATACTTGTATTAAATACCCATCAGGGTAGGGATTGACAAGTCAAAAATGTGAGAATCATTTTGCCTATCTATAATAAGTTCTCCAAAGTAACAAACAGAAATTGCCCCCACTTATATACCTAATGATCTTGTGGAAAATTGCAAATTTAGCAACAGACAGCAGGAAATGGAATTTGCTGTCTTACCCGGACAATAAAGCTGAAAACAGTTGGGTTAAACTTGTTACAAAGGAAAAAAATCTAGCAAAAGAAAATAGAACAGATACTCTAGTTCACATTTATAGATTCTATTAAGGACAATCTGTTTTTAATTGGAGAGGGCTCTCTGAGCCTGGAAATGCAGTGCCTAAGAAAGTATTTGCAAGTTATTGTCATGCAGAACATGAGCACTGCTCATGCACTAAATTAGATTCACTGCTCAGCGACTCCACTCCTGTAGTAGCAAAGCAGGAGAATCCTGAGTGGAGTCTGAAACAGCATCTCCACCAGCCCCTTACCTTGTAGAGGAGCCTGAGGAGAGAAGCTGATTTTTTCTGCAGCTCAGCTCAATCACTGCTGCTCAGAGGTTGTGAAAATGAGCAGTGAGTGGCACCTTCAGTGTGGCCCAGCACACACTGCAATGGGCAGAAGCTCTCTCTCCACTGAGCTGAGACATGGGAAATTCATCAGCCATTTTCAGTGAAAGAGAATGAAAAGATAAATAAGTAAGACTCCAGGTATCTGCATAGAATTCAAGGATAGTCTGGTTTTAGGGGTCAGCCCAAATATTTGCGTTTCTAAACTGCAGGATTTCTCTTCGTTTTTGTTGCTGTTTTAAGGTTGGCATTTGATAAAAGGGAAGGGAAGGGAAGGGAAGGGAAGGGAAGGGAAGGGAAGGGAAGGGAAGGGAAGGGAAGGGAAGGGAAGGGAAGATGTAATGGAATGCTAGTTCTGAGTTCACTGTGATATGACCTCATGTGACCCTTAGAAGGAGTTTTCAGGTCTCTTTGTCCTTGGCATGGTGTCCTTTGTGGGCAGAAAGTCTCATCCATTAATCACTTCTGAGAAAGATCTGTGCTCTGGAGGAAAAGAATTGCAGCTATATCCACTATGGATCAGCCACTGGCAAAAGAAGGAAAAGTCATGTTTTATCCATTCCCGTCTATGTGATGTGGGGACAACGTGCTGCTTCCACCTTCCTCCCAAATAAGAACTCCTCCATAGCTACTCTGGCTCTGGACCTAGAATAAGGCAATTCCCAGCACAATGTAAATTATGTATTTTCCTCAATATTTGCTGAGTTTACCTAGAAAAATATTTGTAGACCGTCCTACACGTATTAGTTATAAATTTCCCTGTGATATTTAGAGGAAGTCTTGGTCAGTGTTACATACAAGGCGTTCATAATTAGCAGTTTGTTTATAGAAGACATTGCCCCCTCTGTGCTCCAAAGGGATCATCATATATAAAGAAAAATAAATAAATGAATATTTTAAAAAAACCCAAAACAACCCCCCAAACAGAAATTAAAATTAATCAAGAAGAAAATTAAAAAAAAAAAAGTGCTTTCCAGCATTAAAATAGATACAATTTTACTTCAGAATAGTATGAGAGTTAAGAAAAGCTATTTTTCTTTTGGCTGCCACAATGCTGAAGCCAGGTTTCTTAAGCAGGTTTGTGCACTTTTGGTCATCTCCTCTTCACTTTGTGTCCATTTAATCTGAAGTCCAATGGTTCTGTCTCCAAACTGAAATGCCCTGACTCCAAGTCATGATTCATATTTTGGGGAAGGCCACAGGAATTAGTTCCCCATGGTCTCCTGGCAGAATTCAGCCAATCTTACAGCTCCCTGCCTTCTGTTCTTGCACATGAGGACTGGACTTGACTTCAGGATTAACTGGAGGATAAACAATGAGATTTGGGGATGGGGGATTATGCCTTGGCACTACAGATGTTGTTCTGCACTCCATCTAAAGGGTTTATGTTTAAGGGTTTATGTTTTACGTGCTAAACAGCATTACCTGAAAACACGCTCAGGTTTTTCGTGGTGCAAACCATAAAAGACAAAAATACAAACTATATTAAAGAGGCCAAAATTTGAAAGTGAAACAACATCAACAACCATACTCAACTTCTACAGAATATTTTAAGTGGAAGAATCAATCAAATTGTAGGTCACTAGGAAAAAAAATTACTCCCTTGGTGAGACAATGAGGCTTTCTCCCACACCAACCCTATCTTCTTCTTTATAATGGTTATTTTTACCCTAATATCATCCTCATCTATGGGGATGGGAAATCGTTGAGATTCTCAAGCTGCAGGATTTAGTAGGATGCAATAAAGATTATGCCATGACAATTCAAAATTTTTCTCCTATTACAATCATTTCATGCTGGGAAACTAAGTGGTCTTTGAGTACCTAACAAACCTTTATTTCTGGAGCTGAGGGTAGAGATATTTCTTTCAAGAGTTCAAGTGCCCATTTGTGGATGAGGAGTCTATGCAGCAATTCAGTCCTGTGTGGCTAAATAATAATTGAATGTGTTTCCATAGAAACTAAAGACAGCCAGTGGAAACTGCTGTAGAGTATTAAAATAATTCAGTCAAGTTTTATTTGAGTAAATAAGGATCACTAGCAATATACTGCTGGTTACAAGGACAGGTGGTACTCTTAAAATTACTTTTAAAATTACATCACTGAGCAGGCACTTCTGTGGCTTCTCACAGAGCTACAGGCTGGTATTAAAAATATTAGGACTATGTAAGTCATTGATCAGGAATGCTCTTAAGTTAAAGGGGTCCTTTTTAGTACTGCCATAATTTTTTTGGAGCAAGCCCATAGGGAGGTGAATTAGATAGATTAAGGGAGTAATAGGCATTCAGATAATAGTAATGCTTGACAGAACTATATTGCAATAAGCAGCACTGATTGTAAAACTCCTGCCAGGTGTAAAGCCAATGTTAATTTGCTCTCCTTATATCACGGACAGTTTGAGGTTTGGAAAAGGAGTGTTTGACTCTTAAGAGTAAATTTCAAAATCCAGGAAAGGATTTGAGCAGAGACAATTTTTCTTTAACTTTCTCAGGATGTCAGTCGTGCCTTGTGAAAAACACAATTGTGTGTGTGTGGATTTGGTCTCCTCAGTCCTTTTGCCATTGGAGATGGATGGTGTGGCAGAGGCAGTGTAATTACTCACCGAGGTGAGAGTGTTTGTGCTGCAGCTGTTTACCTGCCCGTGACAAACCCTCTGGCCTTTGCTGTCCATCAGGAGCACCACAAATGGCAGCAGCTTCTGAAGAGGGAAAAGTCATCAAAGATTGGATGAAAGTGGCATGGTCGGCAGGCTGAAAGAGATCCCACCAAAATCTGCCTATCCCTGCAAACTCCCCTTTAATATAAATGCAAAGCCACCTTATCCACTAGAATCCATGTAAAAGATATTTCCAAACTTCATGTACTGGACAAACAGGAGAAATCACGGATGATATGCTTGCCTGAGGACATCAATGCTATTTTTGTGGCTATTCCTTGTTACTCAGTGTATTCACTGTGCACAGCAGGAAATCTTCTGCATGACAGAGGGACTGTTAAAGATCCAGACTTGTACTTCAACTCATGGCTCTGCAGTTATCCCCCTCCAGTCCTCATCATCCCTCACTGCAGCTCTAAAACACCTCTGAGTACATTCTACAGCCCCTTTCTATCAATTTTGTGTGGTTTGCACTTAGACTGGGATCTCTTCAAGGCAAAGGCTCTTAAGGCAGATTGTTTTTTTCAATATGGATCATGTCTTCAGGCTTTTGTTGTCACTTCTACTATAAATACAATAGAAGGTGCAATATCATTTGCAGTATCAGGAACATATGTAACCCTTTTGGGGACATTTTGGTGGTGCTTTTACCCCAGTAATTAAACATTTAAAAACCAACATTATGACATCCTTCGTGTTTCATGACCTTGTTCACAATCTTAAAATTTAACCAACCTTCATGAGCTTCAACAATTTAAACTGCAAAGATACTGAACTACAGGTGTTGTAGAATTCTGTACAAAGTGGTAAAGAAAATCAGCTCTTTGCCATTTCTCTGTCCTCAGTAAGAAAATCCAATTTTATCTCCTCATCATTTGTTTCCATTAATTGGTATCATCACCATTCCCCTAATGGCATCATGATCCTTGTTCCCTTGGTTCACTAGAGCCCCTGAGTGTGTGTTTGGGAGGACTTTTTTTTCCAGGGGATTTTTGTAGATTTGTTTTTTTTTATTTCTCCCAGGTGGAAGCATCTGGTCTTTCTGGAAGGGAGATATAAACCTTTCTGAGAGTGCCTGGGGTATAAAGGAGGAATGTGTGTTTTATGTATATATATATGTGTGTGTGTGTATTTATGTGAAGCCTTGTTAATGACAGAATTCCTCCAGAGCCTTTAGTGTCCCACTGTGATTACAATCACAGATTCTTAGAATGACTGTTAAGAATGCTAAATATTCCTTAAAGCACGGGCCTTTGTAGGTTCTGAAATGTTATATGTCACTTGTCAGAAAAACAGATTCTCTAACAGCTCTTTTTTTCTCCTCCTGCAAGGAAATCTTGTCTGCTACAATTCACTTTTGGTTATTGTTGTGAACACGTAGGAATTCTTTGTGAAAGACAAGGTCCTTAAATTAATTCCTTCTGTAGCAGCATGTTAGTTTTACTAAGGAGGAATTTAAAGTGGTGGATATTTTGTTAGCAGGAATTTAAAGTGGACCAAAATGTTGGATATTTTGTTAGCTTTTTGCTGTTGTTTTGGATGCACTTGTGTGTTAAATTATGTTCCTTTAAATAAAAATAGTGAGGTATCAAGGAAGCTGCTTGGGGCAGCATGCAGAATCTTTGAATATTTGGATATTACTGCATATAAAGGCATACAATGCCAAAAGGGGATGAACTCATCAGAAGGAGATTACCTGTGGAGAAAAACAGCATTTCAGGAGTAACAGGGTCTTTCTTTGCAATAAGAGTTGTCACTGCTTCAGGGTGTGATTCAGAGTTGCTGTAATGGTGTAGATCACAATTCCATATCTTCCAAGGTGGGACTTTGGCCCCTCACTCTGTAATCTATAATCATTTTTCTATTATGAAGATTAACATGTAGAAAACTGCTCTTTTTTTCACCCTTTCTACCACCTTCTATATTGCATTTCAGGCTGTGGGTTTGATTGCTTAAGGAAGACAAAAATGTCTTCCTTATTGTAGGAGATACAATTACTTGATATTTGTTATAAGCATTATTGCAAGTCCGTCTCCTAATTTATATTATAGACATGCTACATTTGCCCAGTTATTTTAATACTTTGTCTGTTTATGACTATTGCACAAGTGACATCTTATTACAAGAATTATACATTATTAAGTGAAGTGAAATATGTGTTGTTTTTAAAACAGCAGGATCCAACTTTTCTAGATAGCTTTTAATTTTCCTTCAGAAATTTAAGGGTGTCCTTGCAATTTATTTGAACATACCATGGCAGAAAACCAAACCTCTCTTCTGCAATGTGTTTTGTGCCTGCAATGTTAGGAGTATGCTCAAAATTAGAGTTATTTTCAGTTATTATAAAATTAGAGAAAAAAGCATACTGATCTCACAATCTTATTTTGGTTTATTTTGTTTAATAACATGATAAGCAAGGTATGAATACAGAAGTGAGTTTTGTATTCTTTAATTAAGACCATTACTCTTGTCTGAGAGATTCTTGCTTTGCTGTAATCCTTCTGGTTCTACACAATGGAAGAAAATGACAGATTGTTGCTGTTTATATTATTGTACCTTTTAGGGATAACTATATTTATAATCCAAATAGGAAACAGCAGGGAAAAAATAAGGATCATTATCAAAGGAAAGAGCAAGTGACTGGTCCATAGTCATCATCACACAGAAATAAGCCAGGAATAAAAGCAGATTTTCCCTAGCTCCACATTTATATCTGACACAAAATTTCCAGAAATGGATTTTCATTAATTCATTTGTTTGTTATTTTATTTTATTTCAGTTTTTTTGTATCTGGGAACAAGGATGCCTAAAATAGGACTAAAGTCCCTGTCTCAAAATCAATAGGAAAATAGGAAGATGCAATGATCTTGTATCAGCTTCACAGATGTGCCTCTCTGCTACTGGCTGTTAATGAGGCTCTGGTTTTACCTGGAATAATGAGGTTTAATTCCAGAAACTCTGGAACTGATGGCTGCTTTTTCTGTGCTAAATCCAGATTTACCCCTTACCATGATTGAAACATTGGATGCTTTTGTCAGCAGCGGGATTTTTGTGGGTTTATTATGGTTTTGTAACCCTACCAATTACCCTTTTGCTTGATTTTTGATTATCCTAAAATATATTTGAAGGCTTTAACTCAGAAATTATCTCCAGTCTCTGAACTTCCTACTTTACTCCTGTTTTGAAGAAAACACTCCAAAAGCATGGAGGCTGCTTCCTCCTCTCTGAAGTACAGCATTCTGCTCTCATTTTCAATAGATTTTGTGATCTGTGACATTATATCCAAAGAGCTTTCAGTCAAGATTACTTTTTGATTAATTCTAGAATTTCTACTGCCTACTAGAGCTGCTGGTACATCTTGTTATTGTTGGCAGTGCAGTTCACACAAACAACTTAGACTGTTATTGTGCTTTTGGCCTCAAGATCATGACAAGGGAATCCAGTTGGTCTTAGTAGCTGCTGCTGGCTCCCTTCCTCCTAGAGATTATATTGAAATTAGGTTGATGCCAGCTATATATACATATTAAAACTCAAAGAAGCTCCTGAATTAGCTACATTTACACTTCCATCTTAAATTATTCAGTGAAAGGAATTTTCATTTCAAAATCCTATCCAATTTCCCTCCCTTTTCCAAGTCAGAGTGTTCCTTCATTTCTCTCTTTTTTGCCTCTGCCTTATGGTCTGTTGAACACAGAGCAAAGAGCTTCCAGTGGCCCTTGCTGTACATTAATGTGAGCAACTTTTGGGGCTAATAAATCCAGGTGGGAGGGAAAGACTGCCAGAAATGCAGGCAAAATACACTGGGCAGCATCAACACAGACTGAGACATGAATGGACTTAGATAAAATATGCAAAGAGATTTTGAAGAAAGCCTATAATGAGGGGACAAAGGTTCTAAAATAAGAGAAGGTAGATTTAGACTGGACATCAAGAAAAATTCTTTTTAGGATGAGGGTCGTGAGGCCCTGGCACAGGGTGCCCAGAGAAGCTGTGGCTGCCCCTGGATCCCTGGAAGTGTCCAAGGCCAGGCTGGATGGGGCTTGGAGCAACCTGAGAGTGTGAAAGCTGTCCCTGCTCATGGGGGAGGATTGGATTGGATTGGATCGGATTGGATTATCTGGAAGGTCCTTTCCAACCTAAACTGTTCCAGGATTGTGTATGGAAATGTACACACTATTATCAGACTCTCATCTTACCTCTCCCTGTAAAAGTAAAGGCAGGGAGGTGATTGCTTTCAGTTTGTTCAATATTATGTATTATGATGTTTCCACAGTTTTCCTTCACACAGAAAAAAGATGATTACATTGCAGTAAATTTGGCTGTTACTTTTCTAATGCCTTAGAGGGGTCTATTAAGCTGACTGTCACAGAGGTATTTAGTTAAGCCTTATAATAACTTCATAATTTTAAAAATATATTTATACTTTAAGATACATCTGGGAAATTCCACCTAAAATTCCACAAAATTAGTGGCTAATCTGTGAGCCAAGGTACATTTTTCACAGATCTAACACTACAAACACAAGCACACACACACATTGATACCCAACAGGTGAGTGGCTCCAAGAAGCACACGCTGTTTGACTGGTTCAATGGTTTTTGGTTGGAATATTTTGGTGGGATTTTGTGCATGTGTGTTACAAGTTTCTTCTTCCTTTACATGGAAACCTAATTTTCCTAACAGGTCTGATTATTTTCGTTCTAAAATTGATCACATTAATTAATTTTCTATGTATTTCCTTTGTCCTGTTGTACTTTGGATCATTATTTAGTAAAAGGTGGGCCCTGATTTGGCTTTCTTTACATAAATACTTGGTGCTACAAAGCACTTTGATGCTCAAATAAATATACCACCGTCGTCATTATGATTAGGCTGTGTCAAAAGAATTGTGGATATATTATCTTAATTCTTTTTTTATTTATAATTTTTCTTTTGTGGGTGTGTGTGGCAGAAATGTTTCATATTAGAAAAATTTTACTATGAGAATTATAAGGGTGTAACATCAATGTAGTGAAAACTACAAAGCTTTGTAAATCAATTCATAACAGACCAACTAGAAATATCCTCTGAAATATTACATGTTTTAGTGCCAAAATATTGTTTAGCTTGAAATATCATGAAACCCATGATATAGGCAGTTTTCTCTATGAGATGCAAAAGGTTTCAACCACTTAATGTAGAGGCTTAATTCCTCTATTTCTTATAATATAAAGACTATCTGGAATTGAAAAGGAAGAACATGTATCATTGATTTAAAACTATACTGTACCAGCCCTGAGGGGCCCAGGCAGCAGCTGCAGAATAGTGGCATGAGGGCTAGGGGATCTGGAAAGACTCTCCTTAAATGTGATTAACAGGGAAAACAAGGTATTTTGCCTTCATAATTCAAAGTAGATTCAGTTTCGATTGTGAACAGCTCCAGCAGCATAATCCAGAATCATGCTCCAGGTTTATCCAGCCACCACAGAATATCCTCACACTGAGACAGATTTCTTTAGTTACTGCACCCACTTCAATGCTGGAAGCAATTTCAGCATATGGAGACACCATTTCCATTAACATTCTGTAGCTAATTAATATCCTTTCTGTGTATGCTAACAGCCATCCCTTAGGTAGAGGTTTCTCTTTCCTTTAGGAAGAATATATTTAGAAAAGCATCATAGTCCTTCCCTACTTTACACTACTCCTTGTTCACCATGGGCCACATTACCCAGACCTTTGGATCAGCCTTAAAGTACCTGGCTCAGGTAGAGCAGCTGTGAAATTGTGAGCTGTGGACTCAGAACAGCTGCACTGCTCCTCTGCTCCTCTTTGCCATCTTTGGGAGTGGCATTTGCAGTGTCACCGAGAGTCTCACTGCCATACCTGTAACACGAGCCACAGCAAAACTATTTCAGGCACATTTATTTGAGTGGTGCTTAATTTTGTGAGGCTGAATAAATGAAAACCATTCAATCTTCTAATGACAGAGGGATCGAGGCCACCCTCAGCAGGTTTGCAGGTGACACCAAGCTGAGGGTGCAGTGACACCCCTGAAGGACAGGATGACATCCAGAGGGAGCTGGACAAGCTCCAGAAGTGACCCATGGGAATCTCAGGAGATTTAACAAGACCTGGTCAGGGCAAACCCCGGGATCAATCCAGGCTGGGGAGGAGCAGATGGAGCAGCCCTGGGAAGACTTGGGGGTGCTGGTGGGTGAGAGCTGAACCTGCCCCATCCCAGAGCCCCCCGTGCCCTGGGCTGAGCCCCCAGCACAGATGGCAGGAAAGGGATTGGGATTCTGCCCCTCTGCCCTGCTCAGGTGAGACCCCACCTGCAGAGCTGCTCCAGCCCTGGGGCCCAGCACAGGAAGGACCTGGAGCTGCTGGAGAGAGTCCAGAGGAGGCACCAGGATGAGCAGAGGGATGGACCAGCTCTGCTGGGGGAAAAGGATGGGAGGGTTGGGATTGTTCAGTCAGGAGAGGAGAAGCTTTATGGTGACCTAACTGTACCTGAAGGGAACCCACAGGAAAGAAAGGGAGAAGGTTTACAGGGGATGGAGTGACAGGACAAGGGAGAATGGCTTCCCACTGCCAGAGGACAGGATAGATTAAATATTAGGAGGGAATTTTTCTCTGTTAGGCTGGGGAGACCCTGGCACAGGTTGCCCAGAGAAGCTGTGGCTGCCCCTGGATCCCTGGAAGTGCCCAAGGCCAGGCTGGATGGGGCTTGGAGCAACTTGGGTTAGTGGAAGGTGTCTCTGCCCTGGCAGGCGCTGGACATCCCCACTGGATGGGCTTTAAAGTTCCTCCCATCCCAAACCTGTCTGTGATTCTGTGATTCTACCATCACTCACTGCCCTTCTGGCTACTGTGCAGTTGGTAGTTTTACCCTGATTCCTAGAAGATAATAACATTCTCATAAAGACCATTATCAAATTAAGCATCAATTACTGTTGTTTTGAGTCACAGCATAGAAACAAAGTACTTGGAGTCTGATTTGTCCTTCCCAAGACGTAAATCCACCTGATCCAGAGTAGGATGTCGTAGAGGTGTCTGTAAGTGCATTTGGTGGTGATGTTGCTGTCTCACAGATTTATACTGGACTTGGCTTCCAAAGGAAGGGAAAGTAGGTAATGGGTATTTTACTGCCTCTCCTTGTTAAATTGTTTTCATCTTTTTACTTAGCATCTGCCTCACTGAGTACTCATCATCTGCTACTGAGCCATCTGATGTACAACAGATGTTAAGCACTTAGTGAAGCAGAGAAGGAGGTAAAAGTGTCATATCATGATTAAATACTTGCTCCAGCTATTCTATAGGGTGACCACAGTGCTTTGTTCTTACATTTAATGTTACAGTGTACTGAACAGGAATAGGCACATGGTTTGGATTAAGGTTGCAACTACTCTAGTAAAAATAATCCTGTTTTTAAGTAAAGATTTTTTCATAGTAAGAAAAATAATTGCAAAATATTTAAAATGCACTCTAGAATTATAATTTATGTCTGTCATTAAGATTCTCATCAGAAATTTGGCTGATGTTAATTGTTGCATTAACTTCTCTCGAATTATCATATTTTTTACCATGCTTGTGTAAAAGTGAGATTATCTGGCAGGCTTTCCCCTTCAAGCATTCCAGCTGAAAGCTTGTACAGTTTATAGGGCAGCAGATTTAACCACAGGAGTATCTTCATCCTGCAACAGCAGCATGAACCTGTAGCAGAGCAGGAAATTAATAGAAGTTGGAGCTAAAGTTGTCATTGAAGAAGAATTAGTTAACAATTTGCTTCCAAGTAAATTTTAAGAACTGAGAAAATCTGTGGAATATTGTTGTGCACCTCTAGGTATTTTCACATTGACATACATATTTGATCAGGCAAGGTAACAAGGAGGGAGGAATCGTTCTTCCATGAGAAATGTGATTTGTGTGAGTAGGAACTCTTTGCAGTCAATGGTGAGATTCAAACCCCAGAATAATGGAGACCAGTTCTGGGGTCTTAACTAAAAAGCAGGAGTTTGGGATTTGGATGGGTTACCTGGCTCAGTGCTCATAAATCTATTGATGATCTATTTCCTATAGAGGCAACAGGTTTTCTACTAACATGACAATCAATATTCATGTTTTCATAGAAATTCTGTCCAGATTTAGCAAATCTTGTGTAGTTTTGTGCTTTTTTTGAAAGGTTGATTTCAGTGACTTGATATTGCTAAACAAAAGAAGTTTAAAAAAATGCCAAACAATTTCCAGTAAGGTGCAATTTATTATATAATTCGATGAGTATCTTGTACTTACCAAATATCACATTTAATTAAACTAAAAATTACTTGTCCAGTAAAGTGATTTCAAGTGTGTGAATCACCAGAAACTTTGATTATAAATTATCACACAATTTTGCATTATGAGGAAGATGCAGGTATTTCAAGCATTCCATTTTTATTTCAAGCCCAGTTGAGTGACTAGGAATATTCTTGCTGGTTTCATTAGGTTTAGAAGCTGGTTCAATATCTCAGTGTTTGAAAAACTAACTCATCAGGCCACATATGTAATTTTCCAAATAAAATAATAGTATTTTTTGGTTAAAAGAATAATTGAAGAACTCTTTCAAGCCTCACTCAGGGCACCTGTGGTCATGTTGCTTTCTCCAATTGGTTTAGGGAGGCTTCATCAATTTCCTTTTATCTTATGGTGTGTAATGATTCTGGTAGTGCCCCTCTCACTGTCCTCTCCTCTCCTCCTGCCCTGGAGATCCCCATCAGTCCATTGCTTGTTCAATAGTAAAGTTTCAGTTCTGTAGTCTTCTTTTTGTGGGGAGTGCAATTGTTTGCCTTCTACCTGATTTCACCAAAGAGTCCTGGTCTGTCCACCAAATCTCTGTGATATCAAGGAAGTCACAGTACTGGAAGTGTGTCCACTTCTGCCTGTTCCCCACACACATCCATGTCCAGGCACAGAGAATGAATCACACAATCACAGAATGTTTTGGGTTGGAAAGAACCTTAAAGACAATCTCGTTCCAACTGGATTATGCAGTTCCAAACCACACTAAGAAGCCTCTCTCCCTGGGTGCTTTATTTCCCAGCCCCAAGCTAACAATACTTGAAGCCCTTGTCACAGGGTTTAGCAAGTGTGGCACTTGAGATGTCACCTCTCATCTTCTCTGAAACCCCCTCAGTCCCCAGCTGCCACCATCCTCAGGGTGGCTGTGGCAACCCCAGCTGAGCCAGATGTTCAGCCAGGTGTTGACCTGCAGGACACATCTGCCTCCCATCAAACCTTTCCCTTGGCTTCAGGGTCCAGAATTTATCTGATCTTGAATTTCTAGGAGGAAAAGAATGATTTTGTAATGACATGCCAGTGTGAATTTACCCAATTAAGGACGAGTGTCTCAAATAAAGTAGGTATCGCCGATATTTTACTGACTTCCACATAATTTACTTAATTCACTCCATTGAAAGCAATAAATGTATTCCTTAATGACTAATTTAAAAAAAAGCAGTTAAATAAGGAAGTAGATTTTATATTTTAAAAGAGACTGTATTTGTTAAATAATCAAAGACAAGTATAAGCAGATTCTTCTTGAAATCTCCCTTATTAAAATCAGGTAAAAGTAAAACAAATAAGGCAATAATATTAGATTGTTATTGTTTTGAACTTCATTGGGTAAGGAGATAACCTCCTTCCCACTAAAGTTGTTGACCTCTTTGCAACTTCTAATCATCAAAGACATAGCAGTTCAAATAAGCCAGGTAATACGAAGTTACAAACAACATAACTAAGTTATAGAAATAAACTTAATTTTGCAGTTTGTAATTTCATGCAGATTTTTAAACTGCTGCTTCTGTTCCCTAACAAAATACAAGGAGGAAGGTGGGCTAATTAAAAATAAAAAGAACAAAAAAGAAATTACTTTCAAGATTTTGCTTCTCATAATCATCAAAACCATAGATTGCATCATTAATAAAGAAAAAAGCAATGGTTTATACACCATGTGGTTGGAAAAGTGAGTAACCCAAACCAAATCAACCCTTGCCAGTAAATTAATGTTGCTGGTTTGAGTAGGCTTATTCCAACAGTAGAAAATTCTCCTCTTCCAAGAGTGCCAAATTCCTCACTGGCTGTGTCTCTTCCAGTCACCCCTGTTGTTTGAGAGAATTCCTTCCCTGTGTTCCCAGTTCCGTTCTCTCCTCCACTCTGAAGCAATGCCACAGTTTCCACTTTTTTCTTCGCATGGTGAACTCTGCATGCCAGAGACTTTTCCCATCCAACCATGCAGAAGCTCCCACACAAAACCTCTACTATATGACCAAAAAATAATAATGTGCAGGACAGGTTTTTTTACTTGTTTCAATGCCAAATAATTATAAGTAGTAATGTTATATATAAATATGAAAAATTTTAATGCTATTGACTAGATCTAAGAGGAAGAGAGGGTACATGAAACACAACAGGGATAAACTTTAACCTGGAAGTTATCTCCTTGTGTGGTGGGTTAATCACTGCCCCTACACACCTAGCCACTCTCTCACTGCATTCAATAGGGAGAAGGAGATAAGATTAAAAAAGCTTTTGAGTCAAGATCAGAACATCTGGCTAGAACCAGCTGAAACTCTGTAGACCCAGCTGTGTCCCATCCCAGCTTCCTCCTCCAGAGGACACCACTGTGCCTGCCACCCTGCTGACAAAACCTTTCCAGGGACACCCAACCCACCTCAATGAAACAACATCCAAAAATTCACTCAGAAAATCTCTTCAGCCGTTTATGCTGTACTGAGATGAATTCAAAACCACAGCTGGAAGCTCAGAGCTGGTCTATGTAAAAAGAGGTTTTCTGGAAATGTGTTCTGAAAATGTATTCCTAATACAAAACTTTTCAAAGGCATGGACTTCTGTTCCCAACAGAAGTGGAGTCACAGTTAAAAATAAAAAGTCACAGTTACAGACTCAGTCAATATCAGTAGTCATGTGGTAGCACCTGGTAGTAATGACAACAGCAGAAAACTTGGAGATTAAAATGCAAATAATACAGCCATGAAATCTGCCCAGTTATCTGTCCAGTGTGATAAATCATAAGGTAACAACTTTATGAAGGCTATTGCAAATCAAATGACATTAACCAAAGGGTTCAAGTAAACAAACTTTATACATCTTACCTCCAGCAGCTTTTGGGACTCAGTATCAATTCTTGAATAAGCAGAGAGAAGCACAAAGGATTAGGGAGAAGCTGCAAAGAGAGGCCTTTGAAAGGTTGGCTTCCCTGCTTTGGGAAGAGTCTGCTCTGTTTTGGTTGCTGTGGTGCCCATGGGATTACAGCAGTAAACAGGAGAGTTCAGCCCAAAATGGGCACCAGAGTCACACACATCTGGTCTGGCTGGGACAGCTCCAGATGTGCAGGCTGGTGCCAAAACAACCCAGATAAAACACAGGGACTTCTGATTACACCTGGGACAGCTTTAAGGTCTTCTCAGTTTTGGGGTAACTTTTATTTTGTGACATTGACCTTGCTTGCAGAAGGGACATTGTGATTTTTAATCAGGAAGCAAAGGAATAAGCTCACCCAGAATATTTTTGATTAATGCTGGCTTTCAAATAAGCACCAAGAAGAAAAATGATAAGGTATGTTGATGTTGTGCACGTTATTATATTTACTTATGCTTCTAGAAAATACATAGAGCTATAGGCATATAAACCCCCAACCTTGAGCAGCCAAGATTCCTGCCCAAAAAAGCAAAAAAATAGAAAGATTTTAAAAGTCAACAGAGTATACAATGATGTATGTTTTTACTGAACTTTATTTTAATGTTTCTAAAAAAAATTGACTTTGAGATGCCGTGGATTTCTCCTTGAGACAAATCCAGATGAGACTTAAAAGTCAGTCAGGGGTAAATGAGAGTCTTGCATTTTCTCTCCAAAACAGTGTAATGAAAGGGGAAGAAACTGTACAACCATCATCATTCATGTGGCAACAATAGATCTGATTGCAGCAGACAAAACAATTTCTTTAAACTGTGCATTGCTGGTAATAATAGGAGCTGGAAAATGCAAATAAGATAATTTTTCTGACTATTTCCATGTAGCTTTGCTCTTCCCATTGTCTTTCTTCTAGTGGCTGTGCCTCATCAGCCTAAACTGTTGGTTTCAGTATGTTTTCCCAGTGTGATGTAGGATATTAACTGTACCTCCTAGTGAAATCAAAATGAAACGACAGAAAGAATATTAAAGTGATCTTTTAATTTTGTCCCCAAAGATGAAAAGTAAACACAACATGCTCATGCATGGCTTCCTGTAGAGATTCTGTAGTGCTGGAAGTCATCTAAAGGATCTCTTTAGGTTGGGAGCAGGGACCTACTGCTATTCTAGGAAAGAATTTTGTCTCACTGTCTATAAATCAATGCAGCACCAGCCTGTTAAAAAAACCCAAACACCCAAATCTTCATAATAGAATAGAGGGACCGTAGAGTTGTACACTCAGATACACGCAAAGAACTTCTTTGGTCAAATAGAACACACAAAATAATCTCAACTGCCTAGGATTTCAGGATGTTAATCTGAAGACAGTTGCAGAAAATGGAAGTTTGTCAGGCTTCCTTGACAGAGACACAGAGAAAACAAATACGTGAACTAAATGTTCCTGTCCTGCCTGTGGGTTTATAAGGAAACCTTTCTTTTGTGATTTCGGACTGTTAAGAGGCAATTTACACGTGTATCTATCTGACAGCAGATGCTAACGTGCTTTAATCTGACACTAAAGCCAGCTTTATTTTTCTCTTTCCGACAAAATATAACGAAGGCCTCTCTTTGCTAAAACAAGTTATTCTCACGTTGCAGGTCTTCCAACTATTGGCTCAACCGCATCCAGTCGTTTCTCTACTGCAACGAGAACGGGCTCCTGGGAAGCTTTTCCGAAGAGACCCACACGTGCACGTGCCCCAATGACCAGGTGGCCTGCCACGGGTTCCTGCCCTGCACCGTCGGGGACGGCGCCGCCTGCCTGAGCTGCGCCCCCGACAACCGCACGCGCTGCGGGAGCTGCAACGCCGGCTACATGCTGAGCCAGGGGCTCTGCAAGCCCGAGGTGGCCGACTCCACCGAGCACTACATCGGCTTCGAGACGGACCTGCAGGACCTGGAGATGAAGTATTTGTTGCAGAAGACCGACCGCAGGATCGAGGTCCATGCCATTTTCATCAGCAATGACATGCGCCTCAACAGCTGGTTCGATCCCTCGTGGCGCAAGAGGATGCTCCTGACTCTTAAGAGCAACAAGTACAAGTCCAGCCTGGTCCATATGATACTGGGCCTCTCCCTGCAAATTTGCCTGACTAAGAACAGCACCTTAGAGCCCGTCCTTGCTGTTTATATCAACCCTTTTGGGGGCAGCCACTCTGAGAGCTGGTTTATGCCTGTGAATGAAAATAATTTCCCAGACTGGGAGCGGACTAAACTGGACTTACCCCTTCAGTGTTATAACTGGACGCTGACTCTGGGCAACAAGTGGAAGACATTTTTTGAAACTGTGCACATCTATTTGAGGAGTCGAATAAAGTCAAATGGTCCAAATGGCAATGAGAGCATCTACTATGAACCCCTGGAATTTATTGATCCCTCGAGAAATCTGGGCTACATGAAAATCAACAATATCCAAGTGTTTGGCTACAGCATGCACTTCGACCCAGAAGCAATTCGAGACTTGATTTTGCAGCTGGACTACCCCTACACTCAGGGCTCACAGGACTCAGCACTTTTGCAGCTGTTGGAGATTCGGGATCGTGTAAATAAACTCTCTCCCCCCGGCCAACGTCGCCTGGACCTCTTCTCTTGCTTGCTCCGTCATAGACTCAAACTGTCTACCAGTGAAGTGGTGAGGATCCAATCTGCTTTGCAGGCCTTTAATGCCAAATTGCCAAACACAGTGGACTATGACACAACCAAATTATGTAGTTAACCATAAATGTGAAGCACAACACAAAACCTTGAAGGAGTTTTTACAGTGCTTTTGTGGAACAGTTTATGTTTGGAAGAGTAAATTTAAATTGTCTTTTCAATATCTGTCTTATATCAGTCAATACTGTTGGATGGCAATTTACACACATGAACTTGCTGACAATGAATATATTATACCTGCAGTTTTGGTTTATGAATGAAATAAATACTGACAGTCTAGAAGACATTCTACTTTTTACAATAAATTTCATTTGTAATTTTATATGTTCCGTGGCAATGCTTTTGTGCATTACATCCTCTAGAGGGAACATAGAAGGAGACCAATAAAATTTTGTAGCTGAACAGTTATTACAAAGAAACGCTGTGGGATTCTTTTTTCTTACACAAAAGTAGTAACTTTGATAGACTTTTGTGTGTGTTGAACTCAGGAGGGGTAAAGAGAAGAGATGGACTCCAGATTTTAAGAGAAACTGTCAAAAAGTCAAGCCATAGGATATTTAGTTTGAGGATGTGGATCTAAGTATTCGAGCTGGGCTGAAGTGAGAACTGTAGTGATGCTTTACCTGCCCCACCTGAGGCTTGTCCTTTCCAAGGTGCTCAGTGTGACACCCAGAGATCAGAGTGATCCCACAGAGAGTTTTAGGATGGGCAGGAGGTTGGAACTGGGCAATGCACAGCAGTTGAAGGCTGCATTTGCTCTACAGGAGACAGGTGAGAGGCTATCTGCAAATTACCAAAATGCTTTTCAAAAGTCTCCCCCTGATCCTTTGCTTTGTATATTTACCAAAAGATTACACATTTCCACCTCCCAAATACATGCACTATATTATTCAGAATTCTCTGTTTTGAACTGCTCACTCAAGTACAGCTTAGATTCAAATTGATGTTAAAGATTTCCCTGCCAATGCAAATGTTTAGTAGATGGGTATTTTTCCATGTTTTTCAGTGCGAGAATTTTCAGTTTTTTAAAATAATCCCCTTTTACGGATACAAGAAATCCAGTTTATAAAGCTGACAGTGCAAGTCATTAATTAAACATTATCAATTACTGAAATTAATTAAATGTGAATGTCTGTGGATCAGAATTTTGTTCTTTGCTATTTGACACATCCCAGCAGAAAAAAAGCACATCTGAGCCAGCAGAACCTGGGACTCACAAGAAGCTTTTGCTGCCTCTTGAAAGAGAGCAGAACAAATGGCTGGACTGTCAGAAGTCCTCGTTAGTAAATGCACAGTAAAGTCAAGGAAATGATACAAAATGATTTAGTAATACCTCCTTACATTCAGCCTAAATCTCTGTCATAGATTTAAAAATCAATTTGTATTTTTTAAATGGGAAAGAATTACATAAAGAACGCTATTTTATGGACAAGCACAGAAAGCGAAAACCCCCATTTCATTCACACACAATTTTAATTCAGTTAGACTCCAATTCAATGAAATTCACTTTATTCATTTCCATTTTTTATATTACAGTGTCATTTGAACCTAGCCTAATCTGAGTTTATGACACATTCCTCACTTCCAGCAAGACCCCAGCAGCACAGGGGAGAAAGTGCCTTGTGAGTGAATGTAGACAAGGTAAACTACATGGGCAGAAAGCCTTTAGAGAGCCTACTGCCAAGGGAAATATTTTCCTTAGTGATTCCTGTCTCTTCTGACTTCAAGAAATATTTATGTGCTTTACTGTTTCACTGCCACCCATCTGGATCATTCCTCAGACCTGCTATACTAAGAAGTCATTCAGAACTTAAATTAATTTTTTTTTTTTTTTGGGGGGGGGGTGTTGTTTTGTTGTTGTCTTTTTTTTTTTTTTTTTTTTTTTTGTGGTGCTGGCAGAATTAACCTCTGGATGAATTACTGTTTATTTTCAATTTACAGCTTTCTTTTGCTCATAAATAATGTATCTCAGCCTCTCTTCTATGTGTCCATATTTTGGCTTACTCTTGCATTAGTAAGATCTTCACAGTTAAAATTCTCAGTATTCCTGTTTTCATCTTCAAGTCTTTCTTTTGCACTTTTGTTATGTCTTTGGCAACTACAGTAACGTGCAAAATTAGATAGCTGGATTTTACTAGTCAGTACCTTGTGTAGTCTTTTCAAACAAGTGAAAGACCCTGATGTTATAAAATGAACAAAAAGTAAAAATAAAAGTCATCTTCTGCTTATAGAAAGTAAAAGTTATGATGGAAGTGTGAGGCAATGATGAAACATTTGCTTCCTTTCACTAAGAAAAAAATACCAATTTTCACAGTAAATGATCTGAGGAGTTCCCCCCTGCAACCCTTTCATCATCCTTAAAATTTTTCCCCTATGACTGTTTTTTTTTTTTTTTAACATATCTTTCTCTGCCAAGATTTAAAGTTCTTCACTGTGCACAAATATGTCCATAATAGAAGATACCAATTAGAAGAAGCCCCAAAAGTGGGACATCACTTAGTTATTACACAACACATTCATTGTGTTGGACTGGAGAAGTGGAAACCTCCTGTCATTACTCACTAGCTTTGTGTCAGATTTCCTGCCCCGCTAGTCATGGACTAGTTTTGGATTTTGGAACCTGTAGGCTCATGGAATAGGGAGAGTTTCTATTTTACTAGGACTGGATTCTATAAAGATAAATATGATAGGAAAACCCCACGAGTATATAGTGAGGGAAGAAAAAGGCATAGGTTTATCTGGTTCTCAAACAGGAGACAGTAATATTTCCCTTTTCACATTTTTTTCCAATTGGAAATTTTCTATGTTCTCAAAAAAGAACTTCAGGATGGCTTTTTAGGAAAAGATGAGCCTGGATAAGTCAAATCAGCAAACAACTTGATCCATAAGAAAGTTTTGTAATAAGATATGAACCCAATGGTGGAGAAGAAAGAACTGTGGGTGCATCCATGTGTACTCATTTCCATCTGGGCATTGCAGATATTTGGAATGATCAGATCCTGGTGCTTTCTGCTAGCATTCACCAATGCTGTTATTTTCTGACATCATAAATGGAAAAAAAGAAACAAAGCAAGGAAAAAATGGTAATAGAGAATCACAGAATTAAGGAAATCCAGACTTGTATGGGCTGGGAGGGACCTTAAACCCATCCAGTTCCACCCCCTGCCTTGAGCAGGGACACCTTCCACTAGCCCAGGTTGCTCCAAGTCCCATCCAACCTGGCCTGGGACACTTCCAGGGATAAAGGGGCAGCCAGAGCTTCTCTGGGCAACCATTCTCACAAGGAGGAATTTCTTCCCAATATCTAATCTAAATGTACACTTCTGTTTAAAGCCACTCTGCCCTTGTCCTGTCACTGCCTGTGTGTCGTACCCACGAAATGGCACAATGACAACCTAGGACAATATTCAGAACAAATTTTGTTTCCAAAGGTATGCATATGCTGACTGCATTTCTTGTGAAAGTGCACATTTGGCAGACACTTCAAGTCGGCAAAGAGGCAAAAGCCAAAAAAAGTCAGTTTTCCCAGGCTGAGTAAGCAGCTTGTGCAGGAAGGAGGATGGACAGTCTACAACTGTCTGAAGGTCTTTTCTCTGAAAATGCAGCACGTATTCCAGGGACAAAACAAAATGTCCACACCCTCCTTGCTGCTGTACTGACAAGATGCAGGTAAATGGGATATGGTGGAGGACAATCCAGTGTTTTACAATCCAGCAGCCATCTCTGGCAGGTAGGGGACAGAATCTGAGCTGCTGTGCCAGCACAGTCACCCTTGGGAATGGGATCACCCTCTGGATGGTGCAGCCAGGGCTCCTGCCAGGGTGATTGGAATGCAAGGGGAAGCCAGGGAAAAGGAGAGAGAGGAAAGGAACCAAGATCTCATTTGAGTAGGCTTTTAAACAAGAAAGAGAGCCTGTATGTCTCATTAGAACTAAAAGCAGAGGCTGAGATCTCCCTGGGTGTGGATGAGGTTTGGAAACAAGGAATGTCGTGGCTACTTTTAATGAGGGTCAGTGCTGGAAAATCTCAACGCCAGAGCAAGTGCAGTTTTAATGCTGATGTGCAGGATTCGTGGGGACCCAGCAGGGCAGTCTGTGGGACTGCAGGACTGACTTTGGGGTCTGTTCACTCAGCTCCATTCTCTAAGCACGAAATCTACTCCACAAGTAGCACATACCTAACACTTTCTGCAAACACAGACCACCAATGGAGCAACCCATAGCCCTGGGGCACAGTCAATAAAATGTCAACTTATCCATACGGCAGAGAAGTGTGGATTTCTGACATTCTAGTTTCACAAATTCGGCACCAGAGATGACACTGCTTTGGGAGTGAGTGCACGTGGGAGAGCAGGGCCATAAATTCTTTCTTTCCCTGCCAAGCCAGCAACAGTAAGGTGTGAATTATGAGCAAAGACACAGTTTTACCTCCCAGAAATGGGGAAATTTTTCCTTCCCTGCAGATGACTCCTTGGATGGTAACGTGCATCTAAAAATATCAGCGGATCTTGTCAACACACTCACATACTCCTCTGTTTTAGGGAATATTCAGTGCAACATGCAGGTATGAAAGGGAGACACAAGAAATGCCAATGTTAGTAACAATGGGTGCTGCAGGATTGCAGACCCCCTGGTAACACCTGCACCAGGCATTGTTTGTCTATCTATGATCTGATCTCAGCACACAGCAGACAGAACAGAACTTAAAACCACCTGGGAGGCAGAGATATCTTTGCTCTGAAAACTGCTCCACTAAGAGGTGCTAATCCAGAGTGTGACCACCTTTCAGCACATTCTAAGAGCTTTCTCTTTTTAGAAAATGGCTTTTTGCCAATTGTCAACTGACAGGGAAGAGAGAAGAGGAGGAATAAAACAAAGTGAGGTGTCAAAACACAATTCTTCCGTGGGGAAAGAGGGGAGAACAAAGGGTCTTTGAAGAGCTTTGGGGTCCCATCACAGCTGTGTAACTCACTCCAAGAGCATTTAGGTACCACAGGGATAACAGAAGACCAAAAATGCAAAGATCAGGTACAAGCACTGAGCATGAGTGTGACAGAAGAAAATTGATCATCACTAGTTTTGAACACACAGATTTTTGTCTTACATCTTTCCCTCACTCTCAGCAGAGAAGAAACTTTAAGCATTAAACAGGAATAGGAGAATGACAAAAGATAATTCACTGTATAAATGTGTAGAGCCTCTTTCATGTGTCCTTTTCATTGGAGCCTCTCATGTCCCTCTCAGTTATTCAGTTTACTAAGTGTATATTAAGGCATAACTCCTTTGCCTACAAAACTAAGGAATCACAACATGAGAGAACTTTATGGTTTTATAAGATGTCAAAATAATTTTAAATAACCCTATGTCTTGTGTATCATTATAAATTTTCCAACTAAGTCCTTCCTCAGCATCAAACAAACCAAAGCAAAGCAAAGCAAAGCAAACCAAACCAAACCAAACCAAACCAAACCAAACCAAACCACCCCCCGCAAATAATATAAACAATTTCTACAATATTAGACAGTACTTCTAAAATGTATTAGCTCTATTAATTTTTAATTTTATTTTTTTAAACTGGTTTTGTACCTTCTTTCTATGAATTTTATTCCTCTCTTGCTGTCCAATGCTTAAGATTTCCCTCCCAGAATCCATATTTCTGAAGAGACTATTTTGACAGTTTGAGACATGAAAGTTCTTGTTTAACAGAAGGACATCAGAGTACATCACAGCTACCTTTTTAATATTTAGATGCATAAAGTTAAGGTGAGAACTGTGCTGCTAAGCATTTTAAAAATGCTGACTTGTCAACACAAATAGACAAAATCCTTAGCTATGAATTCTATCTAGACTCCAAATATTAAAGCCTCTAGTCAATTAGAATTTGTACATGTAAAACATGTAAAAGTTCCAAGCACTTATTTTCATACATTATTTCTCAGCTTTAACAGACTCAAGTGAACAAAATGAACACATGAACAGACTGAGATTGAAAACATTGGTGCTATTTCTAATATGCCTTTGCTAGAATGGAATACATTGATGACATTTTTTTTCTTCATTGGAAAGGCAATATTTTGTCATATCCTCTTAAATTGGAGTGATTATATTCCTTCACTTCAACCCAGATATATATAGTTTTATTATGTGAATATTTACTAAAGTAGCTGGATTCTATACACACAAACTTAGTCATTAAACTGCCTGGTTACTTTTTTCCTTAAGAGACAACATTTAATGCCATTGGCAGAGTTGGGAAAAGCTGTTCTCTAAAGAACTCAGACACACTGGGTAGTAATCCCCCTGCAAGTGCAGATATTTGACTTTTGGGTTAATAGATGTCATTTCCACCTAAGCACTCGGGCAACAGCAATTCTTGATCAGGTGAAGTTGCTCTGTAAGCAAGGCCTTTGTCACACTGCTAAAGGTAACACATATTTCAGGTGGCTGAATCCATCCCTGCCCAGGTGGAGGCATCTGCAATGAAAGCTTTCAGATAGGAGCCTCTTCTGTTTGCAATAACGTTCTGAAGGGCAATTTGGACATCTCATTAGCCTGTACATGTCCATCAGCAATCCAAAGGTCCAAGGTTCCCAGCCTGGATTAGATGTGAAATATTGGGCAATGTGAATAATCAACCCAGAACTACTAAGGCCGTTATTGACAATTCTATTGAGTCTAGACCCATTTTCTATTAAAAAATCTATAATATATGTTAGAGACAAAGAGCAAAAAAGAACAAAAAATGAAAGGAAAAAAAAAGAAAGAAAAATACCCCCAGTCATAGATAGAAAAAAGCAGTTATTGAAAAGAAAAAAAAAATTAAAAAGTAAGAAGTGATTAAGGGCCACATTTAGCCACTGCATGGAATAGTGGAATCCCAAAATGGTTTGGAATCCCACAATGGTTTGAGTTGGAAGTACCTAACAGATCATCCAGTCCCACCCCTGCCATGGGCAGGGACAAATTCCACTAGCCCAGGTTGTTCCAAGCCCCATCCAACTTGGCCTTGGGCACTTTCAGGGATCCAGGGCATTTCCTGGATGCCCTGGAATTCAGCAAAGTGTGATGCAGCTGCATGTGGAGGCTACAGCACAGTCACACCTCAAGGAAATATTTTTAACACATTAGGAGAAAATGTAAAATCTCCTTATGAAATATGATGTTTGGATTTATAACTGAGTTTCCCCTGGAAAGTTCTGGGAAATTTCCCTAAATCAAATTAAATGCAGGGAGCTCAGCTGGCCTCATAAATCTCCTGTCTAAACTAGGAAGGCTTCAAGTGATGCACATCCAAGTCAGGAGGCATGACAATAAATTTGATGACATGAAATGAGCCTGTTAGGCCTGCATAAAACTGTGAATAGGCAGTTTTTATGCCTTTCCTAGACAAATACAAATGAGGCTTGTTTCTATAAAATGCTGGATGAAGTGTCCACATGTGCAGCTACAGCCCCATTGGATCTTACTCACAGAAATGAAAAGTTTTCTGCTCAAAGAATTTTGGAGGCTACTTCAACATTTTAATCTGAAAATGTTCAAATGAATATCAGGTCTTGGATATCTCCTTCTCCAATGTCTGTGCTATCAGGCAGGAGGGAACTAAACAGGAATGCAGTGGGATTAACACAAAGATGAGAAGCGGTTTGGAGCATCTCTCTGATGAGGAGAGACTGTGGGAGATGGGTCTGATTAATTTGGAGAAGAGAAGGTTTAGAGGGGTTTTCATCAATCAATAAAAACATCCCAAGGGCAGGTGTCAAGAGGATGGTGCCAAACTCTGTTCAAAAATATCCCCCGTGAGAGGACAAGAAGTGATGGCCATAAACTAGCCAAACACAACAAATTCTACCTCAACGTGAGGAACTTTTCATGGAGGGTGGCAGAGCACTGGAACAGGGAAGGTCTGGACTCTCCCTCTCTGGAAACTTCCCAAACCCACCTGGACGTGCCCCTGTGTCTCCAGGCGACCCTGCCTTGGAAAGGGGTGGGACAGAGGATCTCCAGAGGTCCCTCCCAGCCTCAGGACTTTATGATTCTGTGAATGAAGCCCCTTCAGCTTTGGAAATTTATTGCTACAAAACGTCACCTATTCACAATGTAAAACAACACCCTAGGACTGTGCAAAATTTAATAGATGAGAGACAGGCTGGGAGAGCTGGAGCTGTGAGAGACCCTAGAACCTCTCCCAGTGCCCAAAGGGGAACTCCTCCAAAGGACTTCATTGCTCACACCTCTCCTCAGGAAAGGATTGGGAAAAAAAAAACCCCATTATCATTCAAAACCTTGCTACAGACAATGATTAAACACATATTAAAGCAAGGAATTAGTTATCAACACATTGAAAATCTTACCTGAATAATCAGAAAAATAATATTAATTCAGATCAAATTATTGGAATAAAAGTAAAGAGTAGGATACTATTACACAAACAACGACAACAGCAACAATAATAATAATATTAATAATAATAATATTATTAATAATAATAAAAATAGCAATACTAATGGTAATATTTAAAACCATTCCATGGCTTCAGACAATAGTGTGTGGGAGGAACACCAAGTTATCAGCATCCCATTTCTATTGCTGGAGAAACAGGATGTGATTTCCCACACATTCCTCACCCCCAGGGACAGGCTTAGTATTTTTATGTGTTTTCCAACAGTTTTATCCACTTTTATCTTCCTTCATTGGTGTGGAGGTCCCTACCATAAGTGAATTCACTGCACGTGGTGCACTTTGTGTAAGTTAAATATTTGGAATTTGTTCTCTTTGTTACCTCTAAACTCATTTTGTCCAGCTCCAGCTGGAATATACAGCACATCATAAAACACCTCTATCTGATTGACATGCTAATAACAAGAAATAGATAATATACTGTAACAGGACTTCCAATGCTACCCTGATCTACCCTGTTAACCCCAGAGGACACATTAAATGCTCAGCACACAGTTTCAGGTTTTACAGTGGGACTCTGATGGACAAGTTTCCATTTAGAAGGATATTGGCTTGCCTTTGTTTTCATTTCCAGAGTGCTTCATTTAGCTTGCAAATGTTTAATTAAGTTTTATTAAATGCATTAAGCTGAGAGTAAGGAGCTGCACTTTGCACACTGGGTGAAATGGACTCAGTGGAAAAAGCCCATTATCAAGAGTGATCAAGATTGATCTGTGAATGCTTTGGCCAATTTGTAGCTAGAGGGAGGCTGATTTTTACTTGCTGTATATTTAAGGGAATGAATCATACACGTGAAAATAAATCATTGTTTTGATTAGCCATTTTCTCTTTCTTTCTTTCTTTCTTTCTTTCTTTCTTTCTTTCTTTCTTTCTTTCTTTCTTTCTTTCTTTCTTTCTTTCTTTCTTTCTTTCTTTCTTTCTTTCTTTCTTTCTTTCTTTCTTTCTTTCTTTCTTTCTTTCTTTCTTTCTTTCTTTCTTTCTTTCTTTCTTTCTTTCTTTCTTTCTTTCTTTCTTTCTTTCTTTCTTTCTTTCTTTCTTTCTTTCTTTCTTTCTTTCTTTCTTTCTTTCTTCTTCCTTCCTTCCTTCCTTCCTTCCTTCCTTCCTTCCTTCCTTCCTTCCTTCCTTCCTTCCTTCCTTCCTTCCTTCCTTCCTTCCTTTCTTTTTAAAATTTCCTTGTAGCAAATGTCTATTCTCCCTGTCAGAGACAAGCTGCACTGACTCCTTTAGGAAGTACTGATGTTTTGCCAGCTCAGGGATTTTGTTGTAAGGCTGATGATACCAGATTTGTTTTCAAGTCGAGGTCTTGGAAAGATGTCATGGAGTGAGTCTTCATTATGTGCACACAAAAAGCTTGATATCCTCAAGGCTAGAAATAATTGGTGATATAATGGGAATATTGTGAGGAATAGCCTTCCAGGCGGCATGTCCCATACCAGGCTTGAGCTAAAAGAAAAATCCAAAGATTTTTAAGCTGCCAAAACCATCTGATATATAAAAGTTTCTGATAAATAAAACTTCCAGTTTCTGTGGCTGACAAAAATCTTCTCGCTGTCCTTGCCCTGGGTAAAAACTGATACCTGTGGGTGAAAGTCTCTGACTGGAAAAACTAAAAACAATGCACTAACTTAAACAAACACTAAATTACAATGCAGTCTCATGCTTTTAAAGCCAGATTCCAAGGATCAAAGGTTTGTTGTTTTTTCTTATCATTCTTATTATGTGTAATTTATGCTAATATATATTCCTGATTACTGGTGGTTTTTTTTGCTTGGAAGCTTACAACTAATCAAAGAACTATTGCTATCCTTGGCTGAACTTTAATTTTTGTACTCAGAAAGTTGTATCTGCTACAACATCTTGGCTCCTTGAGAAGATACTTGTTTTGGAAAAGAGTAAACTCTTCACTCAACATATTCACTGTTTTTTGTCTTAGTTCATGTGCTAATTGGAACAGAACCTTAAGTTGAATTAATTATTGTATCAATCAGGCACTGAATCTGCACCAAACAGAACAACTATTTAATTTATTAATGAAACTCTACCATATCCCTGCTTTGCAAATAAACTAAGAGTGAGGAAGGAATTGGGAAAAACAGCCCTGAAATATCCAGGGGAGAGAAGAAGGGGAGAAGGTGCTCCAGATTCCCCTGCAGAGCTTGGGGAGACCCCAATGGGGCAGACACAGTGTGGATACTGAAAGCCTCAGGTTATATCAGGGAGGGTCAGGCTGGAGATCAGGGAAAGGTTCTTTTCCAGAGGGTGCTGGGCACTGCCCAGGCTCCCCAGGGAATGGGCACAGCCCCAAGGCTGCCAGAGCTCCAGGAGTGTTTGGACACTGCTCCCAGGGATGCACAGGGTGGGATTGTTGGGGTGTCTGTGCAGGGCCAGGGGTTGGACTCCATGATCCCTTTGGGTCCCTCCCAGCTCAGGATATTCAGTGATTCTGTGAAAACTGCAATTAATCAGTAGGTTGCTTTGCAAGAAAGCTCAATTCTAGTCATAGAATTCGAGAATCATGGAATCATTTAGGTTGAGAAATACCAGTCCCTGAGGTGGACAGCACAGATGTGGCTCATCAGTGGGACAGCTTTTCCAGTGGCAGAGAGGGGAAGGGTGAACCAGGTGAAATAACTGCATGGCCTGCTCAGAACCCCCTCACAAGGCACGACCTTTGTGGCCCAGACTGAGAAACATCCACAGAACCTCAGGGCAGAACTTGCATGAGCACTTGGCATTCTGCTGAACTGTGTGGTGAAGCAGTTAATTACATGGCTTTTAACCATTAGAGGTAAGAAGTTGTGCTTGAAGTAGGGGTGGCTTGACAAAAGCTAAAAAAGAATCTGTGTAGAGCTCAGCTCTTATCTCCTACCCTGACAATAGCGGGACCAAATTTAACCACTTGTGTGACATGTATTTGTGTATCAAGACTGCAAAGCCCATTTGTCATATAGAACATATTTCTTTTTGGTTTCTAGATGCTACAACCCTACAACACTACATTCAGTAATACAGACTTTGGGGGTTTTTTGCATTGTGCTTCAGGGCTTATAAACATCTTTGCAGCATGACATTATTTGAAAACACAAAAACCAGTTTACACAGTGCACTTCCATCTAAAAATTCAATAATGACATAATTTTAAGTTACATACGGTAAGAGATATATGGTTTTTATACATAAAATATGTATATGTCTCCTATCTCATACCTTGCATCTTGCATCCTACAATTATTAGGATATTTCCAAGCTGACAATAGAGCTAAACAGCAGGTATTAAGTTATTACTTCTTCATCCTTGCTAACTTTTTCTCAGACATTCTTAGACGAACATTTTTAACTCCCAAAACATTTGGGATTTTAACCTTAGGACTATGAACAACCAGGAACGGACTAGAAGTTTCCATCAGGTTCCAAATTGTGTGAGATTTGAAGGTGTGTGAGAGAGTCAGAATGGATTAGGGACACCTCTGCTTGTGAATGTTGTTTTTAAAGCTGCTGCAATAGGAACAAACACACAGGACCCCTCTGCTGCAGCTGGAGGCTGGGAGACCTGCACACCAGCACTTCCAGGCTTGCACAGGCTCTGAATTCAAATTCCAAGTAAGAGTCTCTCACTTTCCTCTTCCTCTGTGAATCACTGAGCACCATTTGAGCCTGCAAGTCTTGCTTGAAAGAATCTGTATTAATTACTACTCATCAGCCTTAAATATGGTGACAGCTCCTGTTGGCAGCACTGTTTATTTTGTGACCATCTTTTCAGCTCGGCTATCAAATGGAGTTTTGAATCTCATTCCCAAGAAAACAACCTTTCTCTGTGACCAGCTGCTGAGAACAAAACTCCTCTCCCTCCCCTCCCCAATCCTGAACACGCCATCCTTATTTCCTTGCCAATGAAATTCTGTCCTTATAAATAGGGGCCAGGCTGCAGTTATAGATATCAAATTTTAGGCCACTCAAAGGAGAGAACATCTATACTGCTTCTCTGGTTTTCCCCTTGATAAATATTGTGATCCATCTGTCAAAATGTTCTTTGTTTCCTGTGACTGTCTGTGGTTTCCCTCTCTACAGAAATATTTCTTGTTGCAAAGGTTTGTTTGGAACTCTGTCTACCAACCTAATCCCAGTGAAAATCCTTTCTGACAGAGATGTTATTTAGTAATTTTGTAATATTTCTTGAGTAATCTAAGTCTGTAAAATAGAGCTTGGAAAGCTATAAAACACATCTTCTACCATTTCTTTCTCTTAAAAAAAATTTAAACTCTTCCAAATTTCAAATAACACCCAAAACCCTATTAATATAGCTGAAGAAGAGTAATTATTGCCTGAGAAAAAAACCCCAAAACAATCCCTGAATAAGATATCTCTGAAAGAGAAGAAACAAAAATTGTTAGAGAATTAAAATGTTTTGGAGTCTAAACAGGAGAACCTACAACCATAAAAACAATTTAGTGCAAGTTACTTCACTTACACAATAAAACCTGAGTCATTAAGTGAGAGAAGATTTAGGGGATAAAGTGTGAGCTCTTGGCCAGCTCCAGAGGACAGAAGAAAACAGGAAGGAAGGAAGGAAGGAAGGATTCCAGGAAGGAAGGATTCCAGGAAGGAAGGATTCCAGGAAGGAAGGAAGGATTCCAGGAAGGAAGGAAGGATTCCAGGAAGGAAGGAAGGAAGGAAGGAAGGAAGGAAGGAAGGAAGGAAGGAAGGAAGGAAGGAAGGAAGGAAGGAAGGAAGGAAGGAAGGAAGGAAGGAAGGAAGGAAGGAAGGAAGGAAGGAAGGAAGGAAGGAAGGAAGGAAGGAAGGAAGGAAGGAAGGAAGGAAGGAAGGAAGGAAGAACTCAGAGAAACCTTTTAAAGCAAACCAGGGCCACACCAGTCACAGATGTGTGAAAACTACAGGATCATTTTCTACATTTTGAAACCTTAAGTCTCTGTCCTAAACATCCTGTGCAAGTAAGGATAACTCATCAGAACTTCCAGTGACTCAAACCACTTTGACATCTACATTTATGTTCCTAAATAGTGATGCAGAAATCAGAGCTACAGACCAATCCCACTGTCAAGTGCAACTGGGACAAGGAAGGGTACTTATATGAGACCAATTACCCTTTTTCTTTTGCTGCCCAGAGTCAGAGTACATCATTTGACACATTCTACTTTATTTAAGTTTCTATCGGTTTCTCCACTTGCTTCATATTTTCAGCTACTTTATCCTTTGTTTTTTGTCCTAAAAATGCTTCACTTAGAAGTATGAGCAGGAAACCCCTCCATATGTCCTTGATTGGCAGAAAAAACAGAGAACCCAGAAAAGGAAACCAATTCTGAGGGAGCAACGACGAAGCAGCATAAGACACCTTTATTCTGAAAGCACTTTTGTTTTAATGTGCATCTATTGAGAAAACTGAGAATTTAATTTGGGCTTTACTATAATGCTGCATCATTAACTTCCAAACACCTCTAGAGCTTTTCCATTTCCCTGATTATATTCTTAAATCTGGAATTAGACTGCCTTAGCCTTTGGTTCAGGTGCAGTGTGTACTTCAGTCTCATACAGCTGTTCTATTTCTCTTCCTTTAGATAAATGTCCTATTTTTCCTTCTCTCTCTTTTTTTTTTTTTTTCATTTCTCAAATGTCTGAGATTAAATCATCTGTAGTAATTAGTATTTTCACATCTGAACAATTAGCAGAGGACTGAAGGAAGATGTCATTCGACAAGTATGTGAATATCAGAGATGGTTAACAGAGAACAGAAATAAATTTTAGGGATGTCTTCAATTCTTTTTTGTTCTACTTTGGAGAAGACTTTAAACCTTAAAAGTCATAAATCCCTACATAATTTTGTGAAACCTATCTTTTGCTGGGAGAGGTTTGGTTTTCACTTCATCTTCTCCACCACTTGTTATTTGTACCAGTACCATTACAAGGATCTCATAAAACTTTCAGTAAGAAAGGCTGTCAAAACAGACAGAACTCCATGAGATATTTAGCTTTCAGTGAAATGGATTTTCCTACTGAAAACCACTTTTTCTGACTAGCCTGGTTGAATGATAACAACCGTGACAGATCTCTTACATGAGAAGATTTAAGAGAGTGGATCTGTCACATGTGTATTCACCTTAGTAACTCCTTGTTCTTGTAGTAACAAGATCTTTCTTATTCTCTCACCAGGCTCTACATCATCACCTGAAATGGAACTTGGGTGTCAATGCCAAACTTGAATCAATAAAGAGCTGAACTACCTGTAGTGGTGCCAGAGGTAATGTTTCAATTAATCTTTCAGAATTAATGTCTGCTTCATTTCCAGGAAGTCCACAGGGGTACGTAATGGACCATTTCGTACTATTTAAATAGGATGAGAAAAATGTTGCTTCTCTGATTTGGGTGACACAACTGCAGGTGGATTTGGGTAGGACCAATACCACCCTAAGCCAGTTTGATGATGGGAAAGAGCACTGAAAAGAGCAGACCCTCTTTATTCTCTTTTGCAACCAGGCAGAAAAGCAAAGGAAAATATTGTGCTTTCACTTTGGTACCAGCAGCTGCACAAAAATTTGCTGCAAATTCAGCCTAAAAAGAATCACTGCCCCTGGTGACTGGTGGATTTGTTGGAACCCTCCAGCTGATCTGCTCTCAAGGTTGGGAATATTTGGAGTGGCATCTAGCATCCAAATCAGTTGGAGAGAGGGAGAATTGTTGAAAACTTCTGTATATGTCCAAGGCTTTGATGTTGTCTGCAAAAGCTTGGGCCCTGTGAGCTCTATAATCAAAAATATAATCAAATCATGGAATTCTGGAATGGTTTGGGTTGGAAAGGACCTTAAAGCTCATCCAGTCCCACGCCCTGCCATGGGCAGGGACACCTTCCACCCATCCAGGCTGCTCCAAGCACCTTCCAGCTCAGGCCTCCCTGTCCTGCAGTTGCTTTTGTAGGAGTCAGGAGATTATAAAGTGGCTGTAGAGGATGGAGATCGAGCTTTCTTCTAGCATTGTTTAAAGCACTGCTATTACTTGCTGATTTCTTCCATTGTGAACACAGGATTGCAATGATTGTTTGCCTGATGCTTGATTGTGGTTTTGTCAATACAGAGCTCTCACTTGCCAACAACTAAGAAAGTATCTCATTAACTCCTTTTTTTTTTTTTTTCTGTACTATTAAATATGTTTGAGCCCCTCTGCTCTCCTGTTAAGCCAAATAGCAGGAGGGCTCCTCATTACTTCATTCATTGTTTAGTAACAAAGCCCTGTCGGAGTCCAAATGAGTGACTGAGTGTCACAAGTGGCCCTGTTGTTCCAGCACAGCCCCTTGTCACAGCAAAACACTCGATGTGCTGCCTGCAAGCAGCACACTGGGACTGCCACTGTGCAATTCAGTCCTGGCAGCTGTTGGAGCTCAGAAATTCAATACAACCCATTGTAAAGTCACTACAAAGGAGGCACATGGATCTGGAGTGGAAGAACTTCTCTGCAATTTAATATTGATTCATAATGAAGGCTGTTCATTAACATCAGGACGTTGCACGTTTCTTTAAGCATTTACAGTTCATTCTTTGAGATCCAGTGTATTTCTGAAGAAGTCAAAGTAATTTCAGAGCTACAGCATTCCTTAGAGTCTCTCAGCCTCTCTTTGCTCTGGGCCTAAAACCATTGTAAACAAAATGGTTCTTTTCTCAGAAATTTATATTTAAAAAAACAAACAAACAAACCCAAGAAATTATTTAATATAATCTGGAAAAAAAAAACCAAAAAAAACCCAGAAATTATTAGAATCCACAAGTGTAAGAATAGCACATAGGCAGAATATTCTTGCTCAAGATTAATTTCTCTATTAAAGCTGCTTGGATTAGATGCCAAAGCCTGGCATGTTAATGGTTGGTTGATGGGGGGATCTCACAGAAGACACACTGCTAAGAG
Source organism: Acridotheres tristis (assembly GCA_037013685.1). Lineage (NCBI taxonomy): Eukaryota > Metazoa > Chordata > Aves > Passeriformes > Sturnidae > Acridotheres > Acridotheres tristis. The sequence goes on from CM072895.1 coordinate 26,114,162, forward strand.
GATTATTTTGCATGAAGCATTTCCATGGGCACAGGAAGCTTTACTAAGGACCAAACCTAAATCAAAAGTTTCCTTTCAGGACCATGGACTTCTAGAGCAGCTCTGGGCCATCCCATTTTCCAGCTGACAACCTCAGGGTCTCTGCCAGAACTAAGTAAGTAACCAACTGTATTTTTGAAGTGGTGACATACTTGCCAGTAGAGAGACACTTATACAAACAACAGTTCATGAAAGCTGGTTTGGGATGAGGGAGTGATTTTTTGCTCATTTTTTTAAAGATCTGTTGAACTATCATGGAGGCTTTTCAAAAGCTCTGTGCAATTACTGCCAACTTCTGTTCAGGGCACTGACGTTTATGAACATTCTGAATTCATTTATGAATTCTGTACATGAAGTGCTTGAGCTCAGACTCATCCCAACAGGAATCTGAGTAGAGTTAGGTGCAAGCTTAAATATATAATTAGCAATAAGGAATAGTATTTGAAATATAGAAAAATATTCTACCATTGCTTATGGCCCAGATTGAGCATTTTGTGCATTTCTAAGGCAGTCTTATATATTTTTCTAATTTAAACTTGGCAAAATTTGAGAAATCATTAAGAAAAAAATTTGGAGATTGGCAATTTTGTTATATCTGGAAGACATTTTACTTTTGTTACTCCCATCATTCAAGGTGAGACACAACCTTAAGCTACCCAAAACAACTAAAAGAAGCCATCAGGTTTGTTACAGAGTCTTAAAAATACATCTAGAACTTCCTAGGATGTTAAATAATCTCTCAGCACCTACCCCTCTCTGTCTTCACAGAACACATATTTTCTATTTCCTATCTCTTTTTGTATCCAACTAATGAAAGTATCACATGAATAATTAATGAAAAGCACCTGCAGGACATGGAAGATTTGAAATGAAATCAATCACTTGGTATCTGCAATTCATGTTATTAACTTTCAGAATTCAGTGAGGGGAGAAAGAATGATCTGCATGTTCCTCACCCAATGACAATGTTTTTACAACCCAGGCTGGAGTTCAGCCTAGTCCCAGAGCATCTTCACACTCAGAATACACATCAGGCCAGCAGCGTTTTTTTACTTTTCTGATGCTGCCATTGATACCAGAATGTGGCCATCAGCACTCATAGAAAACCCAGTTATGAGGTAGCTCAAGTGTAGTTTGCATCCTACAAGGCAATAAACGTTTCCTCTGGGGCACCTTATAAATTCTAACTCTCACTAATAACAATATTATCACTGCTCGATGAGGGAAGGCTAATACATTTTAACAATAACCAGAGCAAAAATGATGCCCTAAAACACAAGCAAATTGACTGTTTCAACAGAGCTGGATGAAAAACAAGGAAACATTAAGAAGGATAAAACCAGGACAGTGCAGTACTTAAAAATTTGGGTTACTTTAATCCTTCAAGAACCAAAAAGCTTCCAAGTTGTCCCTATTTTATGGGAAGAGAAACCCATCAGATCCCATCATACACATGCAAATGCAATATTGAACAAAAATATTGACAGTTAAATAGTAAGTATACTAAATCACATATAAAAAGGAAAGATTTGGTGATTTGAAAGCTTAAGAATAATTTGATGATTCAAAATCTCTAAATATACACAGTATACCGCATGCTACATTAAACCAAACCTACTGCAATGTACTCCTGCTGCCAAAATAGGAATTTTTTGAGGCCTCTTGGGAGAGATAAGACTTATCCAAAATCTGCCAACCAACATGCTTTAACTGTCCCACTGAGCCTGCTATTGCCAACAGGGCATGGCACTATTTCAATGAAATGCATGGAGGATAAACAATACTTTTTTGGCTTGTTGTATGTTGTCTCTAAAGATTTATCTCTGTGCTTGTCCATTTGTGTTCATTGTCCGAGGTCATAAAGCCCAGTGCATCCAGAGTGACAGAAAATGGGGCTGCTGGAACACCATTTATCCCATTTTCTTCCAGCAAGGCAGCACTAACTATCCAAATGCAATTGCTGGCAGAGGTTGGTCAGTCTGCTTTGTTCTTACAGAACTTCAGTGCCTGAAGCCTCCTGTATAATTTATTCCAGTGTGTCCCAACTCTTACATTAACTAACCAAACAAGATTTTAATATCAAGTTGTATCACAAAAAGATTATGGTTTAAGCCACATGTTTCTACTTTATTCACAATGGATAGGAAAGTGGATCATTTCCTTTCCCTTTGAAGTTTGTTACAGACCATTTTTTTCCTTCCAGAGTAAATATGCAAGAGAAAGTTACAGAGAATTAATGATCTCGTAGTCTCTCTAAGGACCTTGAAATAATCCAGGTAGCTCTCACTAAATTAATTATTGAATTTTCTCTAATTAAAAATTGTTCATAAGAAATGACTCCCAACAACAGAAGGAAACCTTGACATGCCTAGAGAAAAACTGTGCCTGCACCTTGAGTGTTCGATCACCAAAGTATAGTTAGAGGATCATTTAAAAAGCCTCACAAAAGCCAAAACAAAGGTGTTCTGCAGGTGAAATAAATTTATTGATTACAGTTAGTGGAGACAGATTTCCTTAACTTGTGACTAAAAGTGCCTTTTTCTCACGCTGCAAGATCTGGAAATGATTTGTACCTAGTGGAGGGTACCACTCCTTTTTTGTCTTAGTCCCCTTGCCTGTTTCAGTGTTCCTAGCACAATTTCTTTAGGAATTCTTGATTTCGTGTGTGGTCAGCCTAAGCTGAGTCTCTTAGCAAGGAAGAGAGGGACAAGAGTAGTCTGAAGTGGTCCCAAGGCTGCAGGAGCTCCAGGAGTGTTTGGACAACACTCTTGGGGATGCACAGGGTGGGATTGTTGGGGTGTCTGTGCTGGGCTGGAGGTTGGTCTCTAGCAACCTGGTGGGTCTCTTCCACCTTTGAATATTCTGTGTTTCTATCCTGTGATTCTAAAACTTTTCTTTAGCTCAAGTTGTGGAAGGAATGCTGTGGTGCAACTCTAGAATTGTGACTACTCAAATTACGGGCAGAATGAATGCTCTGCTCCCACCTAAAAATGAGAATCTGCTCTCAACGTTGTTGTTCAGCCTGAAACAAGGCTAGAGCAGCCTGGCACTGGGAGCGGAATGATGTCTATTTTTGACTGTTCTAACTTGGAGAAAAGAGATGGAGATAAAAAAGGAACCGATGGAGGCTGGTAGTTTCCTTGTAGTAGCCAGAATAAATACGTTTATTTGAGATGAGAGGGTGCATTGCTTTTTTTATGTAAATGTACATACTTCTGAAAGGAAAAAAAAAATTAGGAAAATTTTACACGAATAACACTTTTAATTATTCTATGTTTACTGTTAATTTAAGTACTTGGTGTAAGTACTGTACAATTGATAAAAGCTCATTTTTTTTTGCTGCACAACCTTTCCTTTAATACATGAAAAAAGATATCTAAGGAGAGACCAAAAAAGCCATGAAGTTAAAGAATTACTTTTCTTCTTCAGTTTTAGAAGAGTGAAATTCTCTTCTGGATGTTTAAAACCGACAACTTTCAGGCTAAGAGTAGTGATAGAATACCTACCATTGGGTGGGAAAAGGAAGGAAAGGAGCCAAAAATATTGAAAGAAGTTTGCCAAGTCTTCTGAAGATGTGAGGCACAGCTACAATTTAGATTAGTCATGAGCATTGTTCTGGCTTAATAAACTCCAATTTAAGTTTATTACCTAGCTCAACCAGAGCAGAGTTTTTTGAATAAGTACAAGTTTGCAGGAACACAAAGGTAAACCCTTACTGATACTCTGTTCCTGTCTGTAAAGAAAATAGTGGTGATTTTTCCTCATGCCAGTCATTTAACCTCCAAAAAACATGGCATCAGTAATCATAAGCTGTTTTTTCCTGCCAATTCTTTGTATCAATGTGCATATTAAATGTGTTTATTAACTGTTCAGGTGAAAAAATAAAGCACAATTCTCAGTCTCCAGTACTACCCTAACTAAAAGCCATCCAGTTATTGGAGTAGGGTTAATAACTCTACTTCAAATGTGTAAATCATCACTGTATTTCCATCTAAAACTCAGACTTGGTCAAACTAAACATCAAATTAACACAGGTTGTGACTTCCCTCAAAGTTGGTGGTCACCATTTCTAATCAGGAGCTTCCTGATAGAATAGAGAAATTCTCTATTTACTACAGAAATAAGAAATTCACATTAAAAGTCCTCATGTCTTTGAAAGTAAAGGTATATTTGCTAGAAATCTCCTCCTCTAAGAAGAGTCTGATGAAAACATATACGAGTGCTATGACAAGATATTCCAGCAGAATTGAAAGATGTAATTCTTTGTTCACCATCAAATTGCCAAAAGCTGTCATTGGAGGAAAATATTATTTTAACAAGTGGTATTTCATTTTCAACTGATTTAAGCAATGGCTTTAGAAAAATGTTTAGAAAAGTGTTGTGAACTTGCATATACATTTTATATTCCATCATGATTGTTCAGCAAGTAGCAAGATAGTAAAAATTATATATCAGAATAATATAATAACAGTGCTGGAATGAATGGCTCAGACTGTGACATACTGAATATATTGTGTATTTCAGATGAACACAGATGCAAAAAGATGCTCTTGTCAGTGCAGGAGCAATTTTTTGCCGTTTGAAAAATATATGTATTGACTCATTTGATCCTACTTTGCCATTAAGTCTCAGTATGCACGATACTATGTTGGTACATAATGTAAAAAAAAAAAAAATTAAAACCATTAAATTGCAGAATACTAAAATAAATATGCTATTTGCAACCAGAACTTATTCAGAGCAGCCTAGCCATGGAAGTTTCATTTTGCAAAAGACTATTTTTGCAAAATCTTTCATCTGATCTGAAGTAATTTATTTTGCAGTGAGAATTTGAAGGAAATTACATTCTGAGCAGTGTCTGTAATTCCTATGCACAAGTGATCTACTGGAGCTGGTGAGTTTTGTGTGCTAGGATTCAATCTGCCTCAGGGCATTGTTTTGCAGAGCTGCTGCTCTGTGTTTTGGATTAGACACATTCTGAAATATATGAAAATGCATTCAGAACTTCTAGGTTTCTTGGTTACAAGAGAACCTTTCAACTCTATTAAATCAGGCACATCTAGATCAACAAGTGTTATAGGCATTATGCTTTAGGCCTGATTGAAAAATGCTTCCAAGTCAATAGGAGTCATTTCAGTGACTGTGAGTGGGGTTGTAACACCCACCAGGCAGAAGTAATGGACCTTGAACTGAATATGCTCATTGTTTCTTTTTTTTAATCATTAGATAACTTTCACTCACTGTATTTTTCTGTTCCCTGTGTCCCGGTGTCCCATCATTGCATCCTGACTCTTCTGTTAGCCTTCCATTCCTCAAGATTTCATTGGGATTTTTGCTGATGCATGAATGGTATATTTTTTTCCCTTGTTTTATTTGTTTTTTTTCCCTTCTTTTTATAATTAATGTCCTATGATTTATGAGCAACTCAAGGAAAGAAAGCTTCACACTCTCCCTTTAGGGTAAAGAAAGAACAATGGAGGCTGCTTAATAGGTAACAGAAACTTGTTGTGAACTGAAAAATGTGCAGATGTTTAAAATTAATATCACAGAAACATAGAATATACTGAGTTCAAAGAGACCCACCAGGATCATCAAGTCTAACTCCTGTCCCAGCACAGCTACTGCAACAATCCCACCCTGTGCCTGAGATTGTTGTCCTTTCCAACCTGGGAATGACATTAATTAGGCTATCTATAATTTGCAATTATTTATTGACTAACTCAGTGTAGAGTTATCTTGTTGGCAAAATGGCAAAACATATAACTGAAGAATAACATCTAAAATTATTCTAGTAAGGAATATGAGGATTTAAAAATATTTTACATTCTTTTTCTTTTCTTTAGGCCTTTATGTTGAAGGGGACATTAAATTGTAACTGGTCAGCAGCAGCAGTAATTTGTGACCAAGGAATTGATCTGGGATGGGCTGGGAGATGGATCCAAGGCTGGGCTGGGCTGGGATGCCCCACACTCCCAGTATTGGTGTTGGCTCATGGTGCTTCTTTGCAGTCACCTTGTTGTGGCAATAGATCTCTGTTCAATGTATTGGTGTTTTTTATTTCTTTTTTTTTAATTGTTTGTTTCAGGTGTTTTTGTTTGTTTTCTGATTTTTTTTTTTAATTCTATATTTAAATGCCAGTGTATGTTTAATTTACCTCAAGGGCTAAAATACGAATTCCCAGCTAAAAAGGCAGAGCCTCTCATTAAATTTAGAAATGGAGACTTTTTACATGACTAACAAAAAGAGGATGAAGTGTTTTCCTTTACTGTCTCTTTAAAAATCTCTCCTCTGAAATATGTAAAAAAATTTTAAAAATTGGAAATATGCTGCTTTAAATGAGACTTTCTCCTGTCTCCCACTTAACTTTTCTGCTTCAAATGTTTTGTCCCATTTTTCTCTTTCTAAAGAAACCAAAATGCTCTTTTCAGAAAGGCAAAGAAATTAGAACTCCATTCAAAGGAGTAAATGGGTTTACTTGTGGCACTGAGGTACTTTTCCAAAGTAATATGAAATGCACATAAAAGAACCACTGTAAAGGTAATAATCACTGTGAAGGCTCAGAATTTAAAGACATAAATGGTCAGACAAGTACCATAACCTTGGATTTTTCCCTGAGTACCAAACTTACAGGGTGAGATATACTGATGTGGATGCAGCTTAAGTTCATGAATACCTCAGTGTTTTTCAAAAATATATCACATAATCGTATTTTAGTTTTGTATATGAATTCCTGTAAAACCAGAGAAATGAGAAAGAAAAAAAGAGAAATAAACTGTGAAAAGCAATTATGTATGGCGTTCAATGTGTATATAAAATTCCAGGAGCAAAACTCTGGGTCAAAACTCTGGATAAAAGTTGTAGTTTCTGAGATGTTTAGGATTCATTCCAAGCAGTGTGGAAAGACTCTAGAAGAGAGTCCTAGTCCTAGTCCTAGTCCATTTTTACTATCACTCACACTAATCTTTTTAGAGTTTTTTTAAAATTAATTTTATTCTGCCTATGTATATTCTTCTTCATATGATTTCTTTCAGGAATCAATCCAGAGGACACACAAAATTGGTTGATAGAAATTCAAATAATTCAAACTAAACAAACAAAATAGCCTGGAAAACGAAAATTAATAAAAAGATATAATTTGGTTACATTTGTATTAATTTATAATAGTCAAGGCTTCGTTTTAGCATATATTTGCTTAGTGTGATTTCTTTTTGACACATTTGAAGAGTATTCTCATTTCAGATGTTCATTAAGAAGAACTTTTTTAAAGTAAGACAAATTTTCTCATTTCATCTATAAGAAAAGTGGTTCTTTCATTATTGCAATACCAAATTGTCCTGGTTTAGGGCAAATTTAGGGAGAAAACTTCTGAATGGGGGTCCCCTTAGGAAACAGATTCAAGCAGTCCCTCCCCCAACTAGTTCAGGGAAATATTTCCTCAGAGAGAAGTGGAAAAAAACCTGTTTATTTAACAGGCAAAGCACTCCCCAGCACAAAAATGAACAATACCAAACAGCAAAACCTCTCGCTGTTCCAAAGAGATGACAGATTCAGAAGAGTTCTTTCCGTGGCTGCCCGGCTCACTCAGGCTGTTCTCAGTCCCTCCAGAGCTGGGGAATGTCACAGCCCAGCCCAGGCCTGGTGGGACACAGGTGTGAGATCCTGGGGCTCTTCTGGGTGTTCAGTCCAGAGCAGGTTCACACAGTTCCAAGAAAAAAGGAAAAAAAAAAACAAAACACAGTCCAGGGAGCTTCTCTGCCTCAGCTAGCCAGAAACTAACCAAGAGCACAGGGGAGCTCAGTGCTGCTGTCCCCTGCAGACAGCACAGGCTGTGTGAAGGATGCAGGGGAGCCAGGGCAGTCTGTGATAACAAACTCTGCTCCTCTGCTCTCCCCCTTCACTCCTGGAACCAGGCTTAAAGCTGCAGAACTCAGCCTTCAACACCAACAGAACAGACAATCTGGGGATACAGGCATCATAAACTCACCCAAGACATAAATGTTATCGTTTCCCCTGGGTATGTGTTTTATATACTTAGGTTTCTCTAATTTAGTATCCCCAGTAAGTGTAGCATCTAAGTTCAACTCATAGATAAGAGTAAAAAGTTTCTGTTGTAATTATTTTATATGGATTCTTTGGTGCCTAATACAGTGGTCTTCTTCAACAAGGCAGTACTTCATTTTTTTGCCTTCTGTCTTGCCACCTGTCTTAGCAAGAATTTAATCCTTTTTCAAAAAACTTCTGAAGTCTGGCCAACAGATTATAATATTCTATTGACAAGGGGAGTCTGTAAAGAAAGGGACAAGGCAGAGAAATAGTTACATGTCCAAAGATCTGAGAATGTTTCTTCGCCTTCTGTCTTGCCACCTATCCTTCCTCCTAGCCAGGTGTCCCCCAGGGTTTGAAGCTGAAGCTCTCTGCATCTGCAGGTGAAGCCTGCTCCCTGTCCCTCCCCACCAGGGGAAAAAAATCCCATCAAAACTAACAGGCAAAAAAACCCTGTGAAACTTTCTTTAAACTACCTCTCACTAAAAGAGCCCTAAAACATAACCTAAAACCTTTCCCTCTTATAAGCAGAAGAAAAGGGGTTTATTTTATTGTTTTGTTTTGTTTTCTTACATTGCAGCTGGTCCAAAAGCTGTAACCTAAAACTCAACCAGTCTGGAGGTGGGCAGGTACCTGGGTGAGTGATGATAGGGTGGATTTGAACAAATACAGAGAATCCCAGCCAATCCATTGAACCCTAAGTGCAGATGTACCGTTGGCCAAGGAAATGTGTAACTGGGACCATAACCAATCACATATGCCCAGGAAATTCAAACCTCTTATTTAAGAAGAGTGCAGAACAATAAAGGAGCTTTTTGTCACATGGATCACAGAAGGTCATAGTGTGTCTCCAGCCACAGCCCCAGTCAACGTTATATTATGTGACAAAATCACTCTTAATGTCTTCAAATAAAATTCTAAATGGAAAAGGAAAAAATGAAACCCCTACTGTAATGCTTCTACCATTAGCATTCAAGTGACATTTAGGAATCTACAAAATCCTTGCAAAAATATGGATGAGCACACAGACTTCTTGGCACTCAGAGATTAAAAACATAATGCACATGTGTATTGCCTTTTAAATCCCCATATTCATTCATCGATCTTAGGTAATGAGAGCAGCAATAGATGTAGTAATTAATAAATTGTAACAGTGCAAATTCCTGTGTTTTCCTCATCACCTCTGCATCCTGGGAAAAGTTTGTGCTGCAGGACCATGGTGCCACCCAGGACACTCATCAGGATTGATTCCTTGGGTCACTCTGTGACGGGATTATGGCAAGGAGGAAACAGGCAAGACAAATTAGGGCTCAGAAATGAGCTATTCCTGTGCTACCACCTAAGCCTCAGGCTACCTTCAAAATCAGTGGAAGTGGCTTCTCCTAACACTGTCCAAATACTAGAAAGGCTTTAGAGCTTCTAGATTCCTTTTGAGGGTCCAATTCGTACAGGTTCAGCCCAGAGTTGTGTTTCTGCTGGGGAACTGAGCTCTTTGCTGGATTTAGACTCTCCTGCCTGTTTTCCATTTAACAGAGTGCTGCTATCTAACAGAAACCTGGTTTAGCCCGGACCTCTGGTTCAGTGCTGTGTTTTGGCTCTAGAATGAGAACAGTATTGATCCCACACTGATGGTTTGGTTGTTCCTGAGAAGAGTTTACACTGACCTAAGGAGTTTTTGGCTTCTCTGGCTGCTCTGCCAGCAAGTTGGCTGCAGGTGCACAAGAAGCTGGGAGGGGACAGAGCCAGGACAGAGTATCCAAGCTGCTGGAGGGTTATTCCATAGTGGATGATATCATGATGAACAATAAAAGGGAGGGGGAGTTGCAGCTACTACTCAGCTGAACATCGGTCGGTGGGTATTGAAGGACTGCATTGTGCAGCACTTTGTGTATTCTTTGTTCATTATTGTTACTGCCCCTTCATTTTTTTCAAACCATCGTTTTCTCAAGCCAGGGGTTTGGATTTTTTCTGCTTCTCTCCCTGATCCCACTGAAGTGGGGATGAGTGAATGGCTGTAAGATTTAGTTGCCTGCTCTGACCAGAGCAGGTTAGAAAAAAAACCCCACATTTTTATAATAATTCATTATATTATTTTAATAGTTTCTGGACACAATCTTTATTTATTTGATCTCAGACTTGCTGTGCTCACTCCCAGAGTTGTGGTATGCAGTCCCTCACCTCCTGTGAATGTTCCCTGTTGTGCTGTTTAGCATCTCTGGGGGCTGGGTTAAGGTTATTATTTTTCTCTACTGTGTAACACTGGCTCATGATATGATAAAATTACTGGTTGTGACATTAATTTGGTATTTGTACTCAGCATTACCATCAGCTCTGCAGTTCAGGAAATATCTTTTGGAAACTATTAATAGTTTCTTTCTTTACCTTTTCTCCTCAGAGCCAATCCATGGGGGAGTCAAGGGAGGACACTTCCTTTCACTCCTTCACCTTTCCCTTCTCCTCCACGCTAGTTACAATGGCTCTTGACAATTTTGGATATACTTGGAGTGTTGAACCATCATATTACTATTGCTGTGCTTCCTGATTCTGTATACCTGATCCTCATCCTTCAGTGAACTGTGAGACAGGCAGAAAGATTTCACCTATAATCCATGTGGGACAACAGGGCCAGCAGCCTGCAATTACAAGGTAGGGAACCAAGCAGTTGGGATCACTTTCTAGGAAATGGGGCAATGACAAAGTGATGGGAAAAGGAGCACAAGCCACAGCCTCTGAAGGTGGCTTCTGTCAGGGGTGAAGGAAGGCACCCCTCTAAAGAAGATGCTGTCACACAGACAAGGGGACCACCATGGAAAGAGTAATTAGAGAGGGAATTGGCTGTGCTGAGGGTGATTCAGGATTACCTGGACAATGGGCTGTTATCCAGACAGTCAAGTGCATGTGATCCATGTGGCCAATCCTGTATGGAGGACAATATCACTGTGTGTGCCAGCTCATTGAGGTAATGACATGGAGAGGGCCAAACAGAGGGGACAACGAGCTGGCCAACCCCAGCAATATGGAGAAAGGCTCTTTTCATCCCTAAATCCTCTCTTGGCCGTGGAGACACTGGCATGGGAGCTCCAGCATTTCCCACAGGATATGTCCTATTCCTCACGTGTATGGAGCAGCATTTGGTCTGTCAGGAGTAAGTGTTCCTCTGCTCGAGGAGCTGTAGTGGATCTGTACCACCAGCCATGCTCTGGATTCTCCTGTGGGACCAGGGAGAGGACGTGGGGAAAGTGGGATGAGTCACGGTATGAGAGTTGCAAATAAAAGCAATCACAAAGGTGTTTCTTCCAGGAAAATTGCTGCTCCAGCTCCTAGAGGGCAGTTCCCCAAACAGAGTTGAAGGGCTGATACTTCTGATCTTAATAAAGGTTCGTTTTCTTCCTTTTTCTCCTTCTCTTTCCTTTCCCTTTCTTTTAAACTTTCTTTATCTCAGCCCAGGACTTTTACTTTACTCTGACCCCAGCTGGGGGGAATGAATAAACTAATGAATGAGCAGCTCTGTGGGGTTTAGCTGCCTGCAGGTTAAACCACCACATGAAATATTGCTTCTTTTTGCAGGAGAAATGCCTTTGGCTTGTTACAATATTTAATATTTATATAACAAGATTGTACAGATCTTATTCAAAACGAGCATCATACATATAAGGGGGAAAGGGCTGGAGAAGCCACCAGGCCAACCAGGGAAGCAGAACTGGGATACTGGGGTACATTAACATGAAACTGCAAAGAACTGTGGAGAGGAGGTAGTTCTTCTCCATGCTCTTAGTGTCCCTCTCACAACTTAAGGTCTTTCTCTCCAGGGCACAAAGATTTCTGCCCCTCGGGCAGGTTCCAGGGCTCCCAAGATAGGAAAATGATTTTTCACACTCTTGTTTGATATACTTATGCTGGGAAAACCTTCAAGCATAGCTCAAGCCAGAAAGGTACTGGGGAATTTTCTCTGAGAAAAGCACAACTGGAAAGAAAATTAATAGCCTTTCTTTAGATGAATGCAAGAGAGAACAAGAATTAAATATTTTTCTGTGAAACAGCTATAAAGGAGTGATACAATGCTTTTATACTATTGAAGGACCTTTAAATAGCCAATTTATTTATTGTTCAGCAAAAGCCAATGCAAGTAGCTCACTGCCTTGAAATCAAAACTTTGCATGCACTGGCAAACTGAAATTCCCTTACAACCTCAGCCTATGGTTCCAGTTGAGACAAAGTGCCAATCGACTTAAAAAGCAAATAAAAAATGCTCTTACCCCTATGTTCAGTATAAGAAGGAGCAATATTTTACAAGGTCTGTTAAAGTAGCTCCTGGTTCTGGTGCAATATTTCTGACATCTGTTATTTCAACCTGATGTTTCCATTGGCACTCTAACCCTTCAGCCAGCCATGAAAAACTGAAAAATGACTTTGTGCAATTGAAATGACAAATACAGATCTACAGGATCAGCCTTCAGCAAGAGTCAATGATCATAAATCCCATGTTTCCATTGCTTTCTTGAAAAATTTATGGTGTAGTTTGGCTTTCTTTTCAAATGAATGCTGAAAACATTGTCAGCAGAAGGATTCCAGAGCTCTGTAAGCAGTAGACCCTGGGTTTTTTTAGATCCTGAAGATTTGTCCCAGTGGGAAGGTTTGGAGTTTTACAGAAGCTTGTTGGACAGCAAGTTGCTACTTTATTTAGGCTCTCTATTATGTTTTTAGTGGGGATTAGTTATTTATGATTTATTCTACACAACTAGAAATAAACTTCTAGAAGAGGCTGCTGAACCAGAGCCATGTCATTCAACCCAATATGGAGGTTTAAAACCACCAATGATCTAGGATTTTTACACATTAAGAAGTAGGATGGGAATATGAATATGAAAATAAGATAGGATTTTCCTTTGAGAGGAAAAGGGAAAAAAATATCCCACAAATTAAACGAGGAATACTTCTAGATTTCATTTCTTGTCTCTTCCATAATCATATTCATAATCCATGTAAACCAAATTTTAAATTTCTCTATGGATGAAATAGAAACAATGGAATATCCTCTGTCCCTACTGTGGAAGGAGGGAAGGAAGGAAGGAAGGAAGGAAGGAAGGAAGGAAGGAAGGAAAGAAGGAAGGAAGGAAGGAAGGAAGGAAGGAAGGAAGGAAGGAAGGAAGGAAGGAAGGAAGGAAGGAAGGAAGGAAGGAAGGAAGGAAGGAAGGAAGGAAGGAAGGAAGGAAGGAAGGAAGGAAGGAAGGAAAGGAAGGAAGGAAGGAAGGAAGGAAGGAAGGAAGGAAGGAAGGAAGGAAGGAAGGAAGGAAGGAAGGAAGGAAGGAAGGAAGGAAGGAAGGAAGGAAGGAAGGAAGGAAGGAAGGAAGGAAGGAAGGAAGGAAGGAAGGAAGGAAGGAAGGAAGGAAGGAAGGAAGGAAGGAAGGAAGGGTGGGTTGATTTTGGGTGTTTTCACTAACCCTCCACTCTTTGTCCTTTGCAGTGACACAGGGAACACCTTGGAAGAATTTGCAAAATACTCAATAGCTTTTATTTAAAACAAAGCTGGTCATGACCTGCTCTTTTTGTGTTTTTAGGTTAAAAGCAACACGACATGAAAGAGTAATTTTAACAAATTAAAGAAACACATTTAAACAACACATTTCATGGAGCTGTTTTCTGTGGTAGTTATTCACGCAGACCCTGTCACCCAGGGTGGAATTAATGACATAAAGGAAAATGTTCAGACCCATATGGAGAAAAGTTCAGCAATCTTGACCATGGAATATGAGGACACTTTATCACCTTATCACCTTTCTGGTGCCACTCTTTTGCTGTGAAAGGCCTGTCCTGCTTAACTTGACATCTTGGATTGTCTGATGAGCCATTTGACAAATTTCTGATGATCTATTCCCTCTTCCATAGCTTCTGAGACTGGAAAAGGAATTGGAAAATTATTTCCATTTCTTAATGAGGAAATTATAACGGTAAACAAAATTGACCAGCTTAGAAGAAAATTGTGGAATAAAACCCATGCCTAGAGGATTAGAAAAGCACTAATTCTGCTTTTGCCATCTGCTTAAACACTGGAGTTTTTAGAAATGGTAAACACTACAAAGTGTAACCTGTACATAGATGGTGATTCTATTTCTATGCATAAAAAAAGCCCAAAATAATAAGATCAAAAATGTTATAGAAATGACAACAGTAATAATACAACTTATTTCCCACTGTGGATTGCTAGGGCCCTTCAAAAACTTTTTTAAATCTTGGCAGATTCAATTCTATCCCTCTCTCATAAGCAGTGAAAAAAATTACATTGCGTAAAACTTTTTGGTGATTTGTATGAGCAAGGAAAATGTAGAAATATTGTTGTTTAGAAATGTGTAGGCAGAAAAGTCATCATCCTGGTAGCTGGGGAGTGGGATTTGCTGAGGATTCTGAAATCCTGCTAATCTTATTTCTTCTCAAGAAAGAATATTAAAAGTAAAAGAAGGATCAGTAACTGTGCTGGAGAAAATATTGGTCCTCAGCAGCAACAGAAAGCATAGAACACACCCGTGAAGCACTGAAAGAAAATTTACAAGTAGGGAAAAACTTGTCTAAGAAAGTCACACAAAAATTGAAAAGAAGCTACAGAAATTGGAAAACATTTTCAATCATGCTTGCTCTGCAAATGTATTTTGTCGAGATCTGTCCTGGAAATGAGTTGTCCGATCGAGGTTAGAACACAAAAATTCCTAGGAATTTTCTATTTGAAAAGGGTGAGTGAAGCAGAGGGCACAGATCTCATAATAACAGGAATTATTTTTTGAGTGACTTGGCACCACTTTTAAGTATATTATAAATGAAATCTGCTTATGTCTATACAAGTCACTTCTTTTAATAGGCTACTGCTGTTTATTGCTCCTGAAGGTGATGTGTAATGAGGCATTTGGGTTTGGTGTGACTTGTTTTAAATTAAAAAAGTGCCAACATGCCATATTTGAAAAAAACAACAAATAGGCTAAATTTGGAAGGGATGGGTTTTCTTCTAGGGGAACAAATACTGCACGATGCTTGAACGTGGAAATGTAAAAAAATAACACATTCAGATTATTGAAACTTTCACACTTGCATGTGGCCTGTGAATTCTAAATCCAGAACACAAAGTTTCCAGCTGATTATCTCTTTAGGCACTCAAAAGGAAGTTTAATCCTTTTTACTTTTTCATTGCATCGCCTTTATGGGAATGTGTGCAAGAATGAAACCTAGAAGGGGCTCTACAGGGAGTCCTTCAGAAATTTTCCCATTATGGGACAGGATGGTTAAATACAGTTTTTATTTTAGGATTTCTTTTCCTTTTCTAATATGTAATTATATATTATATGTAATAAGTTTGTAATGCATTATATTACATAGGTATATTAATTTTTTACCTGTCTGTTCTTGCAAATGCAATTTAGAAATACTTTTATAAGTTTTCTTCATTTAATTCAATGTAAATTAGGAATGCAAATGATTATGCTAAGGCTTACAGTTAACATAAATATTTAATTTAACCCCTTATTTTTTAATTAGCTGGTGCATACCACAGACAGGATTTTAAATAACAACTGATGTGACCTTTCATTCCCTCACTGATCTGTAAACCTAAAATATTCCATTTTCATACCATGAGCAGATGTTTGCTGAGTCTGTGTGTGCAAACCACTTGTCCCCGTGACTGATTAGAGGTGGGCACATTTGTGGGGCCTTCACTGACTCATGGCAGGAGATGTGCTGATATATTCCTGAATAAAGCACAACTGAGCTGCATATCTAGGCTGGTGTGCAATAACCAGAGAAAGGTGATTCTGGTCCTGTCATTAGAACTCACACGACAACTTGCAAGGTCGTGGCTCTACTAAAAAATTATACAGCAAACAACTAAAGCAATTGGAAAGAGAATGATTGGAACAGCACAGAGGAAAAGCTGCCCACATCAAATAGTGCTGGTCTTTGTTATCAAACCCTCTGAACAGACTTTAATTAGTGCTGCTATTGAAATCTGCACCCTTTGAAAGGTTGGTTGTGACACGTTCACAGCTGCTTGTGCAGAGAACACGTGGACATACACACTGGTGTCCAGAGAGGCCATGGCAATAGCTGCTAATTAAGCCTTTGGTTTACCAGTTCCAAGTATGGAATATGGCTGTCAGCTTTCTAAATAAATGGGATTTTATGTCCCAATCCCACTGATGCTTCTGAGGTGGGATGATTCAAATTAAGTGGGACACCCAGTAGGTGAAGGAGCTGACAAGGAAGATGGAGAGTGACTCTTTATGAGGGCCTGGAGTGACAGGACAAGGGGGAATGGCATTAAGCTGAAAGACGATATTAGGAGGAAATCCTCCCCTATGACGGTGGGGAGGCCCTGGCACAGGGTGCCCAGAGAAGCTGTGGCTGCCCCTGGATCCCTGGAAGTGTCCAAGGCCAGGTTGGATGGGGCTTGGAGCAGCCTGGGCTAGTGGAAGGTGTCCCTGCCCATGGCAGGGGGAGATTTAAGGTCCCTTCCAGCCTAAGCCAGTCTGGGACTCTGTGATTGATATGCCAATCCCACTGGTGCTCATGACAGGGGCTGAGCTGAAGGCAGGCTGGGATGTTGCCTATGGATGAGGGCCAGGGACCAACTTTGTGATCCAACTGATCAGAACTGTTGAGTCTCAAGTCCCTGAAAGTGGTCTTTAGATAAAGCAGCCAATTTCTTCCATTAATCTAGGAAAAAAAGTAAAAAGCCCTGTGAATAGGGCAGGCTTCACAACAAAACATTCTTCCCTGACAGGGGTGGCCCTTTTTCAGCCTAATGGCCTTTTTGGACAGCAGGGGCTCTGTCATTCTCAAGACCTTAGAAGAGAAATTGAACTTTCCCTTCATTTCTGTTAATTTTACTATGTCTGAGTAGCTTATGAAATTAACTCTTTCTTATCCCTTATAATGCCCACCAGAAGACTATTTTCCTGTTGAATGGATCCTATCAGATGTAGCAATATATTGCCTACAATAATTGCTGCGAGACTTATTATCAATAAATATTTCAACCCTGGTAAGATCCGAAGGTCTCACACTATGGTGGGAATCATTTGTAGTGGATGCTGTGAAAATATAGAATAAGATTTCATAGAATCACAGAATCATTAGGGTTGGGAAAGCCTTCCCAGACCATCAAGTCCAAGCTGTGGCTGATTTCACCTTGTCACCCAGACCAGAGCACTAAGTTCCATGTCCAGGCCTTCCTTGGACACCTCCAGGGGTGGGGATGTCACCAAATATGCTGACTTTTAGGGTTTTCCTTTTAATTTTCCTTTGTGCTTCTTTCTAGACTATTTATCCAGTCATAAATAATATTTCTATTTGAAAATGAAAGTAGTTTTGATGGCAAAAATGTTCTACCTGATAAACCTCCAAAGGGATTCTCTGACTGTGTTCCTTGTAACTGATTCCAGGCACAATTTTCATATTCTCTTTGATAACAAACACAACTCTTAGGAGCACTTGAACGTCATGATGTCTTCTTTAAGATGACCATATAGCCCAGGAAGGGAAAATGTGCCTTGCAGACTGCAGCCTACATGGTTTCCATAGAAGATGTTTGAAAGATTTTTACTTGTTTCTGGATGGTCTTATATCCAAACCAGGTATATATGATTATTATTATTATTATTATTTTAAATAATACTGAGCGTAAAGATTAAGTTAAATTTGCAGGTGATTTCTGCAGTCTAACATAGGATTGCCAGTGCTCTGTGCAGCAGAAAGCTGTCTGATCTGACTGGTTATATTTAACCTGGCAGATTTATTTGTCAGGAGAAGGCATCATGCTTGGCACATTTCGAATCTCTCTAGTTCTTACCACAAAGAACTTACCAAATTTCACAATTACTTTGGGTTAAAATAGTCGGTTTTCTGTTGCCAGCACTGTAAAATGGTCCAGCCTTTGAACAAATGCTGTGCTGGAATTAACTTATAACAATCACTCTAGTCTTGCCCTCATGTTAAACAGAAGCTGTCACTTAAATGCATCACACAAAAGGCAGAGTCTAAGGTTCCAAAGATTTAAACTAATTAATGGGAGAAGCAGAAAACTATTCCCAATTTTAAATATTCGGGAACTGCATTCTTATTGTAGTAACAGGAGAAAGACAGGCTTCCCCACAGAGTAAACCAGAGCAGGTTTAATTTGTGCATTTTAAGATGCTGGCATTCTTAACTGAGCTTTCTAAAGCAGTCTAAAACTTGACAACCTGAAAGTCTGCTCCAAACCATCCTGCTACAGAGCACTAGATAAACAGTTTAAAGAGCACATGAAAAATCTTGTCCCTGTGGTTGAGGATATGCATCAGTAACTCTCAGCTTTAGCCTACTATTCTCAAGCCAATGCTAGTGCTAGAGAATGAAAATAATACAGTATTGCAAATAACAGTCCCAGGACTACGCATCATTTTTATTTGCATTTATTGCAGTCCTTTGGCATCTTATTATCCCCCTGGACACAAGACCAGTAACGTTAATGAAATACCAGGAGATATACACAATTTTAGCACTCCTAGTTTAATAAAAAATGCTTTAAACTTCTTAGCACAGAGCATATCACTGGCTGTTTGTAAAGAATTCCACTTGGGAAAGCAGCTGGTGCATCAGTGAACCCAGTGCCCTTGACTTTATATGCTGCCTATTATTTTGGGAAGCAGATCTGAAATACAAATAAATAGCAGACACTTTTTTGGAACTATTACCAGGATTAATAATCATTTACTGAGTCTCAACAATTATACAAACATTTCACATTTATTGCTCAAAACATTTCCCCCACCTTCTGTAAACACAGACATGAAATCACAAATCGTATTTGCTAGGTCATATCAACTTTGGTGTGTGCAACTCGCTTGGGGGAGCACAGCCTGTTCCAGATACTCTGCCTGGGCTTCTGAGCCACCAAAGGGAGTGGGATGGGCATGGAATGAAGGGACATACTGCAGGAAGAAGCTGTGGAGAGCAATCTCGGATGCAGGAATCCTGATTCCCTCAGTCTCTCAGCATGTCTTCAGTCCAGCTCTGGTCTCTTCCTCACACCCTCCAAGTACTCAGAATGGTTAGAATTCATTCCAGCAGTGACTGCAAACTCACCAGCATCAGGTGTGGGAAGAGTGAGAGGCTCAGACCCTAAATAAATTGGAAGGTAACAGATAGAGGAATGACAATGGGAAAATATAAGCCCATGGAATTATTTCCCTGTTAATTATGCCATGGTCCACTGGAGCTGCTGTGCATGCTGCAGAGAGATGCCACTGATGCTGTTCTGTCATGGCAGGGCATTGATTGGAGTGCCTCAACCCTCCCAAAAAAGTGTCTTGATAAAGGCACCGTGGGGGCACGGGCACGTCTGCACTCCCCCCTCAGTGATCCCACCTCAGTGATTTCAGCTCCTGCTGTGTGGACAATGCAGGAGGAGGGACAGAGCCCTCATTTGGAGTTCCACAGCTCTTTGCTAAGCCTCTGCTGTGGAGGGGTCCAGGGATGAGCTAAGACTCTCTGAAGGCAGAGGGAGCAAAGGTTTATCTAGGGATAGAGAGGGGATGGAGCGAGGGGAAGGGCCAATGGGATACATTGGATCTGCATTTAGTCCTGAAGAGTGCTGGGAGCAGCTTCTTTTCTCACTACAACCACAGTGGTTATTGCCTAGGGGCATTCCCTCCAGGGGAGGGCTATGGACTCTCCCTTAGCAGCTTAAAGGCTGTGAGCAGGCAAAGTAGCCCCATGGCCTGAACAAACAAATCACAAACCTTCTGCCTTACATGCCACAAACCTTTGGTGTCTGATGGAGCAGAAGAACTTCCTGTGAGCTGTTTGTGAGTTATTACAATTTTGTAGTTGATCATTTCCAATAAGTGATTCTCTAACTTAATGGAAAAAAGATCTCATCTTTCTTAAATGAGCTCTTCCTTCATCATGAACAATTTCCCAAGCTCTGTTCCTGAGGCCCTGCAAATCACAGCCAGCATGCCAGTGACACAGCTTCATTCTTTTGATGAAGTCTTTCAATAATCACCTTTGCCAGTAGGCACATTTCCCCCCTCACAGATATTCCATTCTTTCATTATTTTCTGGATTAGGACCAGATTCTTTGTCAGCCAGGATTTTCCAGAATCTCATCAATAAAACTCTGAATTAGCAAACATGATTCCAAAGGAGGTGCTTGATACTATCATTCTTCCAAGAGTATTCCCTTACCCTTCCCTAACAAATTTCAAGAGTCATTTTACGATACATTGTCCTTTGTTAGCACAACAAAGTGAAACCCTACAGATTTTAACTCACACAGAGAAATTTAAATTCTGTTTTTCATTTTATAACCTTTTGAATGGAAACTATTTTCTTTTGCTAGGGTAATGTACACTTTAGGCACTTGGCACTGAATTTAGAAAGCCCTGGAAAAGAAAAGCATGTTTTAATCAAACTTACAACAACCTTTAGAAAAAATGAAAATAAAAAATGGATTTTTTGAATAATGAATTATTTCTGGGAAAGACTAAGAAGCTGATTTGTTATTCAGAATGAATGATCTACTGCACTTCTTCCCAGTGAGCATGGAAAACATATAATTGGGCTTCCTAACAATGGTATTTAGCATCAATATGCCGTTAGAGGCTTCATTACTGAAGCTCTGGATAGAAGTCACTTGGTAGCAGTCTATCAGCACAATCCCCTTCTACACAGCATTTTGAAGTTAACTGAAAAAGAACGGAACAATTTAGTGCACAAAAATAAATCTATTAAGTCTGTACAATATTTGAATGAAGATGTGTTTACAAAGGCACTTCTCACAAGAGCAGGGAATATTTCCCTTTGTTCGCAGTTCAGAACAGAGTCAGTGCATTCCTGCCCCATCTCCCAGCCCCTAACTTTACAGAAATCAAATGAGATTTTCCTCTCATGTCCTTGACTCTGCAGTCTGCTTAGAACTCGGCCTTCAAAGTGCACCTGTGAATCTCAGTGTTTAGAGGAATATGTTAACTGCTGGCTTTAGCATTTAGCCTCGTTCATAAAATACACAGTCTATAACCATCCTGCAATTTAAATGCAAATAATATTTAAACAAGGCTAATCTGGTGAGCTTTTGTGTGTAGAGTGATATATGGGATGGAGATGTTTGAGGTACAATAGTTTACTGCTCCGAATTATTTTTCACATCAATCATCTCCCCAATTGCATCAACAATTAAAATGGTTCATGGCTGCAGGGACTATGACAAGCTAACTTCATCATTTAAATGCCCATGATAGCACCTTTGAGCATAAGAAGCTGATAGGAAATGATAAAATGTTAATTATAAGTTGTAAGCAAAACCAAGTACCTCTATTCATCAGTGACCTGTTGATTATAAATAGAGCTTGTTTGCACAGCAGCCATACATACACCAAAATGTGCACAAGCACAAAATGTGCCCCACATGTGCTGGGGGCTGTTCTCATTTAATGTTTTCTGTATAAACCAGCCGTGGCCAGCTCTGCCTGTTGCCAGGGGAAACACGTTTTTACTTCACTTTCCCATCTTATCACAAGGATATAATCGAGTAACTGTTCCTCCACCTGGAGAATATATCAAGTTATTCACGAAAGTTGGATTTTTCACCCTTTCCTAAACTGGGCTCGCAGTGGGTGTGTCATGATCAGCCATTCCTCTCCAAGCATTTCCTGCTCCTCTCCAGTCAAAAAGGACTGCTGACACTCATTTTTCCATCTTCCAAATGGTTCCTGAGCTTTGCAGGGTCAATTTAAATTGATGGTGACACAACCCAAAGAGGGTATTTTTCTTCCCTGTGCTGCAATCAAGGTAGTGATTCTGAATTGTGTTTAAAATGGTTCTCCACTTTCCTCTTCCTTGGCTGTAAACCACTTCTCACTGCGACCATGTTCTAAAAAATATCATGAGTCACTTTGATGGTCTGTTTTATTTGAGCTGTAGAAATGAACTGCAAAACTGTAACAGGAATTAGAGAGCTAGAAACATATTTTTCTTAGAATGTAGACCAAGAATGGATTTTTTCTTTTAAGTAAAAAAGCAAGCTTGACTGTAAACATGTTTATACCTTTTTTCTATAAATATAAACTCACTTGCCACAGGACAGTTTTTCTAGTGCATAATTCCCTGTGCAGTTATATAAACTGATACTAAATCTATATAACAAGGTGACCTTTTTTTAATCCCAAGAAACACCTGTGAGGCAATATTCTATAACTTTGCCTTATTAATTCCTATTTTTAAAACCTTTGTCACTACTATTTTTTAAAAATTAAACTGGTGCTTGCCTCACCATAGTTCCTTGTTAAAGAAGTCACATTTCTGCCGAAAATAACTTCAATTTTCCTTTTTTCCCACCTTTTTTTTGTTCTGCAACTACTCTCTGAGAAGCTAATCAATACCTGGAATATTTGCACTTCCACACTGCCAAAAACAAGAACTGTGGGTTGCCTGTGAAACTTGAAGCAAAATCACAACCCAATACAGAGCAGCAGGAGTTTTCAGGCTTATATCCTTATGTTTGTATCCAAGACAAGAGCAGTGGGAGTTTGGAGAAGAGCAGTGAATAAGCAGGAAAAGTCACTCTACAACAAAACACTGTGTCAGGCCAATATGAAAAGGAAAAGGGAGCTCAAAACAAAATGGAGAGAAAGCATTCCTCTGCTTCAGTCTCAAACAGGAAAAAGTAAAAGGCAAAAAAATCTGAAAATGAAATGTAAATGATGATTATAGAGATTTTAAAGGAATCATCTCTTTGAAGTACAGTACTTTTATTCAGGAATCTATTACAAAATAAAGCTACATTTTTAATACTGCCAAGATTTTCTGCTTAAGTGTTTTGAGGTCATTGTTGCAAGGCCTCTGAGTTTTTTGGCTCTTGGATTCTTTGGAGAAGGAAGCCAAATTGATATGGTGGATTCTTATTCCTTCATTGCTGCTTCTTTCTTGTTAGCCTGACTTACAAACCTGATAACAGCAGCTTGCTCAAAATATCTGCACAATCCATCATCATCTCAGCTATGCACAAACCTGTTCTAAAATATAAAGGGAAAAGTAACTTCCACAAGTCCTAATTCCTAATTTTAGCATCAACTGAGAAAACTTGAGTTTCCTGATGTGGACTCAAACACGGGAAGGCTGTATAAAAATGTAAAAGCTTTGCAAACAGAATAAATTTGATTACAGAAAGATGTTGGGATATATGCAGTGTCGTGTAATTGTTCAGTGTCCAGCCAATGCTGCTGGATAACAATGCACTAGGCTTGGACACGGAATTTGTTATTATTTAGGCTGGTAAGACGGATGTATCCATTGAATGAGGACTACTCAGAGTAAGTCTATAGCAAGAGCTCACTGGTCTTCTTTGAGCAGAAGGAAAAGCAGGAAAGGTGAGAGATCCTGGATCTCTTTGGAATCATTAATCTGACCCTGTGCCATTGGCCATTTTTTCCTGGAACATTTTATTTGGAGAAGAGTATTTTTGAGCACATTACATGAACCACCCTTGTGTCTTTTCTTGATACAGAATTAGATTTGTTGCTGGGACAGGTGAGCTGAAAATGAAGAAATGGATAGTTTAAAACGCAATTAAAGCAGAGCAGGTGCTTGGATTGTTTGTTTGTTTGTTTGTTGGGGTGTTTTAAACATTCTGAATCAAAGAGGATCATTTGGATTCTGTTTGGATAAGATTACCATGCAGAGAAGCAGCTTTTCCTTTTTTGTTTTAGTATGGTTTTAAAATTTTTGTTTGTTTGTTGTGGTTTTGTGTGTGGTCTGTTGCTTGTTTGGTTTTGTGTGTTTTTGTTTGTATTTTCATTTGTTTGTTTTGTTTTTGTTTTTTGACATTTAAAGAATAAAATAGGTGCTTATATTCCCATCCAACTTCTGCAACAGAGATAAGCACATATGTAATGAGACTTCTGAAAAGACTTGGAAGAATTATATTTTCCCCTGAGAAAGTCACAATATGTTGCTCCCACTGTTACATAAAGTTAATGATAAAGAAAACAAATTAAGAAAAAACATTAAACAAAATCAATAGACATATCAATTATTTACAGTCTAATGAGGGAAAATTCTCTTTGAACTGAGCAAGATCTATTGCATAGATATAAAAATCAATATGCTGAAGTCATATGGGAGAGTTGCTGTTTGCAGCCTGCTGAATACTTAGGAGCTCTCCAGAAAATGAGTGAATTCTACAAACTGGCTGAAATCCACAAGTGGTGGCCATGATCCATGAGCACTCCTGGGATTTGTTCTTGTGATTGCAATGTTTGAGCATGAAAGGATGTGTTTGTTGTAACTCAATACAACTGATCTGGGAAGGGAAGGTGTCCCTGCTCATGGCAGGAGATTGGAACTGGGTGATCTTGAAGGCAGCTTCCAACCCAACCCAACCCAATGATTCTATGAATTCTGACAAAAGCAGTAACTGAGTAAATTCCTTCCCTCCCCCTCAACCCCCCCAAAATGTCTTCTTCTTTAACTGCCCTGTCCCAAATGGCCCCACTATTACTTGTAAGCCAGCTTGAAGTTTTCTTCAAAAGGATAGCAAAGGCTTTTAAATTTGGGATTAATGCCTCTTGATTTGGGCACCTGCAGATATTGTTATTCCATGATTTTGTCTTCCTTCAAAGCTGACAAATAAACTTACTTGGGATTTTGCCACTACTAGCTTCCTTCATCATTTTTCTTCCCAACCCACCAATGTCTAAAAACATCTGTTTTGGCACATTTCAGTGACCTGGAGCTGCAGAGGTGTTGATAATGAGAGAGATGTCCCCTGACGTAATTCCAGCAAGCCAGGGATGCCAAACTGATGAAAGGGCTGATATTCTGCATTAGCAGAGTATCAGAAAGGTGGAATTGATGTCACAAGGGCTGTTCTGGTAGGGCAGACCTAGCCCCACCTCACTCCTAGAAGGCCACAGTGATGTTTTTGACTCTAAGGAATTCTTCTGCCATGACAGCAGGTCACTGGAAGGAAGGAGAGATGCACAAAAGCTTTAAATAAATCTTATGTGACTCTCTGCTCTTAAAAGCCTAATGTTACAACAAGGAATCACTGATTCATAACCAAGTGTTTCCTGTATTTCTGTAAACTCTCTTTAAAAAAAATTCTTTTTCATCCACGCCATCTTTCACCTTGCATTTGTGGTTGAGAGGGGTGAAAAACGACTTCCTTTTTCACCTCTCCCTCCCAGGAATTTTCAGTAACACTGAGAATTTATCCACAATTTACTGAGCGGTGAACACAGCAAATGTTTCTCATATTCGTCTACATCTACCTGTTAAAATTAGCAAGAAAGAGGCAAACAAATAAGCAATTTTGCTTTTAGTTCTGTAATTTTTCAAAATAACCCTTAAAAAGGTAGAATTCTAATGAAAGCTATCTGCTTAGGTCTGATCTTGGATTCTTCTTTGTGTTCTACTGTCACTGTGTTATTTCTCTATTTAATTTATATGACACAAATGCTCCATTAGTGACATTCCACAAGACTTTCAGTTGAAGACTGAGTGTAAAAATGGGAAGGATGCATGTTTTGGAAACAAAATGTAATTGTTAGGGCCTGAGATTGAAGGGTAATGACCATAAACATAAATCCAGGAAGGATCAGAGGTGCAATGGCATGCAGGGGAACCCTGAAAACTTAATCAGTGCAAATAGATACCTGCTTTTCTCCACCCCTCAGGGGCTACCTGAGGACAGGGACTGCTCTTGGCACTGCTGGGAAAAACACCAGGATGAGCCAGGCAAAGAAACTCCAGGATGTGCAGCAAACACAAGCTCTCAGAGGGGAGCCTGGATGTGTCTGGATCCAATATGAGTTCCAGGCTTGGGCAGTGGTTGTACAGGTGTAATTGAGCCTTTATATGACTTTGTCCCCCAGGACGAAAGATTGCAAATCAAATATGTTTATAGAAATAAAATGAATGGTTTATTTAGATTAATAATGATAATTTTAATGATTAGTCTGCAGATCTTAATCAGAATTATTGACTGCACAGTATAGGCAGCTCTGACTATTTCTATAGTACACTGTTTGTTGAAGCAATGGTATTAAATCTGGCAGAATAATTTCTTAGTAGAGATTGTTGTCACTCACCCATCCCAATGTCTGTGGACAAATCTCTTCAGCTCAGCCTTGAGGAGTGACCTTGAGGGGTGTCCCCACTCCAGGGAAGAATCTCCACGCACAAGCCAAGAAAGAGCTGAAGATCCCTCCTCTAAAAATCGGGTTTTTATAGTATAAGGTGTTGGACTGTCAGTCAGATGCCCCCAGGCTGAGCCAGCTCAGCAGCTTTAGATCAGTTCTCAGCACTATAATTTGTTGGTTCCTCTGTCATTGTTCTTCCCCAGTGTTTAACTTCAGGATGGATGAGTCAGGCTGCTGTCTGCATCCTTCAACCCCAAAAATAATTCCAGTCTTCATTCCTCTGATCACTTGGCAAACAGGGAATTATCTGAGCTGTGTTGCCCCCACTTAGGCAGACCATCCTGCTGCGTTGTGCACACTCATCCTACAGGTGCACCCCAGTGCTAATGAGTTGCAGGTGAAGAACAGGACCAAGCACTCCGTGCTGCTCCCAACAGGATGTGTTTACAGCTCTAATGTGTCCTTCCATCTTTGCCAGGAAATGAAAAGCAGCAGTAGCTCAGCACACAGCAGGGATCTGCTGCTTCAACGTCAAACTGTCCTGCTGGCACTCATGAGCTCCTTCCTGTGAAACCTGATTTTGGCTCGGCTGAAAGAACACCCATGGAAGTGTGAAAAAGCCTCAGAAATCTGACTTCCTGTCCACTCCTCAAACCAGACTCTCCAAATCCCTACAGCTCCTGCCTCATCAAGGACTGCCACAGGTCCCAGAGACTGCTGCATCAAACCAGTTCCCAGTACTGTAGCCCTGCTGGATGTCCTCCCCTGCCACTGAAGAGCTGAACATTAAAAAAATAATCAGGTATCTTTCAGGCATATGTGCCAGGCTAGTTTACAACTTCCACTGCACTTACTGTTTTATGAAGGGAGTCTTTGAAATGACTCTCAGATTCTTTTACAACAGTGATAGCAAGACTGCTAAGTGATTAATGTGATCATTTGGACAGAAAGTCAAAGTTTGCCAGGCAAAGTGATATAGAATGCTTGTTGTAAGAGAGATTGCAATTTTACAAAGGTGAACATTTATGTGCTGTCAGTGTTTAGAAACACACAGCTTTAAACTTGGACAAAAATAAGGTTAAATGTCTTTTGTAAAATGGTTAATTCCAGCCTGGATGAGTAAAGAGTTTTCAGTTAATAGGTGTGGAGATAATCTTATCTAGTGCCATGATACCTTCCTGAAAATAGTAGAACTATTTTACTAATTGGATTATTTGTTAGGCATTGGATAAATTTTAAAAGGTTGAAGCATTCTTCCACCCCATTCTCAGTGCTATGATTTTGTTGGACAAGGACATCCTTTGTAGGCTGGATTTACCAAGGAAGAAAACCAGGCAAAATCATGATACAAAAAGATCAATGATTTATTAGAATTGTTTGATTGGGGTTCTTGTGAGGTTTTTTTGTTTTGTTTTTTTGGGGGGGGGGAGGATTTGGTTCTTTCGAGTTCTCTGCATCAATCCCTAAATATGGCAGATTAAAAATCAGATATATTTTCACTTTTTCTGTTACACCCTCAGATCCTGGTCTTGCAAAGCACAGCCTTTTATCTGCAATGCTAGAGAACAATGACAAGCTATCTTCTCAAATGGTTTTGAGTATGAAACCTCTGGTACTTTATTAATCTTTTTACCCAAGGGTTCTAAAATCCCATCTCTCAAGATTTTTCTGCAAAGCTTCTTTGAACTTTTCAGCATAAAATGGACAATTTGAAAGAATCCCTAGGAAGATCTTGACAGTTAACTTCTCATATATATGTGACATGTACTTTGAAAAATAAATTAACCTTTTGTCACTCTTGAAGACCACGGTTTTAAAAACAAAAGTTAACTTTGGTACTCAATAAGCATAAAACTGTCCTATTATGATTAAATTTAATTGCTGATAAATACAAAGAGAGAGAGAAAAGCATGTTCACCCTTTGGCAAACAGTTAACACGTAGACTGGGAGAAAAATCTACAATGCTAGAATATGCTTACCTGTAAAACCAGCTATTTTGCCCCTTGACTCCTTTTGTTCTCTCTACTCAGAAAACATTTTAACCAGAAAACTAAACTCCTATATTTTTTCCTCAGGATTTTTATTTTTTCCTCCCTACACTGAAATTCTTCAGATGGTTGGACAATGTTTCTCAGTCAAATATTCACCTGAGCTTTTTCCTGTATATTTATTGAGAGATGCCTGGAGCTGAGTTGCACAGGTCTACTTTTTAGGAGAAAAAGATCCATTGGAAAATTAAATTTACTCTGACAAAGATTTCAAGTATCAGTTTGTGGCAACTGTCAAGTACATCTGAAAAGGATGGTTTGTTTATTTTTTGGTTTTTTACCATCTGTAGTACTTTTGAATGTTTTTTGTGGTGTCTGCAATACATTTCTCAGTAAGTCTTCTAAGTTTCAGATATGCATAATCCTCCTTGGGCCTTTTCTAGGAATTATCACATTACTTAAAAATATGAACAGAAATAGGTTGAGTGCACACTCAGGCTAGCAGAGAGAGGGAATGACAAATAAATCTATTAGCTGGTTCCTTTTTCTTCTCTAGTTCAGTCCTGCCTTTTTTTTTCTCTGCTAAAAGTCTGCTCCCAACCTGTCCCAGTCAATAACAGCCTTTCCCCTGGTTTCAGTGGACAGCACTTCAGCAGTTCAGAGTGTTGCTGATGCATTTACATTTGCTGAACTAAATTAGTTGCTCACAGCTAATTTATTGAAGTCATGAAAACCCAACCACTTTCCAAATCTTGGCTTTTATAGATCAGCTACCATTTGGGATTGAGATGAAAGCTGATAAAGAATCAATTGGCTGAACAAGTAGAATGTATAGAAAAAAACATTAGGAAAGCTCAATGATGTACTACATTATCATTAAACATCAATAAGAACAGGGAAGCAAAGCACAGGCAATTTTTTTTATACAAGGAAGTGTGTATATAGAACCCAAAGGCATGAGAGATCTGGATTAGGTCCCTTACCTCTGAAAACTAATAAAGGAACTCTAACACAATTTGGCTAACCCTTCTTTTTTCTTCCCCCCTGCTTGCATAAGAAAACAAAATTCATAAATTAAAAAGCTTCAGGGTTTCTTTTATATATTCCACATATTTTGACTGTATTTATATCACTATATGAATCATTACATGATAAATATCACCATCTCACTCATGCTCATTACTTTCAATTTGTGGCAAGACAAGCTCTCCTCCATCCCCTAATTAGCAGTAATGAGGTAATAGCAATGGCCATCTGCTCTGATTAAGGGAATAAGTGACAAGAGCTGCTTGTACTCACCTCATGTTTGCTCAGTGCTCTGAGGTGTTGCATTGCAAGAGCCCTTCTCAGACAGAGAATTCCATCTCTCCTGCTTGGAAACATCCAGTACAAAAGTTTTGTCAGGACTTGGTACTGTGCTCTTGCATTTCCAGGTTGGGATTAGAGGAAGGGAAGAGCTGCTCAGCTGTATAGTGCTTTAGCTTGCCTTTCCATAGCTACTTAAGAAACAAAACTCCAAACAAAGATTTCTTAAAAATCACTGAAAATCCAGACATAAATCTCTCTGTATCTAGATCTCAGTCTAAGAATGTTTATTTTCGATACCAGTGAAAAAAGATAAGGGAGTTTACAAAGCCTTTCTCCAATTTTTCACATTCTTTTTCGTTGTAGGCAGGTGTTAACAGACTAAACCTGTTCATATTTTCTTACTTTGCTTTTGAGTGGTCAAATTAAGTTCAGCAAGGCCAAGTGCTGGTGCTACACCTAGGTAGGGCAATCTCAGGCACAAATCCAGGCTGGGCAGAGAATGGATTAGGAGCAGATGGAGCAGCCCTGGGAAGACTTGGGGGTGCTGGTGAGTGAGAGCTGGACCTGCCCCATCCGAGAACCCCTCGTGCCCTGGGCTGAGCCCCCAGCACAGATGGCAGGAAAGGGATTGGGATTCTGCCCCTCTGCCCTGCTCAGGTGAGACCCCACCTGCAGAGCTGCTCCAGCCCTGGGGCCCAGCACAGGAGGGACCTGGAGCTGCTGGAGAGAGTCCAGAGGAGGTAATGGAGCTGCTCCCAGGGCTGGAGCCAGGAGCTGAGAGAGCTGGGGATGTTCACCTGGAGAAGAGAAGGCTCTGGGGAAGGAGACCTCAGAGCCCCTTCCAGTGCTGAAAGTGTCTCCAGGAGAGCTGGAGAGGGACTTGGGACAAGGGATGGAGGGACAGGAGATGGAGAATGGCTTCAAGCTGCCAGAGGCCAGGGTCAGATGGAATATTGGGGAGGAATTCTTCCCTGTGAGGGTGGGGAGGCCCTGGCACAGGGTGCCCAGAGAAGCTGTGGCTGCCCCTAGATCCCTGGAAGTGTTCAAGGCCAGGCTGGATGGGGCTGGGAGCAACCTGGGCTAGTGGAAGGTGTCCCTGCCCATGGCAGGGAGCATCACTGGATGGGCTTTAAGGTCCTTTCCAATCCAAACCATTCTGCGATACTGTAAAATTTGCATTTTAATTTTTTAAATATATATATATTATGCTTGATTTAGGTTTATAAAAGTCAATGTTTATATTTACAAGTTTATATACAAATCATATGTAAATTGTACAAGTTTTATGCTTAGTGAGAAGGAGATACCTGTCAGGTACAACTGTGTAGGAAATGGAGCAGAAGTCTAAAGTCTTCATTTCTGTCTCTCTTAGTGGCTTACAAAATGTTGAATCCTTGCTTTCTTTGTCTTATATTCTATTCCCTGGTAAATTGGGATAACATTTGATTCCTCTATAAAGCACTCTGCTATTTATAAGAAGTAATACAGCCTAGGAAGAAACTATGAGGAAAACATGTAGTTGGATTTTTTTGTGTGTAAGCCTTGCACTTCAGCATCCAGAATGCAGGAGAAACTGAAAGATGATGATAGCCCTGGAATATCAAGGCAGTATGTGACTTACTTTTGAATGTACTTATTTGGGTGAAAAATGGGGGAAATGACCTTAATCATCTCTCTCAAAAAGTATAATTTCTTAGTGATTCTTGATTCTTGTTACACCAAGAGTAGGATGATAACTATCAATTAATGCATCTCCAGTCACAATTTGGAGCTTTCCAGTTACAGATTAACAGATATTAAGACTTTAAAGCTATATTTGTATTAAAAAAAAAAAAAATACAAGATCTGTAAAGAATGCAGAGATGAATGTAATTTTAAAATTTTTACTTCAGAAAAACATACACAACAGGAAAAATAAGACGTGGCATCACGACCTGATTCATGTTTCATTACTCCAAGTGTATTTCTCTGGATATTAACTTCTGAGGCCCAGGTTGCTGTTACTGCATATCAATTATTAATTCACTTTTATTGACTATGACCAGCTAAGTCTCTGAATGACACAGGTGTAATTCACAGAGGATGATACTCAAATGACACATTTACTGCCTGTATTACATAAGAGAAATGGAGTTCAGGGACTGTGTGCACTGGATTTGTAGCTGTCAATATTCTGTTCTGTGAGAATGCAAAGTTAGACCTCAAGAGAGGGAAGCTTCTTGGTTGTCTTATCTAAAATATAAAAGTAGAAACCTTCAGTTTTAGTATTATATTTTTCATATTTGACTAGGTTATAAGTAATTTGGGACACCCTTTATCAGTAAAGATCACATTACAACGGGGAATCAGTGGATGTTACCATGGAAAATGGAATTCATAGAATGGAGTAGGTTGGAAAGAACTTTAAAGACTATCTAATCTTCCCCTCCTGCCATGGGCAGGGACACTTTCCACTGTCCCAGGCTGCTCCAAGCCCTGTCCAACCTGGCCTGGGACTCTTCCAGAGATGGGGCAGCCACAGCTTCTCTGGGCAACCTCTACTTTTGTTTCAGTGTCCTCATCATAAAAAATTTCTGTCTTGAAGCCTGTGCAAATCTATCCCTTGTCCTTTGGTATAAAACCATTCTCCCTTTTCCTGGCACTCCAGGCTCTGGTAAAAAATCTTTCACCATCTTTCTTAAAGCCCCTTTGTACATCAAAAACTGCAGTAAAATCCTATAGGAGCCTTTTGTTATCCAAACTATAGAACCTCAATTCCCTCAGATTTCCTATAAATGAGAAAGGTGTACTTGTCCTCTGACCTCTATGTGGCTTTCCTCTGACTTGACCTGACACTTCTATTACTTCCTTTAATTAATATCCACAGTATAAACGTTATTTATAGATTTGAAGGGAGTACACACACAAATGAATTTCATTAAAACCATGTTTACTTCATTAACTATAGACAATTTAAAAGGAAACCAGGATGTTTCCCTCTTCCAGCTCCAAACCCAATGGAAATTTGGAGAAGCTTGTTAAAAAAAAGAGAGGTGTCTATGCTCACTCAGACAACATGTAAACCTGTCATAAAATGTCAGTTGTTGGTTCTGAGTTCTACTTTTTATTAATTTTATGGTTTCAAAATTACTTTCAAAATACTCTTACTCATGTAATTTTTCCAAATCAACCACTAAAATAGAGTTAAATATGTGGCAACATACACTGTTACTGTTATTAGCAAACCAAAGTTTCTAGGAGTCGCTAGACTTAATACCAGCTTCTTGTCTGAGAAATACTTGTTATTGAAAAACTCCCAATGTAAATCAGTGGAACACCAGGTAAAGCAGATGCCAGGCTGATCTTTTAACAATCTGTAGAGAAACCTTGATATACGGCAAACTCTACCCTGAAACAAACATTAGATGTTAATTCAGGTCACAAATAAAAGCTACTTGAAGAAATTTAATGCCAAAGTTGAATTTTAAGGTGCTCTTAGGATGATTAATACCTGAAAGAATTTATGAGACTGTTCAGTGTTTTAGATGGCCCTTAAAAATGGCATCAATATATGGAAACTACTTAAATCTCTCCATCTCCTCCTCCTTGAGTACAAACCAACCAGTTCATTTTTCTGCTTCTAACCTGATGCTTTATCTCAGTTGAGGCCTCAAACATGTTCATTGTTGAAGAGTTTGCACTTGTCCTAGATGAGATTTTTTTCTAGGAAGGCAGCTATAAAAAGCAGTGTCGTATGTTATAAGTAACTCAAAGGGGAAGGGTGCACTGAAAACTTCTGTTTTCATGACCGTGTTAGCCAGTTTCTGTCCTATTGCTCTAAAAACATGTGCAAGGACAGAGAGCTGTCCATTTACCTTATGAAACAGGATGTGGTTTGGGCAGAATTCATAATTAGGAACCCATTAGAAAATTATTATCCTTCACATTACTAAAAATGGATGTCAAGCCACTGACACTTTGTCTTGTTGATATTTATTTTTGAAATAGTAGACACTGAACCCATTAAATGTACCAGAAGATGAAGATTGAATTATAGTTCTCTGGCAGCAATTAAACTGGTGAATATTTTTGTGTCCCTGTTGAACATTAGGCCAGGGGAAACATTTGTGAGCAAGATTTGTGCAGGTGGGGTCAGGGTTTGACCCTGGAATATTTACTGTGCTAAGACAGGGAGGAATATGTTTATCGGGTGATATTTTGTTAGACCCGGCAGCAACTCTGTCTCTACAGAACATTTACATGACGAAAGATCATGTGTTCCAGAGGTTATATATTTCACAAAACAAACCAATTTATTTCAGAGTGACATAAGAGCTTCAGCAAGTTACACAATTGCAGGATCTTTCAGAAAGAATAATAACTGGAAATACTAAATTTAAAGATTTCTTAATGAGCATAGCCATGGAAACAGGTCAGTATTCCAAGGCAGCCTTCATTTAAGGAATCCCCAGTCCTCCAGTGTGACACAGAACCACAGAATCATTAAAATTGGAAAAGACCCCGGAGGTCATCAAGTCCAACCTTATCAACATCAAAAACCCCAATCTTCAACTCCTTGCAGAAGCTAGCAAAGTAAGAGAGTGGTAACAGATTCACTTTTCCCCAACATATTATATCTTACAAGGAGGAAAAGAGTTCCCTAATGGTTTATCATTACAAACATGCCAATTGTTAAGTAATTCTTAATGTACTCTCTGAAATTCAGGCAGAAATAATATGCCCTTGCTGAAATGGTGAAAGCCAATCTGAAATCAGATAAACCCCAGTGAGTAAGAAATGTTTCTGATTCCACATGGCTACAAGGATAATGGTGACCTCAGAAAAGAATTTGGATAAATTAATTAAAATAAATATCTTTAATATCCACCAGATAGTTATCTGCTGACTTTGTTTTAGTATTCTCTTGGCAAAAACTTAAGTAACTAAGACCAAACATAAGTATCACTTCTCCTTTGTTTAACGTGTCAGTTTGGGCACTATCTTGTTCACACAAGAGGAAAACCAGAAACTACATATTCAGTAAAAAATAGAAGCAGAAAACAGGTCATGGGGTGGAATTGCTGCAAATTTAAGATGGGCTTAGACAGAATGTCAGAACCTGTCTCTAAAACTGAGATCCAAGTCTTTCCCCTCCAACTGCCACTAAATGTGCACACCTAAGAATCACCTGTATTTGGCACCACAGATTTCTCTGGGGGCTTGCACTCAGGTTTCTAGGTATGTCAGCCCTGATCTAAATTCCTCTGCAAACTGGGCACAGGGGAGAGTTGTGCCAATCATCTGCAGAACCAGAGAATGCCTTGGGTTGGAAGGGACCTTAAAGATCATTTCATTGCACCCCTGCCATGGGCAGGGTCACCTCCCACTATCCCAGGGTGCTCCAAGCCCTGTCCAGCCTGACCTTGGACACTTCCAGGGATTCTGCAATTTAAATATGTGCAGAAAAGAAGCATTACTTAGCTACAGAAACTGCAAAAGGGGTTCATATTTTTGGGGAGTTTAAATTTCCCATGTGCTCACGAGAAAACTCATGTGCTGATGTGACAGTGTTATTTTCCATAATGTGGTACCATAGAAATAATTCTGTAAATGCAAACAAGATGCTACAAGCCCTTGAAATAAAAAATCTTGATTCTTTAGAACAAAACGTAAATTTAAACAGTTGATGATGCCTTTTTTCCCAAATAATTGACCAACTATTTTCTTGTGTACATATGAGATTTGTTTAAATTGGTAAGAGAAGGAGTTAATAAGAACATAGAGACTGAGTTTTCCTTTTGATTGTTTTGTTTTATAGAAAGACACTTAGTATTCTAAGAAAGGCACTTAGTCTACAATGTTCCTGAATTTACTGCACCATTAAAACTCAGTAATCAGCTGGAGGAAAATGGAGGATACCAAACACCCCAAGTGAAATGAAGCCGCTGCTACAAAGATCATCAGGGTTTAGATTTTTGTCCCTACACAATTGGGAAATAATATAAACATAGAAAAATTAAGAAAAACTGATATAGATCACACTGGCATGATTAGGAAAGTGACATTTATACTAGAAAATTGGCATATTTGTGATGCTACCTAACAAGAAAGTGAAAATATTGCTTAATGGATTAGCAATGTATGACTTCACCAGTGGTCTGATGGTGCAGCTCACATGATGTTTTAGACATGAGGTGTTCTCTGTGATATTTTTATGCTCAGAGATATGAGCCCAATTACTTTATTTGACAACTCTCTTTCTCAAGGATTCTGTAAAGAAAAAAAATGCTTGTTTTTTTTATAACAAATTACAGTTATTATGAGTTTATTCAGAGACTGTCAATGTTCCTTCAAGATAGTCATATGTGGCTTTTAAAACAAAGAAAAAACTTCAAAAGTTTGTCAATCCAAGATTAAAGCATTATTTAGAGTTCAGGAGAACAAAGCATTACAGGAGCTGATTCTCCCAGAGTTTTCAGAGACTTTTGATTTGTTCTGCAAGGATCCTCATTAGGAGGCTAGACTGTCTTACCCTCTGACAGACACGGTGCCAGAGAATCAGAGAATACTCAGAGAGTTTTCTCTCAGTCATAAATTTGTAAATACCTTTATAGGATTGCTGGTTAAGATGCAGAAACTAAAGATACAGCATGTTATTAATTTATGTATTCGAAAGATGAAACAATCCTGGTACCAAAGTCTTCTGAAACTTCACTTACAAGCCAGAAAAGATTTGTTTTTGCAGAGTAAATATCTGTGTAAATGTGTAAAATTGAAATCTTGATCTAGGGAAGGGCAAATCTTAATTAGATGCACTTAGCAAGAGCTGCTTGCAAAGATCTGCACAGTTGTATAGTCCACAGTGTCTGGGTAGATATTAGCATAATAAGAGAAATTTCCTTTACCTATTTACCATGGAGCTGAGCAGTGTTTGCTCAGGGTTAAACTATTTCAAATTGATGTTTCAGAGCACAAGTCTGATGAAGAGTGGCTGATGGAGCTGGGAAGGGGCTCAGCCTGGAGAAAAGGAGGCTCAGGGGGGACCTTGTGGCTCTGCACAACTCCCTGACAGGAGGGGACAGCCAGTGGAGCAAGGCTCTGCTCCAGGGAACAGGGACAGGAGGAGAGGGAACAGCCTCAGGCTGTGCCAGGGGAGGATCAGGTTGGATATTGGGAAAATTTCTTCACAGAAAACATGTTCAGGAATTGGAACATACTGCCCTGGGCACTGGTGGAGTACTGTCCTTGGAAGTTTAAAAAATGTGTGGCTATGGCACTGTTTTAGCTGTGAACCTGTTGGTGGCACTGGATTGATGTTTGGACTTGATGACTTTAGGGGGTTTTTCTATCATTAATGATTCTGTGAATCTCTGATTCTTGGCCTGAACTATGTTCTCATGCCAGATGAACATCCTGACTTTCACAAAAAACCCCAAATCATAAAATCCAAACAGTGTCTGCACACTCTTTCAGGGTTTTCATTGAAAACTTGAGGGATCAACACCAGCAAAAGTTCTGTCTCACGGTTTAGATGTGGCACACATGACCCCATCAGTATGTGCAGGCGAGGTCATTGTCTGGAATATCTCTGGAGTTTTGGTTCTGAATGGAGAATTCACCAGTGAAACGGGAGGTAGGACATTGTGAGTACCTGTCCCGTCCCTCTGTAAAAGGGGGAGTTGAGGAGAATTCTTTTTGACAGATTTCTCAGACGAAAATGAAGCAAGAATGTGGCAAATATTTTATCTGAGAACTGTTTATTATGAAAAAGGGTGTTCCTACCTAAGGGGGATAGAAAAGATAGCAGAGAGAGAAAAAGAGAGACAGTGAGAGATAAAAAAAGAGATTAAGAGTTTCTAAAGACTTGGATTTTTTAACATTGTATAACATATTTAACATTGGGTAACAACAGAATTGTACAATTCACATATTAATTCAATATTCTGCATGGTCATTTTGGAGGCCTGCTGGACTTGTGTGCTAAGTCTAAATGCATGTTGTGATTATTTAACTTTACACCCATCTGAAAAGAAGGGATTCTGATGTCACACTTTAGTCCAGCAAGATTTCTACCTCCACAACTTAACAATAACAGCAATAATAATCTTGTTAACTCTATCCTTGTCCTTCTCTTAGATATAGTGCAGTACCAATGGCTCAAATTTGTTCGCTCACAGACAAGGTATTGGAAGATGTTTATACCAAATATTTGTCAGGTTTTTCACAGAATAACAAAGTTACAATTCATATCTTCACAATCCTTTCTCTAAAAAACAGGTACTTGGCTGGATTTCATTAAAAAGTGTAGCAACTCTTGCCAATGTTGAAGCCTGAGAAAACACATTTCTTGCTTTTTTCTAGAAATTAATCTTCACTATCAAGCCCAGTGTTAGTAACCTTGTATGTATTTATATAAATATTTGTTGAGTCAGGCTCACTTAAGCTATTTCCTCATGTATTTCCCTCATAAATCCTCATTTGCCCTTGTGTACTGTAGGAGAATAAAGATGAAGTGAAAATGTACTTTGTCCTCAGAGCGTTCAGACAGTTTTCTGTATGGATTGTGAATAAGTCTCTGATATTCACATTACATTGAATTTAACTAAATTTATTCCAGGCAGGGAAAGTTTATGTTGCTGTTTCTCAAACTTAACGTGAAAATACTTCATAATTATTAGAGATTTGATAACACTTTAACAGCAATCTGCTTATTTTATTGGAGGCAGGGAATGCTTTTTCTCTAAACAGACATCATGCTCTCTGCTGAAGGAAGTATTTAGTAAAGTCAGTTTGTGTAAAAAATGCTGCCCAAACGGGACTTTCTTAGCAGTTATGGGCACTATTGACATACTGTTGACATTTTTACTTTTATTTCCCCATATAAATGGGATAGAAACTCCATTCTCGGACTTGTCTTTTTAAAGGTTGAGAAGTACAATACTGCCATAGACTAAGATTAATAACCTTAGTTAAAATTCTCCTTAGAATAAAATCTCGGATTCACACCAGGATTATTTTTTGAGGAAAAAAAAAAAGAATCTTTTTGCAATTCTCCTTGGGAAGGGAAGGGAAGGATTTCTCTTACTCCTACTTTCTACTATCTTGGAAAAAATGAAGAGGCTCCAGAACATTAAATAATGACATTCCCATGGTTTTAGGAAAGTTGAAGGTGCCATCCTGCTTCCATCTCATTTTTTTTTTTTAAATTGACTCAACGCCATTACATTCTCTCTTCAGTTTTTCTTCCTCTTTTTTGTTTTTTCTTTCATCATGTGCTATATTGTGGTGTATATATAACACAATTTTACAGAACTGCTGGGTTTCTAAAATAATCAGGAAGAGCAGCAGTGAAAAAAAATAAAAAAACTGCGAAAAAGCTTATTAATTTTGTATTCCGTGCAAAACAAGCTCCTATTTTATCCTGTTTTTTATCAGATTCATATCTAGACACAACTAAGAATGAAAGAGTATTGAGGAAGAGCATGTCTGCTCAGCTGCAGAGAAAATTTAAAAATACATTTTTTTATTTATATAAAACTAAAAAACCTCTTAGACTAAATACATTTTTATTCATGTGAATATATAAAGGTTAAAGTTTGTGATGAATACATTAAATACACATTATATTGCTCACAGAAAAGGAAACAGAACTCAGAAGTTTAATGCTGTATTTCAAGTTGTCTTTTGCTTTACTTGCTTGTTTATGAGCTTTTCCCCAAATCCCTCTTCCTCTGCACAGCTCCCAGTGCAATTAATTAAAAGAATGCAAATTCCAGCAAACCAAAAATTCACTAGTAACCTAAAAAGGAGTAGAATAAATTAATCTATTCCTACGAATTTCTTTTAAATTTTTCCTTCACATTTTAAAGTTTGGGGACCTGTGGACAATTGCTGAATAGTTCATACCTATGACGTATAAAGCAATTGTTCGTAGGAAAGCCTGAAACAAATTTCAACATGTCAATGAAAGTTAAATTCTAAGTTCTAAACACACTTTTTTACTCCTGAGAGCAAGAATATCTCTTTAATCTCCACTGTTATGTAGTGGATAACTAATTGGATGGTAATAATTAAGTAGAGCTGCAAAACAAGCAGTTTATAAATCCAAAAACTCTGTGTTCCTTTTCTAAATTTTCCCTCACTCCATGACGTTATTAGGAGTTTTGATTAATTCAACATGAATTGGGAGCAGGATTTCAGTATTTCTTGTGCACATAACTATTTGGCAGATAGTAAAATAAATGTAAAAAAAAAATCACAGAAAAAATTGAACGCCTGACATCATAAAGCACAGGTTTTCTTAGACCCATGGCAAGATTGAATAATAATCGTCTGTTCCACATTGCTTATTTTTATAGGGTAAAATAAAAATGCATTAGTGGTTAATTTTGTTCAGTGGTTTTTTTTTCCTTTATTTCTTAAAATTCTGGGTTACAATTGTTAGGGTAGTGGCAAGGCCTGGGAATCCCAGTCCAGGCTTTCCCAGGCGGGACAGTCGTGTATAACATGCACAGTGTGTGCTCCTGGCAGGGTGGCTGCTTCCATAAACTCCATCCTAATTACTGCCTTTATGCTGATGACTTCCAAATATAAAAGGTGTATCAAGCAGCTCCTGATGACTAAGATAAATCTATCTCTACCCTGGAAAGATACTTAAGAGATGTTAAGTGTGGAGTGTCTGCTAACATTTGATATTTAAGCCAGAAGTGATTTTATTTGGCCCGCTGCCTGCTAAATAACAGCACCTCATTTATGGTACCACTGGTTGGAAATAGAAAATTGCATCCTCACTGAATAATTTTGGTGTTATAGTTGACCCTGAAATTTGTTCTGAGGCCACATTGTTAAGTCTTCATATTTACACATCAGGAATTTAGCAAGGTTAAGGACATTGCTGGTTCAGCAGGATCCAAGGCTCTTGATTTATGGCCCACCACAGCAAGGTTGGAATGCCATAATTCATTGTTTGCAGGTTTCCCTGAGCTGTTTGTTGCACACACTTGAGCTGTACAGCGTCCAACACCCCCAGCACTTGCTAGAAATCATCTGCAGGAGAATATCTGAGGAGTATGTGGCTGGCTGGCAGAAGGATTCCGAACTGCTGGTCCATGCTTAGGAATTCTTCCACTCAGATATCAGATGGTAGTAGATGACATTTAAATATGTAAAGCAGATTCTTTACAGATCCTTGGACAATTTTTCCAGTAAATTAATTTGTATAAATTTCCCATTTTCCCTGTGCATTCTCCAGAACTCTCTATTCTTTTCTAGAACATGATTTTTCTTAGTTTACGTAATATTAATTATGTAATAGTAGTTTATTTAATTCCTTCCAAAGTCTTTCACTTGTGCTGACAGGAACTGTCAAACTATCTGAACTATTACTTGGAAAAGCATTTATTTTATCTGATTTGATCTCTGTGTTTGACCTGAGCTTCCTTTAGTTTTGTGAGCCTCCATGATTTTAGGAAATAAGTAAGACAGTTGAAGAATGACCAGCTGATATTTGGCCTTGAAATTCAGGAGAGATGAAGATGGATGGTGGTCCTCAGTGTCTTTATTGATCCCATAATGACAATGGAGATAAAATTATATATATATTATTACCAACAGGCAAATTTTAGGAGGTAAGAAGTCAGTGTTACTTCAGTAATGGTGTAATTAAATACAAATAAACACTCAGTACAAGACCAAAACCACACACTCTTTTGTAAAAGTTTGTTTAATGCTATTTTAGCAGTGCTATGTATTCTGTTGCCTTTCTCCATGCCATGTGCCTCTCTCAAAGCACAACATTTTAGGCCCAGGTCTCTCAGACTTGGTGTGTTGCTCCACATGGGTTTATCAACACCTTCTTTAGCTCTTTCCTTTCCAATTGTCATTCTGGAGTGTCCCAGGTTGCCTCAATCAAGTTTTTTTAGGGTAAAAAACTTTCCTGAGGACAGTCCTTTCTATGCTGCAGGCATTTTGGTTGCAAGATGAGTGTTTCTGGTATATACATAAATATAGATATATATATAAAGAAATAGGTTTGTATGTACGTAGATATAAAAATTTCTTAGTCTGAATTTCCTTACACAAAGCAGCTTT
The DNA here is from genome assembly GCA_037013685.1 of Acridotheres tristis. Taxonomy (NCBI): domain Eukaryota; kingdom Metazoa; phylum Chordata; class Aves; order Passeriformes; family Sturnidae; genus Acridotheres; species Acridotheres tristis. Next base: position 26,155,771 of record CM072895.1, read on the forward strand.
AAAAAATGATCCCTATTGACCTATAGATTGTATTGCTGTTTAGGATGATTTCCAGACTGGTAAACTGCCCCAGCCTCTGACTCTAATGTGCTCTAATCCCTTTAAGGGCACTGTTTCCCCTTACATTGTTGATACCATGTGTGGAAAGGCCTCCAATAGATTCCTGAGTTTGCAAAGTGGGTCATGCAGTCAAGTGGAAGAACATAGCCTTTGGATACTCTGGAGATGTTGTATTGGGATGATTACTCTGAAAGTGCTTCCAATTATAAAGATTGCTTGCCCCAAAGGAGAAGAGACTTTGATGTAAGTGAGTTATCTTGAAACAGTTGGAGATACAATAAAATCCTATCAGGAATCAGCATCAACGCATGGCATTGACACATCAGGTCTCAAGACAACATTTACCAAGAACCAGATAAGCTCGAGGCTTCTTCTTCCTCAATTAAACTTAATTAGGTTGTCTTTCTGAAGTTTTTTTTCACTCTGGAATGATTGAAGCCGTTGGATTAGCGAGTGGAATTTTCACGGAGTGGTTTTTGGCAGAACTGCACTTACAGCAGGTGGGTAAAGCTCTTTCCAGATCCACATGTTCCCACAAGGACTTGATGTAGACAGGGGTGCTTTGGGGATGTCTTGCACTTCCACATTTCTTTGTGAACATGGACAAAGCAAAACAAATTGTCTCACTAAAAAAATCAACCCTCATAGAAGTACTGTTCTGATAATTAAACTTTTAGAGTTGAAGTGTTAATTGCTGATACTGGGACCACATTCATGCATATTGAAAAAGGGGTTTGTTATTGCACACGTCCTGATTGCCATCTCTCAATAAACATCACATTGTTTCCATTATTCACGATACCTTTCCCTGATGGTAAAACCTTTGTATTTACCTAAATGGAAATGAGAATGCAATTGTGGATATTTATAACTATGCATAATACAGATTTTACCAGACAATCATGGGAATATAATGATGAATTTTGTGTTCTGTCAGTCCATATTATGGCTTGCTAAAACTGGTAATCTTCTATGTATGTACATTTTTCTTGTAAAATAATTCCATCATTTGACATTTTAGGAAATAATTGCTGTGATTATCAAAAGATAAATGATTTACACAATAGCTATCAGTACTGACTGCATAGCATTTATATGATTAAACAATTTTTAAGTAACTTATTTATTGTTTATTGTGTTTCTCCTTCTAATTTTACTCATTTAAACTGAGTGCAACATTAGAAAGGTACTTTCTGTAGGTTTTATCTGATTATCTGAGTAATTCCGTCTTATAAAAAAAATGTGGATTCCAGGTTTGGTTTTTTTGTTGCTTTTAGGACAGGGATCTAAATGCCCATAACCAAAATAATACACACAGAGGAAACAGTAAAATTGTATACATTTGAGAAAATGCTTTTCTCAATTAACTGCAGTGTTATTAATGACAAAACCTTTATGCTTAAAAGATAAACTGCATGATATAATCATACGTAATTGGTATGGCTTTTTTTGGCAATATGTTTAAGAAAAGAAACAGGAAAAAAAAAAAGATTTGGTCATTTTCCAGCATAAAAATTATGAGTTTATTTTCTATGCTCCAGAATACATTTGGAATGGCTCTAATATTTTTAACCAAATATTTTGGCACAGATCTGGGCTGAACAGAGCATTAAAAGAAGGAGTTCATCACAGATAACCTGTAGGATTTTGTTACCAATTTTTCCTTTTGACTTAATGATATCTTTCTGCTGTTTTTTTTTTCCTTTCACTTGAATTCTGAAAGATTCTGCAACTTCCCCCTTTGATGACTAAGTACAAACTCTATGCAGTTTTTTATTTACTGCTATATAGAAATATACTTTCCCCCTTCTTTTTCTGTCTATTTTGACCACCTTGCTTAGCCATAAGTACAAATAAAACTATGTGTCAGAGAAGATCTGGGTGAGAAAATGGTCTCACCAATTAATAGTAATGATGTTAAACAAAAAGAAAAATCTGCTCAAGATTGCAATTGTTTCTAGAAGGTACTTTTGTTTGTAAAATGTTGTAAGAAAAATAATTAAAGAGAGAATGGTCTATGTTTTATTATTTTGTAGCAAAAATCGGTATCTGGGAGCTATCATATGAATAATTCTTTTGATTGTAGGGACAGAAAACAACTTTGCTTTCTCATTTCCCTCACTAGGAGGTGCTTATTGTCAGCACCTCTGTAGGAGAGGTCATAACCTCGCTGAATATTTGTATATAGCAATTAATAACCTGTGAATATATAGCAATTAATAACCTTCTAGCTTTAAAGCTTTGCTCAGTTTTCAAGCACTAGGGTCACATTTTATTCGAACTCAGATGTTTTCTCAAAATACTTAAGACAATTATCTGTGTGCACAGCTACCACTTATTCCTAAATTCAGATTAAAGTCTGTCATGGTGCTGTAATACATGGTCTCTTCAAGTGGAGCAAGTCTAACTGCAGCTTCAAAAATAAAACAAAATATCTACAACTACAGTTATTACTCTTTCCCACAACTCTTCTCCCTTCCTTGCCTCCTTTAGCATTCAACTCTCCCTCCTGCTTGGAGCCTCACCATTTCAGTTTATACATTTGAATGATGAAATACCACAAGCAATTTCACACACTGTTTCCTTGCATTTGTTCTCATTATTGTTTTTACTAGAAAACACTTGTGTAGTTTCCAGGTAGGGAGGGCAGTGGCACAGAAACTCTTCTCAGTGGCTCCTTGTGTCATGACAGGAGGCAAATCAGCACCAGCTGAAACACAGAAAATTCCACTTCAACATAAGGAAAATTTTAATGTGGTTTGTTTTTTTCTTTTGCTTTGTGAGAGTGTTTGAATATGGAAACAGACTGTCCAGAAGGGCTGTGGGAGGGCTGTCCAGTCAGTTGTCAGTGGGAGGATTGGTCCAGATGGAGTCCAGAGGTTCTTTAAAACTCAGGTTCTGGAACATAAATGATATTTTTCAGCTTTAAGTAAACTCACAGTCTAAAAGACTTCAAAATGCCTAAGAAGTTTTCTTTATAAAACAGTGTATGAAATGTATGAAAGTATGCTAAAATATTAAAACAAGCCCCAAATGAGCAAACCAAAGGTTCTGAGATTCTTTAAGCTTGTACTTTGCTGGCAAGTCCTTTACCCTTTTCCTTTCTGATATAAAGCCAATCCAATTACTGGAACTCCCCACCACAATTTGCACCCCTAAATGTACTTCTGGAGTTAATATTCCAATTTGGCAGCTACCAAATGTCATGGGGTTTTAATTTAAATATAGAGAATCATAAAAACTGCACCAAGCTGTGGGTGCCTGTAGTTTTCCACAGTTATATGTCCTCATGGAAAATTCCTTGTACATGGCAGAGGGTGGAACAAGCTGATACTTAAAGTGTCTTCCAACCCAAACCACTATTTAATTCTCTGATTCTTACAGAGTTAAGTCTAACCTGTACTTTCAGGGAGCCCATCGTTTATTCTTTTTCAGAGCCAGAGCTTCACTTCCTGATTGTCATTCAACTTCCATCTCCTAATGTAACCCAGCCTTTTAGAGGTCTCTGACTGAACTCACCCTGTTGAAGTTCAAAACATTTTATTGTCATGGATTGCTCTGTCACATTGATTTGCATTAGGAAATGCTTATAAGAACTATAACAGTCCTTCAAGTTCTTGCCATGTCAAGAGTGACTAAAATTAAGTGTTCAGTGGCAGATGAGATGTACACACATATATGTTATACTTTTATAGATACATATATGTTAACATTATTTATTCAAGATGAATACACTTAGCTCAAGCCTTTAATTTCAATTTCACATAGATTTTGGCAGGATGCCAGAGTTATTTGAATTCAACGGAAGACTTACATTGACTATGATGGATAATCATTAAAAATGCAAAAGATTCATAGATTCGACCCAAATAGCCCAAGAATCCATAATCCTGAGTGCTTTACTGGCATTTAGCAGTGTTATTCTTTTTGTTTTCTGTCTTCCAGAATGCAAGAGTTTGGTAGTAAAGAAAAGATTTTGTACACATTTTCCTCAAGTTCACAGGTAGGCAATGTAATAACTGATTCAGAGCTTGAACTGACATTTCAAGTTCTCTTTTTCAAATCTAGTGTGTAAGCTGGAATTGGTTTCCAACACATCTGGGAAATGATGAAAATTATGATGATGATGATCTTCACAATGACAAAATCTCACAGACTGGCTCCCTTTAGACCAGTGCAATATAACAGGAAATGCCAGATACTCATCCGGTTGAGTTCCAAGCTTCCATTATTTGAGTAATATTAAACCTGATAATTTTTTCTCATTTTCTTTGGATTTGTAATTTTTCATCTTTCCACCTGTTTTCTGTTTATCTTTTGGTTCACTAGGTGAATAACCCAGGAATATTCATTGTACATCTATCTCAGAAAGACACGGAATTGAGTTTTCTTTGTATTTTCTTTAATCTTAATTTTTTTAGACCAGACTTTATCACTGCACTTAATGCATCTGTTCAGTTTTAGGGAAATATGGGATATGAAAAGGTGAACTTGAGTTTGGAATAGAGATCTGGACATTTTTTGTGTTGGAACCAGGGGAATGACAAGTGGTTTTGTGACATCTCCTAAGGAGAACAACTTATCTCGCTGTATATTGCTCTGTAATTTGTTTGCAACAGAATCTGCAGATTTGCCTGTCTGGATTCAGACATATACAAATTAGGTGGAAAAGAGATAGGAAACAAAATGGGAAAATGATAACTCTACTGATAAACAGATGCTGTGTTGGGTGCTTTTACCCTGTCTTTTAAAATCAGCTTGCAGTTTGATTTAGTAAACAGCATATGCTTGTTGATACAATAGTAGAAGTAGTCCAGATTTCTAAGATTTCTCTGTGGCATTGTTATTGATTAACTTGCAGAAAGCTGAAGGCTCTTCAGCTCTAAAGATTTGATGCAATGCTATTTGTGTGCATATATATATATATATATATATATATATATATATATATATAATATATATATAATAAGAAAACCAGGAAAAAATAATTACTACCTTATGAAAAAAGAAAAAGAAAAATGAAAAGAAAAAAAATAAGCAAAGAAAAAGAAAAAGAAAAAATGAATGCTGATCTTTAATATCGCAAATGTGTCAAGATCCTGGTTTTATTAAAAGCTCAACCAAAGGTAAATTTCTATCAGTCATATATATTTACTATGATGTCTTAGAGCTGGAGAATCTGGAGGGGCAGGAAGCAAATGTCACACTTTTGCAAAAGGGTGGGAGAGAAACAATGTATCTGTTAGTCTTTAATCAGTTACTTTGATGCTGATCACAGGAAAAAGGAAAGAAAAAATGGAATGCACTGCATTAAAAAAAAATTAATGACTAGTTTCTTCGTGAATGTAAATCTCGTGGTTTTGTGTAACACAGCTCTTACCCAGAGTAAGACATAATCACACTTAAGTTGTGTTAGTGTCAGTGCACCTCAGCTTTATGCTTTAAATTTTAAATTGCCTTGTTTATTTTGCTTAAATATCACACTTGTCCTGCTGCCGACAGGAATTCGTGCAGTTAGCAGGTACAGCTTCAAAACCTGTTGTAGGTGTTGCTGGGGTTGTCCTTATGGAGGAGAGAGTGGGACCCTTTCCTGCTGGCCCTTCATCCAAGGCCACCAGGACCAGGGCTAAGCAGAAACTGCAGGGAGAGGGTGGACACACAGCTCGTCAGGAAGTTTGGGAAGTGCCAGTGCTGAGCTCAAAGCCATAAAGTAACTTTCTTGAAATTGCCACGTGAAGAGGAAAAAACCCAGAGCTCTGAGCCACGTATCTCACACACAGAGCTCTGGGATCACATATCACAGAATCATGGAATCGTTAACGTTGGAAAAAGTCGTCCAGATCATCGAGTGCAACCTTTGACCACATACCCCTATGCCCACTAAACCATAAGACAAAGTGCCATGTCTACACGTTTTTTGGACAGGGATGGGGACTCCAACACCTCCCTGGGCAGCCCCTGCCAAGGCCTGACCAGAAAAAATTCCTGTTAATATCCAACCTGACCCTCCCCTGGCACAGCCTGGGGCCATTCCCTCTCCTCCTGTCCCTGTTCCCTGGGAGCAGAGCCCAATCCCCCCAGCTGTCCCCTCCTGTCAGGGAGTTGTGCAGAGCCACAAGGTTCCCCTGAGTCTCCTTTTCTCCAGGCTGAGCCCCTTTCCCAGCTCCATCAGCCTCTTCTGGTGCTCCAACCCCTTCCCCAGCTCTGTTCCTTTCCCTGAACACATTCCAGCCTCTCAGTGCAGAATTCCTGAAGATTGGGCCATAACTGTTAAGAAAGCAAAGCTTTGTAATTTAGCTTACAGATGGCTATACAGGGATTATTTAATTTTCTAAAAATATGAACCATAAATTCGGATTATACAAACCATTTCTGAACTTCAGATTATTTGAAATCTAGAAGAAAATGGTAGAAAAATTCATTGGAGGATGATTGAAACAAGCTCTGTCAAGTATCTGCCAAACATTAACTACTCTAAGAAAGAAATAAGGAACCAATGCAGGGAAGTGAAAGTTTTCTACCTCTCCAGGCTAACAAACCACTTTCCTTAATAAAGTACATTTTCTGTAGGCTTTACTTAGTCTCACTTCTGAGTCAGTGTCACAAATGACATTAAATTTGATGACTACAATGTTAAAGCTCAACAAAATGTGAAATACCATTTCCATGGGAAATGTCAGCTACAGACGTGATCCTTATCCACTATCAGGGAAAAAAACCCTTCAATACAAGACCTTAGAGGCTCTTATTTTATTGAGCAATCAAAATTATATTTTTACTTATAGGTGAAGACACAACAATTAAAACAAGTCTATCAATTTCAAGAATAAACTTTCTTTTTGAATTAATGAAACAGTTCTTTTTCTCTTTTATAAAACCAAAACAGCTGTCAAAACAGCTATTTTTTCCCAGATATATGTGATGCTTTTACAATGTGGATTTTCAGCTAGTTTTTAGCCTTTTTCCAGATATCAGTAATAACATTTTTGCTTTAGGCATGACTATGTGCTTAAATATTATTTAATTATTAATAAAGTAACTTATGTTAATATATTAAATATTCTGAGTATTTATAGGAATTTTGGATGCAAATTCTTATTATATAAAATAAAAATTTTCCATAATTTTCATAGAAATGAAAACATATTTGTTGAAATTAAATGTAGAGTCACTCTAAATAAATGTAATGGCTCCCAGAATTTAAATATCCATTTGCCTATGTATGTACATAAATGGGGTATTTGGGGTGTTATTTGGGTTTTGTTGTTTTGTTTTGGTATTTTTCAGAAAATGGCATTTACATGTGGTATCTCCTATGTTCTATCAATAACAATTTGCGATCATTTGTGGAAGATTTATTATTTCATATAGTATTCTTCTCAGCAAAATGAAAATTATAATTATTTTCTCATGGCCAGAAAGCTTTATATGTCTCAAAAAAAAAAAAAAAAAAAAAAAAGAAAAAATAATGGAAGTGTTTTATTCTCATCTCAGTCAGGATGTGATATGACTGAAGATTCAAGGTCCAAATTTATCATTGATAAATGTGTTTTCTGGGGAAAAAAATAAGTTTGCCATAAAATTTCCAACAAATGTGCTTGCTGTTCCTGTAGAAAACTCAGCATTTAGAAGTAATTAAAATTAATTAGTCTCAAACTGGTTTACCCAAGTGCAAAACAGGTTTTGGTGGTGTATTTTACATGGAGCTGAATATTCCAATTGAGGATGATGGTATTTTAGTTTTAAGAACCCACAACTTACAGAAACATTGGATCCTTTTGGCACATTTTATTTCAAAGAGTATCTTAGTTTTGTAATTATATATGAAATTGAGATGAAAACAAAATGAAAGCATTACAAACCCACAAAAACCTCTCTGCTTTAATTTTTAATGTTAATATAAACTGTGGCTGTTCCTAGATCCCGAGAACTGTCCAAGGCCAGGCTGGAAAAATCTTGGAGCAATGGGAGCCTAGTGGAAGGTATCCCTGCCTGTAGTAGGGGGTGGAAAATGATGGGATTTAAGGTTCTTTCCACCCCAAACCACTCTGGGATTCTCGGATTCCATGACTCAGCTCCTTAGCATGGGGTTGGCGCTGGAGGAGCTCAGCACCCGCCTCAGTGGCTGCAGGTTCCCTTTGGCCGAGTTCAGGAGGATTTTGCCTTTTCCTTTGGAACAGCCTGGCACACACGGAGCCTCTCAGCCCACAGCATCGCCCTCTGTGTGAGCACCAAGACATTCCCAGGCTCGCAGGGCTGGGCTGGCACCCCATGGGCTGCAGCTCCTGCCAGGCCTGCTCAGGGAGCCCGGGCAGCTCCGCACACATCTCCTGGCAATGGCTCCTTTGGGAGCCAGCAGGAGCCCGAGGCTGCACACACAAACCAAGCAGCTGCTTTGCTCTGCACCCCAAGGACAGGCAGTGTCCAGCCTTGCAGACCGTGGCACCCTGCAGTTCCCAGCTGGACAATGGCTCTGCCGAGCCCGCGGCCTCTCAGCCTCGCCGCCTCAGTAGATTTTCACCAAGGCAGCAAGAGCTGCATTTGCAAATGCATTTTAGTGCTGCAGCACCTCTGGGGGCTCCTGACACAGCGATGGGATCCAATCTCCTGGCAGGAAAATCACTGTGTGCCTCCCAACGAGTTCCACAAAACAGCCTGGGAGCTGCTCCCCTGCAGAACACGGAGTTCCACAAAATCTACTTGGCATGGCTGACAGCACTCCTTCCTGCAGAGATCCCACAGAATAATCTGCACCAGGGCAGCTCTTAGGAGGAGAACTGGGCACAAATAAAGGGGCTTTAGCATCAAACAAACACCTTGTGCCACAAGTCACAAGGACTCGGTGTCCCCACATCCCTCCCAGCCCAGCCTTTCTCCTCTGCCTCACCCAGCACACGCTGCACTGCCCCAGCAACCAAAAGGCTTTGGCCTTCAGGATTTCCCCCAAAAACAATGACTACAGTGCAATGAAAACAACAAACACTTTCCTGGTCGTGCCCAGGAAACTATGTTTAAAGCGTTTTACAGACTTTATTCTTTTATAGTTTCATGTTGACTGATGTATGATAAGACTGCAGAGTAGACGTGCCTCACAGGGGAGGATGCAGTCAAGGAAATACAATCCTTGTGATTAACATGTGAGCACAAAACCAGCTTGGCTTTGAGAATGCAAGATTAATTTGAAATAAATGCAAATATATTGGTATTTGTGAATGACCACACTCTTCTGGTGTCTCTATAAATAAGAGGAGACCATGTCTAACCTGGCCTTTAGAGTGAGAGTGCATTAAAGCCATATTCAGCTGTTGGTGTGTGGGGTATCAAACATCCAAGGGCAGTTACAGCTGAGCCAGACTGTGTCACCTGTGCTCACACAGCCCTGAAAGGGAAAGGCCACAGGGAACACAGAAACAAACAAATAAATTCAAAGGCTTTTTTAAGAGGACAAAGCCAAATAATAATAAAAAAGATTGACACTAGACACAGCAAGAAGAGGACAAAGGGGTTGTAAAGCCTTTGCGTGTCTGTACATGCTAAGATGATTTTCAGTCCTCTCAGGCTGGTACACTTAATTCTTTTTCTATTTGTTATTCTATTGGCAACCAAGCTCCTACACCATGCATTTGTCAGCATTGAATTGCATTTGCTTCATGTAAAAAAAAAAAAAATCTATAAAGTCTTGCTGCTGCTTTTTTGTTTTCATTGTTTACCACAGCTCTGAAGATTGGAGCATTGGCTATGCAGGGAATATGGGAACAAATCTGGGGATATTTTAAAGGTTCACCAAAGGGAGGAATGTTGCTTTTGAACTTATTAAGTAGGGATTTACGTGGGGAATTTCTGGGAAGTTGGCTTGTTGGATCTTTTTTGCCTTCTTGGAAAATTTTGCCCTTTCCAATATTTCTCCAGCAAAGGAAGGGCTACCTACAAAGTGGGTATCCTTAACTTTCTAAAAGCTCCTTTTGCCCCAGAGGATTCTATCTCTGCAAAGTATCACTTCCTATTATTATCATGTTACTGAGATTTAGTAAAAGATGCTTTTAGTTCTGGATTTGAAAAAGAACAGGAATTTGTATGACTCCAAATGCTGTCATAACACCAGATATCTTCTTCTGTGAACGTTTGGTAACAGGTCTAAGAACAAACTGGTGCATTACAGAGAAGAATCAAGACAGTGAATAAAATCCTGCCCTCACTGCTACCAAGAAGAGTTTGGTTTCTGTCTTCAACAGCCTCCAATTTTATTCTCATTTTTTAAATAGAAAAAAAATATTACATTTTTTCATTAACTGAATGACAAGATGTTTGTTTATTGTATGTGGAGCTAAGCCTGTGTTTCAGTCCAGGCTTAGCAATGATCAAAACTCTCTGAGAAAATAAAATAGCAATAAAAGGTCACTACTCAGAGCCACTAAAACTACCCGATATTCAGGAATCAACAGTGGATTATCTTCCCTAAAAATACTCTCATCAGCCTACTGCCCATAATGAAGCTAATTACAGGAACTCCATGTTCCAGTGTAGAGTGAATGTCCAAAAGCTTGAGATTGCCTTCAATGCCAAGTAACTTGATCCTGGATATTCCTTCTGTCTTCAATGAAACTTGATGTTCAGAAAATGCAGAGAATCAAGCAAACTCCTGTTTCCTCTTTCAGAACTAAGAGAAACATGTCAGTGTCTGTCTTACACATTGTGCACTGCAAATTCCAGCTGCCCACTTAGCAAGCTCATAGTGATTAGTTCAGAAGTTGATTGTCCTTGTGCAAAAAAAGGTAAAACCAATCAATGATGTAATTGGGATGCTGGATTTGATGCAGCCATCAAATGGAAATAGCACACTCCTCAAAGGATTGCATCACAGTAGAGGAAAAAAATGTTTTAGAATTAAATGGAATCTTTTAATCTTCACAAAACAACCCCAGCTTTTCAGGTGCTCTGAGAATATCTAAGCAGAGAATTTAATAAATTAGACTTAGCAAATCTTTTTAATGAAATTAAGTTGGAGATATTCTATCACAAGGTTTCCATATAGCTTTTTTTCCTCTGTATTTCCTTTGTTTTCATGTTGTCTTTAAGAATTCGGACTTTTTTCCCTATCTGAATGTATGGAGAAAAGAGGTACTGATTTTAATAACTATATTACTTGAAAGCATGCCCACATTCAAGTTACTAAAATCAAGTTACTCTGAGAAGACGGTGACAACATGATTTTCCAGGGATGGGGCAGCCCTGTGACTTTCTTCTCTTGGCAGCCTGTGCCAGGGTCTCCCCATTGTCATTATAAAAACATGGTCTCTATATAAATCCAAATTTACCTTCTTTTGGGTCAAAAGAGCTGTCCAGGTCTTGTCACTACAGGCCTGGAACTGGATATGAGTATGCAGAATATATGTAAAATTATATTGAAACAAATGCACACCAAAGAAAGAATTGTGGTTTATATAAATATCTATGTATTTTACATGTAATAAAAATAGAATGTGTTTTCTCTGTGATTTTGGCAGTTAAGGAAAACCTTCTGTGCTCTCGTCTGGAAGAAATTGTGTTAAATAAAATGTGAAGTTTTAAAAGGCATACAACTAAAATGTAGGAAACAAATACCTGTCTTCCCTGTAAAAAACAGTACCAGCATTTCTAATATTCCTTAGGTGGAAAGAGGTTTTAAAGTGACTTTTTTTCTCACTAGGTTATTAATTAATGAGATATAAGCTATTCTCAGACTGTCTGAGTAGTGTTTTCTTCATTTCTCCACATCACACACCTTAGAAAATCTAGCAATACTTGCATGAACAATATTTGCTTTGGCAACTGTGTTTGTTCAGTGTGGAGTCCTGAAATCCACACCTTCAAAGGTGACTATGCACCTAATGTCCACCAAAATTCCAGTGAAATCAGTCATGGTGTCTCACAGTAGATATTTCAAACTTATGGGACTGTAAAAAAGGGTCTACTGCACTCACAAATTAATCTCAACATTACAATTATTTAGATTTAAACTGTATGAAATGGTTTCTTTATTTTCCCCTAAAATAAAGCAAATATATGTTAGAAGGTGGTGATTCACACTGCAAGTGGCATTTCTAGGAGCTCCCATTATTAGTATTAAAAATGCTTTGCCATCTGTCTTCTTCTCTCTTCACACATTTATTTTGCTATCTGCAGGCACGTTATTTGCTTTTTGCAGAAAGAGCAAAGTTGGCATAAGGAAAGCAGAGATCCTCGTTCTGCAAACACTCTCCAGCTTCTGCCTCCTCTGCCCTGAGCGAGCTGGTTTTGCATGGAATCACACACTCTGATGATGTAGACCATCAGTCCTGACACAGGCTAAATATAACTCAGACATCAGAGTGTTTGCATCTCCTGCCAGAGTTCAATATCTAATAAGTGAAAACTCTTCATTTTCATTGCGCCCAGTTCCGGCTTAATACCAAGGAAAAAAAAAAAAAAAAAAAAAGACAAAACCCCAAAATAAAATCCAAAAATCAGCAACAAAAATATCACTGATGGTTTTATGCTTTTTCCATTTCTTTCAGAACTCCCTGGGGCATCTTCCTCTGAACAGGTCCTTTAATAACACCCTCAGAAAAACTGCTGCAGAGTAAACAAGCATGTTGCAAACACATGTAAACAACCCAAAGTTCCTACTGTATAAGTAAGAACCAGTTTAATTAAACAGAAGATATGTCATGTTGGCATAAGCAGCTTCAGAAATTAAGTGAATCAAATTAGAAATGTATGGATTTGTGGGTTCAAACCAAAAAAAAACCATTCCATTGTTAGCCAGATAGCTTGCCTTATGTGAATATCAAAATTGGTTGTCAGCTTTGGCTTCATCAGAATCTGTAAACTCAGGTATGCCCAGCAACAAGAACATTGTGAGTTTAAGAAACACTCTTTACTTGGCTTCTTAAATGGCAGTGAAAAAGACTCATTATGGGAGTCATAATACTGAAAATGAAAGATGTGTGTGTGTAACACACAGAGAAACAGGAATGGTAAATTGTCAGAAAATAGGGTAATTTTCCACAATGTAACAGATTACTTTCAGCATATATATTTATGAATTAGAATATTCACAAATGCCTTTAATTGCCGGTTTGAATTGTAACCCATGGAACCCTGTTCAAACAGGACTTCAACCTTCCTGACTCATCTGCCTACTACATAAAAAGTTCTTTCCCCCTCCCCAGCTATTGGACTGCTGCCCACATCCAGGGTTTGGTTATTTCATCTGTCCACAGTGAGTTAGCAATGAACCTGGTATTTTAAACACAGCTGCATCCATGCTGGGGTGGAATTCAGCAGCCATCTGATCCTTGGAAAAGGGAGATGTTAGCAGTGCAGAGGTAAATCAAGAAAAATATAAATAAATATTTTAAAATAATTTCTCATAATAGACTTCTTTTTTGGTTTAAATTTCTCTCTTAGAATGGTGAATCAGAATGCTGGGTTTTAGAATAAATAGTTGTAAACAAACTGCAACTTTTATTAGTGTTCAAATGGGAAGGGTTTATCAAGATGAAGATGAAGACTTTATCAAGATGAAGAAAAAACTTGCTGACAGTTTCAAACCTGCAAGCAATTTGCCAGAACCACAAGTAAAACAAATAAAACCCTCCCCCTCTAAGCTCCTGGTCTGACAGGAGAACTGATCAGCCTTTAAACATGACCATGACATAAAGGATAATATTTTCCTCTGGTAAAGCAATCCATTTGGGAATCAGCAGAGCAGCCGTGGTGAATGTGCAGTGATTGATGAGGATTTGTACTTGGAGTGTGCTAATGAACAGCAATCCACTAGTGCAAACATGCAATTTCTCTGTCATTACCTGTACATTAACATTTGATTTCATATCTTGTCAACATCAAGTGCAAGCTAATTCAGAGTTGGAGAAAATCTCCTTTTGAGATTCCTCACTAGGAAAAATAGCCTAAATCTTAAAAGAATGTAAAAAAGCACATGAGTTCACTGCCCCAGAGCAGTTCTGCTGAAGGCTCTGGTAGTGAGCTCCTTTCTTGGCAGGACAGTCTAACCTGTGTCTGCCTTCTGTGTGATGCCCGAACCTTATTTCTGTGCCTGGGCCTCTTTTAACCTCTGCAAACACCAATTTCTTTAGTCTCTGTAAGGCAAAAGTGACAGAGATAAAAAAATACTGTCTAAAGCCAGCAGATATTGAAACTCTGAAGACACATAGTTGCTCTAAGACTCCTTATTCCTGGGAAATAATCCTAGCAGCAAGCGAAGTTGGTAACAGATGGGATTCCAAACACTAAAATTCGTCTGCTGACAATGAAGATCTTACAGTCTATAGCACAGGATAAAAATAGCATTAATATTCCCAAGAATCCTGAATGCTTGCTTTCTTTCTGGTGCAATCATACAACTACAGAATCTCAGAGTGGTTTGGGTTGGAAGGGACCTTAAAGCCCTTCCAGTGCCACCCCTGCCATGGGCAGGGACACCTGCCACTGTCCCAGGTTGCTCCAAGCCACATCCAACTTGACCTTGGACTTTTCCAGGGATCCAGGGGCAGCCACAGCTTCTCTGGGAACCCTGTGCCAGGGCCTGCCCACCCTCACAGGGAACAATTCCTTCCCAATTGTCCATCTAAACCAACGCTTCTAAATTGGAGAATTCACCATTCTTCCCTCTTGTAATTCGCCGGTTTAAATTGGAGCTAATGTGAACATTTCAGCCACTTTTGAAATTGTATTCCAAAGGTTTATCTCTAGAGTTTTTTTCCTCGGTGTCAGAGTTGTGATCTTTACTAATTCAATAACAGAAATTTACTAATACAGTGATTTTTATTGCAAGACATTATCACAAATATGAAAAAGGTTAGATAGCTTGTGATAGGAATGAGTGACTGAAACACTTTATGCCTTCAAATACTAAAATTTTAGTTGTCAAAACACAAGTTTTGAGGAGATGATCGCTGAGAGAAGCAGCACTACTATTATGAAACCACAAGGAAAAGAACTATAAAAGGAAATAACTATTTATTTGGTTTTGTCTGGTTTCATCTGGTTTTAAAATCCCCAGTTGATCCAAGAACAACTAAAATTTGGACTGTTAGGGAATAACTAGCATTCTGAAGAATAATTTCTTTATAAAGTATAAATTTGTGAAAACAATACCACAGGGATATTTTAATTTTCAGAGAAATTCACTGTTTTGAGTCTGCTTCACATATTTCCTGATGCCCACCTGGATTCTCAGTGAACTCTTTTCAAAATCGACCCTCATTTGATGGTGTCTGTCAGTAATAATTAAACCCCTAGAGAAGTGATATCTAGAATTATTTATATTTCCCCAAAAATTGAAGAAGAAAGACTGTTGTGTTTTTCAGCTTTCTTTTATGATTCTTTTTATACTATTTTCCCTTTTTTAAGGCTAATTTTGTTATGATGCAAAGCCTGCCTTTTAGGCATTAATTGTTATTAGGGAATGTCTGTAGTCTTCTGGATCTGCAAACCCAAAATGCAAATTTAAAGAGCTTGATTAAGCATATTCTTTCCAAACACACCATCATTAATTGCTGATCAGAGGTTTTATAAATGGAATTAAATGTGCTATTTAGCTGTCTATATTTGGAGAAAACAGCTCTCAGCTTTGAATTACTTTGGGGGCAGCAATTAAATACATTCCTGAAACAATATTATGTGAAGAATCTGTAATAGAAGGTTAAAATCATAATTATTGTTGTTGTGTGACAACAGTTTTTCAAATGTGTAGCTGCAACCATGGAACAAAGCTCTTTATTTTAAGCAAAAGATATGAGGGAAAAAGAGGGGGTCATCACCTCAAAACTTGTGTTTTGCACCTAAATTTTCATGATTTGACAACATAAAGCATTTCAGTCACACATTCCCAAGCTATCTAAACTTGTTCATATTTGTAATAATGGCTTGCAAAAAAAAAATCACTTTTATTAGTAAATGACTGCTATAAAATTAGTAAAGATCACAACCCTGACCCGAGGAAGAAGAGGATATTAATAGTGATGAGGAAATATTTATTTATGAAAGACAGGGGGTAATGCCTTCAAAGACAGAGCTGGAATAGGTGGGCTATTGGGAAGGAATCCTTCCCTGTGAGTGATGCCTTTGAGAGGCTACCTGGAACAGAGGCTGGACAATGTTAGAGGAATAAATTAGGTATTCATTGAAAGAGGTGTATCCTTTAAAGGACACACTTTGGGCAGTAGAAGAGGCCAGCTGTGGCTACACCCAGCATAGATCCAAGATGGGCTCTGGTTACCAGTTTTTACACATTTACAAGTTTTGGTCCATTTATATATTAGGGTTAATTGTCCAATTACAGCCTAGGTTATGAAGTCCCATCCTCCTGGTTTGCTCCCTTCAATTAGCTGTTGTTTCTGTAATGGCTGTCCTTGATTCTCAAGCTGGAAAAGGATTGCTTTGTCTAATTACCCTGAGAAGAGAACTTACTAACACTTAATATGAAGTTCAGAGTCCCATACCAAGGCAGCACAGAATCTGAGAAATATGAATGCTAAAACTTAAGACATCATTTTCCCTCTTTAGAGGCTTGAGAAGGCCTTTACCTTATCAAGTCTCTATTCTAAATATCTACTAATAATAGGTATTTAATAACACATAGGTATTTAACAATAGTAAATAAGAACAATAAGCATCTAACAACCAAATATATCTAACACTAGATAAATATCTAACAACACTAAATATCCAGCAGTAAATATCTATTAATAGATAAATATCTAACAGTAAATAACTAAAAATAATAATAATAAGCAATTGTAAATAGTAATAAATATCTAACAGTAGTAATGTCTTGCACAGTAGGCTATCATGCAAAGAAGAATCAGGATTATTATGAACAGTTCTTTAGGCACAGAAGAGGAGTAATTTAAAACCTGTTTTTGCCTATATCAGTCTCTGTTTTTACAGTTGTTTTATGAGCACTGGTCCTTTTAACTCTGGAGCAATGAATCCAGGATCTTTTACCAGCAACTTTGACTGTGGTAAGGGTGGCCAGCAGGACTTGGAATGGTCCTCTCCACTTGGCTTGCAGAGGATCACTGTCCCACCACTTCACACAGACCCAGTGTCCAGGCTGGAAGGGATGTGCAGGTGTGTCCAGCCCTGTGGCTCTGGATAGCAGGATGTAATTCTGGAGATTCTGCAGAGTGGAACCTAAAGCCATCAGATATCTCTGTAAATCAAGTTTCCCCTTCATGTGAATTTCACCTGGAGTATGTGGAATCTGACATGGTCTGCCTTACAGTATTTCATAGGGACTGATGTCCCTCTGCCTTGGTTGTATACAGATAAAAAGTAAAGTAAAAAGGTAAAAGATAAGTAAAGCTATAGCCAAGGCTGAACTTATGTCATAGATGTTTCCTGACAAATTTTAGTAATTTCTGTTTTGAGAATCCCATTCATACATTCAACTTTACTACTTGCTTGGGGTTTATAAGGTGTATGTGGATCTTAAGTAATTCTCAAAATCTGGCTAACTTCTTTAACTATTGTTACAACAAAGTGCAGTCCCCTATTGGATGACATCCCCAAGGGAACCCCGAACATCAGAATTACATGATTGAGCAAAACTTTCACCACTTCCTTGGCTGTGTTAGTGTGACAGGGGTAAGATTTTGGCCACCCCTGAAGGTGCCAACCAATACCAGTATGGACCAGTATCCCTCTTTGTGTGGTAACTCAGCGAAATCTATTTGCTAGTAATCTCCAGGAAGATCCCCTGCATTGTCACTCCTAACACAATTCTTTTCTTCATGTCATGGTTGTTCTTACAGCAGATTTCACATATGCTTAATACTGATTGTCCGATGTCAATCATTCTCTTTCCTATTACTACCTTTTTTAGATGTTTCAAAAGATTTTCAACCTTGAAATGTGTGTTTTCATGTTGTCTCTGAGCTAGCTTGTGAAGGATCAGGGCTGGGACTACAACCTGATTTGCTGGTGTAACAGCCCATCCAATTTCTGTGATCTCAGCTTTAAGAAACTTAATAAGTTTGTGGTCTGCTTGGTCATATTTTGGGGTGAACCTTAACAAATCAATCTCATTTTGTGGAATTACTGTGAGAATGTTTTTTTTCTGTAATTCCTCTTGCTGCTTTATTCACAAAGTGATCTTCCAGTTCTGGAGTGGTTTTTCCTTTTTGGTGGCCTCTGCAATGCATGATAGCTACTTCTGCAGATTTTTAATGCCATTTTTTATGAAGCTGCTCTCATCTGTAAAAAACTCTGGATTTTCCAGGGCCACATCTTTCCAGGGTCTGGTTGGCTGGATTAGACCTCTTCACTTGCCAGCAAACAGTCATGCTCAGGCTCATTGTCAATTGAGGTGAAGGACAGAAACATAGCAGGGTTAACAAAAGAAGTTGTTTTCAAGGTAACATCATCCTGTTCTAATAACAGTGATTGGTATTTAAAAACCTTGTTACTGGACAGCCAGGAATAGAAGCCATGAGATGGCCTTTATCCTGTTATCTTACATTCAAAGAAGGAGCTCTACTAGTATCTACCCCTACTTTCACCTACAGAATTAAAGTCTCTTTATTCTCCTATTTTCACTGTTCAAATTCTTGAGGCAGCAGCTACAAGGGTACCTCAGTCATGAGCCTCCTGGCCCTCCTGCAGATCAACACTGCCACCAAACTTGGTGTCAGCTGCAAAATGACTAAGCGTGCCCTCAGTCCCCTGTCTTGTCCTGATCATTGCAGAAAATGTCAATGCCATAGTCAGGGGTTTGGTTACTCAGACCTGAACCCTGAATTGCTTTGGCACTTGCTTAGGTATGTCTTGTTCCCTGGTCGTGTCCAGGTCACAAAGAAGAGAAACATGTTCTTTGGTAGGGGCCTTGCCAGATTGGTGAAGGGGCCTTTAAACCTGGTTGGTTTGGCAAGGGCTCCTATCCATCCCAAGCCTGCTAGTCGGATGCCAACAGCTCTTATGGATACCTGGGACAATGCTTAGGCATTCCAGATACTCCAGCCAAGGCATGGATTTCTGCAGAGCCTGGCTCAGGGGCCTGTGAACAAACACACATGGCATGGGGAGCACACCAGATGAAGGAGAGAGCATTCCAGTGCTCATTCCAGTGCTCATTCCAGTGCTCATTCCAGTGCTCATTCCAGTGCTCATTCCAGTGCTCATTCCAGTGCTCATGCCTCCCTGGGTGTCACACCATTGGCATTACCATGGAGACACTGTGGGATAGCTCCTTGTACTATTTGAAAGCACACCAGTGAGAGACTCCAAGTCAGAACTACAATTTAATAGGAATATCAAAATAAATCAATAGTACAGAAACACTGAGAAAATCAGGATACAACCTGAAACCTGCTGGTCAGGTGGTGGCAGCAGTCTGGTTAAATGGTGGCTGCAATCCTGCTGAAGTGATAGATTGCTTCTGTTGAAGTGGTGATCTCATAGAAGGGTCAGGTCTTCCTCTGAAGGTCCAGTCCTGTATCTCCTGTCCTCTGGGAATCCAGTAGGTAAGGGCTACTGTGGTGTTCCAAATTCAGATTCTATGCAGGTAGGAATTCTTGGTTCCTCCCCCTGGGCAGAGAACCTCACAATGGGATGCTGCAATTCTTCTTCCATGGGGCATTTCCCAAGATCTAGGGAACATCTGGTTTGCTCGAGGAAAAAAACAAGAAAACCTCAAAAATGACAGAAGAGGGAAAGGAAAGCAAAGAAAATGCAATTGGGAGTATTTTCTTACTTGGAGTACTAAGAACAACAGAATCTCCTTGGATTGCTGAAGCTGCTGGAGAAACGTTTAAACAGGAATAAACCCCTGTATTTGAAGAACTCTGAATTCACCTTTATTGGATTTCAGATGTTTCATCTCTGCCATCTCTCCAGCCTGTCCAAGTCTTTCTGAAAGGCAGCACTGTGCTTCCTTCAGCACCTCCAAAGATAATGACAATTCTCAACACTCTTTTGGGCTACATTAAAATGTCATTCAATGTTCTGCTTCAGAAAAAATGATTTTGAAACTGGAAGAAGAGAAGACATTTAAATATCACTTCAGGCTTGAACAGAAATACCCATGTGGAAAATGGTACAGCAAGTCCTTCTCACAGACTTTATCCCCACATCACAGCCTACAGTGAAATACATCAGGAATGACAAAACCACAATGCAAAATAGAAATCTGTGAGTTAAAGAATACTATGTAAAGAAAAGATAATACAGCATACACATGAGAGAAAATATACTACTTGAAATTAAAAAGGAAATATGAAGCCAGAAATCAAAATTACCCTGAAATATTGACAACAAAAGGAAAATATTTAATTTCCTCGTTGCAAAGAGACAGCTGAGAACTTTACTTGCAAATAGTTCTCTATCCAGACTCAAAATCCAGTTAAATTTCTCTGCAGGTTTTTATTGGCACTTGGTCACAAGGAGTAGGAGCTGTGTGAGATTCCTAATGTCTGTTTGTAACAAGAAAGGAAACATCCCAGATAAAGCAGATAGAAATAAAGCTGAATTAAAAGCTACATATTTATAGTATTTATAGTATTTGCATACATAGCATAGTAATAAATGCATAGAAATAGATAATCAGAAAAAGGAACTACTTGAAAAATTTTGTAAATTCCTTTAGTAATGTGACATTAAAAACCTGAGAAATTTTATATTTTATAGATTGGCTGGTTTGTATCTTCATTCAAAAGCAGCTACTTAAAAAAGGTAAAATACAAATGAAATAACATATGGAATTAGCATTTGGCAATTAATAGCTTGAGAGGGTGAATATTTTTTAAAATTACTTTCGGTCTCAGAATAATTCTGTTGTGGTTTGAACAAAATTGATCTTTTTCTAGTGTGATGTCTGAATAAAAAATCTAATAGATATTCTTCTAGGCTGAAGATGCAGAATTTTTACTCCTTAGAAATGAAGATTTTTCAGGAAAAGTTTCCTAATGGTCCTTCTTTTAAAGGAGTTGTTTTTCCATTATGTGAAATGATGCACGAGACAGCAGGCTTGACATTCTTTCTGTTTCATTCATTCTTAATTTCATTATGTTTGAAGACCGAAAGAGTTCCATGTAATAAATAGTTCAGATATCAATTATTAGTATTATTTTCATGGAATCACAGAATATCCTCAATAAGAAGGTACTCACAGAGATAATTGAGTCCAACTTTGGGCCCTGCACAAAACCCTAAAAATCCCACCCTGTGCCATTTTAATCTATATCTTGGAAATAAAATGAGATCCTCTGTGAGCAATAATTTGAAATTAATGTTTTTAGTAAGGCATTAGAAAGAGCTAAGCTGGATGTTCACAAGGGGAAAAGTTCTTTGGCTTAAAATGTTTAATGAATTATTGTTGCTCTTTTTAACAAGATACATGGAAGGAAAAAGGTGTGTTCATTTTAAAATGCATGATTTATAGAGAAGATTTCTTTTGTTTACTTCTTCTCACTAATGCTTGCAGATATATTTCGTATTTGTAGCAGTAAACTTGTCAAGCATATAGGTACATGCTGTGACAAATTGCACAAGTGTTATATCTAGCTCTTGCACCTAGTGAGCAAGCCTTTGGACTTTCTTGTTAAAGAAGAAACATTAGTGAAAACTCACTTTTTTTCTAGATTTCTGGTGGTATTTTTCAAAGTGATAAGAATTCACTGTAGAAGCATGGCAGGTGTAGTCTTAACATTTCCTGAATTAACATGAAGTTTTCCAATCACCTGTTAAAACTGAATACAGAACAGGACTTCTTATGCTGCAAAAAAGCTAATAACAATTAAAAAAAAAAAATCTATCCTGGAATAGATTCAGTTGCATAAATCAGTCTCTTCCCTGTCTTTATTCTGGACAATAATGTCACTTTTGAGCTTGGGATTCTCCACTGACAAATACTGTAAAATCTCCATTCAACCCAAAACATTTAAACATAAATTAAGAAAACCAAGTTTAAAAGAAAAAGAAAAAGAAGAAAAAGGAAAAAAAAAAGAAAAAAAAAGAAAAGGTAAGATGTGAAGATGCAAAAAGAACCCACTTTGAATATGTTAAGGAGGGCCAGGAGTTGGACTTCGATGAGCCTTGTGGATTTCTTCCAAGTCAGAATATTCTGTGATTCTGTGATTCTGTGTAGAAATTATCTGTATGCACTAGAACATGAAATCAAACCATGTCTTTAGACACATATCCATTATACACATTTAGGATAATTTTCCACCCCTTTCCTAAAGCCCATCTCTCTGAGGCCTGAGAACATCAAGCTATAAAGCCAAAGGATTGTGACTAACAAGTTCTTCTGTTCTTCTTTCCTTTTTAAACCTGGTCCCTTCACTTTGTGGGTCTGGAGCAAATGTACTACCTTGTGACATCTGAGACTTTGTCTTTCATGCCATTGCCTCTATTCTTGGGACCTTTTTATGTATTTCTTTCAGCTGATTTATACCTGGTTCTCTTCCCCCTAAAAACCTGAACCTACCCATTCACTGGCACTGTTTGTCCAGCCCTAAGGACAATTCCTGACTCTGCAGGGAACTGACCATATCTGAGGCTTACGTGGGATTTTAGAAGAGCTCATTGCAAATGTACAAACTATTACTCCACACTACTGTGCAAATATTAATAACAGGAGCTTTGTGACATTCAAATGCCACACAGACAGTTGGTGGTAAAGGAATGTTCAAGCAAATGAGTAATCTGAGATTGTGATCCTGCATAGTTCTAATTATAAAACAGCCTTATTATTTTCTGTAACATTTTATGATATTATAGTATTTGGAAAGTGACTGTATTAAGAGTGTGACATTTACTGAAGTGAATAAGCTTTTCACATGTGAAGTAATTTTACTGCAGGTTATTGTGCAAAACAGAAACTTCAGAAGCAGACACCAGTTAGTTCTTTGATGCACTGCCAATTTAGAGTTATTTCCTTTATTTATGATCTTTCTACATTGGTATCCTTATTCAAATGAAAAATAAAGTATAAAGCTCCTTATGAGCTCATATTTTGTCTCCTTGACAATATGGTCTGAAGTGAGTTTTGGTTCTTCAGCATCATTTTGGTTGGTCTGTGTTACAAATGGCTTGCCAAATCCTGTTTACTCATGCTCCTCAGCCTTATCTATACATTGTAGGACTGTAAGGAATTTCCACACGAAGTTTGTGAGACTTTTAGTGTGCAATTGGTGTGAGTTGATCTTGCTGATCTGCGAGATGATCAGGGGCTTTCTTACTCTTCACTGTCTCCACCAACAGCACAGGGTGAGAAAATAAGGTGAAAAGGTTTTGTCCATCATGGACAAAAAAATCACGGCATGATTTGGGTTGGAAGGAACCTTAAAGCCCTTCCAGTCCCAACCCCTGCCATGGGCAGGGACACCTTCCACTGTCCCAGGTTGCTCCAAGCCCCATCCAGCCTGGCCTTGGACACTGCCAGGGATCCAGGGGCAGCCACAGCTTCTCTGGGCACCCTGTGCCAGGGCCTCACCACCCTCACAGGGAACAATTCCTCACCAATATCTAATCTAAATCTGCCTTCTTTCAGCTTATTACCAAATAAAAATAGTTAGATGGTGACAAACAGATAAAAACTAAATCACCTTCCTCCCCCACACCCTTTTCCAGGCTGAATTTTACTCCTTCTCTCTGCCTCCTACCCCCAAGGGGTGCAGGGGTGGTGAGAACAGGAGCTGCAATCGGGCTGTGACAGCTCCTCTCTGCCAGCCCTTCCTCCTCACGCCTTTTCAGTGCTCAAGCATGGTTCCTTCCATGGCTGCCAGTCCTGTGGGACAAACCTGCTCCAGGCTGGGCTCTTCACAGGCTGCAGTTTCTTTACAGCTGCCAAGAGTTTAACCTGTGTCTCCTGAATGGCATAAAACAAGGAAATCACTTGCACAGATTGCTGCAGTTGCAGTTGGACAAACTATTATTGTAGCTCACTTCCAGTTGAGCCATTCTTATTCTGTCCCACAGCTGTGCTTTTACTTCTTAATTTTTTGAGAGTGAATTTCTGGAATGTTTACTCAAAATGAATATCACTTTTGTGTCTGCTATATGAAAAAAACTATACAGAGTTGCACAGGCTTATGATGCCTTGAGAGGCTACTAGAACAGAAGCTGGACAGAGGTAAAGGAATAAAGTAGGGATTTATTTAAAAGGCCTTCAAAGGATTCACCTTGGGCAGTACAAGAGCCTGGCTGAGGCTACACCCAAGATGGATGATGGGTCCCACATATTCACACTTTTATAATTTTTGGTCCATTTACATATTAGGGTTAACTGTACAATTACAGCTTCAGGTTATGGAGTCCCATCCTCCCAGATTGCTTTCCTTGATCTGCTGCTGTTTATAATTTTTGGTGCCCTTGGTTCTTGGGTGGAAAAAGATTGTTTTGTCTAACTAAGCTGTGAGGAAAACTTATTAACATTTTATATGGGGATCAGAGCTACAAACTAATGCAGTACAGAATCTGGAAAATATGAAAGATAAAACTTCATTCATCACTTACTGCTCTCCACAATTCCCTGACAGGAGGGGGCAGCTAGAGTAGGGTCAGGCACTGCTCCCAGCAATCAGGGACAGGAGAATGGGAAATCTCCTCAAGCTGTGCCAGGGGAGGGCCAGGTTGAATATTAGAAAAAGTGTTTTCACTGAAAGAGTGGTCAGGAATTGGAAGGGGCTGCCCAGGGAAGTGGTGAAGTTCCCATCCCTGGATGTGTTCAAGGAATGACTGGACATGGCACTACATGACATGTTTTACTGGCCATGCTGGGATTTGGTCAAAAGCTGGATTTGGTCATCTTGGAGGTCTTTTCCAACCTCACTGATCCTGTGATTCTTTGAAGTTATACACAAGCCAAGAACACACCAGTTCCTCCTGAAAAGCATAGAGAGATTTCCCAAGTTGTTTCTACTGCTTTCAATAAAGTTCCACTTTATTCACGTTTTTTTTCTCTTCTAAAAATTTCTAATTTCTCATGAAAATGGGAGTTTAATCTATCAGCAGGGCTAATACAGCTATACCATATTACAAATAAAAACAGCCTTTTCTCTCTTGATTACAAATGCAATCAGGTCATAATCACTGATTCCTACTCAGCCTCCTACTCTAATTCCTCTGTCACTGGCAGCTTTTTCTGGATTTCTCAACTAATCATTGATATTATTATTGTATTTGCAGCTTACATCCAGAATATTGCAATAGTGCTACTTCATACATGATAGTTTGTTTCTAAATCAGTCATCAAATATGTATAAAAAGTTAAAAGCTATATTTCACAGCTATTTCAATATCAAAATCAAACTGAAAGAAAAATTTAAAAATGACTGTTTCTTTATCCAGCATTTTCATACTGGCAAGAAAGTATTTCAGAATCATACTGGATTCAGTGTTATTCTAATTTCTTTCAGAGCCAGTTGGACAGCAAATGTTTCTACCACACTTTATATCATTAAAAGCAGTAATTTTAGTAATTAAGTGTTAATTAACTGAGAGCCTCACAACTGGGAATTTATATAATATATTTAATATTATTTATTTTGAGGGAAAATGTGTATTGCTATCTTTCCTGATAGAATGAATCAGACACATTGAAGAACAAGGAACCCAATGATCATGTGGGAGACTAAGGGCAAGATTCCCCTGTTGAGAAAAGGACTAAATACTGCAAATTGCTTCTTTCAGCAGCTAATACTTGGAGCAGTCAGGCAAGTTGATTTTAGTGTTTTTAACTAATATATTTATTTAAATATTTCTTTACTGATTATAAAAGCTCCCCTCTGCAGAAACTTTCTTTTTCTAACTTCAGATATTACTCTCAACTCAACAGTTTTTCTTCCATTTGCTTGGTTGGTCCTTTTTCTGGGATGTTTTAATTTGGGCTCCAACTGCTGGCCATTGGTAAATCTCTTTTCCATCTTACCCATGGCCACGCTGTGCCACAGAATGACCCTTCCCATCCTCTTCTACTTTGAAGAACAAAATAAAACCCCAACCAATTAATAAAACACACACACACAAGCTTGACTGAGAATTAAAATTCTAACAGAATATTCCTAAGAGGTATGAGGTTGCCTCTACTCCATTAATTAAATCATAACAGAGGGATGATAACATTGCCTTATTTTCTCCAGAAATATCCACAGCAGGAGACACTGAAGGGAAAAATAGACAAAGGAACTGTGCAACTGTAAGTGAGATAAAATTCTGTGGTAGTCCTGGCTTGCTCTTACAGAGTGATTCCATCAAAACTTGGCTTACATCAAACAAATCTAATTAATGAAATTTAGCCAGTAATAAATCTGAAAGAATTATAAAACATGCTTCATTTGAATTGGTTGATCAGAAAATAACAAATTATTATAACTGGAATATTTGTGCTTTCCAATGACATCAAAACAATCATCCCACAGACAATTCTAGAGATTTTCCAAAGCAGAGATACACTTGAGAGGAGAAATATCCTTGTTGTTCTGCAGGCTAAAACCTTTGTAAGAGGAACTGATTTCTGAGTCTTCTCATGGATGTAAATTTTTTTTTTAATTTTTTTGTCCCAGGTGCCAGGTCTGTTCTGAATCCCTACACATATTTCCTTGAACTTCATGGACTTTGAAATTATATTTACTAGCTTTATGTTAAAATTATATTTAACTTCTCTGGAGCTCTTAAGAAACCAATTATCAGGTGAACTGTTTAGTCATGGTGCTTAGATTCATTTTAGACTGGATTTAGAAGGAAAATGTCAGGGAGTCATGCAGTAAACATCACAGCTAATTGATTACTGAATTCCTTTAAAAAATTAATCTTTTTTTCACATGAAATCCTATAGAAAAATGCAGTGGGTTGTGTTCATTGAAGACTTAATCGGCTTTTTCATACACTGCATACAGGACAATGTTCTTACCTCTAGAGAATACTTGTAAACTGCATCATAGTTGGAATAGGAAACATTTAAAAATATTCCTAATGGAGTAAAATAAGGAGAACATGGTTCAGGTGGTGGACTGGGCAGTATTAGGTTAACAGTTGGACTCATGGATTTTGAAAGTATTTCCCAACATAAATGATTCTATGATACTTTGATATGATACTTTAAAAAAGTCTTAAATATTTAATATTTAAGAAGTTGTAGAAAATATTGTAGAAAATTACACATGATATGTGGCAATAGCTAAAGTGAGAACGTGCTGGAATAATAAAAGGGAGCAGTCAATTTTACTGTCAGAGAATGATTAACCAATTTACCGGAATCATTAAAACTGATCCAAGATTTATGATTGCAGAAAGGTGAGTTTGGGTGTAAGCTAAAATCAGCACTAGTCCCACATCTTGAAAAATAGCCCAGGTGGTCCTAAGTGCTGTCACTGCAGTAGTTCCATAGGAGCCATTATCCAGGCAAAACTGCCAAAAGTGGCAGTGGGGCTGCTTTTGCAAACAAACAAACAAAAACTCAAAACAAAACAAACAAACAAAATCAAACCAAAACAAAACCAAAAACCCCAAAGAACAAAAACCCAACCCTAAACGATCATCTGTTGTTGCTCTATCCCTTGAGACCATGTCTCCAGATCTGGAGCCTGTGTTTTTTTCCCAGCCTAATAAACATTCTGAGGCATGGAGACCTGCCTGAGATGGGAGAAGAGCAGTACCTGACGAGGTTCCAAGAGGGATGGATAGGACTTTGGAAACAGATATGGAATTACAGACAAGGGGGAATGGCCTTAAGCTGAAGGAGGTCCAGGGTGAGATGGGATATTGGGCAGGAATTGTTCCCTGTGGGGATGGGGAGGCCCTGGCACAGGGTGCCCAGAGAAGCTGTGGGTGTCCCTGGATCCCTGGAAGTGTCCCTGGCCAGGTTGGATGGGGCTTGGAGCAACCTGGGCTAGTGGAAGGTGTCCCTGCCCATGGCAGGGGGTGGGACTGGAAGGGCTTTAAGGTCCCTTCCAACCCAAACCATTGTGGCAATAACATAAGTATTTCTAACACTAGCACAAATATTTAAATATCAAAGCAGCCTTTCCTGTACTATCGTGCAGGAATGTGTTGTACAGCTGAAAATGGGAACTGTATCAAAAGCTTCCTTTTCACATTA
The DNA here is from genome assembly GCA_037013685.1 of Acridotheres tristis. Lineage (NCBI taxonomy): Eukaryota > Metazoa > Chordata > Aves > Passeriformes > Sturnidae > Acridotheres > Acridotheres tristis. Next base: position 26,183,912 of record CM072895.1, read on the forward strand.
ATGCAGTCTGTTTTGGGGATACTTTATAACAAAGCTGCTCCCCAGTTTTCTCAGGATCAGTTTCTGGCTACAACACAAGTTTTCTTCCACAAGATCACTCCCAGCAGGGACCCCTTGTTAACCTGTATGTAGCTGTTAGTGGCTAACGAAGACTTGGGGAGAAATAAGAACTGAATACAAAGGAATTTTACCATGCCCTCCTGGGTAACATGTTTATCCGAAGGCATAGCACCTTTTATGTCGTGCCTATTTCTTCTGTGAAAAACAAAATTCGAGAAGCAGAGAGTTACACACAGCAGTGCCGAATGTAGAGGCACCGCGGCTGATCTTTGGAGTTCCTTCCAACCTTGATAATTCCATGGTTCCATGATTCTGTGATTTCCCAGCACAACTCAGAGCGAAGGAGCTCAGCAGAACAGGGAGATGAGTCAGAGGCACCTTGAGTGAGCAAGAAGAGGCTGCATTCCCCTGAACTTGGGTCAAACACACAGCACAGCATCCCAAACATCTGCCACTTGCCCTCAGCTGATAAGACATAATCAGATATGTGCCCCGGCGAGGAGACTGAGCCAGAACAGCCACACAGAGGTTTGGAGATGTGCTGTCGACTGGAGTTGTGCTGCCACCCCTCAGGGCAGCGTTCGTGCTCAGGGACACATCTCAGTCCTGAAAGCGCTCCTGCTGACAGCAACTGCAGAACAGCCGACCTTTCCACTCTGCCTCCGCAATGACCTTCTGCTCTGCCACCTTGGGAAAACAGAAACAGGGAAAGAACCATTCATTTTCCACGTCCATTAGGTCTGTCAGGCGTTGGCCAAGTAGCCACCACTTGTGGCGGCGGCTCTGTAAAATTGAACCCATCCTTCAGACACTGCACTGCCAATATCTTTCCCTGACCTTCATTCTGTCATGGATGGAAACTCATTTGGAGACAGCAAAGTGTGTGTGGATCCAAAAAGTGAAGTCCTTGAGTTTCTGTGGAACATTACCGCTGATGACAGTGGCATTAATGAATACAAAGCACGAAATCTTTCCACCCAGAGCTCCCTCCTGAAAGCCTGTGTTACACACAAGATAAATGGAACAGAAAATAAGCGTGAGGCAGAAAGACTAACCACAGGAATTATTTTTTGTCTCCTACTGAAATTTAGTAGAGATATTGAGAATAAAATGCAAAATAAAATGCAAAAAATTGCAAGGAATGGACAGGTTAAGGATCAGGACCAGCTGCCAGTAAAACATTTCCGACTTGTATCTCTAGGGAAAAAAATAGAGATCTTGAGGTGTTAGGAAATAACATTTTAGAGCAGCAAACAAATATTGCAAGCAGGAAAAAGAGCAGATGCTCCAATACTGGCTGCAAGCAAAACAGAATTGGAATAATTTGTGCAAAGGAGGAATAAATAAGGAAAGCACAGTAGTGGTGTTATTACAGCTGATTACTGCCTCCTTATCTTCCTCCCAAGTAATTCTTCTGTGCATTAAAGACTCTCTGTATAGTTAAAAACCTTTAACAAAGACATGTTTCCCTATGACACTCCAACTAGAGTTATAGAAATTTTCCTTCAAAGACATTTATGAATTTCATGTGAAATAGAATTTAAAATGGTTTTTGGTAATCTGGATTAGTCTCTGGCAGTGAATATGGCATGATTTGAGATGGATAATCTCTGTTTTGGAGGTGACAAAACTGGTCATGCAAAGCCAGTTATCATGAATTTGGCAGTCCAGAACCAAGCCCCAAAATTTTATGATAGGTTAGATCATTGAAATTATTTACTGATTACTGTAAATAAAAGCTAAACACTTATTTCTTTTATCTTAAAAGAAGCAAGTCAAGTATTTATGAACTTTGTCATCTAAGGGTATTACGATAAATTCACCCAAAATCCAAATGGTGTGTGGGCAAAATAATGTCATTTCTTCCCTCTACAATGTATCAGGAAGATGCTTTCAGAAATTAAGTCTTATGTCAGTTCTGAGGTAAAGATGCTTTTATTGAAAGTTTTCTTGCACATAGAAATTTTTTGTGAGCCTGTTTATCTGTGTGTGGATGTAGAAGTATCTATGTAAGTAAATAAAAAAAACACACACACAAATACTACAAAAGCACAAAGAATGTATAAAAAGCATATCTCCCATTCTGTTTTTCCTTATTTCTGCTTCAGCTGCTTCAGGCTGCTGAGGGCAAGGAATGTGGGCCAGTGCTTTTATGGAGCAGGTAATTGCAAGCAGCACCTTTTCACTTCACACCTTCTCTGCAGCAGTGTTGTCTTAATGACTTTCCTTCTACAACAATGGCAACATAAGAACTATTTCTACAGTCATAAATAGCTTCATGAAAGCAAATATATCGTATTTTTCTGTGTTTGACGTCATGTTATCCTATGGAGGTCATTAAAGGCACTTGCTTGATTCCCTTTTCAGCCACTTCCTCAATATAACATTTTCCCTTTCCAAAATTTAAAAGTCTTTTTCAGTGTTATATCCAGATAAAGCAAATTCCACAGACATTTCTCAATGCCCTAAATGGGTATTTCTATGTTCTCCATACCTCTATTTCTTTTATAATGATATAATTTATAATCAGTTGTAACCATATGTAATAATGTTATTATTAGCATTAGTATTAGCCTGATATTGATGCAAATTATCAAGCATTGCTCTGATGGAGTATGCCCCAATATGACTATTTTTCACCCAAACCCTAAAGGAATCCCTACGTTTTCTAGGGTTAGATTATAATTTGACACGTTTACCTTTTCTCCTACCAAATATTCCATCCATTTTTCCAGCAAGGTATTACTGGAGTGCAGATGGACTACAGAAATTCCTTTTATTCAGATAGATTTTGTTCCTTTGATAGTATCTAATGTGATCATGGTTGTATTGGATTTTATTGCCTGTATAACACTTGCACAAAACTCCAGATAAAATGCACAAAATACAATAAGCTGCTTCAATCTTCCGACGTGTTCAACATGTTCTGTGTCTTCTGTTTTAAACTTTGTTAGAAATAGGGGGAAAGAAAATAAAAAACCTGTATGGTTGGCACAGCTGATGGTTCCCTTCAAACATATTAAACTCTTTGAATGAAGTCTGGTGAAGGTAGCAGGCTTCTAAATGAACAAATATCTTTTATATAGACTATTATCTAGATTTGCAAGGAATCCAGGGAGCCTAATGAGATGGTGAGAAAGCTGAGATGAACTGGTGCTAATGGTTGTAAATAATCAGCTATAATTGTACTTTCCATTTAATGAGCACTTTAAAAGGATAAAGAAAACCTGTCCATCTAAGTGCTGGACATAGTTAAGAAATGCTAAGAGAAAATACCACATTTTAAAGCAAGTCTTTGCAGGTTTCCCTTCTACAACATGTAGGTTGTACAGACTGAGGATTTTGGGTGTATAAAGGGACACAGCTAAGAGATAAAACATCAAAATAACAAAATTAATTGCCTTAAAGAGGCAGAGCCCACGTGTCATGTTACAGTAATCAGTAAAAAACCTGAACTTGTGATCTGTTTAGTTGATCTCAGAAACCTCAAAGGTAGAAAGCTGCCCACTCCTCATGGCCTTAAATACGATGCATTCAAGAGATCCCACACTTTCAGAGCACCAAAATTACTAAAGATGGAGAAAAGATCTTAATGGATGTAAGACCAGTTGTTTCCTTGCAATTTTATGGCACCCTAAAAATTAATCCTAGTGTAACTGGTTGTATTAGCCACAGTCTGGGCTCCCTGCCTGAGAAGAGATATTTCTATTACTGGTGGTTATAGGAATATAAATGATTTTAACATTATAAAACTATAGGAATATAAATGATTTTAACATTATAAAACTAGGAAAAAAAAAAAACAAACAGTCTAATATTTCCAATAACAACTACATAGTGTCTCATAAAAAAGGACTCATCCTAAATGTTCTGCATTACCTCTTTCAGAGCCTGACATTTCAAAAGACTGGCAGGGCAGGTGTGCTTGAGAAGGTAGAGAGTATAATTGCAAGTGTGATCACACCTTTTAGCAGAGACATTTAAATGTAAAATACACAGTGCAAATACTGTACAGTGCAGACATTTTACAGAACATCCTGAAAAGTGCAAAATCTTCCCAAAGAGGTAAAAAGTCTCTCGTGACTTCAGCCAGCTGCTTACTTACAGAATCCCAGGAATGAGAGGAGAATTTAGACTGCATGGAAAGCAATGCTTTTGTTACGAATATGACACATCCACCTACTCTCTCAATTTAAAAAGAAAGCATATTTCAACATGGTATATTATTTATTCAGGAGATATTTATCTAGAAGAATAGCAGCTTAATTAGACATTACCTGCTGGAAAAATTTAATAGTCTAAAGTTCTTTAGAATGGAGAGAAATCCTTTCATAGGAACTATACATAAGAAGTTTAGTTCAAAACCTGCAAATTGTGTAAGTTTTAAGCCTACTTAAATCTTATGGTATAGAGCACAGGTATATGCATCCACTTCCTTCTGGGATGGAAAAGATCTCTGTTTAGATGGTTAGTAGACAGTATATGCCATTAAATAATCATATCAATATACTTAGTATTTCCTGAGCCAAATTATGTAACACAACAAAAAATATTAAACCTTCATGTCCTTCAAATACCCACTTTGGGTTTCAGAAACCAAGAGTCTAAAAAGAAGAAACATTTACTCTTTTCAAATGATATATCAAAGAAAACTTCATCTACAGGAATCTCATAATCTTTCACTTAACCAATTTACATTTTGCTCCACTGCATTTGCAATTAATTCAGCATTAGTCAGATGCGTTTGTTGTTGTTATAACTAACTGGAATTTCCTACAAAAAAAAGGAGTGGCTACATGAAATAACGACATTAACTTTTTTGAGCAGTTTACTTGTACAAATATGAATTATAATGTCCCATGAAGAAAAATCCATGAGCAGAAGACCCAAGCAACAAAGTTAATATATGTGACTTAGGCTTTCCATGGAGAGCATTCCTTTAGTATTTATGTAGGCAAGGATTTAAATTTTGAATGATTGGAGCAGCTAATGATTAAGGAGACTACATATAACCATTCACCACCTCACATTTTCATTCTTTTCCTCCAGTTTTCCACCATCTTTTCTGTTAATGAAGATCTGGAAAAGAAGGTGTAATTTGGGGAAGTGGATGACTACATTGTTTACACCTTTATCCATCCCAAATACAGTCTGTCCATCCCTATTCATCATTAGTTGCTGCTGTGTGACTGTGGGCCCTGCAGCTTTTCCATCCTGAGCTGTAAGTCCAGCAAAAGCTGCTTTGAAAATATATTTGTGAACAGTTGGAAGATTTTTGTACGCCACGACCAGTGTTTCATCCCAATTTCTGCTGCCAAAAAGAAAGGGTTCTGGTACTTAGACAGGAAACATGTTGAAAGCTTTTGGCAAAGCAAAACGTGTTATGAGGCTGAAGATGAGATGTCATGTCCTATGAACTCCTAGTAAATAACAGATTTGAGGGAATTCTTGTTTTATAGACATATGTGTATACTCATGTAGCTACACACACATATATATATATATCTAAGCACACCTACATGGGAATACATAATTTAAAAGAACATACAAAATAAACCCCATAAAAAGTTTTACAATTATTCTCTCCAAACCAAGCCAAACCAAGGAAACCAAGGAAAAGGCAGTGAATGCCAAGTGTAGCCAATGATGTACATTTACATTTCAGTCAAACCAAGAAGTCTGATAAAGGAACAAACGTGAACTTGGCTCATAAATTCATCTTCTGTTTACATCCTTATTTTTTTCTCCACTCTATTAATTCAGTTCTCATAGTTATAAAAAAAAAAGTATCTAGACTGCAGAGCAAAGAGTTTTACTGCTTTATGTGTTAGAGACTGAATAGTTGAATATTTTCTGCTCTCTCTTCGTGCCATTCATTATACCTTTAATCAGACCACTGGGTTTAACAGATGATGAAAAATAAACTTTCATATTATTTTAAGCTTTATTTTCTCAACTGGCAGTTCCATCACACCTGGCAATAAGCTGCATTTCCAGGGACAACTTTTTTTCTTATCAAATGGATGAAGATGGGCAACAGGTTCAATACAGATCATCAAGGAATAGCAATCTGTGAATCAAATAAACTTTATTTTAATTAACTGGAGAGATAAATTCTCCACCTATCTTTCAAAAAAAAAAAAAAAAAAGAACGTAATTCTCAATGGTAAAGGATCATTAATTAATAAAACTCAATGCTTAGTTGCACACTTTTACAGAGTGCAAATCATGTCTGCTCTATATGGGTGTATGAACAGCTGATCAATACTCATTATAAGGAAGTTTTAAAAGTGACTTCAAAGGCAGTCATATTAAACTGTAGAGCACATGAGCATATTTATGTTCCATCATTGCCAAAATCCCAGGAAGATTTTGAAATTTAAGACATTCCTCAGGAATTGCTTATGGGTGGGGAAATAAATAGCAAACTAATATTGATCTCACAGTTGTGATTTCTTTGTCACGCTGTTCTTAATTTGTGTTGCAGCCGTGCTCAATATTGAATTGATCTTTCCTGTCAGGTGACAATCCTCAGAGCTCCCACACAGAAGTCCAGACAATCTTCTGCAGACAGAGCTTTAGGTTACAGGGCACAGAGTACAGGAAATGATCCCAGAAAATGGCCCTTCTAGTCAGGAAGGGGAAATAGTCAGGCACAACTCAGCAGTTACTTGGTAGCAATATGGAAAGAGATCAGAGAGCCCAGACATTGGTCTTTTTTATTCAGGCAAGGAATCCAAGCATTTTTAATTCTCAGAGTCGCTTCTCCAGACCCAAACCTAATGTTCTTCCTTCTGTGCAAAAGGAACTGAGGAGCTCTGAATGAACTCAACCAGCAAGACCTGCTGCCTCTCATCTCCCTTGCCAGTCCATGAGTTAAAAATGAAAAAACTCACACACCTTCACTTGAAAAATTGAGCACCCTTTTCCTGCCCATTCTGATTTGTTTTATGGATTTCTTACCCTCCTCTGTATAAATGCTATGGCATCACATCAAATAGGAGACTCTATCTTTTGGGCTATGAGGAAATTTATTTCCTAGTATAAGTCTATTTTCTGGGAGTCAATAAAATATATTAGCAAACTCAGAATGAGATTTACAGTTATTTGGTACATTTTTGCAGTTCAAGTCACAGGGCAATATCAGTTTATGTTCCCTGTGAATATCACTCTATGTGAAATTCTGAAACCGTATTAAAAAAATACCAGCCAAAAAGACAATACAATAAAGAACTGGGAAATGAGGAAAGCTTTTGGTTTATTTTTGTGGAAGTTTAAGAAAGATGTGCATATTGAGTTCAGCAACATTATTCTCAGAGAGGGAATGACTATACTAACTCAGAATGTTTTCTTTTCCTGTGAAATTCAATAATGCAGAGGATAATATACTTTATAAATCAGAAAATGTGTGAATCCAAAGTCATTTTACTCTCTGTGTAATATAATTTCTAAATATGAAATTCTCATTCTCTTTTTCCTACCCCATAAAAACTCCAGAAGGTTTTTCCTCAATTAGAGAAAGATTTAGGAGTCTGGATTGGCAGACAGATAAACTAGACAACTGCCCCTGGAAGCATATGAATTTCGGTTTTAGTAATTTTGCCCCAAAGGGTCAAATTTAATTTGTCCCTGTGTTTTCCATCACTTCGTACTGAAGCTACAATGAAGGGTCAGGATGTAATTTCATCAAATTAAGGTTAGAATAGTTATCCCAGATTTTGGACTGCATTAACCAGCCATCAGAAATTCCACTCTGAACTGTTCAACTTTGGAAGCTAAAGCTGCAGCCACAGAATTAACCCTGTAAACCCCAGTCCCCTGGTTCCCTGTCCTTTAGCTCAATTCTGCAGCCTGCTCCCCTAGTAAAAATGTTGGATGGTGGGCCTCCCTCTTCCCTCAAGTCTCTGTAGCAGGAGTGACTTTGTGTGAAGATCTTCAAGGCTTCTGACTTCTTCTGACTCTTCTTCTAACACTCTTCTGGCTTTAATTCAATAAAATATCAGCGAGGCAAGCTGAACTCACTGCACTGTTTAACATTCAATTGTGCGTCATTAACCATCTTCAGCAAGAATAAACCACGTACTTTAGGATTTTTTTTTTGTTAAGAAAAGAATTTTTTTATAGAATAGAATCATTACAGTTGGAAAAGGCCTCCGAGATCATTGGATCCAACCTTTGGCCCATCATCACTGCCTCAACTAAACCACAGCACTAAGTGCAACGCCCAGTCATTTCTTGATCACCTCCAGGGAGTGTTAAAGTGCTCTGTTGAGATGGAACCTCTGGGTTTTGTTTGATCAATTTAATTAATTTGGTCAATTTGTTGTCAAAATGTGCTGGCAGTGTTGCAAGAATGATGATGTTATAAAAATAACAGTATCTATCAGGTGACTATCTTTGATGTCATATTATTAGTAACATTTTATATATATAATTCAGATATAAATTTTTAAATTTATAATTAATTTTAATTTTATATAATTCAGATATAAAGAAAATAATAACTTGTGTATAATTAAAATATTTTATTAATATCTTTTTGATAGTTCTCATTTTATCGTCATGGCAATGGTCAGGTTTTAATCTTATTTATGCGACTACAAAGCTCAGAAATTCTTTATCTCTGGTTCTTTTAATGCTGGAAGTACTAAAATCCAAGTGAAAGACAGAAAATAGGTTATCAGTTTGCCAGAGGCCACATTTCATGGTAAGTTTTAAAGATATTTGTTGGGTTTTTTAGGTGTCAAATGTGATGTTCCACTTAAAACATAAAGTTACTTTCTGTCCATCACTGTTGTAAATGGAAACGAAAAAGTGGTTTTCTATTCCTGTCATGAGCCAGGACAAACCAATCAGGTCAAGGCATAATGAGGTAGAAGAAAAGTGTGGAAAAGTTCAAACTGATGATTTGGTAAGGCAGTGCAATAGGCTGCCTGCGAAAATTCCAGGGTTCTGCTGGGATATGGGCATGACCAGGATCGAGCATCTGCTGTTTCCTAAAGGAAGATTTCCTACATGCACAAGGCTTTATCAGCAATGACCCCATGACCCAGCACACCTCAGCTCTCATAATGAAACTTTATTCCTTGGGAAGGACAAAAAAGGGGAATTTTTAATGAGTTAATGGATACCAAAAGCAGGAGAAAATATGGAGTGATTTTCAGGCAACTCATTCTTCTCTTGGAAACACACCATAACAACAGGATTGGCAGATGCTGTGTCATGAGCAGCACAAAAACCACAGCATGAGAACAAAAATGGGGAAAATATTTCCATAGAGACTTTGAAATAACTTGGCCATAAAAATAATTGACAGAAGTTACCAGAGCTGGAATCCAAAGGCAGATTGCAGAACAGGAAATGACAGGCCCTTAGCATAAGGAAGGCTGAACCTTGTGGTGAAGCAGATGAAGCCTCAGGGTCTCTTCTAGGTTCATATTCCAGGAGAGAAAAACTCCCATTGTTTATTTTCTCAGCTAAAACACAGTTGTGGGTTTTAAAGGGTATTTAGCATTTTACACATTGAATTCCAGTTAATTTAAAGAACTGTTACAACCCAGACTGGGGTCAGCATTTCTCAGGACCATAAAATTTTTAGCAGCTTAGAGGTTTCCAAGCCAGTCACTTCCAGTGGGAGTGAGTGCCTCATTTCTCCAGGGCTGTGGAGCTGGTCTCAACTGGATCCTGGGACAAGAGGAGAAAAATAGAAAGAAGTGGTATGTGAAACCTCCTGGTTGAGATCAAGACACAAAGATCACTTATCAATTAGCATCGTAGACAAAGCAGGTTCAACTTGGGCAAATAATCAATGATAATAAATAATAATAATAATTATTATTAAATAATAATAGTAATAATTTAATCATACATTAATTAATTATGTCAATTAATTTATATCATGTATTTAATTAATCAGTTATCTAAATATGAATTGAATTAGTTTTTGGTAGTAATGAGGAAAAAATTAAAACAACACTTTCCCCACACCCCTTCAGCAAGGCTCAACTTCAGCTGAACTCCATCCTTCTTTCCTTCTTTTCTCATCTTGGTACCCACAGAGCTGTTTCCCACAGTCCCCTCTCCTTCCCACTTTCTCCTCTTCCTGGATGGGATTTTTTTGGGAATGTGTACCTGTTAACCAAAAAATTACAAACAGTAGGTGTATGCTGACAGTGTAAGAGCAAGCTGTGAGAGAATATGTATAATTTTCCATTTAACTTTTAAATATTCAGGTCAGACATGTAGCTAATTCAAAGTTGATGGCCATATACAACTGATATATGCAAGAAGACATATGCAATTGCTCATTTATTACTGAGAACTTTTGGTGGAAGAAGTAATGAATAAATTAAACTCAAGCTTTGCTGATGAAGTAATCTGGATTTCCTGCTCACATATGCACAGTGTTGGTGAAAAATGGGCATATACATTGATCACCCTCAAATTAATGACTTGTTTAATCTGCCCTCCAGGTGCCAGCTGGTTGTTTCTTCTTTTTAATTTGACTGAAGGGGTATTCTTCACCTAGACTACTACATGTAGTAAGCAGAAAGGTTGGGATTAAACAAAGACATGGAAGTCTGGAATAGCATAGTTCTCATTGGTAGGTGGTGCTTACATCTCCAAAATTGCTATCAAAAAAGAAAAATGTTATATAATATTGCATATTTTGTTGGATTAGGGCTTGGTCTTTGTTTATGAAAGCTGTGATTGATGATTGCTAATTCTTTGTGTGAGGAAAATCAGCAGAAGTATGGTGGAAAACAATTTTAAACCAGTTGTGCTGGCAAGAGGGTGGAAAATTATAATGGCGAGCTGTTGAATTTCCAAAATTGCACATTTCATGAAAACATCATTCTGCTATCTGATGACTAAACAATTGAGGCACACTTTCTGTGCCAGGTACTCAGCTTAAACTTTACATTTCAGAAAATTTCGACAGCAATAAGGAGGAATCATTCATCCCTTTAGGCAGGAGAAGTGGCTAAGGGGGGACTGCATGGTTACCAGTGAGAATTTTTTCTTCTCTTGGCTTAAAATGAGAGAGGGTAGATTTAAATTGAACAGAAGGAAGATATTGGTGAGTGTGTGAGACACTGGAACCGGGTGCCACAGGAAAATTTGGATACCCCCTCCTTGGGAATGTTTAGGGTCAGTCTGGGTGTGACTTGGAGAAACTTGGTCTAGTGGAAGGCACCCCTGCCCATGGCAGGGTGTTTGACTAGATGACCTTTGAAGATCCTTTTCAGCCCAAACCATTCTGTGATTCTTTGAAAACATCTGCATCAAGAAATGCAGGAACTTAACCAGGAATTTGGACTTCATCAAATCCTGGACTTCATCAAACCCTGAGGTCCCTTTCAACCTTAATTTTGTCTAATGCCTATGAAATGTATGGTATTGTCACAACGTACCAGCACACCAAAACAAAACAAAGCAAAAAATCACAAAAACTACCCAAAAAACCCCCTCAACCCCACAATCCAAAACAAAGATAGCTAATATCAAGCTAAGGCTGGGTGTGTTCAAGACATGGGCAAGAATTTTTGGCCAACATTTTGGGGGGGAAAGTGCTGAACATTTAATGTTTCCTTTCATTGTCATTTCTACATACAGTAAAAGACGTGACAGCTTCAGTTCAATCCAAAATCACTTTGCAGTGAGCAAAATAACCTTTTCAGTGACCAAAATAACCTTTTCAGTGACTCAAAGCTTTTCCAATTTTCTCCAGAGAGCTCCAAGCACACAGTCCCACAGGTGGTCACTTGCCTTACCACTGTGCACATCAGAAATGCTCTTAAATATTGAATGCACGGGATATTCAGCTGTTTGGCTTCTGTCAGAACTGCACATCTTGGAAAGTCTGCACTGCTGGGTGTGCCTTTCTCTTCCCAGTGACATCCTCAGGTGCTACATGGTGGTGTAGCTCAAACAAAATGACCACCTTGATAGGAAACAGCTGAAGTTCCAGTAAACAGCCCCTGCTCCATAACATTCTAGGAGGGGGAATAAGATAAAGATTAAATAAGTGGTGAAGAAAATATCACAGTGCTTTTAGTAGGAGAACAGGCAATTGATGTTTTTAAATAAGTTGTTCAATTAAGCTGTAGAGATTATTTCCAGCTATTTTTCCACAAGTTCATTGATTAAGGAGGTTGCCATTGCCAGCATCAGTCCTCTGAGACACAGGATGATCATGCTGTGGCAGTGGGGGTGAATCAAACTCTAGATTATTGTTTGAAGATGTCAACAAGCAGCTGGAGCAGAGTCTTCTCTTGTGGAAGAGAAGCAGAGTCAGTGCTGGTTCTTATCTGAAGGTACACTGTGACCAAGCTCAAGGGACCAGAGCAGGTCCCATGACAATAAACACAGTGAGCCAAGAGTCCTGGAGAGCACACAAGTCAGTATTTATTGTGTGTGTCCAGGACACGCACCACAGGAGGTTCATGTTGGACATCAGGAGGCATTTCTCCACGGAAAAGGTGGTCAGGCATTGGAAGGGGCTGCCCAGGGAGGTGGTGAAGTCTCCATCCCTGGAAGTGCCAAAAGAATGACTGGACATGGCACCCAGTGCTCTGCTCTGGTGACAAGGTAGTGTTGAGTCAAAGGTTGAACTCAGTGGCCCCAAAGGTGTTTTCTAACCTGAATGATTCTGTGATTCTGCAATTATGTGAGGTGCAGAAGCTCAGGATGAGATTCCTCCCAGGAAAACTCCTCACTAGAGCCTGATGCAAGTTATTTAGCCAAAGGAGACAACTGAGACATCTGTGAACTTATAAATTAATGAGTAGTTAGGTTATAAAGAGTATTAATTTGTCTAAAACCCTACTGAGTGTACTGCAATAGTGTAGCTGGCCATAGTGATCAGTGTTGAGTTGACCATTTGCTGACATGTCATGGCACAGTCATTTGCAGCAAATTTGCATAACTATGTGACCAACGTGATGACAGACATGCCTGTGGCAAGCAAAACTCTTTAAATGGGCAGCACATTGTGCTGATACTCAGAAGAACTGACTGATGAAACCAAAAGCAGAATAACCTGGATCAATAGTGGAGGTTCCCTTCTGGAGAGGGGACAGGGTGGGGATGAGAAGTGTATAACTCTCAGGATGACTGAGAAATGATGCAGAAGGAACAGCCTGTGTCGTGTTTGTTCTATCTCATCAGAAGCTCACAAGCCTAAATATCTTCACCTCTATGACTAAAGAGCATCAGGTACCATGGCCACCAGTGCAAACTATGTGACAGTGGCTCCTACAGAAGTAAATCCTCACTGTAAGTATCTTATGTGATGATAAGGTGTAAGAAGTGATAAACTACATTAACTATTAAGTTAATGAACTACTCCAGTAAAGTTTAATTCTACAGTTTAAAACTTAAAATATACCACCATCCTAAATGCTGCCATGCCAGAAATCCATGTGCTGGAACATTTTATTCATTTGCAGCAGTTACACAACTGCACCATGTCTGAGTTCACCTTGAACAATAGGGGGAAGCCCTGAGAATAGGATCATGGAATGGTCTGGATTGGAAAGACCCTTAAAGTCCATCCCCCACTGCCATCTCTGCCATGGGCAGGGACACCTCCCACTAGCCCAGCTTGCTCCAAGCCCCATCTAATGTGGCCTTGGACACTTTTGGAATCCAGGGGCAGCCAGAGCTTGTCTGAGTACCCTGTGCCAGGGTCTCACCATCTTCACAGGGAAGGATTCCATCTAACATTGCCCTTTGGCAGCTGCAAGCCATTCCTCCTTGTCCTGCCCTTCCAAGCCCTTGCAAGGAGTCTCTCTCCATTTCCTCTTGGCTTCCTTCACATACCAGTACTTTCTTGTGACTCTGCAGCTTGTCTTTCAGAAAAAGATCTAATTTTCTGGAAGCAGTGAAAAGAAAAGAAAAAAGTAAGGGAAAATAATAATTTTGGTGAAAAAGTTCATAAGAATCATTTGCAGATTTCAAAATTTTGATTCTGGAGTGGTATCGATTGCTGTTTTTTCAAAAGAGATATTGATCTTCTAGTCTAGTAGACTAAAAAATAGCTTAAAAAGAAACCTGATTTTCAAGTTTAAAATTACATCTATTTTTCAAGGCTCTCAGTTTCTGTGCCCTCATTCACCTTTAATTTGGCTGAGATTTGAGATGTCAGTGGCAATATTTCAGCTTAAGAAATTTATAGGATTTAGCTATACGGGAGCACTTATGCAGTTCCCTTCTTTGCTGTTTTGTGAAATAGCTGCATTCAGTTGATGTTTAGCCCAAAAAAGCAAGTTTGACTACACTTTCAAAGAGCCTGGACTGTGGCAAATGAAGGAGCTTCTCATAATAGCATCGGGTATGAAATCGAAAAGTTGAGGATTAAAGAAATAGCTTTCAGACCATAACCCAATCTAAGAAAAAAAAAAAAAAAGTTTATGCACGCCCTTGTGTCATAGAAATTTTTCAAATTGTAAAAAACTGTTTGAGGCAAAACAGGGGAAAATCTCCTAATGATGTACTTACCTTAAGAGCTGTGGAATTCTCTCCCTGACCTGTGGGCACATTCCAGGATTGGCACAGACACAGCAGGAAGGGAAGGAGTTGGGAATCAATTGCTCTGAGGAAGGAGCTTTTCCTCTGCTATGCCCTCCTCCTATCCCACCACAGCTGACTCTTACTCCTGGGAGGCAATTAATATTGCTGTTACAAGTATTTCCAGGCTAATTATTTTCCTAGACAAATGTCAAGATTCTTATCATACCCAACACAAAGCTGTTTTTGTCCTGAATTGCATCTAGCAGTTTGCTAAAATGGCCCTTCAGGGTTTGGGGGAAAGATTTTCAAAGGCACAAATGAGATGTGACTGTTACTGTAAATGCCTCTTTTTTCTTTCTTTTCTTTTTTAAAAAATGCTCTTGAAAAATAACATTGTCTCTGAATACAATCAATTAGTTTTCACTCTGAGTTCAGTTAAATTCATCTGAACATCCACAGAAGTATTGTTAGATACGTTGTTAAAAATATTAATTTTTCATTAAGTAAGTAACAGACATATGAAAGATTTTAAAAATTGACATGATTTTAATTATAGGAAAGTTAATCCTTCATTAAGGTTCTACTGATCTCTAATTCTTAATGAATAACAATTTTATGCTTTGTCAAGAAAAGGTAATTTATACTTAATATATACCTTAATACTACCATAATGGCAAGCAAGCTCCTGAAGACATTGCTATTTCCCTTTTCTCCCTTCTGTGCTTCAGAAAATCACATGATCTTTAACACTGAGGTCAATTCTAAGGCAATGCACAGCAATCTAACCAGCCTCGTGTGGATCTAGAAGAAACAAGGGCTGGTTGTTCAGGATAATGTCTGGATCCCCACAGGTAGGATCTTGAAAGTTATCATAAGGGAAGAGACCGATAATGAGGTAATAAAAAAATAAATAGATGGAGCTGATGTTCCCAATCCACCCAGTTTCCCAGAATCGAGTCACTAGTTGCGTGAAAGAAGCAAAATTGTGCTGAGTCGTTTTTTCTTTCAATCCACTGTTAATGGATTGGTCCTTGCTTTGTGTCCTCCTAGGGCTCTTCTTCATCCCAGGTAAAAAGCTATGGCAAAGGAAAACTAACTCAAGCAAACACAATCCTCACAGGTCTGGGATGACTGCAGAGACATCTCTGTAACTGCTGAATTTTTATGATGACGTGGCTTAAAAGTCACAGTAATTAATTGCTACTTTTGGACCCAGCTGCTCCTCCTCAGGCCACAGACATCCAGAATTGTGTTCCTACAGCAGAAAATCCAGGGATGTGTCTGGTGTTACCCCACAACAGTCACCCGGCCTGATCTCCCATGGCTGTGTTCACAGACATGAGAGATAGCTTGTTTTCCTTCAGGAATCCATGGGAATCCTTGAGGAGGGATAGAAGTTAGGTATGGCTTCATGGGAAACCATTCCAGTGTAGCAAGCAGGGCGTGGAATGCAGGGATCCTTCACTGGAAAACTCAGCACAGGAATGGGAAGTGACCTAATTCTCGTGATTCTTTCCTCTTGGTGACTTACAGTAAATGTGGGGTAATTCAGTCCTTGCTGTGTGGACCTGACCCAGGTGTAAAAAAGGAATAGCCCTGTTTCTCCAGGTACCATCACAGCTGTACAACAAATTAACATCTTCTCACTGTCCTGCATCTCCTGCAGAGCTGAGCTTTTTGTACTGCAGGTAACGTGACTTGAAAGTGAGAGTTACTCATTGACACCCTTGCTTCTCATAACCTTTAGGTCTAGATTAGTTAAACCCCTTTGCCTTGCCCAGAAGATGGTTGTTGTTCTCACCCAGGCCTACTAAAATATTTCTGAGGTGTATTCTAGAGAGGGGATTGAAATCACTCTCGAGATTTTAGGAGTACTAAAACTTAGGTTAATAGAATTTTCTTATCCCTACCTCCAGAATCCAGACCTACATCAGTACCAATTACAGCCAATATTCTCTTGAAACTCCTCTGGAACTGCAATTAGTCAGCCTTCAGCAATTTTATCTTCTGGCTCATGTGCAGAACCAGTTTCTACAAGTTGGGTAAGTAAAATATCTGGCTGGGGAAGGTGCAACATGAGACACATCTAAATAGAACATGAGAAACATCTCAGTCTGTACACTTGGAAATGACTGATAATTCTTTGGTTTGGTTTGGAGTGGGATCCTGAAAAAAAGGACTTTTCAGAAGTCTATTCTTAATCTACTGGTACTGCAATGATGAATGTACCCTCAGTACATTTCTATGGAGAAAGAATAATCCTCAGCTGTGGGTAGCACTGCCCTTTTTTCCTCTAATTGAGTAAGACAAACAATCCCATGAGCTATGATGTCAACAAACGTCTTTATAATAAAAAAAGGTTTGGAGTGCTTAGAATCAAAAAAAGTAGGACACTTAATTTAATTGCTGGGAGATAAGTTTGATCAAAGCTGAGGAATGTAGACTGCATCCTCAAAAATAAGTAGCTTCATTTAGAAAATGGACTTAATAACAAGCATATTTATTCATTGTTGGAGACTTGTGATTATTAATATTTGATCTAAAGAATGCCTTTTATTTAAGGCTCTTCCATTATTTACATTTATTACCCAGTTCTCTCCTGCCATTTCTCTCTGGCTTCACTATTGCTAAGAAATATGTAACCAAGATAATCACATTATCTCCCATCAGTGCTGCAATCTGCTTAAGTGGAAAAGCCAAACACAATATTGCAGTGCTGCTGCTAACAGAAGATTTAGCTAGAGCTGACTGTCCTCGGAGCAACTCACTCTCTTGACTTCCAAAGAAAATCTGCTAAAACCTGGGAAGTTTACCCTGCTCCAGAGGGCTGGAAATGAACTTCTGTTCTGAGCCCCAAAGAGTCAAATGGCCAGGGTAGCACGAGGAAACTAAAGTGCATTTCTGGCTGATGCAGGAATCCGTGGCTGGTGGTGATGGAATCAGGGAATTGTTACGTTTGGAGAAGACCTCTGGGATCTCAAGTCCAGCTGGCAATGTGGCACCAACACCAGGATCACCACCAGACCTTGTCCCCAGGTACCACATCCACGTGTCTTCTGAACACTTCCAGGGACAGAGACTCCACCACCACTGCCTTCAGCAGCCTGTGCCATGAAAAGTTTTGTCCTGATGTCCAGTCTAAGACTCCATTGGATCCACTTGAAGTGATTTGCTCTTGTCCCTTGTTCCTAGGGAGCAGAACCTGACCTGGCTCCAGCCTCCTGTCTTGTGGACTTGTGGGATGCAATCCAGAGCCATCTGCACAGGTCACATAAGGGGATGACCCTGAAAACGAACAGTGCATTTTACCATGCATCATATTGTGCTCATGGCTTTTTCTGGTGCAAAGAAGCATCACAACTTAATAACCCCATCCTGTGCATTCAGCATTTTTAAAGCAGTAAGTATATTTGGAAATGTTTGATGTCCTGCTTGGATGTTTCAGCCTCATTCAAATCCTAGCCAACATAATTACTGGAGGAAACATTTCTATAAGGGTGGCCTTTCACAGCACCTTGATTGCCTTATGACTTTGGGTTTTAAGGTATTTATTTTTCTCTCTCTTTTAAAGGTACTTGTGTTTTGGATACAATTGCCTGGAACAATTACACCACAGCCAGAAAAATTCAGTCTAATATCAATTGGCTCTTCTTTCCCTAAGAATGTGCACACTGGGTAGGACACTAGAGCTGTGCTGAACAAACTTCCTGACCTTAAAGGGAAGATGGCCTGTACCTCAGGGCCACCACAGCAATGACAGGTGGCATTTGGTTTGATGGGCTCCAGAAATTCCTCTGCTCAACTTTGTGTGTAGGGCCTTAGAGCCACTTTTTTCCTCAGCTCTGCAATTCTTCATCTTCGTGGCAGCTTCCGAAGAAGGCCAAGTGGGGAAGGTGGGTTCAGAATAAGTTTGGCAAAGACAAATCTGTGGTAGATTGTGGGACTTTCTTGGCTTTTGCAATAATGACCTTCTTAATGCATTTTGCAGGGGGAAGAGGAGTCCCCAAAATTCCAGTCATCTAATGAGAGAACAAAATAATCCATTGCACCTTCAGAGAACATTTTTGAGCAATGTTAGCTATAGAGTTAGCTATACATATATATCCATTCAACTTCATTTCCATCAAGTTTTAGAGGTGTCAATGAGTATTTTAAATAATTGTAGACAAACCAGCAGCTGTAAATTGGGATTTAGTTTATAAACTAAAAGTTTCAGTCAGTGTCATACCCTGAGTATGGTTCTCTCATGTCTTTACTTACATTTACTCAGGAGATGAATTCCACGAGGCAGAGAAAGAAACAGTCTCTTCTGAGAAGCAAACATCTATCCAGGAAGAAATAAAACTTCAGAAATCCTGCCTGTTTCTTACTCATAAGATTGAAATATCGTTTTTGTGTTGTCACAGATTAATGACTGAAAAGTTTAAACATTCCTGTTAACCTGCCCTTGATCAATGCTGCAGATTGTCTTCAAGGCACTCAGAGCTCAGAGCTTTGTAAGAAATTAAAAAGACAAAGGAACGAATTTGGCTTTTTCCTCATGTGTACTTGAAAAGATAGAATAATTGTTAACAAACTAATGACCAGCAAACCTAAAAAAATCAAAACCAACAAAACCCTATATTTTTTGTAGTTGCCTTTATTCTTAGAACTAGCAAGTTCTGAAGACTTTCTGAAGCTTATCCTGTTGTTGGAATGTTTATGGAGAGCACAGAATTCCCTCTAACAGTCATCCCATTTTCATTTGGCATTAGTAAAAGCTGCATGACTATGAAACACTCACTTGAAAATGAAAATCTTTGGGGATTTTTTTGAGATACATAGTCATGTGCACTACACGATGATATTCACTTTGGCTTCATCAGATGTTCAAGAGAAAGAAAACTCACAAAAGTCATTGAACTCTTATTTTTGTGGTGCTGTCATACTGTTTTTCCACACATAGGGCTACTGCTCAACGGAGGGGAAAAAAAAGACATAAAAAGTCTGTCTTGGCTGTTGTCAGGGAGTCATCCCACCCTAACTGCAAAATCTTGCACTGAAATAGCTTTAACAACGTGTGAAAATCCTACATGTAAGGATTGGGCCTTGTTTCTGACTCATGGAAACGTTTACCTTATTACTGGAAATTATTCCCTTATTATAGGAAATCATTCCCTTATTACAGAAAATTATTGCAGTGCAATAGTCAGGCATTATGTATCTGTTTTAGGCATAGTCCTTATATCATCCTGGGCTTCTCCAACTCTGTTCTTGTCCCTCTCCTTGTCTACCCATAACATCAACACCGTTTTCATTGACAGTTCAGAATAAATTATTTGTCTCTGATAAAACTGCAAAAGATAAGAATGAGATGTGGAAGTGTTGGGGAACAACACAGTCCTCAGATCTTTTCTTCCCACCAATTTCAGGTCTGTACTGCATTTACATGGCAAGGTTTACCATTGCATTTTTTGGCTGTTTCTCTCTATGTTCCTCTGTTATTAATTAGCAACAGGTTGAATTAGCCTTCCCCAGTTTGACCTGTTTTATGGTAATTGATGATCTCCCTGTCGTTATCTAGACTGACAAGGTTTTTTGTTATATTTTCTCTCCTGCCTTGTTGAGAAGGGAGAGTGAGACAGAGGCTTGGAGGGCATCTGGTCAATCCACCTCAGGTTATATTAACAAGTCAACTTTTATGGCCTTAAAAATTGCAAACCAACAACCTTCAGCAGCTAAAATAAGAGTTCATTTAATTGAAAAGGTACAAGGCTATTTGTGTTTAGTATCCTACCATGAAAAATGCAACTTCTAAGTTCCAAAATCAAAATATTGACATACTTAAAACCATAATCAAGATTACTAATCCTGAGCAAATAAACAAAGTAAAATACTGGAATTATACTATCTCTGAAGGAATTGATATCTCTGGCCATAAAGGTAGCACAGGCTTTATACACCTATTTTTTAAATTATTGATGAAATAATTTCTGGAGATAAATAAAAATTACAATCCATTTCTAAGTAATATCTTTATTCCTAAAAATTCTAGAAAATTCTAGAGTGTCATGTGAAAAGAAGGATTAACTCCAAGAGAAATGTTCCATGAAAACTGAGTATCTTTTGGTGTAAAATAATTCCTTTAGCTTGGTGCTTGCAAATTTAATATGGTATTATGAGTGCCATGACTAAAAATATAAGATTTCTGGGCTGTGCAATTCTATGCAATTCTGCACATTTCTCCCCTGAAATGTGAATTCCAAGTCTGGGGCAACATGAAATATCTCTGGGGGAATTGTTCAGTGCCTCACAACATGCATAGCTTTCGTTTTCTACTTGGAACACATTCCACATTCCTGGGCTGAATTGTCTTTTTATATATATATATATATATATATATATATATATATATATATATATATATATATCTTCTTTTACATATATATGTATATATATATAAATTTTATATATTATTGATATATATTTTATAGATATAATTTTTTTTAAATTTAAATTATTTTAAACTAGAAACACCTCACTGGTTTTATTGCTGTCCATCCCCTCAGGGGGTCTGTGAATAGGGAATTTTTCAAAGCAGAAGGAACACAACACTTTAAAAAGATGTGTGAAAATGCCACCACATTTCTTGATAAGCCAGGCTTTTCCATCTGCCCCAGATTATTTCCAAGTTAGGGGAACTGTTTTTCAGAAACTGGGGATGAGGATCTCTCCTTGGAGTCTGGGATTCCTCTGAAGACCTGTGATCCTAAAATCCTGTCCTATGCAGGGCCAGAAGTTGGACTCGATGATTCTCATGGGCCTCTTTCAACTCTGGATATTCTCTGACATCCAACACAACATCAAAGATCACCTGCTACCTCCTGAGCTGGAGAAATAATTCATTTGCACTGAAATTATTTTTCTCAAAGGGCTTTAACTTCCTTGAGTGATCCGTGCTATCAATAAGTACATAAATAATGAGTCAGAGCAGAACCACTGCTCACACTGAGCTCTGCTCTCCTGTCAAAGCCTGACTGCTGCTGGGTAAATTGCAGAAAAATAGAGTCCACTGCCTGTTTTTAGGAGTTTCTAAACTGAGCTATTTGTGTACTATATATATATATATATATATATATATATATATATATATATACACACACACACTTTAAAGAAAACCAGTATCTTCACATCATCCTTTCAATCTTACTTACTCCATACCTCACAATATCTTGGAAGAACGTGCTATCAACTTTGTTACAATTTATGTAAAAAAGCTTAAAAAATAATCCCATTCATATAGATTTTTTTAGATTTTTTTTTTTCCAGACTCTTCTTCACATTTTTAATTTTTTTTTCTATAGAGATCATATATCTTTAAAAGCAAAAAAACCCCTCATCAATGCCAAACCCCACTGCAGGGAGATTTTGTGTCTGGAACTGAAATAACCTCAGTGAGAGCAGAGTTCCCTAAATTTCAATGTGTAACATTATGCTACATAAGTAGACTGGAAAAGATAACCATAAATTTTAAAGCTGACTGCTCCAGCCTTGAAAAGCTGTAATTAAGGTAAAGAAAGTCCAGGGAATGATCTCTAAGGAAATAAAAATAATGAATGAAAGAAGAAACCATTTCTCTGCAGTACATTATTCCACAATAATTAACATTTTTTTATTGCTGCATATATATCTCCAATTAGCTATCTGAAAACTGAGGTCTGAGTTAATTGATTCTGTTATACTTGTGTAAATCTCAGTTAATTCCATGTGCTTCAGCAAAAGCTGCTCTGGTGAAGCTAATGGCAGGATCTGGTCAGCCATATGGACTGCTTTGATCATCCTAAACTGCTCATTTAGGAATCTACAGTAACTAATACAGATTAATACAAGTATTTAGCTGCAAAATAAGAAAAATCAAATATTTCCTATCTTCCTGCATGTAAAAATATAATTTAAGTACTGTATTATATATGAATATAATAATGAAGTGAAAGGATAAATTTTGATTTGGAAGTTTGTCCTTAAACCAGCGCAGTTTTCTACCTAATCTGATCTTTTACTTTATTTTACATAAAGTTTTGCAATTCCAATGTATCTTCTATCTAGTAAAGGCTGAGACAAATACAGAAAATGGCATAACATAAGAATTTTGTATATATATATACACATATATACTGGCAGTGGTATTACCAGTAAAACTTATTAAGAAATATTATTGAATACTCATTCTTAACTCCCTTTTCTTGAGCTGATGTCAATTATTAAATTTATTGAAATTCAGTTATTTCATCTATTTCTCCTGAGAATGCACATTTTTTCATAGTTTGGAAGGGAATGCTGCTTTGATATGATTTTTTTCTCACCTTTCAGAATCTTTATATCCATTTTTGTATAAAGCATAGAACTGCTAATTTGGAAAAATCTGCTGATATTTGTGTTTCTCTTAGACTCTGGACTACTTTGGGAAAGCTTGACAATGTGTAGTTTTCAAAGTAGCTAAGCAATGTTTCTCTGTGATAAAATACCTTTTGAAGAATATGTTGAAGGCTTTTCCCCTTCAAATATTCTTCTACTTTCTAATTAGCTGGGAAAAGAAAACAAATGTGAAAACATAAAAAAGTGACATAAAAATCCATAAAATTTCCGTGCATGCAAACTCCTCTTCTGCCTTTCTCTCTGGCATAAACACATTTCAAGTTCCCACCATGAACCAGAGTCCTTGAAGGTGTTGGGCTCAAAGGGGCTCAAACTCAAGTGTAACAATTCCATTATTATGGATTTGGGACTGACGTGAGAGCTGAGGGGCAGGAGAGGAGCAAACACTGGGGCTTTATGAAGTAGAAACTGGAGTCTTGCTTTCTTCCCCACTTTTCTTTCTTGCATTCTTCTACTCTTCTACAGGGCTTTCCTGTGAAAACCTCACTTTTTTGAACACCCTAACCAGCAGCAGAATTGATTTAGAATTAATTTAGAACACTGGGGTTTTACCATAAATGCAAATTTGAAGCCAGATTTAGTAGTAATAGTAGTAGTAGTAATAATAATAATAATAATAATAGTGTTGTGCAATTAAGTACATCTTTTTACACAAGTGCTTTTTCATGAAATATATTCTTGCTAAGACTGAGCCAGTTACCACAAGCCCTTTCTAATTGAGTATTATTTCCAATTTAAAGTGAAAAGCACAGTTGCTCATGTTTATTTCAGGCAAAGATATTACAGATGTCAAAAAATACGGAGCTATCAGGCTAAAAATCTGAATGATATTTTTCTTTTTAATGATAGCTTGCATATGATATTAAAACAGACAAAAAAAACCTGCTGGAGGTTGTTTGTAAAATCAATAGAACAAAAAATAGAAGCTAATAGTGTTTCCTTCCCAGGGATAGCTGGCATGTTACAGAATATTCCAGCTGGCAGGAAGCCATACATTTATGGGGTCTTGATGTAATTTGGTTCTGCCCATAAATAACAGGGGTTGATTTGTTACTTTAAAACTGCTCAAGCCACAGAAAGCTCCAAAAATCAAAACCTGCCTCAGCTGTGCTCCTGACATTCTTCCTGAAGTAAGCAGGAGATGCCATTTGGTGGTCTTATTTCTTTGGAGCCAATATCTGCCTTAGATATTGATTTTCTTACTGAGGAGTGGGCTTGCAGAAAGTGAAAAGCTCTGTAGTGTGGAGCTCCTAAATATGGAGGCGCACAATGCACACAGCATTATTTTACCTCTTAATCGAAAACAGCCTCAAGAAACAAATGGTTCTGGTCCTAGCAAGGTCCCCAGCAATGCCTCTAAACCCCAGCTCAAACTGTCAGAGCTCAGTGCTGTCAGGAGCTCTCATCTGACAGAACAGCAGACACTCATCCTTTCCTCAGCTCCTTGCAGCTGGAAGAGGCTGGGCTAAAGAGCACACAGGTCATTTCTCCAAGAGGTCAAAGGAGAGGTCCAGCATTAAGGAAGGAGGTCAACATATTTTTCCTCCTATTTTTCAACCTTTCAAAAACTGTTTTATTTAGCAGTTTTACCTTCTGATATCCAAACTTTTCCAGTTATTCAGCTCAGGTATTTAGAGTGCAAGCCCAGGTGCAAAGATCCCTTGGACCAGAACTCTCATATGACTTAGATAAAATGCCCAATACACTCATGCCACACCAAAACATAATATTTTTTTTCTGTATTAGAAGGTGGTTAAAAAAACCCAAATTTATCTGGCTTCCTAAAGCACCCTCTGAAGGAGCCAGCAGATTTTCACTGTTTTCCACCATGAAGAAATGATACTTTGACTGACACAGTGCATTTAGAATTAACAGTCGTGTTAATTTGAGACCTGGTGCTTCAGGTAAAACTGGGATTCCAAACACTGCCCTCTATACATGTTTGCTGAATATACAGCTGGTGTCTTTGTTCCCTTTGTCACAGTTTGTTGGACTTGGTCTTTCAATGAGAAAACTTCATGAATTAGCTACGATTTTGATTTAGGCTGTAGGGAAAAAAAAGGCTTCCAAAACACAAAGGAAAACAAACAAACAAAAAACCCCTCAGAACTCCCAAGCAAACAAATGAAAACAGAACCTCACCGAACTGCACCTCTCTTTATTCCAAAGTAATTCAAATATTGACCTGCCAAAGGACAGAATGTATTTGCTGAATGACAAATTGTGATAAACGACCCTCACTTTTAGAATTTCAAAGTTTTATTAAGCCTTAACAAAAATTACAACAAAAGACTGAGTAAGGAGAAAGAACAGCCCTGGAAGTCCCCGTGGCTGGCAGCCACATGCTCGTTTACAAAATAGATGCTCTGCCTTTTATACCCTTAGCCCTTCCCAAAGCCTTGTCAGTAAATCTTTCTCTGCCATCCATTGGTGGATATTATTTTCTTATATCTTGATTGGAGTTGTTATGCCACACCTCCTAGTAGCAAGCCAGTCCTCCAAATGCCCTGATTACCAAGGCTTTACTAGGGGGATGGGAAAGAGGACTGTGGGAAGACATAATAACATAACTATATGTCTAAAACAACTTATCTTAAGATAAACATAATATTAATCTCTTAATTGTGAGGGCCAGCCATCACATCACCCATCTATAACAAAAATACATTCATAAAATGCATAGATGCACAATTTCTAGGCCAACACTGTATTTTTTTTTATGTACTAAATCAGCATTTTTCCAGCAACAATCAGAAATGAACTGAGCATTCTACCTAAGTCAGGTGCTGTTTGTGATCATTAGAGAAGCCTATATGGTGCCTTGGGAAGAAATATTTAGTGGATACAAGATCCTCCTTAATCCAAGTTAATATCTGGGATCTCAGTCCTTGGAAGTGTTGTTAACTCCTGAGCCCAGGGCTGAGCAGTCTGTGCTTGCTCTGGCTGCAGCAGCTTGGTTGGACCTTCCTGGGGTCACTACAAACCCCACTTATTTTAGAATTATGTAATTATATTTTAGATATTAAAACACTGCTAATGAGGAATTTTAGGGTTTTTTTCCAAGTTGTCTTTTTATAACTGGCATTAATGGCCTTTGATAAAATCAGCTAACTCTATTGATGTTAGTGATAGAAAGCTGATTTACACCAGTTTTGTAATACAAAAATCTCCTTTCACATTTGGAGCATGAATTAGAATTGAATTAGAGAGTTTTATTTATACATTTTATTTGTACACTTTATGTGACAATAGTCGTCATGACAATCAGAGGGATGCAACATGCCAACCTCCTTATATGGGTTAACTGCAACAGAAATGCACAAAAACATCTTCTCTGTAGTTATTTTCCAACTTATAAAGAATGCCCCAATCCTTTACTGTGTTCTTAACAATTTACTGCCAATGAGAGAAATATCAGGTCATCATAATTCGCTTCTGTCATTCAGAGGGGATGTGTTATGTCATGTTCAGCTATAAACCCTAAATGTACCTTTCTTCCTCCAGCTCCCAGTCTACCTGGAGCACAGTACTGCTGCTGTAAAGGCAAGAACAAGAGACCATTCCGTACCAGCTTATTTAATTTATTTTGTTATTCCCCTCATTGGGTTATGCAAAAATGGACAAACATTACTAGAAGTACAAACCATAGACAAGAAATTGCACCTACTCTACCTACCAGAAACAACAGCTTGATCTTTTTCATAACTACAATTTTTATGTTTGCTAGAAACCAGGATGCCAGGAATAGCTCCTGCAATATTCCAGAGCTATCCTGAGCTGTGGATATGAGGAAGCTCACTTCACACATATTTTGCTCTTCACAAAAATTTGGATGATTCATGTTTCTCTTTGGTTATAGATGTATCCAAATATCCTCCCCTAAAAGCTGCTCTTAGTCCCTCCCGAGGTATAATTCATTTTTTCTTGCTGTATTTATTCATCTTTCTAATCAGCTTGGTGAGCATCTAACCCTGTGTTCACCCACAGCTGTGTGCTCATCTCCACATCCCCCAAACCCTACATCTCAATGGGAATGTAACATCCTCTTTGGATTGCACAGGGCCATTCCTACAGGAATTATTTGTCACTGATAATAAAAATGGGATGGAAGAATGGCCTCCTAAATAAATACTCACTTTGCTAACTAAATTCATGGTCATTACATCAAGATATCCTTTTTCTCTTGTGACTTTCAAAGACATTGTTGCTTAAAGCATCCACAGCTGCTCTAAAATGAATGTCTGAAATCATTGCCCATCACTTGTAGTAGCACTTCATGAACTTGAAAACATTAGAAAGGACTCAATTCTATTTAATTATTTTCCCATAACTCTTTCCCCACATTCTATATTTTGAGACAAGTAAATCAAAATATTATAAAAGAGAAAAGCCAGAGTTTTCATCTTCTCTGGCATGATGGAGACGAACTTATGAGACAGCGAAAACAGAAAGTGGCAGGAAGTCTTTTTCACCTTCATTAATTAAGCACTTTATTTTTTTCTTAATTTGGGATGTGAGGCAGGGAAAGGGCCTCAAATACCTATTAAACAAGGGGAAATTTCCTATTCCTCTGTGAAAACTGGTTATTAAAAACCAGCCTGCAAAATGGTTAATGACAGCACACCCTCGAATCTGCCGTTTCTATCTGCAAAAATCAATAGTCAGAAAGAATTTATTTAAACTGTTTTGTCAAAATATTTCAACTACTCCACCCCCTGTTCAAATCCAGAAATGTTTCCATTTTCCAGATGTAATGGTTTAGTGGTCAGTTAGCCTGAGTGGAAGCTTAAAGGAAGAATTTTCTCTCTATTCCCCAGCACAGGAAGGACGTGGATCTGTTGGAGAGTCCAGAGGAGACACCAGAATGAAGAGAGGGATGGAGCAGCTCTGCTGGGATGAAAGGCTGGGAGAGGTGGGAATGTTCAGCCTTGAGAGGAGAAGCTTTGAGGTGACCCAAGAGTTTTCTTCACGTGCCTGAAGGGAACCTACAGAAGACATGGTTTACAAGGGCCTGGAGTGACAGTGTAAGGGAGAACGGCTTCAAACTGCCAGAGGGCAGGGTTAGATGGGATTTTGGGAGGAATTGTTCCCTGTGAGGGTGGGGAGGCCCTGGCACAGGGTGCCCAGAGAAGCTGTGGCTGCCCCTGGATCCCTGGAAGAGTCCAAGGCCAGGCTGGATGGGGCTTGGAATAACCTGGGCCAGTGGAAGGTGTCCCTGCCCATGGCAGGGGGTGAAACAAGATGGGCTTTAAGGTCCCTTCCACCCAAACCATTCCATGATTTCCATGGTTAGTGCCCTCTTCCTTCACCCCAGCAATGGAGAATCAAACTGTTTTCTATAAGATATTAAATTTCAATGTCAGTACTTGGTTAACAGCTTTTTAAGTGGCTTCTTGCAGGACCTCCCTGTGTATGAATGGTTGTACTGAGTGACCTTATTTTAGACACAAAGATATGGAAAAAAGTAATAAAAAAATTGATTATTCTCTAGGAGAAATTGTGACAAGAGCACATTCTTCAGTCTCTTGCAATTTAATATTGTGCATCCTACATGAAGTTTTATGTACAGAAGATTAAGAGAAAGGTCCATATGTCTCTTCTCTGGTACAGGATCCATTGGCTTTGTTTTTCTCTTTGTTGTTCTCCAGGAGAACATCTCTGTGGGGCTGCATTCCATTATTATATTTGAGAATAACCTATATCTGTGGGAACTGCCCATGCAAAAGGGTGCATTCCTCATTCCTAAGCAATTTTCAAGCAAGTACATAACTGACAATGAATTTCACTGAATTCATAGTTTCACTCAAACTTCTGTAGTATCTACACAAAGTTAAATCAGATTGAAATACAATGCACAAGTCATTAATATTGAGGAAATATCCTGTATTTCTTTTATTCCATAACATAACCTTCTAAAAGTCAGTTTATGTGATAGTAATCTTTCTGCTCTATATCAAAGAAAATAAGAAATAAAAACTTTAAAGCTGAATGGGAATTTTTACTGTTTTTAAAACTCTGTTGTGTTTTAAGCCTGTAGTCCTCTTAAAATTGATGGCTCAATATTCTTTCATCTTAAAGCATCCTTAATTACAGTGAGAAAAAATGGAGATTGAATGTGTTCTGCACAAGCAGTGCAAATAGAAGACAAATTTGGGAGTCTATTTATACTACAATTAAATTTATGGTATTCTGAATAAATCATTCCAATTTATCTTTAATTGTTTTGAAGTGAAATACAAGGGTATGTAGTTTTGTGCTCTCAGTTTGGATTCTTTACTTTTCATCATATCAGCTGTCAATTCGTCCTGAAGCTTCTGAGGGGAAACAGGAGGTATGACTAAACCAAAGGGAAAATTTAATTTAGACAATGTTTCATCATCATTAATAATAATAATAATAAAATATGAAAAATGTACAGTTACTTCTAAACTGTGGTTTGAGGGTTTTTTTGTATATGATTTTGGAAGGCGACACCTATAATGTATTGGAATTGCAGTAATCACTGAAAAAATTGAAATTCTAGAAGAGAAAAGGACTCTGGATAAATCTATGTATTTTATGGCAGCAGCTTTGCTATTGAACACGGCAGAGGTTCAGTCTTCTGTATCCTTGGTCTGATTCTCCACTTGATGCAGTATTGTGAGGCAAAAGTAAACAGAATCCAGTGATAGTCGAGCATTTTCAGAGCTAGGAAATTGTTTCTCTTGCTGCTGGGAAAGGAATATTATTGCTAAAACTGAGGTAATGTTCAAAAACAATCTAATAAATCCCAATGACTTTGTGAGTGTGAAGGTTTTTGTCATGGTAGAACACATGGAGAGTTGATGAGATCTTTTTTGGACAGACACATAATTAAGTTTTCAGTTCATCTTTAGCCATGCCAAGTAAATTCATAAACCAGAACTACACATTCTGCTCTCTGCATATGCTGCATATGCTGCAGGATGACTACTGGGGCAATGGTTTGGGGATAAGAAAATCTGAAAAGCAAAATTACAGCTGAAAAGCTCTCACAGCTCAGTATTTTCCAGGATAAAAGATGAAATTTTGTACATCACTGATAAAATAACCCTCTCACCACTTTTTTGGAAGTCTAAGGCTCCATATGGTCTTACAGACTTGCAAATCTTGTTTAAATAATGACAAAACTGAATGTTCTCTGTCCTGTTCCTCAGACCTCTGTCACATATGGGCTGGTTCAGAGGAGAAACAATGAATTATTTATCTGGCAGATTATTTAAACTGCCATGTGTGTTTGAAGCCGTTGGCAAGTCTGAAATGGCGTAAGTGGCTTCACAGGAGATGGATTGGGAGGCAGAGTGTAAGCAAAACTGCCCAAATTATGTGATGAATATAATTTGTTGCTAGCTACTGATTTATTGTGTAATTTTCACCAGAACTGGCAGAAAATCAAGAGGGAAACTGGTTAGTGTGAATCATCATCTAGTCAAGAAAAGTAAATTCAAAGCATCTCCTGCAACCCCAGTGTCCTGATAAAAGTGTGGAATGCAGGAGAACTGAAATCCTACTTGAGTGTCTGGGTGTACTTGCCGCAAAAAAATCCCTAAACCAAACAAAAACAAAACATAAAAATAAACCTAAGAAACGAAGAAATGAATTTAGCAAAACTTCTCTATTGCTCTCAAGAGGAGTTACCCAGTAAGGAGCAGCATGATTAAGACTCACACTGAAACCTGAAATTCAGAAAGTGTTCACTGGCTCCCGGATTTGATATGGTGTAAGGACATCTTGCAGGATCAGATTCCAGTAGCTCCAGCCAGTGCAAAGTCAGAAATTAATATTTCATTGCTGATGAAGACAATGAAGGACACTGAGATACAAAGGGCCTTGAGTCCAAAGCATTCATTAGTATGTTTTAAATTTCCCTTGACATCTGGTTCAGATAGTGAGAGAGTGCACAGTGAAATGCCACTTGTTCTTCCAGTTTTGGCTTCTGAGCAACCACAGAATCACAGGAACACTTACATAAAGTCTTATTGCAAAGGCTGAACTTCCTGTGTTATAAATGCAGCTTTCCTGTGAAAGTTTGCAGAACACACAAAGAGGAGAGAGATTTCTCTGTAGGTTATTACTGAAGACAATACTTAGGATTCAGTTTTTCTTCTTGAAAATGTGCAAGATTTACTGCAGGATCATTTATTGCTTTACCCAGCTGGGAGAACATCAGTAGTCTCCTTCCAACACTTTTTATTGGAAATGCTATATGAACTTCTTTCATTTTACAATTTAGAAGAGCAAATTGGTACCATTCATTTGCAAGACACCAAAGCATTTTACATCCAGTCTTGAAGGGGGCCTTTTACCTTTTAGATTCCAAGCTTTCATATGACCTTTCCATGAACATGAACCACACCTGCTCTTTCTGAATTATTAAACTTGCAAAACAGGACATGTTCCATGAACAGGAAAATACCAGTTTGAGATTGAGACCTGATTAAAAAAAAAAAAAAAAGAAAAAAAAGAAAATTTCTTCTCTCGTTAAGTAGGTAGAATTTAGAGATTGAAAAAACAAATTTTTTTGTATTTTTTACTGCTGTCAGATGTTTCCATATCAATCCACACTTTCTCTTTACCATATTCTTGCTAATACAGTGTATGAATAAGAAGTGTTTTAAAATACATTACTAAATATGTTAGCTTTCTATTTTTTATTTTATTTTATTGTTTAAGATTAGGCTAAATCTCTATAGAATAAAGAAGTTGAGTCTTCATACCTAAACCTTATCTTTCTTTTACCTCTTCACTGCTGTGAAAGAGAATAAAACTGCACAATTCACACTCCAATTGACAATGTATTTTAAAATTCTGCAACAGCCATAACAGCACAAAGCAACAACTTCAAACTTTCTTGAAAGTCTGTCAGGGGATTCTTTCCTCATAAACACTTCACAAATATTATACAGACAATTTAATTAATGTAAGTGACTGAGGTTATAAAAAAAATTAGCCAGATGAGGTGATTGTAATCTGTATTGCTCAAAAGTGGCTGAGAGTCTGAGTTTCCTATAAACAACTTCTCTTTCATACAATGAACCGTATCCAAGGAGAGCTGCTTAAATACAACACGAGGAAGGGAAGGGAATGAATGACACTCCTGCTTGAAAAACACAGCCACAGTTCAGTGCTTTTCTGCTGATATCTAATTATTTTCTACTGGTGAAGCATAAGCAGATCAAGTTTCATCTGTGCACTGGAAATGCTATGAACTGTCTGCAAAGTTCTGAAAAATTAATATTCCCATTTATATGAAAGGCCAAAGTTCTTTTTACTATTTGTAGTACTGTGACATCTCTGTAAACAATCTTTTCACACGTACATGAAATGAGGATTCCCATAGTGTCCTGATGAATTAGCAGACAGATATTTTCTCTTTCAAGCTTTCAGAAATTGTCCAGAAAATGAATTAACAAAAGAAAAAAAGAAAAAAAAGAAAAATAAAAAAAAGAAAAAGACAGAAATCTTTAATTTGTCACTGAAGGTTTAAACAAAAATATTCTTTCCAGGATATCTGAGGTTGGAGCCACGTGGGGTTCAGTCTCTTCCCCCAGATAACAAATGACAGGACAAAAGGAAAGAGCCTCAATCTCTCCAGGGGAGATTTGTTCTGGATGTTAGGAAAAAAATTCTTCAAGGAAAAGGATGCAAAGCCCTGGAACAGGCTTCCTAGGGCAGAGGTGGAATCACATACCCTGAGAGTCTTCAAAATGCTTGTGGCTGTGGCACTTGGGGATGTGGTTAGTGGTAAACATGCTGATGGTAGTGTTGGACTTGATGATCCTAAAGGTCTTTTCCAACCTTTGTGATTCCATGATCCTGTGTACAGGGGGTGGCACAGCCCCAGGTGCATCCTGGACACTGCCCCTGAGCTCTGCTCTGTGATCCTGGGCACTGCTGGTGAATCCCTTTGGAAGTGTTCTCATTGTTCCCAGCAATATCCCTGATTTATTTCCTTTTATAGACTAAAAAGCTCTAAGCTGATACAGATTCTGCTAATATATTATTTGCTCACAATTAGCTGGTTTTATTAATAGAAGGGCATTTGTCAAGTTATTCATAGGTCTGGGTCTTTAAAGAGACAAGAGCAGTTGTTGCTTGCTGTAAAGTTGTTTATTGCAGAAGTACATCAGTCTCAAAGGCAAAGAGTTCAGAATTTTAAAGTCCATGATGGAGGTTTCTGGCACAGAGTCCCAAGTAGAAGCAGCAGCAGCTCCCTGGCATTTCTTCTTTTTCTTCTGAGTGGTGTTGCTGGTGTTCTCTCACCCCAATACAGGAGTTTTTATTCATAAATCATCCAATGAGCTAAAAACACGAATCTAAAACGTTCTTTCTACACGTATTAGAATCTTAATTCTAAAGTGCAGAAGTAGTATCAGTTCTCATACATAATTTACACGTGTAGTTCTATCTATTCATGTAAATAGTTCTATCTGTTCTATCTAGAAATGCAAACAATATTCTTACTATGTTGTCATTATATCTGGAGCTAAGTTTCTGAAATTTTAACTAGGCTTTAGGCTGATTGAACTTTAAACTAGACTTTAGGGCTTTTTACTCTCTTAAGGCACTTATAGTTTATTCTTACTTACTTAAAACTAAGACTTACACTTCTACTTCATATCTATGTGGCTTAATATTTCTACTTACTTAAAACTAAAACTTACACTTCTACTTCATGTCTGTGTGATTATATATTTTAATTTCTCTAAAGGCTTTAATTCAATCCCAGCATTCTTTTCCCTCTCTGAGGGACACACAGAGGCTTCTACTTTATACACTTCAATAGGCATTATCCTCCCAGCTTTTCTTACCAACAAAATCAGTCATCTAAATCTTGTTTCCTACATTGCTGCTTCTATTGCCTTTATCATTATAGACCCTGGGTGCCTCTACTTTATCTCTCTTTTGAAAAGCATTGACAGAATATAATCTGCATAATTTTAGGGGCTTTTAGTAAATAAACACAACAGACTAAAAATCTGGGGGAAAAAAAGCACCTAATAGATAAAACCAGAGATAACCAAAAGAAGGGGCAGAGGAAAATAATATGTGTATAGATTGAGTGCTACTAAGCAACGAATATTTTTTTTTCCAATTTATTTTTGACACTTTGCCTTTTTGGCCTGTGGGTTTTATATAACTGAGGATACAGATATTATCACCCCTTAGTTGGGGAATTAGGGACACAGTAGATTACCAGAACAGGAAATTTGTAGAGGAAGAAAATAAGACTCCTAATATTGAGGACAGAGAATTAATTGTGCTTGCAAGAACATAAATTCAAGACTTTGATCTACTCTGTACGAGTGCAGTGACAAAGCAAATAGAAACTCTTCAGCATTTCTATGTCACTTTCTAAAATTCATTGACTGGCTAACAGCCAAAATCTTTAAATAAACTGATAAACATGGTATATTGTATAAATAGAAATAATTTAATATAAAAGAGGGAAGAAGACACATGATGTACACAAGAAAAAAGCCCTCAACGTTTTCAAGATGATTCCAGCTCCTCTGAATGAGAGATGAACAGACATAAAAAACGAAATAAGCAGTAGAAAACCGCAAATATGTTCCATGAAATGTTACCATGAAACCCATGGCAGTAGCAGCCACATATTATGGGAGGCTGGGAAATTGTATTTGCAATTCTAAGTGAACAAAATGAATATGAAGCAATATACAGGCCTTTTCTTTTCATTGTGTTAGGAATTGTGAGAGGAAATGAGGGCAAAATAACCATAATTTTATAAACTGGAATAAAAACCTGAAGAAATAAGAGGAGGGAAAAGTGTTGCATGAAGAAAGATGACATTGGATCACAAAAAGCACTTAGCAGCACGAAAGGAAAATAGAATGCTCATGAAATGCACAGAGAAGAAAGAGAACAAAATCTAAAAGTTTTTTTGTTGTTTGATGGATAACATGCCCACATCCGCAAATTTTAAAAATTTGTGCCTTGGATAATAAAGTGAAAGGAAATGCAATTTTTTACTGAGCTTTCAAAGTGTGGGAAAGGTGGTTGGTTCACTTAATGACTTTGGGCACATTATCTTTTACAGCTGTTTCAACATCTGGACAATGTGGCGAGAAGGAACCACGGGTCTAATGCCAGTAGATTTTGGCTAATTATTCAACACCTGATAATTCAGTCAGCTTTCAAGCCGAGGGTTGCTTTTATCTGCTGGCACATGGTAAGTTGATTTATAATGGTGTGGTGGGAGATCCTGTCAGAGGCTTTCCTAAAGCTGAGGTAACCAACACCCACTGCTCTCCCTCACCCCTTCCTTGAGGAAGGCAGGGAGTCTGGTCACCCTGGGAAAACTCACCCCGGCTACTCCCATCACCACTTTTATGTAATTTGCCATTTTTGTCATTAGAATTTTAGTGGGAACATTCACAAACCTGTAATAGCCCCGTCATATGAAAGTTATGTGAACAGTTAAATGTCAGAAGACATATTTTCTAAAATAAATCAAGGTAAAACCATCTAGGTATAAAATATCTATAATTCTTATGTTATGGAACATGTTTAAGGTCATGTTTCAACAGCTGATCAACTGATATTCAAAATTTTGGATTTCATAGTCTCATTTCGTAGTCTCTTGGGTGAGTCCTGCCCTGTCTTCAGGGTGAGTCTTTCATGTGAGTGAAGGAAAATGAAGTCTTATGAAAACAACTGATTTCAAGCCATTAAACTGAACTTCTGACATTATCGTTTATCAAAATATTTAAATCGTTCTCTTTTCTTTTTCTGTTCATGCAGGCCCCCAGTAAAATCTGATTTTGTCTGGTTTGACACCAGGTGATGGTGATGACACTGGTGATGGAGAACAAAGAGAACAGAGGATGTGCCAGGCACCAGTGGAATTTACGTGGCTGAGCTGAGATAAAGCTGTCTCCTCAAAATGAAATGTGCAGATTACATTGCAATGCTTCACTGCATCTACAGATAAGAGAGTTCATTTCACTTTCTCCTCTGCCATGGTAATGGCCATTTGTCACTTTCACCAAAGGCCAGTCTAGCCATAATACAACATTTTGGAAACAGACTGATTGGAGGATTTTGAGTTACTACTTTATGATGTGGTGTAAATCCAAAAATCTGTATTAATGTCCATTCTTGGAGAAAGTCTTCTACAGCTCCTGGAAAGAACTGAGAGTTATTAAAAACTCTGGAATCAGCATTTCTTCCATTATAGTCTACTTTCATTTAGCTGCAATTTTCATTCCATGTTTTACCTTCCATGTTAAAACAGAACTTCATCTCTTAACACAATTACAGCTCAGAAGCAGATTTTGTACATTTTTTGTTTGCTTTATGTCTTTTTGGGAGTGGGGAAAGAGAAAAAGAAATGAGACAGAAGTCATGTTGTCATAATATTGATTTTCAAAGCCTGGCAAATACACTTCATGTTTTGAAACACAATGGAAAATTCAGAGGACAGTTCATATATATTTATTGTTCAACAAATACACCTTCTTTTGCTTACATGATTCTATTCAATCTGCTAAAACACTGAATATCCAAGGACTAAAATGAACTGAGGTTCACAATAATGATATTGCTCCTTCTTTAATTTCTGTTATAGCATCAAAATAGATGCACAAAACACTTTAAATGTTTTCAGGTAAGTTAAACACCAAGAAGATCTAAACATCACATCTTTATACAGCAGGATTCATATTAAAATTACTTTTGTCTTGAAAAACCTACCGGACACCTACATATTTCAAAGTACAGAATTAGGAGGGAGAAATTTCAAAATAAAAGTAATAATAATATTAATAATAATAATGTTAAAAACAGCACTCAGGAGAGACTAAGACAGAAAAAAATATACAGTAGGCAATATTTCTGTAATACAAGAAATTCAGGTAGGCCTCTGTCAAGCTTAGTGACTTTTCTAGTCAAATACAAAATACAATGCTTCCTAGAAATAGGAAAAAAAAATAAGTTTCTTCAAAGGTCTTTTCATGAATTGATGTTAAGCTGAGCCGTGACCTTGAATCCAAGTGTTCATTGGAAGAAAGGTTGCTTGAAGAGCTGCTTTAGCACTCAGCCTTGTGGCTACAGTGATGCTGCTTCCCTGGTTCCAAAGAAGTGTCCCGACCTGTCTGAACCACGACAGAAAAGAAATGGGTGCAGAAAAGGGATCTTAATGGAAAAAAATAAAGAGGAGCCACAAGATAATTTGGAAGCACTGTGGTTTTGTTCCATTGTTTCATAACCCAGCCAGGAAAGCAAGAAGGCACCAGCAGAGCATGTGCTGTTGAACTCAATAACTGAAATATCCATACCTTTACTGAATTAATAACACTAATTCCTAAACTTTACTTGATTAAATCTGTGTTTCAAAACAGCCATGGCTGTTTCAGTTCCACTGATACAATATTTGTTCCCGAGCTGTTCTTGTGCTAACTTGACCTTTTCAAATCTGGAACATTTTGGCTCTGTTTTCATTTATAGTGGTGGCTACACCACCGTGTGATATTTCAATTGAATATGACAGTTTTACTATGTCTCCTTCTGTCTAGGAGTAGAGTTTATGGACACAGTACTAATAAAAATTGTATAAAACAAAAAAGAAAAACTGGGCAGCTTTGGCAGTGAGATGTAGTAAATTGCTTAAGAAAGATACTCTAAAAGACAGAACTGAATGCATTAAGAAATTCTGTATTATATATTTCTAGTGCTATTATACTATTATTTTTTATTATCCCATGCTTATTCATAGCTGGAGTATCTTTAAGCACTTGCTGTTGCCACAAGTTTAGTCTATTGTAAAAATACTGTGGAATCCAACTAAAGCCATAACTGTGGGGTTCAGCAGTGGAGTCGAAGGACACATCACTAAATGGAGCATTCAGAGAGCCAATTTCTCATCTCTTATTCCAGGAATAGAACCATGGAATCACAGAATGGCCTGGGTTGGCAAGGACCAAGCTGACTCATTTAGTTCTAACTCTCTGCCATGGGCAGGGACAACTTCCACTAGCCCAGGTTGTTCCAAGCCCCATCCAGCCTGGCCTTGGACACTGCCAGGGATCCAGGGGCAGCCACAGCTTCTCTGGGCACCCTGTGCCAGGGCCTCACCACCCTCACAGGGAACAATTCCTTCACAATATCCCATCTGACCCTGCCCTGTGTCAGTGGGAAGCCATTCCCTGTGTCCTGTCCCTCCATCCCTTGTCAACAGCTCTCTCCACATTTCCTGCAGCTCCTTCAGGCACTGCAAGGCCACAGTGAGGTCACCCCAAAGCTTCTCCTCTCCTGACTGAACAATCCCAACTCTCCCATCCTTTCCTCCCAGCAGAGCTGCTCCATCCTCTGCTCATCCTGGTGCCTCCTCTGGACTCTCTCCAGCAGCTCCAGGTCCTTCCTGTGCTGGGCTCCAAGGCTGGAGCAGCTCTGCAGGTGGGGTCTCACCTGATCTCTCACTTGGAGCAGTTGAGCAGGACTTGCAGGTCAAAACGAGAATTCTTTACTAGCAGGCCATATGTCCAGCAAAAAGGACCAACCTGGCTCAAGTGCTACTATAGGGAGCTTATAATCTCCTGGGGATTGGATGGATTCATGAGGCTGCAGGATGGTGATCTGAGAAGTGAAATATCTCTCTTCTCTGAGTCTTTATTTTTTCCCGGTGTCAGAATTGCTAGACTCCAGTTGTAGCAAATCAGAGGTTGAAGTTTTGTGTTCAGAATGACACCTTGATGCTTTGGGAAAGGCACACTGACATTTCACCACGACCAAGAAAAAGATCTTGGAAGTGTTGCTTGTCCCTAAGAAATGTTTCAGTGAAGTGAAACGTGGTCGTGTTTGCAAAGCCTTGGTGACAAATCCTCACCAGTGGCTACATGTACACTCAAGATTCATTTCACCCCTTGAGCAACTGATACAGATTGTCATTACCCAGCTCTCTTCGAGGCTTATGCCGGAATTTATGTCAAGGCATTTCAATTAAGGGAACAAATACCAGGTAAATCTCTCTCTGAACAATGGATTTTGCATAACAGTGGTGCATCACAGCTTCACTTTTAACCTGGAGAATCTTCCCTGTGCAATTTGAAATTGAGCATCTATTGACATCCACAGGTTTGATTCATCAGCGATAAAGGATCACAGAATTCATAGATTCAGAGATGATCTCCTGGCTTTCAGAATTCCTGCTGGGTGTGGCTAGAGCCAATCCCAGCCTCCAGCATGGGCAGTAGCTTATGCCCAAAGGGCTGTGCAGGTGCTTTAAATGGCTTTGTCCCACAGGATTAAGGATGGAAAATCGAATATATGTATAGAAATAAAATAAATAATTTATTTAAATTGATTAAGATAATGATAACTATTAGACCAAATGATCTCAATAAAATTATTTACTTTACATTACAGGCAGCTCTAACTACCAGTACAGTTCACTATTTATTGGAGCAGTGATATCAAAGCTAGAAAAATAGTTATTAAGTAGAGATTGATGTCATTCACCCATCCCAGTGACCAAATCTCTTTCCTCACTCTCAAGGAGTGACCTTGAGGGTGTCCCCACTCCAGAGAGGAATCTCCACACACTCCCAGAAGGAGGGTGTAAGAAGATTAAAAAGTGGGGCTGGGCTTTTATTGGCACAGATGTCAGATGTCCCCAGGCTGGGTTATGTCAGTTGTCAGCACTGTCACCTGTTGGTTCCTCTGTCAGAATCTCAGGAAATATTGCTCTTCCCCAGAATGTTGAATTTTGGGATG
The DNA here is from genome assembly GCA_037013685.1 of Acridotheres tristis. Taxonomy (NCBI): domain Eukaryota; kingdom Metazoa; phylum Chordata; class Aves; order Passeriformes; family Sturnidae; genus Acridotheres; species Acridotheres tristis. The sequence continues at coordinate 26,223,653 of CM072895.1, forward strand.
GATGAGTCAGGCTGGTCTCATCATCCTTCAACCCCTAACTCAGCATGACCCCCTTCCCACCCACCCTTGGTAACTTTTGCAAACAGGGATTATTCAAGCTGTTTCCATCCCCACTTAGGCAGGTGTTAAATATGCAAATGTTTGACCCTTCAAATTTTCCTTTAATCTGCAGCAGGGAGCACTAACAGTGTCTTGTGCAGGATGGTGGATGAAATGAGGAAATAATTCCAATTCTGAGGCAAAGAAAGAGATAAGGATTTCATATGAGATGCAATAACAATGGCAGGGCAGGGAATGGCCTCACTCTTCTTACTACTACATTTCTTGATTTTCCCTGAAAGCATTTCTTTTCATGGCATAATAATGGGGTAGTATCCCTTCCCAAGGCAAAAGAGATTTTGAAGCCAGCCAAGGCATAATTGAAAAGTTTTGCCAACAGCAGCACAGAACCCAACATCTCCTGTATTGTTTTTGTACTTTTTAGGAAGATTTTGGAACGCTTCCAGAGTTGTGTTCACTCCCAGGGCAGTTGTGGACTCACCATTCCTGGAATTGTTTAAAAAAAGTGTAGATGTGGCACCTGGGGACTCAGTTTAGTGGTGACCATGCTGGTGGTGCTGGTTGAAAGTTGGACTTGATGATCTTAAAGGTATTTTCCAACCTTAATCTTTCTATGATTCTGTAATCTGTGACTTCAGAAGTTTTTCACCTACTTATCAATCAACCACAAACCACTGCTCTGACATCATAATTGGTTAATTGAGAAATTAAAAAAATCCTAAGAGTAAATTTCATATACCTGTTGTAATACTTTGAATGCAGTTTGCAGAGTCTATGGAAGAGTGCAGTTATTCTGTAAAAGTCTTATGAAATACAAGGTTGCACTGCATAAAAACATAAATCCTGGTGAAAATTCGGGTACCTTGATCTTCAGAGTGAAAATCACTGATCTGTGGTAGATGAAAATGTCAATAGGTGTATAATCTGAAAAATTAAAGCCATTTCCACCTCTCTATGCCTGGTTTTCCCAAGGTTTTGGTTTTTTTTTTTCAGGGTAGTGTCTAGAATGTGCATTCTTGTAGTCTGCTGCTTGTAGTCTGCAAATATGCAATCATAATTCCTGACCACAGGCAAAGGAAAAAAAAAAAACCTTTCCTGAGATTATGAATATTTTGGAACTGTAACAAGAAGAGAAATAAGTTATTCATGTAAGAATAAACAAATAGCAGCCCAAAAGCCCAGATCAGTGTGAGCAATTTAATTTGAAAAATAATTTATTATTTGATAGGACAAAAATAAAAACAACGTGCTAGTAAATGCTCACACTGGCACAACTTCCACGTCCATCCTATATTTTGTTTTCCCAGGCCTGTTAGAGAATAATCAGGACTAATGATTTTACTCAAGTCTGAAATAGCTTGCAAAGTGCCACCATGGAGTTTGCCCTTCCTGACCTTGCAGGAATGAGATTTTTCATTCCACTCATGAAGTGTAATGTGGTTGAAACCAATTTAATACATTCCTTTCAATTACGTCGTATTTTTGTACAAGATACAGTGCAGTTACTTTGTGGAAAGGTTGTATTTTTTTTTTAATTAAACTCACAGAACTGGAATTCTATTAATATGACACCTACCTTTTCTATTTTTGATGAGATATTTTAATTTTTGAAATAACTCTAAGAATTCAGATTACATTTCCAAGATTGCAATTATATTATATTTACTTCCAGTAAAATAATTCCTTCCTGGTCAAAAATTGTAGTTGTGGTGTAACTATTCTGAAGTTTTTACTTGCACATTACAGAGCTGAGGGCAAAGTTTTCACTGCTTACATAATTTTGTATGGTGGCAAAGAGAGGCAAAATAAGAAAAAAAAGAAGAAAAGCAATTTAAAACTTAGTAGATTATCTCCACCCTTCCTGTGGTCTGCTTATTCTTAAATTATGGGAACAGAGTGTTCATTTGCTTAGAAGTGTGAATGGATTTATTGGAAGTAATGCAATATAAAAACCTAAAGATCTAAAAGGCAAAAAGGAAGAGAAGCAAGGAAGTAAAGGGCAGCGCCTGCCTTGGAACTGAATTGAAAATATTCACGAGAATTAAATATATTGTGATTTTGGTGACATAATTCTGCCAATTGCCTCTTCTGATACAATTTTTTGTCCAAAGTCAGATGAACTTTTAATTAAATTGTTGTCCATTCATTGATTCTGTTTCTTGACACTCAAAAATAGGTTGATGCTAAATTTAAACCAAATCAAGAAATTATTAACTAAGTGGAGTTTCCTTTGATATAGCAAAACTTCATTGGACAAAAACTTTTATCAGAAGTGGCACAATTATGTCACCAAAACCACAACTGGTCTATTTGATAAAAAGCCCAAGTGAAGCTTATGTGAGTCTAACTGGGCAAAACAAAAGCATCTGAAGTGAGAATCTGGAGCAGAGTTTGATCTTCTTTCTCTGGACCCGTCCCTAGTGGTCCCTGGAATTGCAGTGTTCTGTCCTAAAATGAGTTATATCCTGTGGCTTACCCAAAAAGCATCAAGATTTAGAACATTTCATGTTCCAATGGGCACAGAAGGGATATAATTTCGATTTCCTATGAAAGAAAAGATAATGGAGAAAGGACCTTATTTTTTATAAAATGCATCTCTTCTTTGCACAAATACCATCAAAGTGGAAGCTATCATTGGACATTTCATCCCTATGTGCTCCTGTAGCATGCTGAGTGGTATCACATTTATTAGGAGTGTTATTAGGAAGTCTTCCTCCAATATGTCACATCTGTCACATCTGTCTTTCTCTGCCTAGCTGGCTGTCATCTGCTCTTTTAAGTATCAGCTCAAGAGGCAGTTCTTTCCACAGGCTGGTTTTCACAGTGGAGTGAGCAATGTATAACCTGATTGTTTTAAAATAAGATTAATTTAAATTTATTTGGTCCTTTTTATTTCTCTCATTCATTTAAATGGTGTATCAGGCAACCAGTGGGTTACATATATGTGTATGGCAATGTAGCACTTAAACAGATGTGATGTAATGATGTGTGAAGGGATCTAAATCAGCAGGTGAGAACACATTTCAGATTTTAGTGCAAGGAAAAAAATCTGTAGCAGGAAGGAACAAGGAGTGTAGTAAGGGTTGCCCGAAGTTATTTTTACATTATTTTCTAGCATTTTGTCTTGCAGACAAGGTAATATAATTAGGTGTTTAAACAATATTTTTGTCTTTCTTGAGAGCCCCTTGTTTACAGTTGTTCATTTTTACTGCTATATTCTCCTGACATGTCATAAATCTTGTTTGGAGCCTGCTGCCCAACAATGCCATGTAAAGATGTGGAGAGTTTGAGCTCAGTGGACACTTTTCAGCTGTACACACCTGTTCACTGGTTTGCTTACCAACACTCATTTCAACTGGAAACTAAATCACAGAATCACAGAATATCCTGTGTGGGAAAGGACCCACCAGGATCATCCAGTCCAACCCCTGTCCCTGCACTGACACCCCAACAATCCCACCCTGAGCATCCCTGGGAGCATTGTCCAAACACTCCTGGAGCTCTGGCAGCCTTGGGTCTGTGCCCATTCCCTGGGGAACCTGGGTTCCAAACACCCTCTGGGGAAGAGCCTTTCCCTGATCTCCAGCCTGACCCTGCCCTGGGACAGCCCCAGCCATTCCCTGGGTCCTGGCCCCGGGCACAGAGGGCAGAGGTCAGTGCTGTCCCTGTGCTGTCCCTGTGCTGCCCATCAACTCCCCCTGAGGTCTGACCTCAGCCTCCACTTCTCCATCTGAACAAACCAAGTGCCCTCAGCCTCTCCTCAGAAGAACAGAACCTTTTTAATTCTATGCTGTTTTTATACTGCATCACTCTTGAGATTTTAATTCATAGATACTCAATGGTCGCTAAAAAAAAGGGGGTACAAAATTGCCTACATCCTTTAGAATTATAACAGAAAATTATTTGTACTTACAGGTACATAAATACCTTTGAAAATCTGTCATCTGTAAAACCCGATTATAACGTTTCCCTTTAAAGGTTTAGTGGAAAATGTCTTCTCTTAAGGTGTGTGGCGCTGCTTCTCCTGTTGGTGTTCTCCTGTAGCAGACCATAAATCACTGCAGAATTACTGACAGGCTGCACCACCAACACTCTGTACCTTACTCTGGGACCTAATTGTATCATCATCCAACGACAACACCTCTGAGAGGGGTTTGTCAGCATTTTCAGCACACGGATTTCTGGGATTTTTTTCCAAGGTGGATGCAAACTTAATTTATCAGTAATTCCAAAATTGTCTCTGCTTGAACAGACACAAAAGTTGATAGTCAGGATGTGATTTTTCTTGTCTATGGTATGTTCTAGTTTTCTTCGTTTATTTTTTCCAGCTGGGGTTGAGAATCCCCACAGCACCTTCTGTGTGTTTTGGAAAGTTCCTATAAAAGCTGTTCAGTATTTCTTACTTATTTCTAATTATAGGTGAGGTAAACGTTTGCTGCATAATGAAGTGTTAAATATATTCTGTGTACATACAGAAGTGCTTGAGGGTAGGAAAGAAAAAGTTATCAAAAATAATTACCTGCTAGCTCTGCCTCCCGGGATTATCCTAAGTGAAATGGCACTGGGATTTTTGAGAGAAACTTGAGAGTTGTGAGAAATCCAGGAATCTTTACAGCAACGTGCATTGATACAGCCCATATTCTTCAATGTTTGCACATCAAGCTGTTATTTATTTTGGATTTCTCCCCTGGTAATTTTTTTCTGTCATATTGAAGAATTTATATTAATATAATACATACTGTAGGTGGCTTTAGTTCTAGAAATTCCTATTTTAATTTTACCTGTGATTTAAAACTTCAATTATTTCCATGCTGGCTCAGTTTTTCCTAAGTGAGGCAGTAACTACAGAAGAGAGGATGGATGAAATCAGGCAGAAGAGATTACTTTATTGCTAAAATACCAAACTAATCAATGAGACTCACGATTTGACAGGTGGAAACAGTACTGATGGTGGTGAATAACAATTGCTACATGGTGATAGTCCAAAGAAAGTGTCACTTATGGCATCAGGAGTAATAAAAGGAATCATATGTTGGACATTTTGCTGCCATTTCATTCTGTAGCACCAAAGTCAATGAAAAGCATTGATACAGTTAGCTGTTGGCTCAGGATAATCTCCATCTGGAGCACTCTGGCTAATGCTGTTGTGTACCTGGGACACACTCCAAATTCAATTTAGCCAGAAAGACTTCTCAGCACATTTGGAAGAACTGCCTCTCCCACCTTCCTCGATGAATTTACCTCCTGTGCTGCCTTGCACAGCTTTTCTTTCTGTATATTTTGGACTATCAATATATTTTCTTTCCTCAAAATTGCCACACCATAGTAATGAAAAGATTTCTGATTTTTTTTTTTTTATTGTACCAATTCCTTCGAGAGCTCTGCTTCTGCTGCTTTTTGTCTCAGTAAAATTTTCCCAAGCTTTAATGTTGTAGTTGCCTTTCCTGGTCCCATGCTCACCACACATAAATTGGCAGAAACTAAAGGCTTGAGTGCCCGGTATTTTGAAAACCAGCATTGCAGAGGCTCAGTGCCTGTCCCTCGATGTGCAGGGCAAGGTGCAGGATGCCAAAAGTCCCCAGATTTCTTCTAAATGTTGTGTAAGACAGCTCATCTGCCCAGGGCCGGGCAGGAACAGGCATTGTGGTGGTGGCAGGGCTCAGGTTCCTCCTTTCCTGGCCCCTGTTCCCTTGCTGTGGCCTCCTGAGGAGGCTGGAAGATAATTTTCCAGAGGCACTACAAGCAAACAATGGGCACAAGAGCCATAATCACTGCACTTTATGGAGAGAGGTAGAACGAGCTGGGGTTCAGTGCCTGCTCTGTGTAACACCCAGCCCAGTCCAGAATTTAGACACCTCACTTTACTCCTCATTCCTCCTTGAGGAGAAAGCAGAGAAGCAGTTGAAGGTAGACTTGTGTAAATATAATTTATCCTTCCTAACGCTCATCTAGAACTAACCTTCTTCCCACACTCACAAAAGACAGTTAATGACACATTTTTACCTACCCCTTGCATCACTGAGATGCTACTTCTGGGGTGAGTGCTCTGTCTCTACAATTTGTAGTTATTCTTTCCTGGTGATATTTCTAATCCACTCAAAGGGATACCCAAGCACAATTTCCTAATTTTACCCCAAAGCCAATTAAATCCATCCACAAGGCCTGTAGGTATACTTTTCTCCTCTCTCCAGCAGGCAGCAGAGCTGATCCCAAGCTGGATAACATTTTAAAATTAATTTTATGACAGAGGACACAGGTCTTGCCTGCACAGTTATGTGAACAGCTCTTGTGTCCTGTTGGTGCATATGGAATCACCTCCTTCCTCAAACACTAACTGCACAAATGCAATATATCACAGAATCATGAAATCACCGAGTCGTGCAATGCTTTGGTTTGGAAGGAACCTCAAAGATCAAGAATTTTTAGAGTAAAACTGTGAGCCAGGATCTGTCTTGGTTTTCCTTTAGCACTCTGAAGAATTTCTATACTTTTGGTTTTTTTATTGGCCCAGCTTTTTCCTCAGGGTAGTCTTATAGGCAAAAAAAAAAAAAAAAAAAAAAAAAAAGAAGAAACATTTCCCCCAGGTAATGTATTTTTTTCCATGAAAATGTGGCACTGAAGATCCCAGTGCTGCTCCAAGTCATATAGCTGTAACTTGCTAAATAAATTGCAAATAGCACTCTGATTAATCAACATTTTGTTTTGGACTTCATGTTGCACCTTTCCAAAGCAGATTTCAGGAAGAGAACTCACTTTTAAAAATAACATTTTGTTTGATATTTCATTTCAAATGAGCACTTGTGTCACTTTGCGATATGTGGGCACAGTGGGATTTGGTCAAAAGTTTAGACTTGATGATCCCTGAGGTCTTTCCAACGTTTATGATTCTATGCTCCAGTGATTTTAACTTATATTAGTTTTACAGGTATTATTTTTCCTTTCTTTGCACATACATTCACACAGAGGCCTAGTATTAATTGGTCAATAGTGCTGTCTTAGGGAAATTTATTTTTGAAAGGCCAAATGAAATTAGCCAGGATTTTTCATATGCTAATATGAGAAAAGGTAAAACAGCTTTACAAACAGAATGAAACCTTGACGAAGATTTCAACTACACAGTTCTGGCCAGGCTTCCTACAATTTTCCTCTGTGGCAGTAATCAGCCTCGTGGGGAGGTCTGTAAAACTTTGGCAACACACTGAGAGCCCAGACGAATCCAGATCATGATAAATCATGAGGGATCTCATTGCAAGGCTTGTTACAGCTGGACCAAACATAGCCCAGCAACTGAAAAATCAAATTGTCCTTGTTCATCTCAGGGGAAGAAATATACAACAAACCTCGTAAAGAGTAACTGCACAGAGCAGCATTATATTCTGCTTTCAGAATACATTTTGGGCTTCATAAAAAATCATATTTTTTTTTCTCAGAAAGCTTCCATTGCACGAAGGAGTGAAATTATAAGATGAAAACAAGCAGTTAATGATTGGACTTCATGTTACAGAAATCAGGTGCAGGATGCCAAAGAAAAGTATTCCTAAACTGTGTTTAGCTCATGGGAAGAAGCAGAGTTATAGATATTAGCAAGTTTAGTTCCTAAGTCTTGTTCTGTTTCAGATTTGTGATTCGGTTTTACCAGGTAGCTAAAGTAAGGACCATAAGCATGAGCTCTCATTTTGCCCCTCAGCTGCTCCTTAATGGCACCTCCAGGACCCTTCCTCAACCTTGTGTCCCTCCTTTAGACACTCTCTAACACCTGCAGATTGTTCTGGTATTGTGGCCTCCAAAACTGCACACCATATTCCAGGTTATACAAAGCAGGACAATGCACCCCTGGCTGGTGATGCTGGGCCTAGTGCCCCCCAGGATTTGTGTGAAGACCAGCAAAATGACAAATCAAATTTCATAATCTATACTCTCTACAAATTTCATAAACACCACCTTCACTGATGCTTTGTGGATAGGAACAGCCCAATATCGTCCATGTGGTGTTCACACAAAATCAATATTTAAGATGAGCACAGACTTCCACAGGATGAGCACTGCCCAGCTAAAGCAGGTTTTCCTCAGAAATCAAATTCTCCTTTAGGCACCTGGGTAGGGCCTTGCAGCAGTGCTCAGCTCTCATCAGCAGCCACTGCAATCACATTAGGCAAATGTTCCAAGAGCTCTATAACCTAAACATTAACTCATTGGAACATGCAAGACAAGACCATAGCCCCTTGAAATCAGTGGGGATTTTGCCACTCACTGCAAACAAATCAAGGCCACAGAGAGATTGCATCCCTTTACCTGATTGTGGATGCTGAGCTTGTTGAATAACTCTGGCTTTGGTGCTTTTATCTGAAAATCCCTCAAGAGTTTTATGAATTATTTTCATTATGATTCCTCACACTAGGAAAAAGGATAAAAAATCTGTAATAATCCTTAAGTATATGAACAGTAAAATCAACACAATTCTGTGCAATTGTGACACAGCTTTATAAAATGGATTGAAAATCTGCCCTATAGGACAGGTAGGATTCCTACAAGAATCATCTTGAGGGAGGTGATTCTTCCCCTCTCCTCTTCTCCTGCTCTTGTGAGGCCCCACCTGGAATATTGTTTCCAGGTCTGGGAGCCCAAACACAAGAAAGATTTTCATCTGCTGGAAAAAGTCATGTGAAAGCCACATTGATGCTCTGAGGCTCTGGAGCCAGGCTGGGAGAGCTGGGGGTGTTCAGCTGGAGAAGTGAAGGCTTTGGGGAGACCTGAGAGCCCCTTCTCATGCCTAGAGGGGCTCAAGGAGAGCTGAAGAGGGCTTGGGACAAAGGATGGAGGGACAGGAGATGAGGAATGGCTTCAAGCTGCCACAGGGCAAGGATAAATGGGATTTTGGGAAAGAAGTTTTCCCTGTGAGGGTGGGGAGGACCAGGCACAGGATGCCCAGAGAAGCTCAGGGGAGTCCTTGGATCTCTGGAAGCATCCATGGCCAGGTTGGATGAGGCTTGGAGCAACCTGGGCTAGTGGAAAGTGTCCCTGCCTGCAGGAGGAGGCATCACTGGATGGGCTTTAAGGTCCCTTCCAACCCAAACCTCCCTGTGATTCTGTAATTCCACAGCACATCCAAATTTCTTTTCTTGGAATACGCCTTAAAGGAGTTCCCCTGAGCCCTGAACCAGATTAACGAGTCAGCCTCCCCACCCTTAGCCAATGTATTCAGTGAAGAAATAATCATTTAATGTGCTAGACAACTCGGATTCTTATGGAAAGCTGTTCTGTGGGCATGTAGCAGGGATGGATCCAAGCCAGCAGCCATGGCTCGTTCTAACTGAGACTTATTTTAGCCATTCCCAGCGCAGGGTACTTCAGCCCTATTCCTAGAGCTCCATTTGCATCTTCCACTTGGGTATTTTAAACAAGGGCCAAACTTGAGGCAAACGCTGCCCTGCTGCCCAGTTACAGCAGCAATCAATCAGCTGTCACCCCTGGAAAGGCACACGGGGCCACTGCAGCACATCCCACAGCCCACGGAATTGCTTACAGCCGGACACAGCTTCAGCTTCCTCCGTAAATCACGGGGAATTTTCCTCTTCCTGCCAAACCTAATTTGTGAATGAAAAGCGTTCCTACAGCTCTTTAAGTGTACCAGAACTTTAGGGCCTGAGTCCCATTATTTTATTAAGCAGTGTGTCATTAATTACCCCCGGCAGGTTTCTCCCATGTGCAGGAGTTGCGGAAGGCAGGCGGAAGGCAATAAATTCAGAATCTGGGATTAATGAATGCAAATGATAGCTTGGGTTATGGTTTTTTTCGGAATGTTGGAATGCACACAAGGCCACTACACTGCCTGGTGCTGAGAAGCACGGTATTGACAATTTACATTCCTTTGCATCTCACTACAAACCCTCTGTTAATAAGCAAGGTCAAAAGAGATCCCTGGGGAATGAGTCCAGGACAAGAATGCTTCTCCCCATGATGATGGCAAACCGTGGATGTCTCATACTACATCACCACTGCATGTAAAGTGAGTTTAAAACACAGACAGTGTAGTTAAGACATAATTTTCAAGACCTGTAAATTACAAATATTGTGTAGCATGTCGAAATCAATATTTCTATTTAAAATGCTCACAAATATGTATGTATCACAATATGTAACACAATATGCCCACAATATGTATCAGGAATTACACAGCATTAAGAAATTACTTTCACTTGAAGGAGAAGATGGTTGTGAAAATCATATCAGATGGAAATAATTGCTCAAATATATATGTACAGCTTCTGGTTATTGCCTCTTTTGGGCCCAGTCTATCAGAATTTGCCAAGTGCAGGTGTGAGTGACAGTTTTTATGTTTCCTTAATCCTATTTTTAGCTTCAACACTGGCACAAATGCTGAATTATTTTGCACTCAGTGTGCTCCACCCTGGTCTTATATTTTCCACAAACCCTTTTAATTTATTTCCAGGACAGAAAACAACTAGACAGAGAAACAGGTTCTTCCTGTCAATTTTGGGACATGAAGTTATTGAGCAGTATTGAGGTCACTACCAGAAACTTCATACCAAAAGAAAGAGTAAGGTCTTCCAATTCATCTTAGTGCAGAAAGTTTTGAGGCTGAATATTTTTGTTGTTACATTATTTTTTTCTTTTGCTGAATTATTTGAAAGTTCCCAGGGTTCATATTTTTAAGCACAGGGCAGGTTATGTGCTTCAATTACTTAATCAGTGCAATAGCAGACTGGAGGGAAGGTAGATAAAATGTATGCTATGCAACCTCTCGAGTAGCTCATACTACACCAACATATTAGTATAATTTTCAATTATATGGTTTTATCTGAATTTTAGAGAAGGAAAATAAGAACGAGGCAAGTTGAAATCAGATAGGTTGGTTCCAATATGCCTCGTGTTATATAGAGAGTTGAAACAATGAAAAATTTTATCAAGTTTTATAAAAATGTTTTGACTTCTACAGAACAAGGGATTTGGCTTTGGTATGATGAGCTGTGATACTGCACCTTCTCCTGAGGGTCAGCACAGGGGCAGCTCCTATCTCTGTCCTCTGGGACCAGGGACAGGACCCAGGGAATGGCTGGGGCTGTCCCAGGGCAGGGTCAGGCTGGAGATCAGGGAAAGGTTCTTCCCAGAGGGTGGAGGGCACTGCCCAGGCTCCCCAGGGAATGGACACAGCCCCAAGGCTGCCAGAGCTCCAGGAGTGTTTGGACAATGCTCCCAGGGATGCACAGGGTGGGAGTGTTGGGGTGTCTGTGCATGGCCAGGACTGGATGATCCTTGGGGGTCCTTTCAGGATATTCTGTGACCCCACGATTCATTATTCCACCAGTTAATAGAATCCTTTCAGATCTGACAACAGAATATATGTAACATCTGGTAGCAACTGGCTATAAAGCGACTTTTAATCTCCACTGGACTTGATGAAAACAGTGGCAATGACCTGGGAATCTTTTTAAGTTTGATATGAATTTTCCTGCTTGGGATGTGTTCTGGTGCTTGACTCCAAAAACAGAGAGAGATCCATGAGTGAGAAGTACCTGACCTGATAACTGCTGCCAATCTTCTAAGTTCCCTCCAGACTGGTAAGTGATTGACTGCCTTATTTTCTCATGTCTTATTAATATGATTTATTAATACAGTAATTCAGAACAAGCTGGCACTGTATGTTGCCAAAAGGAGTAAAATAAAAAGAGCATCGTGATAAAATATTATCATCATGGCATCACTGCAAATCTGAATGACACCACGAGTGAAATCCACACTGATGAACTGTTGATATCCCACAATGACACTGTTACTACAATTTTAGGGCAAAGCTCTCAGCTCTGTAAAGAGTGCTCTCAGTTTTAGAAATATTGGACTCTGCTGAGTGGCTGGAGTGCCTTGGCAGCACAGCCTGCCTGGGATAAGCACACAGCAGCTGTGAGAACACCAGGTCATGGAACCAAGCAGGGACAGAGAAAAATATTTCTGAATTTCGTGGAATCACTAAATCATTAGTGGTTTGGAATGGGAAGGAACTTGAGAACCATCTCATTCCAACGCCCTGCCATGGGCAGGAACACCTTCCACTAGTCCAGGTTGCTCAATCCCTTTCAATTTTTTCCTTCCTCCTCAGCCAGATGGTGTTGTTGAAAAAAGGGAAAACATCTTGAGGCCATAGGAATTATGTTATTTCTCTCTTGATTTTTTTATGGACCAGGTCTCATAGAGGTACATTTTTCCTTCTATGCAAATAGCCAGAAGCTTCAATGCCCAAATTTCCATGATCTGCACAGATAACAGAGTTTTCCAGATATTCTGGAGAGTCTGTCAACATCAGTAAACCTGATCCAGAGGCAGCTGAAGAGAGCACTCTGAGTTCTTTCTGCTGCTGAGTTGGAATAGAGAATGTGAAACAAACACAAGTTCCAAATACTGCAAGGCAGCCAGAGCCTTCTGATGGTTTGTGACTCCAGGGAGAGCAGAGACCAAAGCTTTGGAGCTGCCTTGTATTGGAGCATCCAAGACCAATGATTCTTGTACAAAAATTGGTATTTATCCTGAATATTTCTAGGGGCTGCTGCAGTGCCAGAAGGATTCACAGAACTAATACAAAGTCCAGTCTCCCCCACTGTTTAGACACAGGGATCACATTTTATTTCTGAAGTATCATCTTCAGGTATTTACTTCAGCAAGTCCTCTTTGGAATTCTTCAGGTGTGAAAGTATTCTCTATCTGAAAAAAAAAAAAATCAATGTGAATTAAAATGATGATCAAAAAAAAGAGAGATTACTTCCACAATGTGATTCTTATCCATTCAAATTATTTAATCCTTTATTTATTGTATTTAAGCCATGTCCGTGTGTACAAAATGAGTTGTGAACCACTGCTCCCTCTTTCCTTGAGATTTACAAGAAATTATTGCTGATAATGGGCTAAAATTGCTTCACTCCATGGCAGTACATGACTAGTTCATATTAGTTTGTCTAAAAATATGGATTTAATATTTTAAAAAAATAAAATCTATATTTCTTTCCTCTAATATTACAAAAATCTACTAATAAGACAGTGGGATCTTTAACAGTGGCACAGAGAGTTATTAAATTCTAATATGACTATTACGATGATAAAGGTCTTATTGACAATAAATGTAACTTTCTCAAAAAAAAAAAAGTCCAAGGAAAAAAGAAAGGGAGCATAGAAGTATTTGTCTTTCTGTAGAAGACCAAATGAACCCAAAGAAAGGTAGCCAATTGCTACTGGAATTTTATTATAGGTTAATGACATGTATAAATAGCATAGTGTGTCTCAAAGGCTGCACAGTAATGTGAAAAAAAATAAAAGGTGAAAAATATTATTATTCATTTGATATAAATATATTTTGTATTTTATATACTTGCATTTTTCTGTGTTTATTACATATATGTATATCATTGTTGCTACTTAGTTAAATTGTTTCCTTATTTATTTCAAAAATTATCATATATTTTCATTTTTATTTGAATGTTCTACTGTAGGAATACAAAACACAAAATTAAAAGCTGTTGCCCTGATAAATGCCAGTAAAACATTGGATCCTCTGCCAGAGAATGGGGAGATGTAGTTAATTGCCTGATCATATTTTAGGTTAATTTTTGCAAAATCTATGCACTTTAGGTAGCTATAATTAAGTCATTTAAAATAAACCTGTACATTTTAACAGGAGCTCTAATAGTAAAATTAGTGGGCTCCCAACAGTGACTTGAAAACTTAGGAAAAAAGAAGTAATATTAGAATGAACAGGCTGCTGAGGCAGTGGGGAAGTCACCAGCCCCAAAAGTGTTCAAAAAACTTGTGGATGTGACACTTGAGGACACGGATTGGTGGGAATGTGGTGGTGGTGCTGGGGCTGGGGTTGGACTTGATGGCCTGAAAGGTCTTTTCCAGCCTTAACAATTCCACATTGCAAAATACCATTCAACACACTTGCAAAGACCATTGGCTTTGTTTCACAACATGAAATCCTTCACAGCAAAAAAAGCCTGGAATCAGTAAACTAATTCCATAGGAGTCACTTATGGCCCTTACTCTTGCTGCCCAACTTTTTGAGCCTCCCACTCTGCTAACAGAAGCAGCAGAGATTTCCTAGTAAAGATCTGAGAAATAATCCTATTAAAGCTGCTGTTCCTGCTACCCAATTAAGGCTATTACCAAAGTACAAGGATTGGTATAATTGCAATTAAATGTGTGAACAAAGCTAAGATCACAGAGTGGCTCCAGGAAACACCTCATCAGGAGTTAAAGCCTAAAAGGCAGGGTGATCTTTTTCCTGTAGCTGAGTCAGAGGGAACATCACACATTCAGAAACTACAGAAAATGCCACCATGGACAGACACCAAGGGGCTTTTACCTAAAAATCATTTCCTCACATTTCCTTTGAATGTATTGCTGGTATTAATTTATATCATGCTGGATGCAAAAATGAGAGTTGAATTGGTATAAGCAAGGGGAGGAAGAGTCCATGCTTTAGAGCCTCTGTGGAAGTCAGATCATGCTTTGTTTCTGTAAGATTTTAACAGGTAACTGATTCAAGTCTTATTTCCTCCTGAGATTGCTTTACTACTTCTTCAGAAGTTCCCTCTGAAGGCTGCACGGCAGGGAGCAGTGCTGGCAGCAGTACCCTCCTCACCACATCAAACCACTTTCCAAGTCTCTGGGAGTGAGGGTGAGAAATCCCTCTGCAGAGGGAGGTTTTCAAGTTACAAATAACATCAGTTTATTCCTTTGGTTTCTACATCACTCTTGGTGGAAACTCAAGCACTAACTTGGGCAGAAGAGATGAAGAGTGCTGGGGCTGTTCAGTTTTCATGTTACTGGTTTCTTGTCCCTTCAGGATCAGACTTCTATAATCAATTTATATAACAACTCTTGTGTGTGTCACTGACAGAATCGATGTCTAAATGCAGATTTCAGTTAATAAATTAAATAAATAAATTTTAAATTAATAAATTTTAAAATTTATAGATAACCAACTAACTAAATAAATAAATAAGGTACTCTGTTGATAGCCCTTCTAATCAGTTTCCCTCTTCTAAAATACGTTTTTCTGCTGTCAAAACAAATCATCCAAGAAAATAACCCCATTCATTTCAGCAGAAATACAGGCCTGTAATAGCATAAATGACATATCTCTGGATTGCTGCTTGCTTCAGAAAACATCTGCAATAAAGCAGGGCTAATCTTCAAGAATTTATTTGTAGAAAATCCATCAGGTATAATACTGGAAACCCTCTATCAAAATCAAACATAAAGCAAGGCCTATCTGAAGCATATGTAATCAAAGTCATGTCTTTTTTAATAAAAAATTACTTTGTCTGATAAGCCAGAAAGCAAAACCTCCAGAATATTTCTGCTTCTAGGGAGTGCCAAAATGTTTTTCTTTAATTGAAACAGATGAAGGTTTTTGTTAAGCTTGTGCATCGTTCAGAAAACCTCCATGCCTGTCACCAATGTTATCTTTTGATCTAAGGCTTTGCAGTCAACATCTACAATAATTTTTCCAATAGCACACTTCTTATAAGATTTGACTTGCTCTGATTTTGAACATAGGCACTTTCACAAGAAAAGCAAGAAACAATGCTTGTCATTTCCTTGTGCCTCTGTTTGCCATGTGTGACCCCATGACCTGATCTAAAATACTTGTAGAAGGTTTGTGGAGGGAAAAGGAGTCTTCCATTATTGTGTGAATATTTCTCTAGTATTAGTCCAAATGATGTAATTGGGAAAAAAAAAAAAAAAGATGGCAGGAGATTTTTTTGTTCAGAAATGGAAGAATTAATGTTTTTTATTATGTGCATCTATTTATGGGATGTTTATAAGTCAAAAAGTGTCTGTTATTATTTATGTAGATGACCAGCGCATGATATTCCATAAATCCAATTAAACAATTACGTGCTCTAGAGATAGAAGCTTTTATGAAACTATTTAGTACTGTCAAGCAGTTTTAATTCCTGAATGGGAAGGTGGCAGGGGAAGTGGATGCATTTGTGAATGTTCAGATGAAGTCACAGGAGGTGGAATGTGTTATCAAATCAGCCATTTTATTTATCTTACAAACAGTGCCTGCTGAAGGGTAACACATAGACAAGGCAACTAATACCTAATTTGTAGAAAAGAGTAATTGTTCAAACCTACCTACATTGTTCCCCCCCCCCCCCCCCCCCCCCCCCCCCCCCCCCCCCCCCCCCCCCCCCCCCCCCCCACCCCCCTTCCCTCCCCCCCCTCCCACACCAACATAAGACAACTAATTTTGATAACACATCTTTACCAACAAGGGATCCCTCATATAAACACTTGTCTATATTTCCCCAAATTTTTTAGCCACACAAAAAACAAATAAATAATCTTCCCCTTACAACACAACACCCAAACACCACCACCCCCCGCCCCCCTCCCCCCCGACACGACTTTTTTTTCTCTACCCCCCCCCCCCCACTCCCCAAACAAAAAACAAAATACACCCCCACTATTTTTTTTTTTTTTTTTTTGTGCGGGCGGGGATTCTTATTTTTTTTTTTTTTTTTCCTTTTTTTTTTTTTTTTAATTTTTTTTCCCCCCTCCTTTTCGCCCCTCCCCCTTCCCCTTCCCACCACAAAAAAAGTTTTTTTCCCCCCCATATTTTGCTCCGGGAAAGTAAAAATTAAACCATACCTGTCTTTTCAAACAAAGACAATTGTTAATGGGGCAAATTTAAGTGGTCTTGCTATAGAATCCCAGAATAGTTAAGGTTGGGAAAGACCTCCCAAACCACGGAGTCCAACCTGTGCCTGATGCCCGCCGTGTCACCAGCCCAGAGCTCTGAGTGCCACGTCCAGGCATTCCTTGGACACCTCCAGCGATGGGAACTCCAACACCTCCCTGGGAAGCCCTTTCCAATCCCTGACCACCCTTTCCAGGAAGAAATTCCTCCTGGTGTCCACCCTGAGCGTCCCCTGGCACAGCCTGGGGCCATTGCCTCTCCTCCTGTCCCTGTTCCCTGGGAGTAGAGCCCAATCCTCCCAGCTGTCCCCTCCTGTCAGGGAGTTGTGCAGAGCCACAAGGTCCCCCCTGAGCCTCCTTTTCTCCAGGCTGAGCCCCCTCAATTCCTTCAGTTTAAGCCCATACTCAACCCTAAACTTAACCCTAAACTCAACCCTAATGTCTCTTATCATACTTAGCAAATAAGGATTGCACAGGTTACTTCACCTATGCAAAACCATACAACATTATGAAGAAAAAGTGAATAATTTGGGTCTCAGTGCTCCTAGAAATAAGTTGAGCTTGTTTGTTTGTTTGTTTGTTTGTTTTCTTCTGGTTATTATTTGGTTTTCTTTTGTTTTGCTGAGCTTTTAAGTCTTTGAGCAGTGTTATCCCACTTGCATTTTTATCCAACTAGGAACACCGACTGGTTTATAAAACAGTCTTGTTGTTTTCAGGCAAGTATTTTATTCAGTACCAGAGTGGAGATTGCTTAGCTTGGCTGTTCATATCCTGAAATTATTTAAGTGGCCCTCGAGATCTGTTAAGAGCAGTGCATTTGATTAAATTAGCCAACAACAATTAATTGCTTCTAACATCCTAAAGTTCCCAAGATACCAGAACAAAGGAAGTTCTTGTGGTCAGTTCCCGCTCTTCTGTGCTGAAAGGACCTTTTTCTTTATGTGTCATTATGAATTTAATTAAATGAAATCTACTGAATATCAAGAAACACTTTGTTCAGAATGAGAAGCTTGGATTGTCTGCAGCAGATGATCAGTTTCTTTATCTGCAGCAGATGATCAGTTTCTTATCTTCATATTTTTTCAGAATAAAAGTAATTATCTTTTTTATGCAGTTCAGTAAGGGACTGGATGTAAGGAACCCGGATATGCATTAAAAAAAAGTACAGATCCACTATAAAATTTAAAATTATTTGACTGCAAAGGACTATTTTAATTTACATGGTTTTTTTTCATTATACTTTAGGAAAATACAGTTTAGGGGTTTTTTAATGTACTATAAACACACATGAAAGAGAGAGATGAACAAAATTTTAGAAAGTCCAAGTGGAAAAGTGTTGGGTAGGAGGAAATCTTACTCTCTTAGATAATTACAGGCACATTGAGAGTTCCCTGTTCAGAGTACTGTAATTGGAATAACAGATCTGGGTAAGACCAGAAATACAGGAAATTCTTGGGGAAATAAGTTTCTCTAAATCTCCATGCAACATAAATTTGCATGAATTTATTTGCAAGACTGGAGTTCACTATATTGCAATAGTGGTGGATTCTTTTAATTTAAGGCAACTTTCAGCTGCTTTAGAATGCCCCAGGCAATTTAAGTGGAAAAAATCCCTACTTGTGAGTAATGCACAGAGAAAATATCATCACCACTCTATCAAGGGAGGGTCTTGTCCTGCTCTGCTCAAGCCAGGACTTGGACTCAAAGATCCCAGTGGATCCCTTCACAGTTCAGGATATTCTGTGAGTCTACAATTCTCTGATTCTGATAAAAAACCTGTTTACTGGTGCTTTTAAAACTTGCCACAGGAAAATACAATTAAAACAATTGAGCTGTGTAATTCCAAACACTGAGATTCTAGAAAATAAAAATATCCTGCTCATCATGTGTTGTTTAAAACTGTGATATTATCAAAATGTCTAATATGAATATTTAACATATATATATGTATACATATATATATGTATACATATATACACACACACACACACACATCCATCTATCAAATATAGAATCACAGAATCATTAAGTTTGAAAAAGACCTCCAAGATTATCAAGTCCAACCTTTGACCAAATCCCACTGTGTCCAATAAATCCCATCACAAAGTGCCATGTTCACTCCTTTTTTGAACACTTCCAGGGATGGTTGCTCCCTCTCTGTCCTGGGCAGCCCCTCCCAATGCCTGATCTGGGTTTCATGGAGAAATTTTTCCTAATATGCAACTTGGACCTCCCCTGGCACAACTTGAAGCAGTTTTTGAAAATAAATGACTTTTCTGTGATCGTGCTGAATGAAATACACTTTTTGCTATTTAAACTAAAAAAGTCTCTTAAATTGCATTTAAAGTTTCAAAGTAGTGATAATCTATGTATTGGGTTACAATGAAAAGGTGTAACCAAAAAGTATGCATTCTATGCATCTGTTAAAACTAGGTGGGCCAGTGCTCTTCATCTCTTCCATGACTCATCCCTGATAACTCACTTTGGAAGGATTTCTTCTGTTAATGGGCCATCAAGCCTCACTGCATGACTCCTAAATTACAGCATCCCATTGTGAGATGCTCCACCTGGAGGGAGGAACCAAGAATTCCTACCTGCATAGAATCTGAATTTGGAACACCACAGTAGCCCTTACCTACTGGATTCCCAGAGGACAGGAGATACAGGACTGCCACTGGACCTTCAGAGGAAGACCAGACCCTTCTACAGGATCACCACTTCAACAGAAGCAATCTGTCACTTCAACAGGATTGCAGCCACCATTTAACCAGACTGCTGCCACCACCTGTCCAGCAGGTTTCAGTTCGTGTCCTGACCCTGTCAGTTTAAGCCAGTGTTTTCTGGTTTTATTTTAATTTTCCTATAGAGTTGCTGTCGCTGTGGGGGGGCAGTTTTTCCTTGGTGACAACTTCTCTGTCTTGACCAGAGTGTGGCTGATAATAATAAATGGGACAGGTACAATGGTGCACCTGAGAAATTCTTTAATCCATTCATGACCATGCAGTCCAAAAGACAGCACCCAAAGACCAGGGGGAGGTGTTGGGTTAACAACACACAGGAATACCTGAGGGCAAAGGTCCAGGCACAATGGAGAACTAGGAACATGTCTGGGTATGCTCTTACATGTCCCCACAAGTTCCACAGTTTTAGGCCAAAGCCTCTGCTTTTTAACAGCCTGCCTCCTGAGGGTCTTAGAGTTATGCCCTCTGTGTAGGGAACCTAGGCTAAGTCTTGGTCCATTTTAGCCAAATAAACTATCACAAGTTGTAGTTCTGACTTGGAGTCTCCCATTGGTTTGTCTTCAAAGTAGTACAGCCTTGAAACCTGAAAGAGAATATAAGAGACTTTTAGTAGAGACTTGAGCATGAGAGTTCTCTTTGCTTAACCACAGGCTCTGATTTGCTACAGTCCAACTCCAATTATTCGAGCTGCTCTCACTAAAGGCCACTCTCTTCAAGTGGTGTCAGAAACTGCTATGAGGTGTAAGTTGCACGAGGTTCTGCTGATGTCTGCTGTAGCTCCAAAGGACAAGCAAAGACTCCTAAATGGAAAACTGATACTGTTGTACATATCTAGGCTTATCCCAAGAGCACAATGTCAGTAGAAGAACTAGTCCGTTTATTGATTAGCAGTGGAATCAAAGAGATCACAGGCACACTGAAAATGCTTTGAAAATCATCACTGAGTGCTAAATATATTCTGAACTTGAGTCGAGATGAAAGTTGGAAGCAAATCCTCATTGTCAGATATCATGACAGGGTCGGGAATGCTCCATATGGAATCCTAGATACACATAGTCATGAATACATGATTTTTTCCCCTGCACTGGTATCTAAGTTCTGTTTCATGCGCCTGTTGTTTCCATAACAACATGAAATGAAACACAACTGAAAGGTTTGTGTAAGGTATGTGGAAGGGGAGTGCATGCTCCTTGAAGGGCAGCTGGTCAAGGGCCATAAGGGAAATAAGTGAATCAGGAAGCCATAAACACAAGGACACAAACCTGACTGACAAGTAAGGGAGTTGGTGATGAGAACCAACTGATGAGGGCATGTGAACGTGTTCATTCCAGTGAGGTTGTCTGGTCAGGGACCTCGGAAACTGAGAAACTAAGGACAAAAAGGTGGAAACCAGAAACAAAAGAGGCACAGAAAAAAACCAAAGTCACAGATCTGACAAACCAAGAAAAATCTGCTCACTCACATTTCGTGCTGGACTACGGGGAAACAACAGGAAGGTCAATATTGGGAAGAACTCCTTCCAGTGAGGGAGGGTGAGGAGGCTCTGGCATGGGGTGCCCAGAGAAGCTGTTGCTGCCCCATCCCTGAAGTGTCAAGCTTGACCAGCTGGCATGTGGGGCTCTCTGGCACACGGGATTTACATTGGCTCACTTTCACAGTACTTAAACATTTGTATATATATATTTGTGTGAAGGATAAAATCGCACCTTTTTATCCAGACACCAAACAGTCCCTAAAATTTAACTGCTGTATTTATGCCTGTGGCAGTGCATATGACATAAATACTTTATTTGTGATACTGAACACTGAAGACATGCACAGGAAAGGGCAGAAAAATAAATGCACTTTTCTCAAGCCTGTGTTTTGATTAACTATGGCCTCATGAAATGTTGTCTTTCAAAAATATTCTAAAGGTATGAGATGTAGGGGAAAGTGTACAATAGGAACAGGAGTATTAATCCTGTTAACAGGATGTTAATTCCTCTATGTGCTGAGAAAACACAATTACCAGATTACAATAGAAATAATTACTGAAGATTCCAGCGTTACTAAGACAGCATTTTATGAGGTTTTTTCCTATAACAAGCTAGAAGGATCCCAGTTGAATCCCAAGTGTTATTCATCTTAGGGCAAGCACTGTAAGAACATTACATGCAGGTACCCAATGAAGCAATAAGATTTTGAAATGTCCTTCAGACATCCTTAGTGGGGAAAAGTTGATTTCTCTACAAGACTGTTAAATCTCAGAACTGTCAGTTCAGCACTTAAAGAATGGGAAGGCACAATTACTACATCCAAAACATCTAAGGTTTTTTTGCATCATATATTGGTGCAGTCATGAAGAGAATACTACTGTCATTTCCTGCTATATTTCAAAAATCTCCTTTCTCTCCATTCATTTCCTTGATCAATTATTTCATTTTTCAATAATAAGAAAGACAGAGGCAATGGTATTCCCTAAAACTTAATGATCTTATCCAACAGCCTTATTCTGTGCAGGTGAAAACAGGAACACTGACATAAATACTCTTTTTAAAAGGAGAAAGGCTCTTTTCCCCCTCACTCGGGTTTTCCTCTCCAATGTGCAACTGTAGATAAGTAGATAAGGTCTTAAAAATATTAATTCTTTATGTAATTTCATGATGGATAAAACATCCTGTTTATTGATCATAACTTATTTATTTAGAACTATTTGCTTTCACATGTTTGAGGCAGGGGTCTCGAACAGTGATTCCTTATTTCTAATTGTTGCACTACAGTTGTCATGACAACTGTACAACTTACAGCACTACCTTCCATCCAATAGTTGTAAAATTATAGTAAATTAGTTTATTGGACTGTTTAATAAACAGGTCCTTTTCATACTCAAATGAGGAGAAAGTAATTTTATTACAAAGAAAATCAAAGGAAAGTAAACATAATGACCAGGATGTGGTTTCTCCCCTCTGGACACATCAGAAGAGTAAGCACTAAGGAAAAGTCAGATTAGACAAAACAAGAAATGGGCAAGAGAATGTGAGAAAGAATGAATTTCAGATAGAAATCAGGGGAAGAACCACAGGCACTCAAAAAGAATATTGTAAGGCTCTGGACTTTGAGTTTTGTATGTATTAATTGATATAACACAACAATTAACATTAAATCTTATCCTGTCTTCCCAAGCAAAGTTGCAGCTAATAGTACTTTATAGTTTGTTGAGTATTTAAGAAACAGTAACTACTGGGAGAGCAGCTAAGTGTTACACTCCTAAATAGTTTATGCTCCTATTAATCCACCTGACTGTTGTACATAATAAATCCAGGTTCCCTTTCTTGCAGGAGATAAAGCAGTTCTCTGTCCTCTACCAGAGGATGCTCATTCTGTAAATTCACCAATGAACACTGAAGAACTGCAAATTGTCATTCCTTATCTAAAATGAAGCCAATTTCACCCCCTGTTACTTCCCTGTTGCTGCAGCAACAGAGGGAATTATGAGTGCTCGGTATAAGGTCCTTGTCTAGAGCTTGATTCTAGAGGCTAACACATGACTTATTTGTCTTCCCTCCTCTGTAACTGGTAGTTCATTTTACTTCAGATATTTATCTTGGGGAAATCAGTCTTAAGAGGTTGTACTTCTAAATTTACTTTGCATGCTGATCTTTTCCATGTGTATATTTCCAAAACCTGTATTAGCCTTTAATTTATTTACAGTTTGTGTAAATAAATTGTCTACATATGTACCACTGAATTTTCTTCTCGTGAGTTATTCTTCCTGTACTCATTGCAATGATTTCTTTAAGACAATTACCTTTTAAATTCAGAGCTACAAGGGAAACTAAACCAACACAGATTGACATCCCAGTTGGGCCAATGCTGCAAAATATGCTCAGGAGCATTTATTTGAAGAAAAGTAATTTCAATTATAATATATCTGACACTCTTCCTTGAGTTTTTAAATGCACTCGAGAATGGAAATAACAGGTTTTAAGGAAGTTTATGGAAAATTCTTAAAAATATTAATGCTACTATTTATTAAGAGGACTGAGCTGCCTGGTCTAGTGGAGGGGGCCTTGGAAAAAGGTGATTTTCAATGTCTCTTCAAATCCAAATCATTCTAAGGTTCTGAGATAATCTAGGCAGATAGTTTAATGTAGTTTTGCACTGTTATTCAGCAATAAATCTGAGTCTTACAGCAGGGTTAGAGACTTGCCTTTCCAGCAACATTTAATCAGCAGCTGGATAAAGCAGGAACACAACTATTGGATAGCTGAGGGATATTTTCCACATAACAAACATTCCCTATGAAAACAAACTGGTCTAGTTCTTGCAAAATAAATGAAGCCTTTTGAGGCCACTGGGGTTTATACAGTTTGTGCCAGCTAAACAAAGACTGTCCAAACTCAACTGTATTGCTTAAAAATCATAGAGCAGAGCTGTGCTGTGGTGATGAAAAACCTTCAGAACCTTGACTGCTTTGCTTTGGGCACTTGTGATGTTGTCAGGACAGAACCCTTGACATGAAGCTCAGTCATTCCTATCCCCCTCAGCTGTGCCAGACATTTCACTGGAATATATTCCCTATATTGTTTATCAACAGCTTGAAATAGGTTTAAAGCAGCTCAGACACTGTAGTTCACAGCTTTTTACCAAGGTAAGGCTTTCTGTGATGGTTTAATAAAGTAAATCAAAACCAGTGTTCCCAAATGCCCGCAAAGACTTTTAGGAATAACGTATATTTGAAAAAAAATGGCTCTTCTTTTGTGGTTGTAACGAACCTCAAGCAACTGAATTGAGTAAATAAGAGTATTATGGAATTAGAATTACAAAAATTTTTCACTCATTTGCATCTGTATTATTTTCAGCTGCGTGTTTGCAAGTCATATATGGGGAACAATGCCAATACTGTAATAGCCTGGAAAACATTCTTGGCTCAAACTCAATGTGTAAAAATCTATGTAGTGTTTCTGTACACTGAATTGTCTCTTACAAAACCCAGTAATACAGCAACTGAAGAAATTAAGAAATATTTGAAAACCCATTAGCAAGGCTTCTTACATGGGTATCTTATGGTGCATCATCCCATAACTCCTTACATTGAAAATAAAATATCCAAACTTAAAAGCAGAACTGTTGGATGCCCGTTGTTCACTGTTAATTTGCATAATGCATCATGATTGCACAAACACCTGTGCTAAATATCTTTGTGCTGGCAATACCTGAGAGCATGTACAGTATTCAATTCCACTCCAAACATCTAATTCCCTACCATTCAAAATACTCTCCATTGTTTTTCACCTGTGCTTTTCAAGGCTGGCAGAATTTCTTTCTGCTTATATGCAAGGGTAAACATAGAGCTTTTTTGATACCATTTACATATATCAGACATTGAATAGTTTAATCAGCACATCTATAATTAACTCAGCTGCAAAAAAATGCCAAAGGGAAGAAAATCTTGATTATCTTAATCCATTACTACTTTTGAGCTGTGTTTCAAGAATTTTGCTGCTGCAACTCTCATGAACTGCTTTATTGGCTGCAACTGCTTGAATTCTAAGATGATTTTGTCAGAGCTGGGTGATGCTCTCCAGTGTTGTCACTTCTGTAATCCCTGACCTGCTCGCTGGGAGCTTCCCTGCAGCACAACCACATATCCTGTGCTGCCTGGGGTGCTCAGTGCTGCCTGTTGTTGGAAATGGGTGTTGGCCCATCTACAAGTTAACCCTGGGGGTAAAACTCATTCGGTATGTTTTTGGGGCAGAAGTATTAAACTTTAGTGTTCTCCACTCCATATCTCTAGAGTATTCTCTTCCCTTTTCCAAAAAAAAAAAAAAAAAAAAAAAAAAATCACAGCACCTGCTTTTGCCTGCTGAATTTTGGCATAAATTTGCACTCTAAACTTTATCTATAATAAGGATCCCACAGGGTGGAAAAAGTCTATGCCAAGACTTGTTGTTTGAGCATCTTGGGACAGTGGGAGGTGTCCCTGCCCAAGGGAGAGGAAACAGATGAGCTTTAACGCCCCTTCCAACACAAACCACTCTGGAATTCTGTGATTTCAGTGATTCTGTTACGACTGTATTTCTTATGGCTTGTGCATGATTTAGTTTATAGACCACAAGTTCTTATTTTCAAAGTCTTTTCATGATTCCACCAAGCTTGGATGGAAACAGGTGGTGCTTTGTACACTGAATTGCATTTTGTTCTTAGAAGAGGGTTTAATAGTTGTAATTATTTTAAATTAGCTTAGAATTTTTAGTATCTGCCTGAAGTCCTGTAACAAGTGATTCCTGAGTAACATTTCATTGATTATAGGGGATCAAACACGGAAAAATACACTAGTTAGGAAAAATAAGTCCCTTAACTTCTATTCATGTGATAACAACATTTATAGTGAAACCTCTGTCAGGAAGTGGACTTGCATGATCCTTGTGGGTCCCTTGCAAATTGGGACAGTCTTCGAGTCTGTGTTTCTGTGTCTTTCAGCAAAAAGGATCTGAAAAGGAAAGAGTTTACATCCTCTTTACAGTGTAAATTATATCACTGGATGAAAGGTCTCTTTTTTCCTCCTTTTTTTCCTTGTAGGGCTCATTTCACTTGATTAAGGAGTTCAGGGAACATTTTCAAAATACCTAGATGGCCAAAAGGAAGTTATATTGCTGATTAATGAAATATTGATGCTTCTGTATATCTAACTTGCTTTTTTATTATAACTGACACTTTAATCAAGAAAAAATAGCTAGTAAGAAACTATATACATAATGAGATTTAATCTGAACCATTAATCCCAGAGCAAGTAGTTAGGTAGTATTAAAACATCTCATCATAAGGCATTTGATTCTGCTACCATGAGCAGAAGCACTACAGGGAAATCAGCAAAAATAACTTCTAGAACTGATGAAAAAAATTCAAAGATAAAAGTATGTTCACTAATGAGATGAATGAATTAATTCAAACTGTATAATCAATGAGGTGATACTCGCCTCTCTCCTCTCTGTTATGTGATATGGCAAACTCAGCACTTGGGGGAATTTGGATTGAAGTGTAGGAAGAAAACAGATTCCGTGTGTAAGAAATTCCCTCATGCCACATCCAAAAACTGTGATTTCACAGTGAAGGCACTTCCAAAATTGTGGGAAAGAATCTTTTGCATTTCCTGCTCTTTTAGCAACAACAGTTCTTCTGGATGGAAAATAGTCACAGATCAAGAAGTGAAGTTTTGGAAGGATTTTAACTATAAAGCTCTGCTTGACAGAGGTTCCCTCCACGTGGTGCTGTTTAGTCCAAGTCAAACTCAGTGATCTTGGAGGTCTTTTCCCATGATTCTGTGATTCCAGAACTTCACACAAAAGATTCAGACTCCACAGCAGAGTTTGTTAAAACCAGATAAGCTCTGGTTGATTTTGTGTCACACTCTGGATTTTAATGGCCCGATTTTTATCATACCCTGGAATCAATTTATGTTACATTTACAGTCTTTTGTTTTCATCAGAATGGTGTAAAGTTATGTTAATACAGAGACACATCCTGTAATCAAACCCCACAAATCTTGTAATATCTCAAATCAAATTAAAAGTGCAGAAGGAAAGCAGGCTGGCAGGCGGAAATTGAACAATATTGCATTTTTCTCAGGGAAACCACAGCCAAATGAGGTCAAGACAGCAGAGTCCTCTTTGTCCTGAAGAGTTAGAGGTCCTTCACAAGAATGTATGATGAGCCACAAATATAAAATATAGCAGTGTTGGGTGAAATAACCAAACCTATTCTCACAAAATGAGAACTGGAGTTCTGGAAAATTCTCATCTCTTCACTGTTTGGGTCTCCTCACATATGACTCACAACCACTGAGTTGCATTTAAATTCACATCAACTTAGCTGGTAAACACATTATTTTAAGGATATGCATGGCTTTGTAGACAAAATTATATTTACAAGTTTTTTTGTTTAATGTGTTCACTGCAATTGTCTGGAGAAGAAAAACAGATTGTAGATAAGAACAGCCACAGTGCATGTTAATTTCTTTTAATTTAGCTGTCCAATATTTGGCTTTTTATGGCAAAGAATTCAGGTTAAAGACATAAACACAGTTTTTCATACAGTTCTATTTATTGATGAAAGAAAACATGCTAAGGGCTAGTAAAAGCAAATACTAAATGCCTATTGTGAAACTCTGACTTCACAGTTGCTTTGTGTCAGCCTTGTGAAAATCCCTCATAAATTGGCACCAAGAGTCCCTATTACTCATAAACTGTAGAGGAAACCTGCTGATAACACTGAAACTCTTAAAGAGGCTTAGTAAGAATTCTAAAAACTACATTTTAACATGTGATGACCTACATGACAAAAACTTCTTTTTACTATGCCAGGCATTAAAAAAAATCAAACCAAAGAACAAAAACAACAGAACAAACCCCTCCCCCCAAAAAAACACCTGACAACTAAAAATAAAATTAAGTTCACAAATGGTTTTCTAAAGTGATTTTTTATTCGTCTCTCCTCAGAAATATAAATCTCTATTAATCTTTAGAGACCTGTTGCCTTTTACATGAAGGTTTCAGTTAATTAGCATTAGTTAAAGAGAAGATGAATGCATGTTTTTTCAGCATATTTTGAAAATCTACAGTTCCATGAGAAAAAAACCTCTCAAAAGTACCATTCCTTTGAGACTGTGCTGGCTTATTCATCAAGGAGACAGAAAGGCAATATCATAAAATACCATGCAGGAATGAAGATTGGGGTTTGGCACTGAGATTTATTATTGCTGTAACAGAATTGGAGGGTTTTCCTTATCTGTGCCCAGCATATCAACTGTCAGTGGATGAATAAGGAAGATCCAGTTCAGGAGCAGGATGAGCAGTGAGCAGAGACACCTCTGCTTTTAGGACAGCATGATTAAAACACAATTTGGAATACCCATAGGTCAGGAAAAAAATGTGTGACTCCCATCCAGTCATGGCAGAGTGTCCTGGGAGTGGCCACCCCATCCTTACCACCAGGAGTCACAACCATGTACACACATAAATATATACATATATCAGTATACATATATATAATTTATTTATATATTAAAAATAATTAAATTAAGATATATATACATTCATACAGGTTAACAAATAGACCTTGGCTATTAAAGAGCAAATTCTTTGCTTTGCTATAGTTTTAGATGAGATGTGAAAAGCCTACGTGGAAAAACATTGCAGTTGTAAAGACTGGAACAAGTGGCTGAGCTATAACAGATTTATCACATAAAGCAGCAGCAGTGTTTGTAGCCTGTGATCAAAAATCAAATGGCAGAGTAAGTTTCTATTTTCTTTGATATTAAGTGTTTTCAGAGAGAATATTTCTGTCTTAGGCTTAGTATTGGAAGCACGATGGAGTGAAAAGAAGTGGTAGAAAAACAAAGCTTAAGGGCAATGCTTTACTTTTTTGAGGAGAACTCTTATCTCCTTAGTTCATTCCATTGTTTATCAGCATAGTTTGAGGCTGCACAATGGCTGTCCCAAACACCCAGGGACATGGTGGAAGCATTTTGTCAGACAGTTTTCTGAAGGAATAAATAAACAAGAGCTAATCCTGCATGGTAGTAATTCCTGGGTTGGCATCCCCAGCATCAGGAGAAATTTCATATACTCTGATTTTTTAACAATTGAATTCATTAAACTTAGCAGTCCTCCCCAAACTTACAGGACTCCAGAATTAGTCAGGGGTTGATTGGGAAAGTCCTCCCAGACCAAAGAATCCAACCTGTGCCTGATGCCCACCGTGTCACCAGCCCAGAGCTCTGAGTGCCACATCCAGCCCTTCCTTGGACACCTCCAGGGATGGGGACTCCAACACCTCCCTGACCACCCTTTCCAGGAAGAAATTCCTCCTGGTGTCCACCCTGAGCCTCCCCTGGCACAGCTTGAGGCTGTTTCCCCTTCTCCTGTCCCTTGTTCCCTGGGACCAGACCCTGACCCCCACCCATTTCAGGTCCATATGGGAAGCAGAAAGGACCTTCCTGGCAAGAGGCCTCATGCCAAAGTGCTCACACTGCCCATTCCAGATGTCCTTTGTGGTAAAGAACATGTAAACAGAATTCTTAAGAAATTCAGCACTATAATAGAATATTTCAAAGCATAAATATGGGGAATGTTTTTTCCCTGTTTCTGGAGAGACTATTGTTTTCCTTGTGCCAGTCTTCTGCTGGAATCTGCTGAGCCATTTGCCTGCTCTGGGATGAACCAGGAGCTCTTGTGGGCACCTAGTATATCCCAGATCTGAATGGGTGTCTGGGGTGATAGCTGTGATCATCTGCCTCC
Source organism: Acridotheres tristis (assembly GCA_037013685.1). Classification (NCBI taxonomy): domain Eukaryota; kingdom Metazoa; phylum Chordata; class Aves; order Passeriformes; family Sturnidae; genus Acridotheres; species Acridotheres tristis. The sequence goes on from CM072895.1 coordinate 26,253,447, forward strand.
CGGGATTTCTCAGAGTTTTGGTTTTGTCATGTTGTCAATATAAGCCAACAAAAAATAGGTGGTGCTCACATAAGTATTTACAATAGAGCTAAAGGTTGCAAGAGCTGCAAAGCTGGGATATTGTGTGTTCTTTTCAGAGCATGGTTATATATGTTCAATATCATGGAAACTCACAATGGTTTGGGTTGGAAGGGACCTTAAAGCCCATCCAGTGCCACCCCCTGCCATGTGCAAGGACACCTTCCCCTATCCCAGGTTGCTCCAAGCCCCATCCAACCTGGATATGAACACTTCCAGGGACCCAGGGGCAGCCACAGCTTCTCTGGGTAATCTGTGCCAGAGCCTCACCACCTTCAGTGGGAATAATTCCTTCCCAGTATTTCATCTAACCCTGCCTTCTGGAAGTAATGGTGTCCACAATTTCTTGTCTCAGTCAGTTTTGACTTTGTATAGGACTAAAAGCTATTTTTGACAAGGAATATTTTTCCACATGTCAGACTCAAGAAAGAGGTATTTGTTTTGGAGGCCATCCTCCAAAAGCATTTGCCCTGTATCTCTTTTAAGAACTGTAATGTGATATGAATATTGACATTTATTCAAGATTATTAAAGAATGGAGGACTGGGAATCTTTGCATTTGTAGCTATGTTGCATGCTGGAATATAATGCCACATTCCAAGTCCAATTTTTAATATTCTTTATCTCTTGTGGTAATTACAGTACATGTGCAGAGAGGCAATTACAGGTACCTTTCTCTTTTTGTGCCTGCTTTAAACACATAATTAACAATCAGACGTACTCAGCAATTTTATAGCAGGATTAGCTCTCTTACTTCCCATTAAAAAAACACAGGATGCAAGAGGAGCAGAGTTGACCTGTCCCCTGCTACACTCAGACCCAGTGGCACTGCTGGTTTGAGCCACGTGGAAATGCTCTGCCAAAAGCAAATACCACATTTTTAAGGTCTCTGCTCCCAATTTGATGCAAAGCTTCACAAGGACAGGAAAAGCTGAGAGCTAAGCCAGGCCTTCTACAGCCCACGGGTGTGAGGGATCCCTAATTATGTGTCAGTCCAGTGACAGAGCTCAGGTTTCAGCATCTTCATCCCCACACAGCAAACTCAGCCCCCACGGTTCTGGGATCATTTTGAATTTGTGATGCTGGTGTTGTTATGAGATTCACCACAGAGCAAAACCTGTGGAATTTCATATCGGGGTTAAATAAGATGTGTACATCTTACATGTGATTGTACTGGAGAGAGGGGTATAGGCAGAAAGAAACAATAAAGGGGAATCCTGAGAAAATAGATTATCATTGCTCCTGTTTCAGGGACAATACCACCTTTGTGTATCCCACTTCATACTATCCACCACCACTGCCCCTCAAGAGGAACTATTCCAGGAAAGTGATATATAATTAAAAAAATAAACAAACAAACAAACCAATTTCCAGCAGTTTTGTGGGATTTTTTTACATCCAGAATATCTTTCAAGCATAGCTCAACCCAGAATTGTGCTGGTATCCTGCAGTGCAGGGCTGAGCTATTCTGCAAGATATTGCTGCCAAACTGGGTGTGCTGTGAAATCAAGGATTTAATTTGATTGATAGGATGCAATCTGGACCTGCAACAACTTAACTACTTTTGAATTTTAACAACTTCATGCCAAATGTTCTTTTCTTAAGAGGGATTAAGACAAGGAATATGAGAGAGCCTTGAAAGGGTTCATTTTTAATTCATCTCCAGCAGGAGGGACAAGCAAAGAAATTTAATTTGTGGCCTAAAATTGATATAAAAGAAGTAATTGCAGAATCACAGAGAATGGCTGAGGTTGGAAGGGACCTTCAGAGTTCAGCTGGTCCAGCCCCCCCTCTCAAGCAGGGTCATTAGAGACAGTTGCTCAGGAAACTTTTAAGAATTTTTTTTTTTAATTTTTTTTTTTTATGTGAGAAAAGGATTTTTTTACCTTTTATGTTTAAGTGCTTTTTGGCAAATCAAGTAAATGTTTGCTCAAATAACAATATGACAACATGGATTAACTGATTAAGGTGACATCTCCTTTCATCCTTGATTTCCCACTCAGCCCTGTGATCTCTAGGTATATATTAAGCTTTTGTGATTTCAACACACATATTAATCTGGAAAAGCTAAAGAGGAGATCAGATCTGAATTCCTGTTTGCTTAAATAGAAACCTGAAGAAAACCCTGAAATTTAAGTTCTGATATTACTACTTAGAGCATCCCTTTTCCTCTGTTGCCTTGCTTTAAATTTGTTTATATATTTGTCGATATACCACTTAAACCTCAAAGAGTGCCAAAAGCTCAGGTAAGTTGTATAAAGTGAGCAAGGCATTTCTTACTGCAATATCACCTGTGAAACCATGACCAGAAATGCAATTAAATTCAATATCTTTCCTAGCAGGTGATAAAGTCCTTGGACAAGTGTTTTTCTCCAGAGGCAAGACTGCAAGGAATGAGAATGCCAGAAACAGAGCTGCATGTTATGTTTTCGGTTCTGTTTTCTCCATTTTAATTTTGCTCTGTCTTCAAAATATCAACATCTGACCTGAATAACTGAGATCTGTAGAAAAATCTCAATTTCTTCTCTTTGTAGGGACAGCATTTACCATGCTTATAATCACTGCAAAGACACCCATACTTTTCTACTTGCCTGACATTATGCCAAAACTTACAACATTGTGCCAAAACTTACTTCTTACGTAGAAGTAAGAAAAAACCCCATATTATTACAAATTTCCAATACTTATTAAAGTAATATTTAAGTCTTATTAAAATACCTCAGCTAGTCTCTTCCCCTGAAAATTTTAAAAAATATTTAACAGATCTTTCCATTTTGTATCTATGTAAAAATATATTGATGTTATAATTTTTTTTTATTGAATATATTTTACTTATGGATATAATGCATTAACCTGTATAGAACTGCAGAAGACCCTCTTTTCTCCACTATTTTAAACATGACAGACCAGAGAGATTTTAAGTTGCTCGACAATTCTATCCATTGCTTTGTGCCACACCACAAACCTTCCTTATACTCCACTGGTCATGATAAAACAAAACTGCAACTCAGACAATTTTTGGTGGAAGAAAATCATTCAGAAGCTGAATTATAGACATTTAAATGGCACAGTTTTGGTGTTCTGGTTTTGTTTTTTTTTTATTTTCAGAATAAAGGCATTTTTAATTAACTGAATTCTCCTGCAGCAAAATTATTTAAAAAAAATAATTTCACCATTAACATATAATTATCCTGAAAAGTTTGATAGTTTGAATCATGGTGTGATGCTGCCTGAAAGAGGATGATTTAAAAGATGTAAAGTGGTCCTTTTAAAGCAACTGGAAAATGCAGACTCTTAGGAAGAGACTGAAGATTTTGGTTATTAAGATATTTGTTCCCCAGGAGTAAAGTAGAAATAAAATCTACAAAGGAGCAGAAAATGATGGTTTTGTTCTAGTGATGTTTTGCTTCTTTTGGTCTTGTGAAACAGGAAATTCTACAGATCCTGTGTAATCCTCAGTGTCCTCTAAATCTCTTGTATTTGTTCAGAGTTCCTAAACTTCCCAAAGTTCAGAAGAGAGGGCAGGGAGTGTAGACATCTAAAAAACCATGTCAAAAGCCTGGATCCCAATTTAATCCTCAGGGCTCTTCACAAGGACCCAATCCATTTCAAAGTCCACACTTCTCAAATGTTGAACTCCATGCTTAAGTAATAAAGTTATTGCTGTTTTAAGAAAATACCAGTGGGAATTTTCTTGGGAGAAATCTGCTTTTCCAGTCTTTCATTTCTAGGAAACATGATAAATTAGTGTCCTTAATTTTTATAGAATATTTGGGTTGGAATGATGATAATAGAAAAGAAATCAGTTGTTTCTAGCTGGGTTATTTATGATATGTTCTGCTGTCACTATTATCAAGCTTTAATTGGATAAACATAAAGTAGCTGTTAACCCCTACCTATTTCTTCCTCTTTCCCAGTCTGCTCTTGGGGAATAGACTTAGTGAACTTTTTCAAGCCATTAATAATAAATCCAAAAGAGGTTATAAATTATTGTCACTATGAATTTCATTTTCTCATGGTAAATGTTAAATTTCATTTGAAGAGGAGTGGAATTTGTGATGAAAGGACTGAATTCCCAGTCACCGAGACTCCTGTTGATTTCATCTCCTCCATTTATTATTCAAAGTGTTTGACCTTAAAGAAAGGACTGAGAATGCATTAGGTTCATCTTAGTATTGAGAAGTTTCAGACATATAATGACATAAATCTCTTTCTAGGAAGGAAAAAATAAATGAATGAAAAATTTGATTGTAGTGACCAGAATGGTGATTTCAGCTGAGAGTCAGCTGTGAATAACTAATTCCAGGATCAAGAAATAAAAACTGGGATATTTAGCAGAGTGAGAATAGACCCCACAGTGTCAGGAGCAATAATTCACTGCTGCACACTTGCATTATAATCAGGGATTTTTACCTGGTTGGAAAAATAGTCACCAGGAGAGAATGAAGAAAATTCACAGTTAATTGAAGGTAGGCAGGAAAAGAACGCAAAACTTCAAACTACTGAGAGCAGAAATTATTAATAGCATGAATGGAGAGAGGATCATATCAAAAACTGAGCTGAAAAGGAAAAAGTCAGCATAAAACAGATTATAATTTAAAAAATGTGATGGACTGAGAAACAGAAAAAGAATGCTGGAATTTACACTGTTGCTGATTTACTGGTTCTGTGGAACACAGAAACTTTTTTTTTCCCTGATAAGATCAATAATTTAATACAGGCAACAAGTGACAAGACACAAAGAAAGGAAATAAGGCTAAACAACAGACATGGCAACAGGATTTTGCATCCTGAGTCCCTCTTTAAGTGGCTGAAACAAGTATCTTCATCTACAGGTGGAGAATTGAATGAAGTTCTCCCAGCTAAAATAATCTGATGGGTTCTTTTATTTTACTGATTCCCCAGCTAAGCAGCCTAGAAAAATTTGGGTTAAAAAAAAAAAATTGTGGGGTGGAAATGAAAAATAAAGTAGATTGATAGGTGAGTTCTTAACAATCTTCCTTGCTTACTTAGAGAAAATCTGGTGGCGATTCATCAGTCTAATCCTAGGAATGACATAATTGGTTGTTACAACTCTGTGGTTTGTTTATATTTATAGGTGTGTGTGCAGAGATAAGTGCAATCAGCTGCAATAATTATGAAAAAGGGCTTTCAAGGTGGTGCTTTGAAGAGATTCTGGGTTCAGCAATTCAGGCATTTTCTGAAATCCCTTCTGTGGGTTGCTGCCAGTCATTCATTTTTGCCCTGAACTGAAGACACATCCTTCATTATTCATTAGTTAAATATTAAAAAAAAAAAAAGAAAAAAAAAACTCCTGAAACAACATCACCACCACCACCACCAAGAAAAAAACAAACCAAAGAAACAGAAAAGAAGCAATCTAGATTAAAAATAACACTAGGGATAAGCAGGGGGGTTTAACCTGAATCAATTTTGGTACCTTGGTTTAGAGTGGTTTCTCAAAATTGCAGTAAGACATTGAGGCAGCAAACGGTGACCTGAGAAGATCAGACTTAAGTTTGCTTTACTGCTTCAGATTTGATCAAATTGCTTTTTCAGAAGAAAGGCTTGTATTCACAACCTTCAAAATAGCTGCCATGTTGGGGAGAGTAAATGATTTCTCTGTAAATCAACTAATGTTATTGTCTGCCAGAATAGGAGAATAATTTGATCCCCTCGAGTCATGACCATTTTCTGTTAAAAGGTGCTGGAAAAATCCCTCCAAGATACCCACTGAAAAGGTATCAATTTTAAATCACCAAAAATTAAGCAGAATTCAAACTGACAAGTTGTTTCCTCAGTCTAAGAATGAGGAAGGACTTAAATCATAGAAAGCAATAAGATTCCCGAAAATATTGTAAAGGTGCCTTAGTGTTGTGAACATGCACTTGCAGCTGTAACACCTTGCAGTGGTCTGAAAGGGCTTTATTCTCCCCTGAATCTCTGATCTGGGCTTTGCTTTCTCAGCAGCACAGCCCATTTTATGGCCATAATGTGGAACATGCCAGGATTACCTTGTGTATTTTAAAATGAAGGTGAGTAAATACAACATCATCTGATTTATTGACAAGCCAATCATTTTTTTTATGCCTTATTATCTTTTATATGTGTACCTAAACAGCAAAGGCAGTTTACTTCCAAAGAGGAATTTAACTCCAGATAAATACTAGTTATTATTATTGTTGAGGTCTTCTTTGTACACAACACATGTAACATGGTGGCTGCCATAAATATTGTCAAATATTCTTTAAAATCCATTAATTTAACCCAATTGATGGCTCCTTGAGAAAGTGGGTTTCACTGATTAATTGATTACTATAACCCCCCCCCCCCCCATTTATAAATTTACTATCAATTAATTTTGCTAAGGTTAAATTTCTTACCAAATTTTTTCAGTGGAAAACTGGTAATGTCATTTTTGGTTGGCATGGCATAAGTCGAGCACAGACGAGGATAAATAGTTTTCTTCCTAATTTTTCATCTTGCATTATTTGTAAATGCTGTCTTTATTTTAATTTTTAATTTTATTAAATTATCTTTAATTTTTTTTACTTCCTTTCTCTCGTAGTGTTATGACACTGCCATGGAATTCTCTCAGCACTAATATCCAATTTTTCACATGGGGTCATGAAGACTGAATCCTTCTCTTTAATAAACTATTAAACCAAGTTTATATAAAGTAAACACATCACATAGACTGGGAATAGTTGATAGGGGAGAACACATTTAAAGTGGAATGAAGGTGCTTCTGGCTCAGCTTTTCCATGGGAAAAGGGATGAAGGAAGGCTTTTTGAGGCTGGTGCACAGGTAGGGCTTGGAGCATGCCAAGAGCTATCCTGGAAGGCCCATTGCAATAAACACCTGCCTGTCAAGCCAAATGGAATCAGTCTGGAATTAAGATTTTCCCACAGGCAGCTCAAATGTCTTGGCAGTGCAAAATTCTTCCCTAATAAAAGAAAAGAATAATAAAAAGGATTTAAATAAGCAAAGTGGCTTAAGGTAAATGACACAGCTGGAGTGCTGCAAAATAGGATGAGGATATCCCTTTTCCAAGCTTTTATCCTTTTCTCTCTCTCCTGTTTAAGTGTCCAGCACCTGGAAGCCAACAAAGGAGCTTTTTCCTTAGCCCCTGGCCCCAGCCATTCCCTATGGAAATATCTAAGCATCTCAGGAAACCCCTCCATCCTCTTCTGCCTCTGCATCCAGCCCTGCTGTGGAGCTGGATGGATCCAGAAAGGAGGGATCCCATTCCTGGGGGTTGTGTCAGGTGGATGTGCAAGAGGGGAAGGGTGAGTCCATCCTGCCAGGAAGGGTTTCAGCCATTCCCAGGCACTGCTGACCCTCTCATGGCAGCAAATTCCTGCTGGAAGTGCTGGTCTGCAGTGTTCTCTGCCCAGGGGAGTGGGCTCGGAATCCCCACTGCACCCACAGCTCCACAGGCATTTGCAGCAGGGCTCAGCAAGCATGAAAATGTTGTAAGTCAGAGAATCTGGAATTTACAGTAAGAATTTATATCTCTGTTTTCCATGAACAATAATAATAATTTAAAAAGCGTCATGACCATGAAAATTAAAAATTTCTAGCTGTGGAGAAAGGAAAAACCCCATCTGTGCATTGAGCTAACCTTTGCTCCTGCTCACTCCCCCCCTTTTTGATCAATGTAGAATTGTTCATAACTGGACAAGGTACCCTCTGTAAGAAAACGGATTAATATTTTTTATAGAGAGAAGTGGATCCATGGTAAGATTTGCTAACAATTGCCATCCCCATGTACAACCATCCCTATAATTTCAGCCTCAAAATGTGCTTGCAGAAGTTCATCTCATATTGGTTTTTTTTTTTTCAATTCTATGCAATACAGTGTCTCACTTCTTTCAGCTACTGTGATATTTGTGATTTTACAACATTTTTTCCACCACCTTTTCCAAGAAACAGTGCTGAGATGTGAAACCTTGGGTTGGCTTTGACAGTAATTTCAAGGAGTTTCTGGCATCCAATCATCTATAATTGCCGTGTCACAAGCCACACATCACACAGAATAGATAACAATCTTCAGACATCTTTAAAACAACTAGTCCTAAACAAAAATAAATGAAAAATTAATATAAAACAAAACATGAAATCTTATCCATTTTTACATGATAACAAAAAACCCCCTAATTTTACTCTTTGTAAGACAACATATTAGAATTAATGGTTTGAAAATTCCAGCCTTTCAAAAAGATCATGGTTATTTTTTTTAACCTCTCCAAGCCAGAAATGTGCCAAAAAGGCACCTCTCCACTTTGTACCTATTTCCCCTGAGACCTGTAAACAAACAGTGCAGTAACGGGGGAAACTGAGATTCCCAATTTGAATTTCAAAGACAAGTAGTTACTCTACATTAAATAGCTTTCCCTTCTATTAGGCCAGATCTTCTACCAAGCAACATCACAGGAAAATCTCCCACAAACCTTCTCCTTGATAGGATTTTTTTAAAGCCGGATTTTTGTAAGTCAATGTCTATCTTTGATTTATTTGAAAGGAAAACCAGGGTATTAATGTTTTAATCTTTAGTGTCATTATAGCTAACATGTACTTGAAAAGACACACTAATTCCCCAAACCAGAAATATGACATCTATTTTATTATTCATTCAGCAGTATCTGCATTTTAGTAGCTATGCTGGTGAAGCAGCATTATCAAAACCAGGTAAAATAACAAACACCATTTCCCTGACAAAACACATCTCTTCCCACCTTCTCTTTCTTTCCTTTTCTCCCTTCCTCTCCCCACTGTGAGAGTTTAACCAGCTCAAGTGAGCCCAGTTAAATTAGAGATTATCACAATAATCTCTAATAATCTCCTTGATTGATTGATTGCATCACCTGTGGTTCAGAAATGGAGATAATAGAGATATCATTCATTAAAATACTACTACAATTCACAAAAACCCCTCAATGTACATACATATAACCCAAAAATCCCTGTCCCAAAGGAGCTGGGATCCAGCTGACAATACAAATGAAAGTAACCGAAACCATTGTGGAAGTTAATTGTGAAATTGAAATATTTTAAAATAGAAGAATACCTATATAAATACACAGAGCTGATTTTTATGTATATATTCATTTGTTTTAGACAGCACCAAGGTGTCAAATCAGTCTGTGTAATTGTATGATTTCCATCACATTTTCACTGTAAGTTCTGGATGGGATTTCTGGGAAGAACAATTTTCAGTGGAACCCTTGTGGGAGTACAGAGAGTTCGTATGGATGTGGACTTTCTGAAATGGATGTATTTGTTTTAAAACAAAGGGGACAGAGACTTGAATCCTGACTGAGGCACATGCTCTAATTATTGGACTATTGCCTGTCCTGGGAGCTTGGCTAAGTTTAGGATTTTTTCTTCACCAAAAGATCCAAATCCCAATTTAAAGCAGACTGAGGATACTCTTCAAACTTCACTTTGCTTTTCCAGCCAGCTCAGCTAGTACATTTTAAAATTCTAGCAAATCCTCTTCCCGTTCAGCTCCAGTTCTCTTTGTACCCACCAGAGGAAAGAACATTCTGCAGAGACAAAGACAACAGCCAAAGAGCTTTGGAGTTTCTTGCTTGTTATCATCAGAGAAGATGCAGATTTCTCTCACTAACCCCTCCTAAAGGTCTTCAGTTTTGGTTTTTTTTTCAGGTACACATATTTACATAGATATCCTTTCATACTTACAGCCAAATGCTGGGGGGAAACAGAACAAAGTAAGAATTCACAGTATTAAGCACATGAAGCTTGAAATCAAATGCTTTTCTCTGAACTGAACTGAGTAATTGAATTGCTTTTGTTTTGAATTAGAAAGAATCCTCAAACACTCTATCACTAAGATCATTCATATAAAATCAATAGTCATTGGAATCTGCCACGTTTTAGGTTTTTATATTCATTTTTGATGGGGCTTTGGGGATCAAAATTAAGGTCACAGAAGTGCAAAGGAATTCTGGTACATGGATGGGGCTGGGGAAGGGTCAGGCCCTGCAGTAGCAAGAGGAAACAGAACACCCTCCAGGAGAAATAAAAACAACATCCCCCCATACTCTGTAACCACCTTACTGTGCTCATTAGTCCTGCCTTTGTCACCACTGACCCAGCACAAATGCAACAAGAGCATCCAGGGATTCGCATGAAAACAGAGGTGGAAAAACCCCTCAGATCTCAATTTTTAGCTCATCTTTAAAGTTCTCTAATTTATCATCCTTTTATTAGAATCTGATTTACTTTTTTTTTGCTTTTTCCAAAATGCAATCTTCAAAAAACGGATGCAAAGTTACAAGTTTTCTATTTCCACCTTGAACAATACTTAAGCATTCTCCACAATAAATATTTTTATCTTCATAGAAATTAAAGAATTCACTTACACAAAAAATTACCACGAAAGAAATGATGTCACCAAATTCCCAGGCAGATTTTCCCAGACCCAACATTTGTCCTTTATTAACATTTATTCCTTTCAATCTTCCAAGGAAACAGTTTATTCCCTTTCCTCAAAAACTTCAATTTGGATTTCAGTGACCATCAAGCTTAACAATTCAAAGTATTTAAACTTAAAATGTTTAAAAGTCTTTCAATGATTTTACTATTGAAAGCTAATACTTCAATTTTTTCTCTAGAAATTCTCTTTAAAGAATAAGAAAGATAAAGTTTGTCCATATTTGAGCAACCACCAACGAAGTTACTTCTTCTAGAAGGTAATATTTAGTTGAGCTTCATAATTCTGACATCAATTTAGACTCCCATTATTGAAAAGATAAATTTAATTTATTAAGAGAATCTCAGATAATAAAAGTGCTGTTTAAACATGACCCTATATTACCCTATATTTGTTAGCTCTTTTACAATGCTTTGCATTCTTCTTATAATTACAAAATTAAGATTTTATTTTAATAAGTTAAAAAAAACCCCAGCTTTGTTCCTACTGCTTCAATATGCTGTAGGATTTTTACTTGTTGCAAAAATTCTATTCTTTTTAAACAAAAAATTCTATTTATACATTTTTTATGTAACATGGGGAAGAACTAGAGCTTTAAACTCATGTTCTGAAGCTTCCAAAATACTGATTTTCTATAGAATGTCAAAAGAATTGCGAAATATCACTCACTTTGCTTTGACAGCTTTATAAAAGGATGTTTCATACTTTCTGATTTGTGACTCTTGAAATTCAGTCAAAAGCCACAAATTACTGTAAACTGCACTATAAATAATCTAACTCATAGTCCATGTGTTCCAGACCTAAGTCATGCTCTCATTGCCCAGTTAAAAACCATTCCCTGCACTTCCTCTCCAGTTTCCTGCACAAATTCATCCTGGCAGACACAACTGTACCTCGAACACACTGCAGTCTTCATTTGGGAAAAATTAAAAAATGAGGAAAAATTAAAGAACTCTTGAGATTTTTCTAAAAATGGTTTTTTAGAAGCCGCTAAAAATGTTTCTAGTCATTCTGCCTTTCTGTTTAACCAAAACTAATATCCAAATAATCTCATTAAAGTACTGTACCATATTATTCTTACATGTCTCAGACCAATCTTATTGTCACTGTAACTTGATATGATGGAAAATAGATGGCATCTGTGTTACCCCAATAAAGAGATTTGAGTTTTGCCACTGGCAAATTTAGTTGTGCTCTTGGTAAAAAAGTCATCATTAATAACATTGGCTATTGCATTGCTGCCAAGAAATAAATATAAAGAGTCAACATTATCCTTCAGAAATACTGAATTCCCAACAAAGCTGGGTAATGAAGCTTGAATCATGGAATAATTTGGGTTGGAAGGGACCTTAAAGAGCAGCTAATTCAACTCCTCTTCTATGAGCAGGGACACCTTCCACTGTCCCAGGCTGCTCCAAGCCCCATCCAGCCTGGCCTTGGACACTTCCAGGGATCCAGGGGCAGCCACAGCTTCTCTGGGCACCCTGTGCCAGGGCCTCCCCACCCTCACAGGGAACAATTCCTTCCCAATATCCCATCTAAGCCTCCTTTGGTGGCTGCTTCACTTTCACTTCAGACCCTTAAAGTTAAATGCTTGTTTGAATGATATATTGATTAAATTTGTTGTTTCAAACAATTTTCTCCCCTGTTCTGCAGGTTCTACAGGCACACAGAAAAGTTATTTTTGTGGACTTTTTACACTTATACAGAGGTTTTATTATCCTGAAGTCTGCAGAATTGAGGTTTAATCGTGTAGTAATGATACTAAACTATTGCATTCTTGTAGGAATCTTTGAAGTCAAAGTATCCATGAACAGTCTGTGCAGCTCATATTTAAGATCCTTTTTTTTCATATTTTTACAGTGGTAAAGAAATGCCAAACATAGACACAGATCTAAAGTGAATATTAACTGTTCATGTATGATTGTTCCTTACCCTTTGTTTTTGTTTATTCTTATTTTGATATTGATCCTTTTTTTTCATATTGAAAGGACTTTATAATAACAGATGAACCAATAAAATTTGTTTATTATGTATAGTAGAAAGGAAATTGGAGCTCCTACAAAGGGGCTGGGAGGATATTAAATTCTATAGAAAATTGCACTTGCTCTCCCACTATTGTTAAATGTGTTGTTAATTATCACAGATTCCAAATCTTGATGTCTATCAGCTTTCCAAATGAATCTCCCACTTTTAAATAGTGATGAGACTCATCACAGTATATTAAAAAATATGGTACCATACTTTTTATTGGAATTCACCACCAACTTTGCTTTCAAACACAATTTAAAATACCCCAGCCTGGGTGGATTATGGATTTTCTTTCCTTGATTTCATGTTTGCCTAAGAATGTAGAGCAAGAAAAAGTGCTGAAAAGTAGTAAATTAGACTCTTCCTTAACCATTGATTTTTTTTTTTCCTACAGTAATGGATTTTAGACATGCTTGGAGGAGACTGTTTAGGCCTTTCAATTCCCATTAAAACCCCTGCAGGAATATGGCCAGTATCTCTTACAGAGTTCCCAGAACACATGAGCAGTTTTTCTGATGTGGCTTCAGCATTTCCTCACCAAATAACAACAAAAATACAGTTAGAGAGCAAAGAAACATACAAAGGGATTTTGTTAGGGCTATAGAGTGATGACATGAGAATGATGCCCAGTGTGCTGTGTGACTCTAAATGGGGATTTTTCTGCTTTGTTTTTCCATTCTGGAAGGAACTCCTCAAGTCACAGGGCCTGATTCAGACAAAATTAACTGTACAAAAAAAATGAATACTTCTCCTGAGAGAAAGATATCTCATATTCTTTGGATGAACACAGTCTACTGACTTTCTGTATGTGGAGATTAGGGAGCAGAGCCTGTTCCTTGACTTGGACTCTTCAAATTTATTTTATCAGTTGTGTTATTTGCAAGTCTGCCCTTGGGATTTCTTTTTTATCTATCAGAAATAAAAGTGACTAACAGAGGATGGAGACAAATGAAGTTGGAAAACAATGCCAGAGTACACAGGAATGGCCTCTCTACCAAACACTGTGGGCTCTAATTTTATTTTTAACCTCTCAGTCTCCCAGATTTTTGTCCAACTGCTGCTTTTGCCCAGATACTGTAGTGTTCATCAGCAAAAATTAGGAGAAGCATAATCTGCATGCTGGAGCAGGGCTGTCCAGATTCATAACCCATTCTTACTAACTTAGTTCAATCACACAAATAAACTGTGAAAACCTTAAAGGAAATCAACTTCTTTTATTTTATTTTTTTTTTTCCAATAGGAAACTAATTCCTAATCAAGAGTGCAGGGTAGAAGCCCTTCATTGATCAGTACTCCACTGAGAAAACAATTACTCCTCTCCCAAGCAAGGGGTCATTTCACACAACGAAGTGATGGGGAAGAAATGCAGGGGAAGTAAAAGATGTAATTGGCAAATGGCTCCACTCTGTGAAATTGTTTACTGCTGTAAATGACTTTGGTAAAATAATTCACTGAGGTGGAACCAGAGAATGACAATGATAAAGGGTGACAGCATCTCACACACTTTGTCAAGTGCCTGCCACTCTTGAACTCCTGGGTGAAGAGGATGCAGTGGTGAAAGCTCACAGGCAGAAACTGGGGAAGAAAATCCGGTATTATAAAATTCAGGAATGAAATTCCCTCTGTGCTTTGGGGCCACGAGGTGGGAGCTGGACTATCAAAGCTCAGGTAAGGTCACTGTCTTCTAGTCACTGAGCAAAACATATATTCACTCTTTCCTGCCGAGTGGGACTTGTTTTAAACTTTTAAAACATCGGCTTGAAAAGAGAAAATGTTTTAAAATAATATATTTTTCCCATGAGAAAGTACACAGTACATCTCTACAAGATTCCTTCCAATAGTGTCTGGTCTCCAAAATAATTTTCTAAACAGGCAAAAATTTCTTAACGAAGAGCAGCAGAAGAGTTAAAACCTCCCTCACTCTCTCCAGAGCTTCTTTATTGCTCTAATTTCTGAAAAATATTGACAGAAAATTTACAGGTGAAGGAATTTAAATCTTAAACCATATGATGATATTCAGTGTCTAAGAATTTCCCTGGATGTGTTCTATGAAACATAAGCTGTGCTTAAGATTTTGGAGCCCAGCTACCTTATCTGAGCTGGGCATTGCAGGGACAGCCATATCCCAAGAGGCTGACAGGAAAATGTGACTAAAGTCCCTGTGAGCTTGATTCACTGCAATGATCTAAACACATTTTTAAATTACAGCGAGTGAAACACAACATAAAAAAATACAAAAACATATACAATTATTTTTCATAATTTTCAAGATTCGGGTGACCTTTATTAGAAAACAAATACAATTTGCTGTATTTTCTGTAGCTCCTCTCCCTAACTGAATTTACTGTGAAGTTCAGCTGTGAGGTAGATGCAAAAGACACAAATGTTATAAAGTGATCTTTCTGGTAACTGCATCTTCTCTGAACTTTGACTCCTAAATGATATGTAGAAATAACAAGCTGAAAAGAAGCAAACACCACAATTACATTTTCATTTGAGCATTTAGCCAGTTATTACAGATGGTCAGATGACTCCACTTCAGGCACAAATCTGATTTCCAGAAGAAGACTGATTATGATTCAATTAACCCTGAAATAGCCATAAGGCTTTTTCCCTCCCATAAATCAAAGCAAATATAGTAGATAATTATATTATTATCAACATAAAATGGGAAAAAGCAAAAAGGTTTGGTGGCCAGAGTGGTGATTCATCCTGTGGACACCTTTAAACTATACTTTATATTATTACATATAATTTATATGTGATAGGTAATGTAATATCTTATAATATCATGTATATTTAATGTATAATTTCCATTATTAGTTTTGAGAAACACCATTTTATCTTTCTGTGTCTAGTAAACTGAAATCCTGTAAAAAGCCAGAAAACCAATGCTCCATTTGTGGTTTGGCTAACAAAGAATTCCACCCCAAATGCAAATTTACAAGAGCCTGACAAATAAGCCACTTCTGAAAAATATATCCTGGCTTAGAAGGCTTGTGCCTTTTCATTTGGCTCCAATTGAACTTCCCCCCCATTAAACAATAATCTTTATGGTGAATTGAATAAAGATAAAAAAAGAAAGATTCTGAAAAGAATGCATAAGTAATTTTGGTTGCCTAGCTGTGGCAATGAATTCCTGTTTGTTTAGCCACTGAAGGGTGAATGCAACCCTTTGAGCAAATGGGAATTCATTATTCCAGTGACTGAGAAATGATCCACCTAAAGAACCTAATTGGTTCTACAACAGTGATTTCTTTCAAAGCAGTGTTTCCGGAAGAAACAACAAAAAGAAGACAGCTCTTTGACTAGTCCAGGGTCTGCAGGAGACATTTGCCTTCCTATGTTTCAGCTTTAAAAAGAAAATGTCACACGTAGCCAGGACAAAGGAACAAAGAGCCAGTGTTTTAAAAGGTACAGAAATGGAGCAGGTCTTGCATGTCTTTCTTCAGCACTAAAGCTGAGTTTCAATAAATATTAGTGCTTGTCGTGACACTTGAACTGTCAGCAAGAAAAAAAAAATGCTTTACTGACCATTTTCAACTGCTTCCCAGAGTGTTCATTGGTAGCCAAAAGCTGCTTGAATATTTTCCTATGCAAATGAGAAGTAAATCATCATTATTTACCAGTGTTGCAGAATAAGTGAATTAATATGCCCAGTTCTGCCTAAGTAAATAGAACACTGTCATTTATTTTCAACCTAATCAATTAGAATATGCAAAAAGAAAACTCAGATACACAGGTAGATAGAGACAGTTCTCATTTACATTCCAAGATTTACACTGCAAGAATAACAACCATGAACTGATTGTTTGAAAGCAGAATCTTAAATGAGAGCTCTTCTGGAGCCACGGGGGGTCAGAAAGGGATCTGATTGGGATTAATGGGTGGATATCTCTTGGCTTTGGAATAAGCTGGCCCCACAGAGCAACAAATTCACACTGAGACCAAAATCTCAGTGAAAACTTCCAGTCCTGTGCAGGCCTGAGAAGTGAATTAATACTATTTGTAGAATTGGAATGAATAATACAAAAAAGAGTTAATGCGTTATTTCCTAGAATCCCAGAATCACTGAAGCTGGAAAAGGCTTCCAGGACCATCAAGCCCAAGCTGTGCCTGGTGTCCACCTTGTCCCAGGCTCTGAGTGCCACATCCTTGGACATTTCTGGGGTGGGGACTCCAAACCTCCCTGGGCATCCCCTTCCAAGGCCTGACCACCCTTTCCAGGAAGAAATTCCTCCTGGTGTCCAACCTGACCCTCCCCTGGCACAGCTTGAGGCCGTTTCCTCTTGTGCTGTCGATTTACACATCACTTTCAATGTGTGTCCTGTCCCCTGTCAATCAAATTGATATTGAAACCTCAGATTTGTGCAGAGATCCCTTCACCCCTGTTTTCCAGTGGACATGTCAACACAGCTGCTATACCCCCGAGCAACAGGAATAATTTCTGCTTTCACAATCCCTTCAGTGCTTCCATCAGTAAGTCATTGGGGTGGGTGACAGTAAGAAAAGACCATGTCAGCCAGTGACAAAAAAATCTAAAAATTATATAGTGAGGCAGCACATTATATTCCCTGGTGCACACAAACACACACACGACACACCAGGCAAGGCCCTGCAGATCTGGCCCAGTTTAGACCAGCAGCACAGCCACAGAACTCTGGTCTGGGCCACTCACCTCCCACCTGTAAAAGTGTCAGGCTCTGGCTGGTGGCTTCATCATTTCTCACAGTGTTTATAACCCAAGCATCTAAACAGCTCCACTGGCCTCCAGCTGTGCTGACCCACCCCTCCAATGAGCTATTCTGCACAATAATTCTGACTTTCTGTATTAACTTGCCAACATAAGCAAGCGATGGCTTTGCTTATTGCATAGCTGACAAGATCTCGTTGAGTGTCCCATATTTAAATCCAATTATTAGTTGCTTCAGAGGTTTCTCCTACACTGTGTTCTCCTCCCTGAAGGTGTTACAGGAAGTCAAAAATTTTTCCACTGTTGAGATGAGCTCTGAACCAGAATAATTCAGTCAGATGGAGATGGGCAGCTGTTATCAAGGCCTTGTCTAATGATATCTTGGTGGCAGCAGTTCTGCCTAATACTTCATCAGCTCTGAAACTTTTCAGTTTCCATCTGTTACCTCAAAGCTATACCAGGTGAAATGAGCAACTTAATATACAGTAATTATAATTTCCTTTAGCTTTTATGGGCTGCATTTTCAGGTAGCTCTGTACCAATCCAGTATTTCTGAGCAATTAGAATCAATCACAGAATCCCAGAATGGTTTGGGCTGGAAAAGGGACATTAAAGATCATTTAGTTCAGTGTGTGAGCTGGTCTGAGACTGGCTCCGAGGGCTGGAGGCAAACAGGTCCTTGGGTAAACGGGGATTTCTTGGATTTAATTCTGTACAGGGGACCCCTCAGCCAGCCCTGCCCAAGCTTAGATGCAGGCACAGCACTGGGCAGAGATGTGGGAGGAGAGAGATCCCCAGCCAGTCAGCCATCTAAGCCCTGGGAATCCAAATGTCCTATAAAAAGAAGGACTGAACAATAAAACATGCTGTTTGTTGAGGACGCTTGGTGAGTTCATGCCATCTCTATCTCCACTAATGACCATTAATATAATGAGTTCCAACCCTAATTATTTCTCTAGTAGAAGTTTTAGAAGCACAGGCTGTTATATTCATGCTTTTCTGGCTTATTTTACACTTGCATTTCTTTATACTCATTTACTCTGAGTTGTTGCTCATCCTTATACAATGATTAAGTTACACCTCTGGGAGAAGTTGTGCTTCAGCAGGCAGGTGAATCTGGTTCTTTGAGGAAAGAGGTTGGACCAATGCTCAAACCCGAGTTTGAACCTCTCTGCATGTGTCTGTATCCTAATGTGTGTCCATAGCTAACCTGACATGTACTGTGGGCGTCTGTCCCTGGGCTTTGGGCTAGGCAAGAATTCTTTATCCTTTATAAATCACATAATAGTAAATAAAAACTAACTACAGTTTTATTTGCACTGTATTTCCACTAGGCACAAGGTATCTTCACATTTTATTATTATCAGATTAATTCTGGTGACTCAGTGTAACAAGAAGCTTAATCCTTGGCATGAAGTCTGGAATTTTCCAGGCCTTGGAAATATGTTTGGTGTTGGAAGCAGGAGTCTGATCTTAGGATACCTACATCTAATTTTAGATTCCGTTGCATAAATTTAAATAGCAATTTAAACAGTAATTTAGACAGTGCATCTCAGTTTCCCTTCAGAGTCCTGATGACCATGAATACCTCAAAATTTCCAAGCATGTTTGAGATCCCTCCACAACAGAAGCCCCATAAACATGAAATACAATTTATAATGCACTCTTCTTTACTATGCATAACAAATGTTTCACCAACCTGACGCTGGCTCACACTCATCCAGCATTTAATTGGCACACAAAGCAAAATCCCAGCAGCAGTTCATTAGGTGTAGCAGTGGCTGCTGATGGCACAGTCCCTTTTGTCGGAGCTAAATTGGAGTAAACAATCCAGCCCAAATCCCTCCTGGACCCTGCATTAGCAGGGAGATTCTGAGTATCAGCTGTCCATCACACAAACCCAGGCAGCTGGGCACAATTAGGCTTTCAAACAAACTGCAGTGAAATCACATTGCAGTGCAAACACATTATGCAGTCATTAGCACACTTACTCCACCAAAATGTAATAAAGCAGCTCTGATTAGCAGGCTCTGATGCATTAAAAATCCTTTTATTTAATACTCTTTCACAGAGTGATGAGCCATTGTACAAAGGAAATCACAGAACAACACATTCAGCTTAGCATGGGATTGGGAGCGAGGGTTGTGCATCAAGTGAGTCTACAAAAAGTGTATCCAACTGTTATTGACCACTTTAGACACTTAAAAGAAAAGCATTTTTCCAAAGGACTGAGCTCCTGAAGAGATTAGTTGAAACTCTAATTGGTTTTGCTCAATAAACTTAAGAGATGATTTCTGTTTACATTTGCAGAAGATTTTGATTTACAAACAATGTTTTGTGCCTTCCTCCTCAAAAAATCAGTACATTTTCAGCGTCCATGGAAATAATCTTTCTAAAGTAAATGGGATGTGCCAAACATTTCCTGAATTAGATACCGAATAGCCACCTTTTGTTTAGCTGCTCCTGAAGGAAAATTCTACTTCCTTAAGAACAAGATCTATACCCTTGAATTGTGGTTAAAACAATGGTTGCAGAATTAAAGCACAGCATTCAAGCTCTTCAAATGACACAATGAAGAGTGGCACAAGCAATAAATAGAAAAATAAAAAATACCAGCTCTTGGAACAGTAGCTCAAAGAAACTGGCAGGAAAAAAAAGGAAAAGGAGGTATTATGCAACTCTGCTGCATTTTAGGGAGGACACAATGGATCTTTTTTCCTTTGTAAGTGTTGAAAACAAAACTTCCTAAGATGTGGTTGATTCCTTTCACCCAGCTATAAGAGCTAAGAAATTTAGAGATTGTACTCAGAAGCACTATCAAAAACCATAGAATTATAGAATGGTCTGAGTTGGAAGGGACCTTAAAGGTCATCTCGTTCCACCCCCTGCCATGAGCAGGGACACCTTCCACTATCCCAGGGGGCTCCAAGCCCCCTCCAACCTGGCCTTGGGCACTGCCAGGGATGGGGACGGATAAATAAATAAATACATAAATGAAATCAGCATGTTAGAAAGGACATTACCTGAATGAATGGGGTAAGATTCAATGTTAATAAAGGCAGATAAACTACAGTTTGTTGTTTGAAGTCCTCCGAGCTTCACAGATTGACCAGTTTCACTGTCTAAAACTGGGGCCTGTGCCTATCTGCCATTTCAATCACCAACTCAGAGCAAAACATACTAAAGGAACACATCAATTTATTTTTCAAGGTTGTGTTCAATTATCTACTGTGACGAACAAATGGTTCCACTGAACCATATTGGCTTTTAAGTATTTAAGCTCTGAAGTGATTAATTTCCAATGCTAATTAAATGCAGTTGGAAAAAGCAGTTAGAGAAATAAACACAATAAAAGCACATGCTTCAGAGAATAGTTTGAACTAGAAAAGAATTTCTCTCCATCAGTGTTGGCTGCAGTTTGTAGGTGCTGCTATGGTCTACGAGCAGGGCTGAGAGTCTTTCTGACAAAACAGTTGTTTATAAATATAAACTCTGTTCTTTCACTAAGCTGCTCATGCTTATTAGGAGCATTAATTGTCAACTGCACCCCTAGAAATTGAAATTCACACAGATGTGATTATCTCTGAAGTTTACAGCCTGTTGATCCTTGTTCTGCAGAGACATTAATTATCAGGAACTGTCACAACAAGTCCAACTGGTGATACAGCTTATGCAGATTTCCCTCTCAATCTCTCCTGAGGACAGAAAATTCCCCTCCTTGTACCTGGCTTTCCTCTTTAGTTAACAGCATTACAGGAAGAGAGAGGTTAAGTATGAAACTTTTCCTAGAGGGGTTTATTTTGCAAATCTGAAGATAAAACCTTTTTTGGCCTCACAAGTGCGCCTAAAAATTCTGAGATCATGCAAACACTAAGTTGTAAAATCATTTAAAAGGAGAAAGTACTGGTTCCTGTAAGTGAGGAGCAATGCTAATCTCCAGTGTTTACACTTTATATTGCCTGAGGTAATTGACTGCATATAAATAGAGGTTTAGGGCTTCTTCTTTTCAAGGACATTAATTACTTTGTTAGAAAACATGTTCAGCCTTTAAAAAAATTGCACTACAGTGTTTCTCTCAAAGTTTCATTCTTATGATGTGTTCTGATAAGAGACCTCAAAGAATTTATGGCTTTTGCTACTTTGCAGATCTGCCCCAAAGGCAAATCTAAGGCCAAAATCTGTTGCTATTTAAGACACCTAAAAAGTGCTATTGATGTCTGTGTAATCAGGTCACAAATTTGTTTTTTTTTTTTTTTCTGTAGCTGTTTTCAGAAGACACATGAGGACAAGCTTGGTTGAAACACAGGTTTTGAAATTTTATTTAGGACTCAATATATCAAATAAAATTAGCTCAAGGCAGAAGAAAATCTTGGACATTTTTATTGGTTTACTCTTAAATTCTTCTCAAATCATTCCTGCTCATGGAGATCACCCCTAATTTCAGAGCAGCTCTCCAGTGAGCACTGCAAAAACTTAATATTTCCAGAGTTTTGAGACACCAAGTTTTCCATCAGATTCCCAAAACACTGGAACCTATGCCCTGATGTTGGTCACTTTATCTCACAGATTTAGATTCTTCCATATCTAGGTCCAAGTCAAACTCAGGAATCTGACCAAGGACTTCCAAATATCAGGACTTTGTCCATGACTGCTCCCAAGTCCCAAACCAGAAGACATCAGTCCTACAGCAATGTACATCAGTTTAGTCCAGCATTTATGAAATTCCTGTGCTTGATTCAGAAAAATCTTGGTATGTTTGCTATGTATTTCCATTCACAAATAATAATTAATTTTTTTAAAACCAAATTTGCTTTGCTGCAAATTTTCCATTTGGCAATAGTTTGCCATCCAATTGTGTTTGAAGCTGGGTTTCTCTGTCTCTTTTAAAGCTTAATGTACAGGTCAAGAAGGGAAATTAGAAGACAACTAAGGGATCTGTTTTAGATGAGGGAAGAATATAATGCTACCAAAAAAAGTTGCTATAGTGTCAAATCTAATGGAAAATTTCATTTTATACTGCTCTCTTAAATAGAGTTTTTATGACTGTGCCAAGATAACCTTGTTAAAAATATATCATAGAATCACAAAATAGTTTGGGTTGGAAGGGACCTTTAAAGGTCTCATTCCAACCCTCCTGCAGTGTGCAGTGCACAGGACAATCTTCCACACGAGCAGGGTGCTCAGAGCCCTGTCCAACCTGACTGTGACTGCTTCCAGGGATGGGGCAGCCACAGCTTCTCTGGAAAAACCCCTTCCAAATTTTAATTTCGTTATAGAGAACCTTTTCCTTATAACCAATCTTATCCTCCTCTTCCTCTTGCAACATTCCACTGGACTACATCCCACCCTTCTGGTGTGTCAGCCACAGTCTGGTGTCATCTGAAAATGTGCTGAGCAACTCATTCAGTATTTTAAAAACACCTTCACTACTATTTTGAGTGTGATTCCAGTAAAAATTGCTTTACAAACGAAATTACATTTAGAAGAATCAATTTTTCCTGATGATCATAAACCAGTAATCTTTGTCCATTCTTGCCATCTTTTGATGTAGTCTCCAAATAACCCTGTTGCCACACCAGACTGGTCAAAACAGATTTTCTTCCTCTCCAGATCCTCCTCATTGAGATTTATGATGTGTCCTTTCATCCTCAGAGTTGGGGACAATGAGCAGAGCCGTGACAAGCACTCTCATTGGCCCTGCTTGTTTTACATGCTCATATACTAATGTCAGAGCTGCCCTTCTGTTTTCCTCCTTTCTTTTTTTTTTTGTTTTTCCTCCCTGAAAGAAAGCCCTGACAAAACAACAGCTGTAGATTTTGTAAATATATAGAAAGTATTCATGGAATAATCATGTTAGAACCAGCACAGGATGTAATGAAAAAGTTCACATAACCATTGCAAGTTAATAGACCAGAATATACACTCAAACTTTAATATCACACTTGTAACAAGAGATTTATAGAGAAAATATCATATTTAAGCTTATTCTTTACAGAATGTGGATTTATCTCTGAAAGTCTGGACTTCATAATTTCAGTTTAATTGAGTTTTTCAAATGCATTTCAGTTTTCTATGCTGAATCAATGTCACAAGTAATTTTTCTTCAGACAAGAAATTCCTTCCAAATGTCAACTTCTACCTTTTGCAATCTTAAATTGAATGATTTCTTTTTTACCCGTAGCAGCCAATTTTTGCTAAAGATTATAGTTTGGTTTATTATGCCGTACACTGTAATTTAAAATTATTTTTTAAAAGCACAAATATTTATTCAAACCACAAGAGTAGGAAAGGATCAGAGCTCCGATTTAGATTGTTCAGACAACATTGGATGAAAAAAATTCAAGGAAATTCAAGTGTGCTATAAGAACTTGGAAAGAAAATCCACTTTGGAATGGACAGAAAATAGCTTTAACACTTTAATACTAGAGACCTGTTTGAACAAATAGTGGAGTCTCCATCTCCAAGGGGTTTATGAGACCTGTGAATGTGGCACTTGGGGACATGGGTTAGTGGTGGCCTTGGCAGTGCTTGGGGGAAAGATTGGAGTCTGTGATCTCAGAGGGCTTTTCCAACCCAAATGATCTGTGTGCCTGTGAAATTTACAGGAAATAAATGAAAGAAACCTAAGCACACGGTTAATAAACCAAACCTGCTGCTCTTCTGCTTGAGGACAGCAAAACACCCAATTCTTTGCCTGAAGTATTTCTACTAACAGATTCAAAGATATTTTCCTTAGATATTAATGCAACCCAGTAGCCATTATGCAGTCTCTGGAAGAAAAGTATTTCCCAAAAAAATGTGGTTTGATTTGGAAAGAAATGAAGTGTGGTATGATGGATATAAAATGAGAAATGGTTCTTGATTCTATCAATGCTTACAGACAGCCAGTGTGAGTTTCAGCCTACTCTGAACTTTCATCCAGGTACCCCTGAATGCCATGATTTCTATTATTCCTAAGACCAAATCAACTTGCATTTTTTCTGCTGCATTCTTGTTTCCCAGCAGCTAATTTAAGAAGCCTTGCTTTCCTGTTCCCATTAAGCACATGCACACTTTTGGAACTGCACAAATTCCACCAATGCCGAGCAAAGGACTCCAAAATCCAGATCTGATTTTATTCTCTTTCCTTGTGTCAGGTCATTTCAGAAAGTTCTGATTTGTGCATTCATTGGAAGGACAGGGTCTGCATGTAACATTTCTGTGGGTGAATATCAAGTGTGTCTGAAACCCCAGGGTGGAAATACATGATTGATATTTTGCTACTGTGACAGCATGACCTGGAGTACAAATGTGAGACAGAATCACACTTGGGAATCAAGCAGGAGGCAGTTCTTTGGCAGAGCTAAAATAGACCTGCAGGAAAATTGAGTCCCCTTTATCCAGACCAAAAAGAGTGGTTTGTTTTACTTGTTTTGTTTTGTTTGTCTTTGGCTTTGTTTTTTTTTAATAAAAATTAAGATTAGCAAATGCTTCATTGGGCTTAACTCCTTTAGTGGACTTAGAAAGATGTGCTGTCAAATTTAACATGTACCTTCACTCAATGACTGCAATAATGTAGCTTTAAAATATTTTCATAGACTTTCACCATCTTTCTAATTTCAAATAGCTGGTTTCAAAGTTTCCTTGTGAAGTCAAAGACAATGTAGAAATTTCCCTTTGTTAATTATCCAACCTTATATGTTTACATTAAACACATAAGTACAAAATTAAGAAGACTGAAATATTTTACTAATCTTCTGAAATGTTCTAAAGGTATTAAAAAAAAAATAAACGAAAGAAGTCTATCATCAAAGCCAGAATCCAAATCAGTGTAGTGTTTTATGTGAACACAGCTCATATCTGATTGATCTCATTCAGGAAAGAATCATCAGCTGAAAAAATGGGATTATTTGGAGCTGTGGTATCTAGTGCTGTGTTCAAACTGACACAGAAGGAGATTAATTTTTTTTAACTCTCATTGGAAACCATGTCACTATGTCACTGCAGATCAGCCATACCGGGATTTATTTTTATGCCCCTAAGATAAATTTTGTCTCTTAGATAACAAAAGAGTGAAAAGGAGAAATCAGAGGGTAGAATATCTGACCTACAGGGTAAACAGGCAAACTAAACTCCAATCAAGTCTTTATTGGGACTGAATGCCAGGACCTACATTAGCTCTTCTGACCCTTGAGGAATTTCTGGTAGTCTCCAGCTGGAATTATGGGACCATGCAATTCTTATCTTAGCATGCTGATAATTCCCAAAGGTTCTAGTAACTTGTGTGTTTTTACAAATCCTAGAAAAATACTGTTTTCCCTGATTTTGTCACTGTTTACCTTGCACTGAAGGCAATCCTTTGGCACTTAGAGGCAGAACAATATTTCATGCTTGGACTGCTTGACGGCTCCCTCCCTGATGATCTATAGAGCCTTTGTTCTATCATTTAAATAGATAATTTTGGAATGCTTTCTGAAGTGATAAATGCTTAATGGAGGAAAGAATATTCCTTAGTGAGGTCATGTGAGGGATAGAGTTGATCATTTTAATAGAGAAGGTTAGGAAATTCATATTTGGTGTTTCCCAACAAAAGCAGGAAAATGCCCAATAGTTAAAGAACTTAGAGAAATTAAGGGAAGAAACCCCCAAACAATACTTCAAACAGGTTTGGAAGGGCCTTTTCTCTGTCCTGTTTGCTGTCATTTGGGAATGGAGCAGGACAGATATTAAATGAACATGAACATGCAGAGCTTTTTCCTACCAATCTGCAGGCTCAGCCCTTGGAAGAGTGGAATTGGTTGGAGCTTTTTAGCTGCAATGACAGGACAAGGGACAATGGCCTTAGACTGGCAGAGGGAAGGTTTAGGTGGGACATGCATAAGAAATTCTTCCCTGGCAGGGTGGTGAGCCCTGGCACAAATGCAAAGCAGCACAGGGACAGCTGGGAAAGAATTTAATCCATCCCAGTGAGCTCAGGGCACTGCCTCAGCTGTGCACTAAGATCTACAGGCACCAAAGACCTTAAAACCATCAGCACAGAAGTTATAAAGGCTGTTTTTCCTGTGATTATTTAATATTATTATATTTTAAAAAGCCCTTTTTAGTAGATATATAAAATATGACAAATATTTGATATTGAGAGCAAAGCTAAAAGCAGAATTCTGGTGGTAGCCTATGTTATAAACCAAAATATAAAAACCACCTAAACAATGAATCCAAACCCAACATGCAGTAATGAAGCAAACTCTCTTCCAGAAAAATTAACTACCATAATCTCTGTAAATTCAGTAAGGTTAGAATACCAGCTCTGAGGTGGCAATCCAAGCAGTTTTCAGTAGATTTTTATTAAAATTAAGGAATACACATGATACTATTACCATAAGTTGCCTAGAGGAATGGGAGTGGGTGAGTTGTTTGGTTTATGGGATCTTTTTTTCCTTTTTGACAACTGGGAATAAGATTTTTTTTTTATGTCTGCATAAAATATAAATGAACTGTAACATTCTTATAAATAACAAAATTCTCAAAGGCCTCTCAACAAATTGCCTACAAAATGTAATTCTTAGAAACCAGTAGATTAGTAATTTATGCTTAGCTCCTATGGGCTTTTCTGTTTGGTGGTTAATTTAAAACTTTCCCCCCCCAAGAAAAATAAATTAAAACCAAAAATTAATAAAAAGTTATTCTGTTTTGCCTGGAAAACAGATCTGCAAAGTTTGCACACAACCTGCTAGAGAAAACCATTTGACTTGAAAAGGAGCATCTTATAATCAACATTGCATTAATACATGTGAGAAATATATTAATTCTTTCACTAGCTTTGACCAGAAGTAGCTTAACAAGGAGAGATATTAAAACAAACAAAAAATAAAAACAAAAACAAACAAACAAAAACCACAAGGGGGAGAAACACTGCTATGGTAGCAAAGTTTTTGTTGAGAAAGAAGTAAGGAAAGAAAGAAGGAAGGATGGGAGACAACCAAAAGTGCTTGAAAGTCCCCTCCAGCAACCCTGCAGCAGTTGAATGAGGAGGAGGAGAGGAAGAAAAGAATTCCTGGCTACAAAAATAACAATTATCTACTCCTCCCCTCTGGATCCTCCCTAAAAGAAGACGGAGAAAAGCACTAAACAGAAATAGCTGATAAGCGGGACACTGTTTACCTAAATATATGAAGAACCAGGGACCAAAGAAGACAATTCTAATTAATTTCACTCTAAAGCATATAATTTCCAAAGAGCCCCAACATTAGTCATGTTCTGTGTTGTTCTGAAGTTATTTCAGCAGATGGGCCCTTACACTGAAAGGTGAATGATTTTTGAAAACTTCAATGTACACTGAATTCCAGAATGTTGATATGAATACATTATTACTTTACATCCGTTTTTTTTCTTCTGCTGTTAAACAGAAGTTGTGTACTTGGAAATGAAACCAGGAAAGGAAAGTTCTATCTGGTAATCAAAACGCCATGTTTTTCATGCTTAATAATCCTACTTTTTCCTTCTGTTTTACCACCAAATTAATTCCATGTTGATGCAATGTATCCTAAAAGTGGTATCTCCCAAGACAACCTATTTCAGAGTCATTATAATACAAAATAGAACAGGGTTGGTAGACTACACATCTGCCAAGAGAAGTGAAAAATTGGGATCCTCATCTGTGTCATCCATAGTAATTTGCACAGGTCACTATAAATAGCACCTGACTGCTTAAAAAAAAAGCCAGCCACAATCTTATCACCTTTATTTTCTGTAGAGGTACATATTAGAAAGAGGAAAAATTTACACAGACTCTCTCAGTTCATTTCAGAGATGCTTTTCTACAGATTTTTAAAGCTGTTAACCAGTTCTTCATAATTTCCTTATTAAGGCAGAGATGAAAAACTGTTACTTTATGTGGCAAAAATAATTAGGCCTGTGTGTTCTCCCTAAAGTTTTGAGCAAGATTTCAGTACCAAAATTAAGCCCAAGGGAATAAGTGGTGCATTAGAAATATTGAAAGCATCAGGTTCAAATTATCATTTTGCCTTTTTTTTTCATGCATCACATGAGCAAGGTGTTTTTATAAAGGGGTAAACTCAAATCAAAATGCCACTGGTTTAGGAAAAAAGGGTGGCTGTGATGTGACTGTAGTGTCCCACAGCAGAGGGACATGGAAAAGCAGGGTGGGAGCAGTACCAGAGCTATGGCTTTCCAGCTTGTAGTGGCTTTGGTTTGTTAATTTGAGATTTTCCCGGCCAATGCATTAATTTTATGTGGTGGATTTAATGTTGGCTAAATTACTAGTGCACTCACTAGAATTATTTACTCATTTTTTGTTGTGAGATAGAAGGAATGCAAAGTAGGCTCAACCTTTAAAGTATATAAAGAAAGACTTTATTAACAGAAACAAAAAGAAAAAAATAATAGGAATTAGAGTAAAACCTTTAAAACACTTCTCCTCTCCCCTATACCCTCTTTTCTTTCCTAGTGACAACGTACAGAAAAAAAAAAAGTCTTAAAATAGTACTTTCTTTAGTTTATTTAGGGAGAGGAGTCTTTTGTTATGCTCTGGAGACTTCTCTACAAGAAAACAGTTCTGTCGTGGTTTCAATTTCTAGGAATAGCAGCTGCCTGGGAAAGTCTGCAATCGTGAAGTCTCTCCCACCTTTCACAGCCTTCCCACAGTTGAGTTCACGGGCTGTGTTAACTTATGGGGTATTATTTTAAGGATGAGCTGTTGAAAAGCAAAAGTTCTCTTCATCTATCTCTGAGATCATTGTCATTTTTGGGAACAGAGGTCTTCTTCTTCTCCCCTGGGGGCAAAGGGTTTCCATCACTCTTTTCTCTTTCTGTTCAAACTTTTTATGAGATTACAGCTGCTTTAACATCTGTGTGCTTCAGCATTGGTGCTTTTGCTCATGGCTGTGGTTGGAACACTTCATCCCAGCAAATGTATTCATGACCAACTTTCTGCCCATCTTCACTTCTTCCCTCTTCATCCTCCTTGGCTCAGCAGCCTTTGCACTTAAACCAATTGTCACATAGATTTAATTATGAAATAAATTCAGCTTGATCTTCGTAATTTACAGATTGTTTGCCAAAGGAGCACAAACATCTCTATATTATGCTCATTTCCAGGGAATCTGAGGGCGTCTTTGGAGTATTTGGAATTGCTGTTCAAAGCATCTCAAACCTCTGCATTATTACAGGGTAATTCCTGTTCCTTCCTGTGCAGTCACTCAGGAGTTCTGTGGAAATGGAAGACTCCAAATGTTCCTTTGGAGGGCTTGGTCCTGCTTTTCCAGGGTACCCATGTGGTTTTCTATGTTTACAGACCTGATTTAGTGCCATACTGTAAAATTAAGATGTCCCTTTGATTCATAACTCAATGAGTTCAGAAATATGATAAAGTCCACACTCACCTGAATTTTCATTTCCAGTCAAATAAAAGGAAAGGAACACAAGGCATCATCTCTTTCTGCACTAAATAATACTAAGCTTTATATTTTTACTGTGTTGCAAATTCAGCAGTGCTTGAGAAAACAAAGGTAAGATTTGTTATTGAACTTCTTTCTGGATTAAACGTTTTCTCAGAAGAACAACAGAGTAATTTACAAAAAGTACAATGAAATAAGGAAAAATAGAGGAGCTAATATATTTCTTCTTCAGTAGAATTACAAGAAAATACATCAGTGAAACAGGTGATATTGTATTTTAATAATACCATAGAATTGTCTGGGGGAGACAATAGAGATATTCATTAATATCCAATAATAAACCAATTGCAAGGAGCAAGTGCTGCTGGTCTTATCTTGGTGAGAAGTCATGTTAAATTTATTGGGAACTACTTAAAGAAATCAGAGGGAATTCATAACCTAAAGTTAAGTTTAAACATTCAAGGGGTCACACAGTTTTAGATGACACTGTAATTGCAGCACTGGACTCCAGAAAATACTCAAATTTAAAAACACAAAATCTTATATTGTCAAAAAAAGTGCAGAATGCATCTACAAAATATGTAGATGGAAAACTAACTAGGAAATCTGCGAGGTGAGTTTTTTGTTTCTGTTTTTTTCCAAGAGTAGCAGTAAAGTAAGAAGAATTTCTGATTTTATTTGACATGTGTCAGCAGCATAAAAATTCCCAAATAAACCAGACACTCATCACTCACGAAATGTCAGTCTGCTCTAGGCACACTCTTTAGAAAACCTCTTTCACATGAGCTAAAAGTGAATTTTACTTATGGCAAATTCCAGATTAAAATATTTTCAAATTGCTTGAAAACCAAAAATGAGCATTTAAATCCTTTCAAAAATCTCACTTGGAAAAATATCTTGTCTCAGAAAGAAAGGAGTTCAAGAGTAGAAAAGGAAAGTTACACAATATAAATTTACATACCTGAATAAATGATCTCTAGCCTATGAAACAGGCTGGAAGAAATCACAAAGCTGATAATCTCATTGAAAATGTTGCCATAGTTATGGAGGGTTTAATATAACTGCTAGAAGTGTCTAGAACCCAAAATTCCTCCAATTTTCAATATGCACTCAGTGAAACATTAACTGCTTGAACTTCAGGCACGTATTAAATCAACAATGGACTCCACAGCACTAGAAAAATCTACAAAATTTGAATTCCTTTTAGCAAAAAGCAATCCTTCTTATCACTGTGTTGGTGTGTAGAGTCCTTACACATCCCACTCTCGCTGACTTGCAACTCAAGTTGCAAAAATTGGAGATAATTACTTTAAAATTGGGATTAACTACCTAAAATTTGAGTTAACTACTGAAAACTGCCCCATCCAACCTGGCCTTGGACACTTCTTGAATATATTGAGTTTGATGGTTTGAGATTCAGTGTAGAACTCAATCTACCTATTTTTGTCATCAAATGTGGCCAATGAATGTCATAAAACATTTATTACTAATTTGGTTATTGATATTTTTCCTAGAAGATGTAATTAATTGCAACTGACTAACGCATTACAAATCAATGCATAGGGAGATATTGTTAAACAAAGAAAAAAAATAGTGATGATCTAAAGACTGTTAAGAGGGGGGGAAAAAAGGCAGAAATCCTTGAAGCCATAAATTATATTTGTTTATAATATTTATTATGTCTTCAGTGTGTTACTTTTTCAAGAAAAGGAAATTAATTTGCCAGTCCTTGACCTGATTTTGTTCCCTGTCCATTCCTGTACCTGTGTGGGTAAATAGGAATCTATAAACAGGGTCTTGGTCTAAAGTCTGGATGGCTGCAGGATTAGGGCTACAGACCAAGATTAACTTTGGATTTCTAATTTCTGTAACACTTTTGATCCAGCAATCAGGCAGCAATCCTTTATCTATCAAAGAATAAAAAACAAAAGAATATTCTTTCATTTAAATCTGGCCTAGTTATGCAAGCAATTAAAAACTAAGTATGAACAGGGCTGACAACTGAAATTCTTTCTTCTGGGTGTTAATCTCCAGTGGAATATACAGGAAACCATAAACAAACAAACGAATGAATATATATACCATTTATAAATATATAAATAAATCTATTATTTAACAGTGCAGACATCACATTTTGAAAGAGAGATTTCCGGAGTATTTTACTATTTGGTTATCTAATGCCACTAATAAATGGCCATGACATGCTGTTTCTTCTGCACTGGAATGAAGAGGATGAAATTGAATTCTGCTTATTTTCCTAATCATTAAAATATAAGTTTTTTTCTGCTAGTGAGGCAGTTTGTATCACTGCCAATTATAATTAACATTTAATTAACTTTATAATTGACATTTTGGTATGTTTGTCCGATATTAAGGACTTCCATGGTACAGAACTTCCTTAACAGCCCTTTCACCACACTTTTAAAAAAATGCAATTTAGAGTCAGAAAATGCTGTACTTCAAAATGACATTGGCAGAAAGGAAAAACAATCCTGGAGAGAAATGCAAGGATTTGGTATAGGTTGTGAAAAGCCCTCAGCATCCTGAGATATTTGCTGTGTGGGTATGGTTGGTTCCTGTCCTTTGCAGTCTGGAGTAGGCTTAAATTTATTTTGATGCAAGTCTTTAACCCACTACCCCAGTCCTTCTCCCAGTCTCCCTGTTTTTATGTCAATCCATGAGCTTTTTCATCTTATTTTCTGCCCTGTCCTGTTGAGGAAGAGGGAGTGAAAAGATTTGTCAAAAAAATGTGATTAGAGATGACAATGTAACTGTGTTATTTGGAGCACAAAAAGGCTCTCTAAAAATATGTAAGAATATAGCAAACAATAGGAGTTTATATTGGGTTCGGAGAGCTTCTCGTTAAAAAAAGTATTTAGAGTGTCCTGGAACATGATTTAAACCCCATCTTTCCACACCACTATAAAAAATGTTTAAATATTCCTGGTAAAATGGAATCTAGTCAGTCTAACCGGCACAGGCACAAGGAGGCTCAGGGACAGTCAGGCTGCTGCTTTCAGGAATGATTGGGAATGCTGGGATCACAACACAGCCACCTGCATCCTGCTGGTGGCAGCTGCACAGGAGCCTAAAGGCTTGTCTGATCACAAAGGTTGGTTTATTTATTGCAATCTATACCTTTATAGAGCAAAACAGACACCAGAATACTGATGGAATATAATAGGCATTCCAACATTCCAAACTAAGTAGCTAATAATAAAATAATAACAATAACAATAATAATAATAATAGTAGTAGTAGTAGTTAAGTAAGTAGCTATTGTGTTAAATAATCTTCAGTGAGCCCTCCTGCTATAAATTTCTCTGGTTGTTATATTTCCCTTAGTACACTGTTAGTATCCAAAGCATCTGTGACAAGGAAATCCAGAATATATTCACAGGTTATTTCCTTTTTATTGGTTCTAGAACTCATGTGCAGTAATTTCACTGCAAGCTTTCTATTTCTTATACTCTAAGAAACACTGAGAAATAGGTCCCTGTTCACTTTCTGTTTGAGATTTTGCTAATGTCTTCTCCATAGTTTCCTTTATAGCTTTCCCAAGCAGAAGAATCTCAGTTTATTTAATGTATGTATTTTCAGAATGAAATAGATTAAATTTTATTCTTGAAGTCATATTTGTTCCTGTTCTATATTCATTATTTTTACCTCTTTTATTCCCCTATGGTTTTACACAGTGGTACAATGATATCTTCTCTCTTGCTCTCTTATTCTTTTCCTAATTTTTCTCATAATACCTGCTTGCTGAACTCCCTCTAAAGCTGATATTTCCATATAATTATTAATTATATGAATTCAAGAGCACTTTTGTGAGCACTAATACTGGTTTAGAGCCTACCTCATGTGCTGGCAGAGCTGTTTTTCATCAGCTGAACCCCTCTTGCCACATTTTTTTTTGTCCACACAGCCCTGTGGAAACTCCTTGAAGGAGTTCACTGCTGGATTCACTCTCTGCAGTACAAAAATCTGTATCACTCAGCCTTTGGCACCTCTGTGGTAGCTTTTATTTTACACGGGGGCTAATTAGACAACGGATTTATATGGGTGAATTCCTGTTGCAGACCTTCTAGGTCCCTCTTTGGACACTCCAATATTGGGGACTTCCCCAGTGACACTTCAGCAAAACAGAAACACAGTCTTAACCAAATCTTCTGTTCCAGTGCACTGCTAAGAGGGTCCAGTGTGAGAGACAAAACTGCACATTTTGAACCATGTTTGTACTCCTAATACACTGTTATTTCACTATAGCAAGTTTATTCTCATGTATCCATTTATACTTTACATTTTGTATATTTACAATTTTATGCTTTATTGCTGCTAAATGAAGCATTACTGCATTTTTCTTTATCATCACAAGCACTGAAAGGAAATTTACCCTGAAATCTGGAAGTAGACTTGGGGGTTTTGGAGTAAATTATGCTCCTTCTCCTTCTGCAGAAAAGAAAATCTCATAAAGGATGCCATGAAATGGTGCATTAGATAACAGCAGGATCAGCATACAGAAGTGGAATAAAAAGTTTTTTCCTTCTCTATAATCTTTAATAAACCATCAGAGTAGCAGGACCTATGAGAACCATTCCAGGTAATTGTAACTTGCTGCATATTTTCAAGACAGAAGTTCAGAGATTAACTTAAAAATAGCATTTCTTGAATGGGACATCAGTTATTTTTCTTCTATTTCACAGAATTGTCGAATCTCAGAATGGTTTGGATAGGAAGAGATGTTAAAGCCCATCCAGTTCCACCCCCTGCCATGGGCAGGGACGTCTTCCACTAGACCAAGTTGCTCCAAGCCTTTTCTAACCTCACTGTGATTATTTAAAACCAAACGAGTTACTAAAGAGATTTTTCTCTTCACTCCCTGTTTTCATCTTGCATGATTTCACTTTTCACATCTGCTATTTATTCTGTATTTATGTTTCTAATTTTCACCTTACACTGATGATAGCAGCACGGATATTTTCTTCCCTCAGTAGCAGTTCACTGGTCTGGGATTTGAAGAATGCAATTTAATTCACTTTCCAGAAACAGCTAACACCGTTAGCTGTCCTCTGTATTATGTTTTCCCTTGGGTTTACCTTGATATTACTCAGCAATTTCTCAGGTATTTCAGATTTCCATTGCTGGCAGCTTTCATACTGTTGCTTGCCATTCACTAAGGCAAAAGTCATTAATAATTATGATAATGATTTGATTCTATTTGCTGTGAGCATGGCTGGGGTGCATGGCGTGACAAAGGGTGTGCTTTTTCCCTGTGAAGACACTGTGCCAGTGGAAGGGGCTGCCCAGGGACGTGGTGCCATCTCCATCCTCACAGTTCCCAGCCTGAGCAGCCTGGTCTGACCCCAGTGCTGTGAGCACAAGGCTGGACAGGACTTCCCAAGGCCCTTTCCAGAACGAATTATCCATGAGTCCACGACATCTTCCATTTTACAGCACAGTGCAGCTATTACACAAATATGAGACCACATCCCTATGCACAAGGAAGAGAAAAGAAAGAGGGAATTCAGAAAGCATTAACATAATGGGTTTCAGATTTGAGCGGAGATCTCCTTTTCCAGTTGATAAGAGATGAGGAAGGATCAGGATATACACAAAAAATTTATTCATTCTGAATGGAATCAAGAAATATAGATGTGGAAAAGCAATCACCAGAAAGTCCAAAACACCAAATTTTGCTGTTGTAAAATAAATTTGTAAATTCAGTCATCAAATTAAACTCCACATCAACCTTGATGTTTTGATGTTTTGGCTTTGATAAATTTGGAATGTGATGGTGAATACTGTTTTTTATTTTCTTAAGATTTCTGTCTCTGTTATAAATGGAAGCAATGCAGGAAAAAGACTTCAGGACATAAAAGATTAATCCTACCTCACCTACTTTGACCAGGAGCATTTTTGGATAAATTAATTTCCTTGAGCCCTTAAACCTTGTCCCTTCCCATAAATTGCATTGAAACTTATCTCTAATTATGGGTTATGTGTCCAGCCAGCTTTGATCTTTATTCAAATACCAAATCCTTCAATAAAATTTATCCACATCAAACTTCTTATGTTTAATGATGACACCAATGATGAAATCATTCAGCAGAATCACTTTTCAAATGGTGATAAAATCAGTATTAAACACTGATGACTTGTACTTTAACAGCTTCCAGGTGGAAGAAAGAAGGATTTTGAAAGTCATACCAAACATGTGCATACAAAATAATACAGAATACTCATTAAATTCCTCCAAACTCTTACTGTATTGATTAGCAGTCAAACTGTCAGGGATCTGACCTATTTGCTCTTCCACATAGCATCCTTCTGACATTTACTGTAAGGAGGAGAAATGTGCCTCCTCTTCCAGTAGGATCTGGTAGCAACTGAAGAAAGTCAGAGCAGGAACAAAGAAAGCAAGAAACTGGGAGTGGTGACAGACATAATTATTTAAAATAATTATTAATTAATTATTAATTTATCAAACATGCACGCAAGCTATTATTTTATGTATTCTTTGGCTCATGGAGATGAGAGATGAGATAGTTGCACTTCCAGCTTTTGCTGTCTCTGGGTGGTGACAGAGCAGGAAACACTTCAGAAATGCATTCTAAGCCTTCTCCTCAAATCCCACCACCTATGGATCTCCACGGGTGAGGCATCATCACTGGCAGCTGGTGGCTTTTGTATGTAAAACAGGAAGAGGCTGGCCCCATTCCTGGTTTTCCAGAAGACATATCCATTGTGAATGAGAGTTTAGGAACCATAAAAACATCCAAAGCAGCTGTTTGTGTCAGTGTAAGGACCAAGGCACAACCCTGGCTCTGTGCCCACCCTGAGCACTTGAACTGCACTTTTCCTTCCCTGTCAGGTCAGA
The DNA here is from genome assembly GCA_037013685.1 of Acridotheres tristis. Taxonomy (NCBI): domain Eukaryota; kingdom Metazoa; phylum Chordata; class Aves; order Passeriformes; family Sturnidae; genus Acridotheres; species Acridotheres tristis. Next base: position 26,289,980 of record CM072895.1, read on the forward strand.
TATTTTTTGCCCTGGCAAGGATGAGCATTAAAGAAAAAGCAGTGGGATTCCAGTTAACAAAGCACCCTCTTCAATTGCTCTATTCACATTAAACAAGCACAGGGATTGATGCAAAGGAGCTGCTTAGACCAATGAGTCAGACACTCCTGGGTATGGCATGAAATTGTTCTATCTATCACAGGGTGGAGTGTTCTCTCTGTACTCTGTAAAAGTACATTAAATTGGAACTATTGTACTGTGACTTTTCTATTCTAGACAATTGCCAGTTTAATCAATGCACATTTTATCATGTCTTTGAATGTCTAGAAATAGTTTTGTCCACAGTGCCTTATCAAACACTTTGGCATGAACATTTTCTCAGGAGGGCTCTGTACTTCTGCACAGCCAGTCCAGACTGTGGTAAAAAACCCCTGTTTTGGTCAGAAATATTGTTATTCATACACTGCTGCTGCTCTGGTGTGGGAGGAATTCACTCAGTAATTCCTATCAGCAAGACTAAAAGTGGAGTAAAGCTCTTCCCAGTCCTTTACTACCACTGGTCTACACATGGCCTGGCAAATGGGCTGCAGAAGACATCGACTTCTGACAGCAGAACTGGAGGAAAATCTGATTAGAATGAAGCAGAATTTGGGACTTCATCACTCCTTCATCTGGGTAAAAAAGCAGAAGCAGGGCAAACATGAATTCCTGATCCTCATCTCTATTTGGGCCTGAATCAGAATGAAAAATAGAACAGAGAATATTAAATCACATTTCTCAAGTAAAGCCAAAACACTAAAATTATAGACAATGCCAAGCCCAAGATATCTGCAAAATATGCAATTCAGGTGGGTCTTACTCTGATATATTTTCTGTCATTTAATTTCAGAATTTATAAACACCATCTAAGCACAGATCTAAAGCCTAATCTGTAAGAGCCAAAGGACATTGACAGGGATGGAAGCAGGCTGTTAAAATGAGAAATTGCCATCTTACAGTAATCAAGTGAGCAACCTAGGATTAAATAGAACTGGCTCTTGTTTCCCAGTTCAACACTTGTTTCCTTGTTTGATATCCTAGGAGTAAATACAGCTTTTAAAAATCAAACAGAACTAATTTATTAATGTATTCTTAGCTCTTTAGGAATGATTAATGGTAATTTTTTAGTTTTGCATTGCCAATGTTTAACAGAAAGCTATTAGAAAATCAGTGCATAATGACACTGCTGAGGTATTTACTGCTCTACCACCAACACTGGAGAGAAAGATTCTGGACTCAGAATTTATACACGTGGCAATTAGCTGTGAAGGTTGGTAGTGAAACAGCTGGGTTCTTTTACTTTTGGAATAAATGGAAACAATGTTTTTTAAGAAGTGGAACCAATATCTTCTGGGAGGAATACAGTTCCTTTCTGAAGTACATAAACTCGTTCCATGATTCAGGAGAGGTGGGAAATTCATATAAATGTGCATATAACATTTACTATTAGAGATTACTACAAGGCTTTTTTTAATATCAACAACTTTTAATAAGCTTGGACTTGGCAATCTTGGAGATTTTTCCAACTTTAATGATTCTGTGTTCCTGTGGGAATGAAAGAACACCAGATCTCAGTGCCAATCACTCGTGTTGCCCATCAACTAATTAGGTGGATAAAAACTGAGATATTTCCTCTCTTCTCCACAGAAATTCTAACAGTCCCCAGATGCTTCTTTGGAATATTAGAGTAGCAAACTGTCTTGAAGGTGCTTCTTGGCCTTGGCACAATATTAAGAATATCACAAAATTACCCAAACACAGTTGGATTCCAAGTATTCCTGTTCATTCACTTTGAAAAATAAATGGCAGCCAACACTAGAGCATGAGCACATCCAAGTGACACCAATCCATGAAAAAGGACAGTGAACATGACAAAAACAAAATAATATTTGATTTGTATTTAAAGATACTTAGAAAAAATTTACATCATGAGTGCAGAATGGCAGCAGCTGACTGGAGCCAGTTTTTAAGGAGGCAACCTTTGGGTAATGGGAGTATTTATATGACTCGATTACAATGTGCCCTTGGATAAAAGGAAAAATTTCTACATGAAACAGATTTATACAGGTTTCCTTGGGCTTATTTTCCTTTTTTTTTTTTTTTTTTTTGTTCTTAATGGCTCTATGGGTTTATTGTCAGTCCAAGCTGAAATGTATCATTCCCAATCCGAACAGGAGAAAATAATGCTGTGGTCATGGAAAGGCAGAAACACAAACACCGTACTGGAAATATAATGATGAATTCAGAGTGCCCATGAAGCAGCTCTTCTCCACTCAGCAGCACCAATCCACAGCTGAACGACTGTGGAATATCTGGAGAAAATACAGCCGAGGACAACAATAATGGTCATAGGTCTGGAAACCACGACTCAAAAGAAATGACTACAGAAAATGTGGAATTTAGAGAAATGGCTGAAATTATTTTTAAGACTACTCCACTACATTTGCTGGAGGAAGAAGAATTCATTTTTGTATAGGCACATAACCAGAACAAAAGGAAATCTGGAATGGGAAAGGTACAAATGAGGCATTAAGAAAAACAAACAGAAAGAAGCTCACAGCTCTTTATTAGAGAGGGCCACTAGCAAGGAATAAGTTACCTGGTGATTGTGGACTATTTTCCCTGGTCTTATGAATTACACTTATTTAGACTTGATCACTCTAAATGTAATGAAAATTATTTAGGCCAACTGGACAGAAATAAACTCTAATTTCATAAGCACAAAATCATTCTTCATCTTTAACCAGGAACAGAAAGAATCTGCAGGGAACAGGCAGAAACTGCAAAAATCAGGGAGCAAAGAGGAGAGAGGGAGTGAAACTCCACCTCTAGTATGGTCAGTATAATGTGATTCTTAAGAGAACACCTTTCTGCTGCATCCTTCTGCAGTGCCCAGCACTCTGAATTCCTAATTGAAGGAAACAGTCACTAAATAAATGCAAATCTAACTGTATAAAAAACTCACGTGGTCCTGGATGTGTTTATTCTACAGGCTGATAAATTGCAGGATTAATAATGTGTTTTGTAATTTATTTTTAGCCAAAAGGATGAAATTTGCTTTAATGTTGTTTTTTTTCCTCTCTGTTCAATGACAGAAAAATGCTGGAAATATGCTGTCAAAGCATTTCAAGTCTCGTTTAGCACTTGTCTACTGCACGTAGGGTCTTTATGTACTGTCACAAAAGAGTGACACTTCTGGACACTGGATTTCCTAAATCAAGAATGAAATTACAAGATTGCTTCAGTTGGAATGGAGTTTTATGCCTTTGACTTTTGAGTAATGACAGTAACTTTCAGTTGTGAATATTAGGATGGCGATATACAGGCTGCTTTACCTTTGCTTTCTATCCATATATATAGATAAAATCTAGTTCTTCGCTCCACTATTCAAGTATTCCAACAGTTTTTCTTGAGAGGAACAAATCCATCATTTGCACTGAAGAAATCATAGTAATTCAATGAAGAGTATCAATAGCTGAAAAAAAATACTGTTAGCATCCACATCTCCTATCCTTGTAAAACTTGAAAAAGCTCAGAAATCTTTCCTTAGACTTCAAAGGCATATGAACAAAATATATATAATAATTGCCTGACAGAACTAGGAATGTAGACACATTTATAACTTGCAGCAGCAGAACAGAATACCTAATAAAAACAGGTTCTAAAAGACATTTTTTATGAAGCTGATCATCAGCACTGGAAGCTTGTCTCCAGTAACAATTAAGAAAAAATTGCAATAGAAGGAGCGCCTTGCAGTGCCACAACAAAAGAACATGATATAATCTTTCTCTCCCTCTTGTTCCCGAAAAAAAAAAAAAATAGTTTCACAGAATATTTACAGATTTTCTGTTCTTTTTGCAAAATGTGTGTCATTTTGTAAGTGACAATGACAATCTGAAAGTTTCTTTTTCTGCTTCTGTAATTCTGTAATGACACATGAGCTTTCTAACTTATGATCCATAGTTCAGGCACCTGTGGTTTTTACATTATTCCCAGTTCAAATCCAACTGAAACACTTGCACATTTTTATGGCTGTAAGTGTTGATAGCAGCTTTTTTTGCAAGGATGGAAAATTCTGAGATGTACTTTTATAACTCCTACACGTAGAAGCCTTTGCAGAAAACCAACCAATAAATAGTGGAACAACAATTCAGCGAGGTTGGAGCTGGATAATCTTTAAGATCCCTTCCAACCCAAACCATTCTGTGATTCTGTGAAGTGGTTCATGGATAAAACACTGCTGCTTTCTTCCACATTCTTATTAGTCTGGTGCAACATTCCTGCTTCTCTGGAAAGCTTCACTGAAGTCACCACGTGTTGGATGCCTTCAGATTGGTGGGTTGAGCCTTCATTGCATTCTTGGTTTTAAAGTATTCCTAAATTTTTAGTTTCCTTCTACCAGTTTCTCACAGAGCCTTTCTCCAATGTTTGAAATGTTAATTTTATTAATAAGTGTTAGGTGACGCACACATGCTGTACATGACATAATTAGAAGATTAGTGATTGTTAAAAATAATTTTAAGACATGGTGGTTGAAAACAAATAGCTTCACTTTCATTCTAATTGATGTAATCCATTACCACGGTGCAACTTCTATCCATGACTGCTTCTAATTAGCAGTCTGCCTAATTAAATGTGCACTAATAACTTTTCTCTGGAATCTCCCTTCCAGAAGCTCAAGTCCATCCATGCTGAGTGACACAAATGAAATATAGACAGTGGGAATGGAAAATTTCAAATATTTAAAAGACAATTTGTGTTAGGGGGAAATAATGGTGGGTGGATTTTCTACTCTGCCTGAAAAAAAAAAAGTCTTTTATTCCTCTGGTTATCAGGTTGCAAGAGAATCAATTAAGCTGAAAACATATCATTGAGTCCAAACATTAATGCAACACTGAACCATGAAAGGTGTGAAGGCTTGAGGTTAAAATCAGCCTCCATAAATGAACAGTGTTGTTGAATTACTAACATTGTATTGCAAGCAGAACCAGACCCACATTAACTCACACAGACCTTTAAATACACCAGGATTTGCTGCATTGTGAAGACATCCTGCCCTTTAATCCGAGATAAACCAACACAGGGCCTTCCAAATGCAGGGATTCTGGGATGAATGATCTGACCTCACTTCTGTTATGTTTGACTCCTCTTCTCTTGTATTCCTTGGTAGCATTTCCTTCCATTGATGAGTACCCTTCTGAGCTTTCTGAGCCTCTCCAAAGTGCTGATCTGTGGCCACCTAAATGGCTGGAACAGGGAACAGACACAGGAAATTCCACTAATCTTAATTTAGGAAACTTGCAGTGCCACTCCAACCACTGTGCTAAGCATGGCTTTGTCATTTGCTCATTCTGAGCATTAATAAGTTCAGCACATGTGACAGTTTTGAGGCACCAAAGTGAACACAGCCCCCATCCGTGTCCCTCTGTGGATCCAGGAGGTTGGGAAGCTCAGAAATGCTCTGAACTGAATTTGTTACCAGAGACACACAGATTTTCCTCCAGGGCTTTGTAGAAGCATTCCTGCAGTGACTACTAAAATAATTTCATTATTATATTCTGATCCATTAGTTAGGGCAAGCGTTCAGCATTGTGAAAGTCAGCAGTAATTAATCACAGCTCAGGTGACAATAATGAATTATCCCTGCTTCCCTGAAAGGACCAAGCACAAACTGTCTCCAGTGGTGTCCTGAGCTCCCCATGGACAAAGTCCCAGCCAAGTGGCCACAACAATTTTATGAACAGTGAGGGCACCAGAACAAAATCAGGTGCTTTGCACCTAGACTTGATTCAACACTCAGACTGAAGTAAGACTGAATTTTAAAATCTCTTGGAGAGCTTATAAAATCGGGACACTCATATCCCTATTCTACTTTTTTAATAATTAATCACAATTAATTAATAAGCAAGAAAAATGTCTGGGCTTAGCACCTGAATAACATCAGTAACGAATGTTTAGCTCACAAAGGTCTTGCATTCTTCTACTTTGTCTTATTCTGTTACAGCCTTATTCAATCATAGTTGAAAAAGCTTTGAATCCAAGCTCAGACCATATTTTTGAGCCCATGTGTTATTGTGGTATTTTCTTTTTCATTATTCCTTTAGAGAATAGTAGAATAAGAGCTTCAAAGGAAACAAATAACCATGGCTGAAGTGGATTCAGTGGCAAGCAGACTTGGTGACCAGACAGATTCTCAAAATCATGGTGTGAGAGCACATTTGAAAAGGTATGAAGACATTGCATATTTATTTTAAGTAAATTAAATAATTTTAAAGTGCTCTATCATAGTACATTGTTTAAATGTCATCAAATGTTTCTACAGGCACTTATCCAAATTAAGGCCAATCCTCAATGATTTAATGATATTTAGAAATTAATTGAGACTCAATTTCCTACTTTTTCTACATAAAATCTTTACAGTATTCCACTCTTTACAACAGTCTCACACACACACAAAGAAAATCCAATAAAAGACATGCCAGTACAGATATGCTGTAAGAAAACTGTTGTTATTGAAGGCAAAATAGGAAATGGGAAGCAACAGTTTAGTCTAAAAAGAACTAAAACCAAAAGGGTTCCTAAAATGACCTCAAAATCTGAGCAAGTTTTTCTTTTTTTAAACAAACAAATAAACAAAACCAAAACAAATATTTTCCATAGGAGAAATGGTTTTCCCATGGAGTGATTCAGAGTTTACTGCTTTATTTTTCTTAGTCACCATTTGTAGACTTAAAAATACAACAAAAATCTCTGGGTTAAGGCACATCTTTCCTTGTTTGAGTCTATCAGAAATTCATGCCCTGTGACAGAAATTGCTCCATATTACACAGAATATGGAATTGTGAAGAATGCTAAAACAAACTCTTACCTGTGAGTTTTGCTTGTAATTCCTTCCAGATCTCCTGTCCAAACAAAGGTGCCAGGGATCTGTAAGGATGACATTTAACAAGTGAGGAGAAAGCTGAAATTGGGTCTCCAACCTGCCACTAAATTTCATCCTGAGGAAAGGAAAGGAAAGGAAAGGAAAGGAAAGGAAAGGAAAGGAAAGGAAAGGAAAGGAAAGGAAAGGAAAGGAAAGGAAAGGAAAGGAAAGGAAAGGAAAGGAAAGGAAAGGAAAGGAAAGGAAAGGAAAGGAAAGGAAAGGAAAGGAAAGGAAAGGAAAGGAAAGGAAAGGAAAGGAAAGGAAAAGAAAAGGAAAGGAAAGGAAAGGAAAGGAAAGGAAAGGAAAGGAAAGGAAAGGAAAGGAAAGGAAAGGAAAGGAAAGGAAAGGAAAGGAAAGGAAAGGAAAGGAAAGGAAAGGAAAGGAAAGGAAAGGAAAGGAAAGGAAAGGAAAGGAAAGGAAAGGAAAGGAAAGGAAAGGAAAGGAAAGGAAAGGAAAGGAAAAAAGGAAAAATAAAAATCAGGCAGTGTTACCATGTGAAAACAATTATTATTTGTCAACAGCAAATAATACCAATTTGGTCCCAGAACTTCATGACCCCCAGTTTGCTCTAGATTAATGTAAAACCTGCTAATTCAAGAGAAATGCAGCCAGAGCAAACAGAGATGACAAAGTCTCAGTGTGGGCTTTGAGTCCATCTGGTTTCTAACGTGGGCTTGGTCTGGATGAGGTCTCTGCCAGCAGCAAGGAGCCAATAAAACAGTGAAAAGCATGGGCAGCATTTCCTCAGCACTGCACTTTCCTTTTCCTCCTGGTGCTCAGCTCTGTCCCTCTGCTTTCCCAGCACTCCCCTGGGAACACCATTCCAGCAGGATGCTGTCTTTAGTACTTTTTCTGACTCCTTAGTGGGGTTTCTGTTTGATCTGGGATGGAGAAAAATTGCCACCAGGCTGAACTCAGGGCTCCACAAAGTGGTTTCCTGAGCTCTTTTTTCTGCAGTGAGACATCAAAGGCAGGAAACTCTAACAAAAAATGATTTTTATTCTTAAAAGGCTTAAGGTTTTATGACACATAAATGTTATAAATGCCCTCTGTGAATATTTGTATTTTTCTTTTGTATTAAATGCACGTTTTTATTAAATAGAATTATTGTTTGATTGATTGATTGATTGATTGATTGATGAAAAGCAAAGTTGTATCACAGCAGAATGTAATACCTAGGAGACTTTTCCTACTAAATCTGCATTAGTTTCTACTGCATTCAGAAATTTGAAAAGTGCTCTGTTTAATGCTCAGCTATCATCTCCCACAGAATGAGAAATGTACAATAATGGTTTTAAGGCTCAGAGCTACTGCCAGTATTGACTATTATGGTGTTAAAATCAAGTTAAATTTGAAATGACAATTTCTTTTCCATCCCCAAAAGGGCAAAAACAGAGCTAAGTTTTAAATAAAACTATAAGGGCCATGAAACATGATGGAGTTATCTCAATCATATAGTGGGCACCATTTATTTTATCAGAATGTTTTAATAATTGAGATAGATATTGATCAATAGATAATTGAAACATTAGTATAGCAGTAATTTTTTTGTATTGATCTAAGGTGATTTCAGAGCATGTGTGATTCTCTGATATACTTCAGCTAATTTAATGCAAAATTTCAAATTACATTATAGTAATGATGTGACAATACACTGAATTGTTTGCAAAAAACACTGTTAGCTGTGTTACCTCCATAATCTGTATTAATAAAATGCTGAACTATGAAATGGTTGTTGTCTGATGCTTAAACACAAAATTTGCATATTTGCTCCTACTCATATTGCCAATTCATTCCACTTGTTTTGACTTTTGATGTAATTCTGTTCTTCTGTGTTTCTGACATGTTTCCATCTGCCCAGGAGTAATCTCTCTCCTTGACTTGTGTGGGATTTACTTAAGAGAATAGAATTTCACTGGAATTATATGATCAATTATTGGTAAAACACTATCCTTGAGAATTTAAATGGACTGCAATAATAGAAAAAGATTCTGAGGTCAACAGAGAAAAATCCAATAAAATTGGATTTGTTCTTCTCTGCTATGAAATTTTACTATAAGGTCTTGTTAAACTTTAGATCTCTTTGGTAACATTGGTATAACAGAGGAATGTGCAAGTGTAATTTCTAAGAGAAAATTCAAGATGACATCTGCACTCCGACTTCCCAGGAAGTCCCAGACCTGTTGCAGACTACTGTGTATCCAAAAGAAATTAAATAAGTAATTTTGTTATGTCACAAGGAATAAAACCCAAGTAAGCCTGGATCTCATTAGACTTCCTTCAAGATATTCAAATCTGATAATTGTCAACTTATGTCTCATCTCTGATTTCTTTCATAAAACTTGTACTGACTTGTTATGTCTTTAATCCCAAAGCTTGAGTATTCCTGTCTCTTAAGCTTAAATTTATCCCTTTATTTGAATTTAAGTCCTATTTCAGTGATCCTAAAGTTACATAATTTGCCAGACAGTTAAAGCTATTTAGAATGTGCTAAAAGAAAATGGTGATAATGAACTTAAATAAATGTGTTTAAAAGTACCTGAGTATTTATTTCAAAAAGGACTCACGGAGGTACAAATGCCTGCCTTGAACATGGTGCTTGTAACTCAGGGTTAAACTAACAGCACCAGCCTTTCCTTCTTGGCAGGATATTTAATGTTTCTATAATTAAATATCTTACATAGGTGCAGGAAAAATAATTGAGGTTACTTTAAGACAAATGAAAAGACTCTTTTATTCCCAGAATCACAGAATATTCTGAGTTGGAAGGGACCAGAAAGAATCATCAAGTCCAACTCTGCAATGAATGGCCCATATGTGGATCAAATTCCCAACCTGCCCTGACCCATGATTATTATTGCAGTAATTCAGAGATTCATCCAGAAACCAAAATACACTCCCTGAATTTTGTTCCAGTCCTTGCCAGCCAGAAATAAAAGAGCACTAAATGCACCTTAAGCACCACTGCAGTTTGCATAGGCAGATATTGGCATAGTTCCAGTCACTTGCTGCAGGTATTTGTAATAAAGATGGATTATCAGCTCCATGTATTCCTTACATCTTCCAGGGCACAGCTAATCCAAACAGATGCATCTGGACATTGCAATGAATTAAGTAGTAGTTTTTATTGCAAAGCCCTTAAATAAGATCTGTAGAACAGGCCATTGAAAAAAATAAAAACATAGTCAAAAAAGAAATTGAAACTCTATGATACAGACACTGGTGACGCTGGATTTGATATATTAATTTTATCTAAGAAAAGAATTAGATATGGTCTAAGCCCATTGCCGTTTGTGAGTCTGGCAGAATTTTATGTGTTTCTTAATTTGCCTTTAGTATAACAACGAAGCTATTTTTAAAGACATAACTATTTTTTCAGTCATCATATCTTTCAAACTGGTAGAGAATATTCCAACTCACTTGTCCTTGCTTTTTTTGAAATTCTGGATGAAATCTTTGAATCAACAACAGCTTGACATGTCATAGGGTATGAGTCCCCCAGGGAGTCCTTTAACATCCCCATCCACAATTTGGCCTCATCTGGAAGTTTTATTCATGTGCCTTCATCTTCAAGGGCCAAGGCCTTTGACTTCAACTTTCTAAGCTTAATATTTGCTTTGCTATCGTGCAATAGATCATCTGATTTCCTGATTGTTCTGGTTGCCGTATTACTTTTTTAAAAAAAATTTAATTTATTTTGAGTGTTTTGCAGCAGCTTTCTGGCTCTTATGCCACATTTCCTTCTCTGAGGTGATGGTGAGTGTAGGGACAGTGCCTCCTGCCATCCAAATGAAATGTGATATGAAAAGGAAGATTCTACATTTTCCATATCCTTTCTCTCCTAATAAAGGATGAAAAGGCAATGTGACCCAAAGTCAATATGAAATCTAAAAGAGACTATAGATCACCCCAAAATATTGGATCCCCCCCTCACACCTTGCTATAGCTCTATTGTGCACACACGGTTGTGATCTATCAAAAACTTCTCTTGAAGTGGTGCTATTACTTCTTAAATAAATAGAACCCAGATAAATAAATAAGCCCCCCATGGTTTGTATGCATTCCTTAAAAGGCCTTCATCCATTTCATGGATATTTGCACTACAGAAAGAAAAATCATCATATAAGTTCAATAATAGAGGCGTAAAATTCAGAAATTACTAAATTCCATTTTTTTTATATCTTCTGAATACTTAAATTGTGATTCTATTTTAGCAAAGAGCAGTATTGAGCTGGGTGAAATTATAGAAACTGTTGCCTCTCAAAACAGTGGGTATCTCTGTGAAGGTTTTTTTGATTGAGTTGACAATTTCAGATAACAGTCTTGGTAATGAAAATGTTGAAATAACTTTAACAGCCCAAATGGCACCACTGCAATAAACTGCAGCATAAAAATTGAAACTCTGTTAGACTATATAAGCTTGGCTTAAATAGGCAAAGCCTTACTTAAGTATCATCTTTTTTATTTGTTTGGATTCAGCATATTTTGCAAACAGAAATGTGAGCTTATATAAAAAACGTAATGATTGTTGGAAGCTGAGTCCTTCTCTTTCTTTACATTAGAAATAGACTGTGAAATGAAGCATTGCCTCAAAAACACCTCCAAGCAATACAGGAAAAATACAGCCACCCATAAAGCAACACATTATCACAATCAGCTCCTTTAATGTCTTCATTTTCTTCTTACCAAGGTCTCCCCCATAATGAGATCTAACCGAGTCAATTCATTCACCAAGAACCAAAATATTGGTATCTGCTTTAACTTTTTTTTAGGTACTTTTGCCTACTTTAATTTCTTAAAGTAAAATAGGAAAAAACCCTCAAGCAAGCAAACGAACAAAAAAATACCCACTCCAAAAACTAACAACTGCAAACAGACATAAAGAATTTCTTTTTCTCAGAGGCAGAGCTCTACTTTACATCCTGGCTGTGACCAACAAAGCCATCAGCTCAGGAAAATGGTCTCATTCAGATGGCAAAGAGGACTTCAGGGACTTCTGCATTCAAGATGAGTCTGTAATAATAGAGTTCCTAAAAAAATTTAGCTGGAAAATCCTTATCTAAGCTGTGATATTTCAGACTCATCTGCATCATAACCCAGCTTTCCTCCTGGTTTGTGTTTTGATACTTCATATTGTCACAAAGCCTTTTTAGTAATGAAAAGATTATTCTTAAGTAAATCCCATGCACTGTGTCTTAGTGAGACAGAAATCAGTCATCATTAGCACATCACGCTGGCTGTGCTGGAATTAATATAAACTTTGCATCACGGGTTTAATATCGTGTCTGTTAATTACAAAGAGACAGAGAGATACAGAGAAAGAGAGATACAGAGAGAGAGGGATAAAGCAAGAGATGGAAAGAAAATGAGAGAGGAGAAAACTGCCAGTGGGTTTTTATGTCAGATGAGGAGCCATTCGTGGTGTAGCATCGCAGCTCTATTGCACAGACAAAATCTGGAACCACATGGGGCTTGTGAAACAGGAAAGGAAGGGGAGGCTGAAGGACCATTCTTAAACTTTCTGCTGTTTTCCCCTGATGTGATGAAATTGCTGGTGTGTGTGTGTGCACTGCAATGTCCCGTTTGAGCTTAAGCAATATTCCTGCACCTCAGTGGCAACATCTCCCTCTCCTTTTTGGTCCCTGAATGCAGCACAGGCTCTTTCCAGTACAGGAAGTGCTGGCAAACTTCATAAGAACGATATGTATGGCCACACACTTCACCAGTGCAGCACTGAATATGGGACTTGATGGTCTTGGAGGTCTTTTCCAACCTCAGTGATTCCATGATTCTGTGTATTCTGGGATTCATCCATCTTGTTAACCATCAACAATCCCAGAGGGTTTACTGAAGAGGGGACACAGTTCTAAATGTTGCCCTTTTTAGGGGTAAATTCATCCAGCAGCCAAATTATTCATGGAACTGAAACAGTTAACAGCCCTACTAATAGAACTTTAAGTACCTGTGCCCAGAGAAGCTGTGGCTGTCCAATCCCTGGAAGTGTCCAAGGCCAGGCTGGATGGGCTTGGAGCAGCCTGGGATAGTGGAAGGTGTCCCTGTCCATGGCATGGGGTGCAACAGGATAATCCTCAAAATCCCTTCCAAACCATTCTCAGTTGTTATGATTCCATGCAGAAAAAGAGAAGAGGCTAAAAGGAGACAACAGCTCACACTGTTGGATGGAGACAAGAATAGCTGGCATGTGCATGCAGATCTGTGTTGGAGAATGCTCCTGCCTTTTCAAGGACTCTGAAGGTAAAGCTGAGGGAGGGCAAAACTGAGGGAGGAGGATCTTACACAGAGGATAAAGGAGCAGTGAATGAAAGCAACTTAGGAAAAAACTTCTAATGGAAAAGGCAGGAAACTTAAAGTTTCTGAGTAGTTTTAAGGGTACTTAAGGCTAGGAGAAATTGTATTCTGTCCTGCTTTTTAATCTATCTTTGATAAAGCAATAGATTACTCCCCTCAGGCAAATCTTTACCCCAGTATATCCTTATAGCCATTAGCAGGTCATGTATCTTGTTTTACTGTCAACATTCTGGAAGAAACATTTGTGCAGGCTTTGCAGGCATTAATGTAATACCAGTGTATATCAGCACAGAGCCTGGTAAATAAACACAAGGAGTTTCTTTCCAATGCAAACTGAATTTAAAGCAAAATATCTACTATTTCCAATTTCTTTATATCTTTATTTCTTTATATCTACAGTCTGCTTTGGTACATCAGGGTAGCATCAGGCTTAGAAAATGCAGCACAGAATCCCACATGGTTTGAGTTGGGAGGGATTGTAAAACCCAGAGTGCCACCCCCCTGCCATGGGCAGGGACACCTTCCACTAGCCCAGCTTGCTCCAAGCCCTGTCCAGCCTGGCCTTGGACATCATTTGTGCTCTGTTCTTCTTCCCTGTGTGTGTCATGGGACTGCTCCTTCATAGCTCCTTCAACTATGTGTGAAAGGCAGGAAATGACAGGTTATTTATTTGCTTCCATTCCCATCATTGATAGTAAGGTGGGAATTCCTGTGTTTGACTTTTTGATCAAACTCAGTTGGAATTTTTGCAGCTGAGATGTAGGAATGAATATCTGCTCATAGTTCTGTCAAGTTTTGCTTTATGCACCTCATGTTATTTTCTTTTTCGAAGTCATAATGAAAAAAAATCATACTATCATGAGCTAGTTATGTGCAGGGGGAAAAGGAATAATGGGATTAACTCAATCAAGATATTAGATTTATACAAGTACAGAGACCTCTACCATTTCATTGTTTATTCATTGTAAGAAACAGTGAATTTCACGGAATCACAGACTGGTTTGGATTGGAAGGGACCCTAAAGAGATCTATTTCCCATGGGCAGGGAAAATACCTGCTTCTATGAATGAAACATTTTTCCAAATTTAACAAATTATCTCAGCTCAGTGATACCTGGACAATTTCAGCTACAGCTTTGCATTTTCCAAGTGCTGCAAGAGCATTAACAACATCCTATTAGCACAGCCAGGGTGGTAAATCTGCCCTGAGCTGCTTATCTAGATTGTAGCTCTCACTCCAGTTTTAACCAGTTTCTTAACTGATGCCATTTTGCCAGATTGTACCCTAAAAGATAGGAAAGGATGTGTGTACAAAGTGCTTCCAAAGGGGAACTCTGGAACACACAGAGCAAAATAGACAAGGGAACAGATAAACCTACAGCTCATCTCTGCAAGGCCTCAGCAGCTCAAAATCCCTGCTCACTCTTGCCAGGTTTATGTTTATTGCTATTATTTTAAAGGTATTGAGGGAGTACAGGAGCAAAGGAGAAATGTCATATTATACACATACACCGAGGGTAATTTTTTTGCCAATGGCTCTTAAATAACACAGTATAAACCCATTAATCCCATTCTCATTTTATCTTAAGTGCTAACTGCTTAACTGAGATTGATCTCTCTCAGGTAAAGATAATGGCCAGGGGATTTCAAGTAGCAAAACCCCCTATTACAGTAAATTAAATTTGTATAGCTGGACATTAATGGATTATTTTATTAGACTAAGCACAGCAGATATTTAGTACACTTTCTGAAATATATTATTATGTAGTCACCAGTTATATCCATGGAAGGAATATTCCCCCAGGAAGTACATTACCAGTGAATTCAGGCCAGAATCTCTCCTCCTTCTTGTTCAATGGCCAGAGGATGCAGAAGCTGCCACCAGAACACTCCATCAGATGAAGAGCTCTGAATTATAACCCAAATTTTAATTAATTTCGTTATTAATTAAGTTCTGATCCTACACGCAGGCAAGCATAGCTCTTCTCCAAAAGCTTCACTTTGTTGTTTTGAGTATAACAACTTTTATTTTCTTTGTTTTACTCATTGATTCCAGTCGACCTCTTCTCTCCTGAGAAGGAACAACAAAAATTGTATCTGGCTGTATTGTCCCTTTGTCTGTCCCTTGTCCCTGTTTATGTTCAGGGTGTAAGGATAACATGAGCAATTCCAAATACACTCTGGGCTGGACCTGGGGGCATGGACAGGCAGCACCTTTGTCACACTGCCAGGTTTGACAGCTCCAGCATTTCCTCACTCACCTTCCAGATATTCTGGAGGGGAAGAGAAGGAAAAGGATGCAATGGCATCATTGGTTTCCTTAGCAGATGGCATCCCCTTAATTTCTTAACTTATTTTCTGTGTTTTAAGCTACACAGGTGATTTTAAACTACAATAGAAACCAGATGTGCAACATGCCTAGAAATTCACCTCTCTGTGCTCTGAGGTGTGTGTTCATCTTTCAAGCATGGCTTATATTTGTATCTGGTATTGCAAACTGTCACCAAAAGAAAAATCCTGTGCAATGTTGACTTATGATATGTTCCCATGCTTATTCACCTCCCTGTTTTTCATACAGGCTGACCAGCATTTCAGCGAGGATTTAAGGATTTGAGGTTATTTTACATAAAGCTATAATTATAAATCCACCAGAAAGTCGGGATTTTCAGACAAAGGAAATACATAAGCTCAAATGCAATGCAGGCAGAACCAGAGATAAGTCTGTGCACAGCTGACAAAAGGCAGGCGAGGATGGAACTTGTTGTGGTTCCTTCTGTCAAGGGAATTGTGACCCTATTAAACACCAGTGTGCAATTCCTGACAGAAACAGAAACAATGATCTTCTGTACAAGAAGATTGTATAATTTTCATCATAATAATCTTCAGCATGAATTCTAATCTGGTTACTAATTTTCAGGGATCAGCTGAACATGAACACAAATTACTGATGCAGATGGCTTAATTTGTATGTTTTTCCTAGCAGAAATGTGTGATTGGGAGCAAAGATTGCCCTGTAAACCCCTCAAAGGAGAAATATCATAGATGAAGAACATGTACAAGCAAAATGCTGCCCCAATTAAACACGTGCATTAATAAGTTTTAAATATATTTAGACTGAAGCTTAATAAGGGATTTTAACCATCTTGAGAAGACTTAAGAGATTTTCAGCATATAATACGTTTTGGAAATATATACAGTGTTCTGTTAATTTGGGGGAGGTCTGTAGGATCTGATGTGGTAACCCAGTCAGTTACTGAGAAAGCTTCTTCTATTCCTATTCTTAAAAAAAAAAAAATAGAAAAAAAGCTTGATTGTGTCCAATGTTATATTTGGTTTTAGCAGCTTTCTTTGTGTAAAAGGCATTAACCAGATGCAGCAAGTCCTAAGATTATTCTTTCAATACCATTTTTTCCAGTTCTATACAGTGTATGTTGAATTATTTCTGATTGCTTTTCTAATCTTTAGTTATACTTAGGCCATGCCTTCAAGACTTCTTGTTCATTGATTTTTCTCACATCTCAGAGGGCTGAAAATCTTGTGGTGAGCTTTACTTACATGAAGAACAAAAAGAGGCTTTCACAAAATCTTGTGATAAGTCACACTGACAAGACCATGTAACTCCAGGGATGATTTTCATCATGAGCAATATTTTGCAAACGTGTGAGCAGGATTACCATTGGTGGAATTAAAAACATTATGAGCAACTCAGTGTTCCTTCACATTATTTCTAAGTGACAGTTTTTGAAATATTTATTTTTAATATCAGTATACAGAAGCTTTTAAAAAATTTTCCATTATTAAGATTTCATTTCCATAAGCTAATTTTTCCTCACTTCCTCATGCATTGCTATATTAGTCATTCATTACATGTACTTTTTGCTTGCATATGTTGTGTGAGTTCATTAAAATACAAAGAAAAGTGAATGGCCACACTCCTCTACAATTACATTTCTCTAGAAGTGCAAAATAATTGTAACTGCTTCCTGACCAGCAGCCTTTTCTCATTCTACTGATCCTTTTTGTCCTGCCTCCTTTCTAGTTTCTCACATTCCTTTCTTCTGCACCACATATGATCCCTTCTTTCGCTGCTTTTTGACATTCCACTAAATATCTCATATTTTCTGCATTCCCACCATCCCTTAAGGAATCCCATAAAATTTCTTTTACCCAATCCCATCCAACATCTCATGGCAATGTCACTCTTTTCCATGATACTTTTGGTTTTTTCCTTCTTACCAGCCACAGGGGTCTGTCTGACTCCCTCCAAGGCTGGGTGTGGAGCAAACTAGTCTGGTGGGAGGTGTCCCTGCCCTTGGCAGGGGTGGCACTGAATGGGCTTTAATGTCCCTTCCAAAACCCAAACCATTCCATGATTCTGTGACTCCATGAAAGCAAAGTCCTGGATACTTTAAGGAGGAATACAAGTTTTTCAACTAGGGCCCACAAATCTGACCTCCTGAGGAATTCTGCTATTTGTCACCAACAAACTCTCCATCATCTTTTGCCATGAGGCTGCCCAGTGATGCTTTTAGGATGCTCTTGTTTTCCTAAAGTGTCACTTCTGTGAGACAGGAAATGAATCCGGAATTAGCCTGGCCCAATTCCACAAATCTCTTATTGCCAGCAAACCACTCATTTAAGAAGAGTTGCAATTAGGAGCACTTAAGAGCTTTCATGATTAGGGATTCTGTTTGAAAATTCAGTGTAAGCTCATTATGCTGCTGCATATCATTGCATTTCTAGGCAGAAGAGGGGACATGGTGTGCGAGTTGTTGTACAATTGGCTAATCCAGCCCATTCACCACAAGAACCATCATTTGCTCAAGAGAATAATCACTTTTACAGCTGGCATGTCCACAAGCCAAAAGTACCCTTTGGTTCCATCCAGTGAATCTGTAGGAGCAGCAGAAGGGAACCTTTCTTCTGGAGAGGGATGATTATGGAAGTGACCAGTCCTCCTGGTGAACCAGTAGAGGAAAATAATAAAGTGGATAAAAGTGTTGCATGGTGGACAGCTACTTTCAAAATGCAGCAGCAGTGAAAAAGGCATTGAAGTTCCCAATTTAAGGATGAGTTAAACAGTTCTTAACGTGTGCTGTAAGGCCACCAAGTGACCAAGCCAACCCAGAAAAGAGGTTAATAGCAGAGTAACATGGCAGCACCAAGGCTGCTGGGTACAGATTTAGTTCAGAAATAAAGGAATTATTTCTCATATTCATCTGAACATTCATTTGATACCTGGCATCCTGGGCTCTCTTTTCCCCATTTTCCACTCCACAGCCTCCATTTTTCAGCTGCTCCTGAAGATTCTGCTTTATTATTTTTTTTCCTTTATTTATTCTTAAGCAAGATATTTTTTCTAAACCTGTTCCAACTTTTGTCTATACAAACAATTGCCTCCATGTTTGGAATCTTCCCTGCACACAGCTAAACATAATTCTCAGATATAAATGTAATTCTCAGATAAATTTGCACAAGTAACAGCAGAAAACCTTTAAAAAGGTATTAACTTGGTATCATCATTACTGACCAGTTTTGTGAGGTATTTTAAGACTCCTTATTTAAGTAAATATCTCTATTTTTTTTTCTTGTTTTAAAGCAAATGAAAGTTGAAGTAGGACATTGGGAGGATTGTTTGATATTTGCTTTTCTACAAGCTGACACAAAAGTACAAAATATTGACAGATAATATCAGAGAAATCTGGTGTTTGACTGAACTGAGTCTCTGGGTACATATTTTGCTAAGGGAAGAGCAGCTAATGACTGAATACAGTGTTTTATCTATTTTAAGACCACTGGGATGTCTACAGATATTCTATAAAATGTTGAGTTTGCTCCCCAGCAGCAACCCATGATAGCTGCAATGAGGCTGTAGGAACATGTATGAAGCTGAATGTAAATTGCTCAGTAGGATTTGCAAATTACCTTTGCCTGTGACCTTTTATCTTTTACATGTTGAACATTTTCTGAGTAAGAAAAC
The DNA here is from genome assembly GCA_037013685.1 of Acridotheres tristis. NCBI lineage: Eukaryota > Metazoa > Chordata > Aves > Passeriformes > Sturnidae > Acridotheres > Acridotheres tristis. The sequence continues at coordinate 26,309,208 of CM072895.1, forward strand.
CAATTTTTCTTTCTTTTCTCTGATTTGTATTCATAAATAAAGGGTTGATGGTTAGAGTTGATGATCTTAAAGGTCTTTTCCAACTTAAAAATGTCTGTGAGACTTTCAGACAGAGCATCCGAATTTTGCAATACATTAAAAGAGCTATATTCTACTCAATACTACTCTCTCGTAATTTATATATATATTTTTCTTTTTTTCAAACCATAATGAACTTGAGCAGCTACCCTGAAGGATTCTATCTGAAGGCATCTCCAACCTTTGGGACACATTTCTTTGTACCTAGCTTGCAGCTAAAAGAACACAATGCCAAAGAATTTTTAAGTAGATTATTTCCAGTGAACCCTTGTTGTGAAACCTCTTTTTACTCTTTTTTCCCCTAAAGAAGGGTGAAACATTGAATTGCAACATAAAATATATTTTTCTTTTAGAGAATAATCACGACTGAGGAGTTGAGAGAGGGATATGAGGTGGGTATTATACATGCAAAATGCCATCAGTGCTTGTTCTGCTGGGTGAATACTTTGGCTTGGATTTCTGAGAACCTGAGTCCTTCAAAATGAAATAAAAATATATGGCTTTAAGTTCTAAGCTGTTTATCACCAAATCAAAACCTGGGGTTATTGTTCTCTCTCAATTTTATAACTATGCATTGAAACAGAAATATTTTTTTCTATTTGAAAATCCAGCCCAGAAGAATAAAACTGATGACAAGAGATAATTAATTCAGGGAAGCACAGAGAGAAACTCATTAAAAGGCAACAGATTGATGACATCTGTTAAAGCATTAAATATATATCTCCAAAGCAATAATGTTGGTCTTTGATTCTTTTCTTTCCACCCAAATGCAACAGATTTTTCCAGATCGTTAAAAACATCAGATTGGTAGGAAGTAGGCTCAAATGTCTTGGTATTTGTCCCTACAAAGGATATTCTCTTCTTCATCAACATGAGGAAGATAAAGTAAGAAGATAGCAAACTGAGGTTTAAAACAGCTCTTCAGTGTCACAAATTATGCTTCATGGAAAGCAGGCCCTCGAATGACCCAGGCTGAAATTAATGAATTTAGTATTAATTATGGCCTTTTCTCAGAGACATTTAAGGATGACCTGTAAGTACAAGCCCTATCAGACTCTCTCTGAATCATTAAAAAAACACCCCTCAATATTTCCCCACTCCAATCCTTGAAGAATTTATTACTTTTGACTAATTTTTCTCTCTTTTCATATTGCTTGTTCAATGCAATATAGTATATTAAAGTTACTTTCAGAATAAAAAAACTAAGGAAAATGGATATTTTGAGGACTTAATATTCACTAAGATCTGGGAGACTGTAAGAGAAATTTTGGTGGAGAATAAAGAACTGAGTTATGGGAATGGCCATAAAAGCATATGGAAAAGGGTAGGGAACAATGGGAACAGTCCATTTCCCGTGGTCAGAGTGTGATGCATTCAAACCAGAAAAGCAGATATTCGAGTACCAGGGAGCACTTTCTGTCAGGATGGATTTGGAAAACCATAACAGAGAGAAAGTTGAGTAAAATTCATGGAAACCTCCAATGATTTGCACATTGTAGCAAGAACACAGGAAATCCTCTAACAGACTGTCCCTGGGTTATTTTTTAATGGATGGGAAAAATTTGAATCCTACAAATTTTTTGGTGGAAGTAGGAAATATACCTTACAGGAGAATTTTTAAAGGTTTCTCTCCATATGTATTGTGAAAACCTAGACTGAGAAATTTCCATGTAGAAAACAAATAAAGGCTGGTAGTTAAAGCCAACAAAATATAGTTACAAATTAAATATTTATAAAATTGAGCAACCCGTTTCAGTGTAGACACTTCAAAAGCTGGTGGAATGTGTGTGTGCATAGATGTATAAAAAGAAATATGTAATGACAGCAGATATAGAGTCCTTTCTGTTACATCTAGTTAGTATTAGAATTAGATTTTTTCCCAGTGGAAAAGCTGTCTTATTCTGCACAATCTTTATAAGTATTATTTGTGCTTATCTCTTCCACAAACATGCAGATTTCTTGGAGAGAGAGTGGAAATACATTAGGAGATATTCTTGAGGAGAGAGAAAGAAAAGGCGAGATTTAAAAAAGGAAAAGGAAGAAATCTAAGACAGCGTCTGGTACAGGGAGACCAGAAGGCAACATTGAATCCTGACTCATGGAATTGCAGAAACCTCAACATGTTTAACAACCAGCAACAAGGAAAAGTGAGATAGCAAATATCTGAAGTCACAGATTGGCATTAGTTTGAAGTTTGTAAATGTTAATTGGCACCCAAATTCTTGATTTCAAATTATGCTGAACCACACTTGGCACCCTCTCAGCTCCATTGCCAGAAGGAGGGAAATGAAAGCACCCCCATGTGTGCATAAAAAACATGAATTAACTCAACAGTGGCCAGATTATGCATTAAATAATCCTAATATAAAGATATTTTCTACTGACACTAAGGAAGGAGTTCAATTTGTCTGATTTTAGTCATGCAAATATTCAATGTTAAATTTTTTTAGCCTGACATAAATTGTGAAGGTCAAACCCAGATTATATCCAGCCCTGTAGCTCAGTAAATTCTGCATGGCCATTTTTATAATAGGCCTTGGGCTGTGCACTGATTTTGCAAGGATTCAACACCCCTTTTGGTCATGTTTGGTCTCAACTTATTCTCTGCCTTAGATTTCTGTAGTTGTAACAACAGTGTTTCCAAAGAGCAGGTGACAATGCCAATTTTGGGGGCATTTTGAATGTCATAACCACAGTTCATGAGCAGACAGGAGTGACCAGGAGTCACTGGATGCTGAGCACTCTGTTTGTTCTCAGCCAACACAGGAGATTTGGAAAGAGAATGAAGATGAGTCAGACTAGGATGGAGGAATTTTGATTCTTAGCAATAAGAGTTTGATGAATATGAATTGGAACAGTTTTATAATCAGTTTTAACATGCATCTCTGATAAAGAACATCTTCAAGTCTTTAATACAAAATATTATGGAAAATTAGGAATGGAAGTTGGTTTTGTATTTATTTGTTTTCTACAGCAGCCTGACTTCTATATCAGTGTATGAAGGTTTAGTCACCCTGTAATGATATTGACTCTATTGACTTTGGAGAAAACTTCCTCACTCACAGCAGCATTAAAAGACTTCTCTGTTTGCTGCTGCCTTAAAATGCTGTTATCCCATTTTTTAAATTTTAAGATACAGCAAAAAATTGGAGTTTCTTTAGAATTTGATATTTCAAATTTCTTGTCATGACTTGCTTCTTTCTTGCCCTCTCTGGAAACTAAACAAGCTCATTGTTTTTTCCTGCCATAAATGCAAAGTTTTCCATGCTTTTCAGGATAACTTTTCACTTCCTTAAAATCATAAGCCCCAGGGTGATGTGATTCTCTTAATTTCCGACACTAATTACAGCACTGCTGAATAATTGGAGTTTGTAAACAATTCACTGGGTTTGTTTCTCTGCATTTTAAATCTAAGGAACATTCCCACCGAAGGCTTTCATTTAGGCTCTGACCTATGGGCATTTTATGTGTAAAATTACATTTGTTGAGAGAAGAGGGTTGGTTTCAACCAAGATATACAGGAATATTGCAGTAGTATAGCCTATTATGGGATGTTTGTTATACATTTGCTGTATTGTTCTGGAAATAATTTCATGCTAAACCAATGGCTTGGGGTGACAGGACAAAATGGAATAGTTTCAAATTGACAGGGAGTAGGTTTACATGGGATATTGGTGAGGAATTGTTCCCTGTGAGGGTGGGGAGGCCCTGGCACAGGGTGCCCAGAGAAGCTGTGGCTGCCCCTGGATCCCTGGAAATGTCCCAGGCCAGGCTGGATGGGGCTTGGAACAGCCTGGGCCATTTGAAGGTGTCTCTGTCTATGGCAGGGGCTGGGACTGGATGGGCTCTGGGGTCTCTCTCAGATCAAACCACTCTGTCATTTTATCTTAAAGAAATTAAGGAAAGTTTCTATCCCAGTTCTTACGACTTCAATATAAACTCTGACATATATTTTAATGTTACTTGAAGAATCCACAGAGCAGAAAAGGAAACTCTCAGCAGATATTGCCATATCTGGTGTCAAAATTGGCAATATTTGAGGTGAAACAGGGAGAAATAATCCATAAAGTTCCATCACTGTTGGTTATCCTGTGTTGTCAGCCACTGTCACGTTGTGATTTACACATTGGTAAGGCAATGCCATCATCGATACAAAGGATCCAACAGTAGTACAGCACAGTACCATAAGGAAATTCCAAAATGTTGCCATTAAACCTCAAAATGATATTTTCAATAGTAACGTCAGAATTTTCATGCCCCCAAATTAGTGTCCCTTTCCAGGAGTTTTCAGCACGCTGTTGTATCACAGAAATCACACTGCAATTAGCTTTCCCTGTGCCCTGCACAGTGTCAGGGAACAAATATTATTTTCCCCTTGCAACATGCAATGCATTGATACTTCCTTTGAGCCTTAATTCACTTTTCTTTTTTTTCTCTTCCCATCAATGAAGGCACTGCTCTACTTACTAAGGAAGCAAATTACTTTTCCATTATAATGTAATGATGCAGGAAAGTGGTATTTTCTAACAATAGGAAATGAAATCTCGCTGCCTTTCTGAGCAAGAAAAATGCTTCACAACTATTAATAAATGCTATAAAGCAAAATAAAATTAGCTTCCAGTGGATATTGTGATAAATACCAAATTAATGCCAGAAATAAATTTGTTGCTAAGGTTCCTGTTTCCACTGCCTTTTTCAAATCAGGTTCATTGTAGTTATGCTCAGCTTTGGGAAGCAGCAGAGAAGAGTAGAGATGCATTAATTCAGGGTATGAGGTTGATGTCTATAATTCATGAGAGCCACCAACTGTCCTTTCAAAACTTTTGATTAAATAGATGATTTCAGAATTATTTGAACATACACCTTGAGGTAAAATCTGCTAAAAATCATGTTTAATGACAGACAGAATTATAAGCCAAAGCGTCAGAAAATAAATTTTCCTCAAGGAAATCTACTTGCTACTGTCAAGATTAAAAATACCACTCGGCCATAAATATGCACAGGAAATGCTTCTTTGTCCTTCTAAAAAGGTACAAGTTGTCCAAAAGTTCTTAATCATTAGATAAAGATCTTTGCCAAAAGAGATGAGAACTACTTTCTGTATTTCTAGGAGCCTGACACTTCCACTTTCACACTAAGGTAAAGTCTCTCTGTTATTTCTTCTGCCTGTAATTTTTATTTACAAAGTTTGGAAGAAAGGCTGAAGGCAGCTCAGCTGAGAACACTCATGTGGCACTAGGGCAAAATCAGAGTTCAAAACTGGATGTCCCACAACACAGCTAAATGTTCTTCATTGCCACTGACTGGGTTCTTTTCTGAAACTGAACCTAGAAATTTGAATGCCTAAATTTTGAAAACCCACTTAATTACGGGACACGATATAATTTCTGTTTAAAAATGAGAAATTAGACATTTGAGCCAAATGTCTTCATAATATTCTCCCCACCCATATTTATTGCTTAGTCTGAATGTCCCACATTGACAGCCTCCCCCTTGGTGTGCTCTGCTTGACTGGGGGGTAGGAAAGGGATCTAATGGTCAAAATTAATTTCAAAGATATGCTGTTTTTAAAACCTTTTTTGTCTTGTGGCATTGACCTTAAGCTGATGGAATATCAGTCATAGCCTATCATGCTGCAAGTGGCAAAGGCCTCTGTCCTTCTGAGAGTTTTAGATCAGTAAGACCCAGCTCAGAAATGCTGAGCTGGGATCTCTTATACTGGGCAGTGCCTTTTCAGCCACAGCTGAAAACACAGTATCTTCTATCCTGGTAAGGACTGGTCTATCAGGTGGCACAGCAAGAAATTAATTTGGTTTAACCTCCCATGCTGAGAAAATTATATGGGAACTTGGAAAAAAATCCAAAATAAAAACATCACTCTTGAATTCAAAATACATCTTTGATCATGAATGGATTTTGTTCTACTAAGAGAGGACTTCATGAGATGAATGAGAGCATCCCTGAGGAACTTCATTTTAAAAGGTGTTCTCCCATCTGTATTTGATTAGTGGGGATTTTATGGAGTTCACACAGAACCTGACTGCACAGAGATCATGGAGGTATTTCTACATCAGGTGTCAGAAAAATATCTAATTGTTCTCTGTCATCATCTGTTTACAGTTATCAAACCATTTTCTTTTTTCAGTGAATTATTAGTAGCAACACCAAACTCTTCATAGCAGCAGAGCAATAAAATATACTCTTTTCTCCTTTGAAGAAGTGTGAAATCATCTGTATGACTTTAGGATGATAAGCACAGGAAGAACATTTCATTGTGAAAGAAATCTAAATATTAATGGAATAATGGAACTGGAAATGGAATGCTAATGGAATGCCCTTGTTAGTGCTAGTTTGAGGTAATTTAACTCTGTTGTGGCACCATTTAACAACCTTGTGACTGATTAATGAAAAACAAAGACATGGATCGAAACCTGGATTAACTGACAACATTCATTTGCAGAGGAGAATGAAATAAAAACTATTACCTTATGCATAATGCTGAACCTGCAATTTAGAAACACACACACGGTTGGAAAATTACAACACATTTACATACAAAAGCCTGGTTTAGTGAATCTATAGCATTTAGTTTAGCTGCAATAAATTCACTATTACACAACAATTTATGACATTTAGTTAAGTACAGTCAAGGTCATAAATATAAAATTGAAAACACTAGGATAGGATGAAGTTTTACAGAAACATAAGGACATAAGGAATCCCAAAAGATCATGAAAGACATATAACATGTATTGGTTTGCCATCTACTTCTAATAGGTTTTTGACAGGAAAAACAAATTTACTAAAGTCAAAATAGTTCTCATCTGTTCTTCCTCTCCTTACTGAATACTACTGAATGCATGAGATTACAAAAAAAAAAAAAAAAAAAGAGCACAGGGTTTTTTTGGGGCAGAGAAGAATAAGAAAAGCACTCAAATCCCCATATTTTCTGCCTAATGGAATAAAAATTGCTTTTCCACCTGCATGAATCCAGCCATGTGCCATTTGGAGATCATGTATGGCATGCGTGAAATTTTAACATCTTCTTTTTCTGGCACCTCTTACCCACATGATCTATAAAATAATGAAAATATTGCAAATTAAAGAATTTCAACATTTCAGTAGATTGTAATTTCATTAAATGTTCTCCTCCTGTCCCTGAAGAGACAGAATTAAGTTAAATTGGTGGGAAAAGATTCTCACCTTGTAAAAAGTATTATAAGAGTTCAAGAAGAAGCAGTGTCTAATCCACATAAAACAACCTGAGGAATATACATTCTACACTTGCTGTCACTTCTGGTCCATAAAATGGGAATCCACTTTGTGCTCCTGAGCTAATGAAAGTGGGGAGGACTTTGGAGCCACTACATTTCTACCCTTATTACTCGATAGGCTTCCCACATATCCATTCCAGGTAAGGACATTTTAGGTCTAAACTCCTCTCTGGGATTATGTATTTCTTCATTACATCTCTAAAGCCCTTCTGTGCTATTATTCTGTTAATGTTAATGCACAATGAACATTTCAACTCTGTGTCTTTTTGCCAAATGCCCTCTTCCTCCTCTTTCCAATAATTCATTAAACCTACCTCTTCCAGGAATTGTTCCTACTTTGTTTTTTTTTCTAATCATTAATCTCTTCATGCTTTTCACTACTTTAAATCTTGTTCAAATCCCCATTCTCTCCCTATCATTAGGTGAACCTGTCTGCTTCCTGTAGCTTTGATTAAGGATAAAATGCAAATCTCTCACGGTGTGGAACCCTTGTTTAAAACAACCAAGAGAGAATAAAAGAGGTTTTTTTTTCCTCATAACTTGCAAAGTCAAAATATTTGGCTAGAGGAGTTCAGATAGCCAGAAGCACCCAAACATGGCTTAATGGGTGAAATATTTCTGATATAAGATTTATTATCTATCAAACTATGAATGACTGGGCATTGCAAATTCTTCAAGAATCCCTTAGAAGAAACTTGACTGGAGCAATAAATTGGTTTATTTCCTTGTTACATGCTCTGGGTTTTCCATGTGTGTGCCTGTAATTGCAATCAAAATTTTGTTACAACTCAAAATTTTGGTATGAGCCAAATGGTACAATTTTTATGTATAGAGCTTAAAACTTTATTATAGCCCCATTAATATTTAAACTGCCTAAACAAAATTCATCACCTTTCATTTGTGGTTCAACTGTGATCTTCTATATTAGGTTTTTGTGGAGTTAAATCTGACAGAGGACACCAAAATTTGGGTCTGTTTTGCACAAATATGAGAATCTCAGATATCTAGGACACATATCCCCAACGTATATGAGATCTACAGAAACAGAGTGAACTGGAAGAATAAGTATTTAAATAAAAGTTTAAATAATCTGGGCATGTCATTTATGGAGAAGAGGCAGGAAAAATGGGAAGGATGACACTAATGCATCTCAAATTTCATGACTGTAAAATGACAAATACCACTGATTTTTAACCCAGACTAGGAAGTCACATCACCCCACTGAAAACCAGTTATTTCTTCCACAGTGTTGCTTCTTCCTTCCTGCTGCTTTCATTTGAATAATCTTGTTCACCTGGAGCCCTCTCCTCCTCCTGTTTTAATCTCCACCAACCAGGGAATTATCCCTCTCTCCACCTCTGGTGCTTTAATCACCCTGAGGTTCAACAACAAGATTAGCGTTTGCATATTTGATAGGGTTTATGCTGAATAGTGAGAAATTTTGGTCAAAATGCTGAGGCTTTTTATCACACTTCAGTCTGTTAGATAGGAAAATCTTCAATTTTAATGGCAATGCATTGTAAACTCTTCCTATACCTCAAGTATATCCAACAATAATTACTAAATTGCTGTCTGTGGCAAGTTATGAAGATAGCACATTGTTGAAAACAGCTTCACAACTTACAAGTTTTCATTCTAGAAACTCCTTAAGCGTCTCTCAACATTTTATACCATATAGAAAACACTCTAACTTCTTTGATTTTTAGTTTTAAAATTTCCTACTTTATATTTTCCTGCAGGCAATCAGGAACCTGTGGATTTAGTGATGTCTCCAAGGTGTCAGAACTGAATTGAAATTACAGTTGTGTTTCTTACAGTACCTTGGGTTCCCTTCTCTCCTTTGTCTGGTTTTGTGCCACTTCAATTTTATTATTATTTAGTCATTTTTCAAGCCCATTAAAAAAGAGAAAACTGCTGTGTTTATGACTGCAGAACCTGTGATATTCCATTGGTGATCCCCTCTTTATCAAATTCTTCAAATGCTGAATAACGCAAAGCTTAAGCACTAACACAGCAACATTTGGAAGCCTCTTTTGCCACTGGAGCTCTTTTGGTGGCTCTGTAGAGGAATCATGGTGGGATTCCTTGGAGCACCAGCTGATCCAGATCCTGACTGATCCCTTAGGATGCTCCACAGCAGGGCTGGCAGCTACTCCTGAGCTCAATGGAGGGGCCCAGGAACCTCCCAGGTGTGGCTAGGCTTGGGTCAAATAGCTCCCAAACAAGGAAATTTGGTGTGAAACACTAAACCTCCACACAAGAAATGTTTGATGAACCCTTTAGAAGGTGTTGGACTCTGACATCCAGAGGAGTTGTGGCTGCCCCAGTCCTGGAAGTTTTCACAGACAGGCTGGATGAGGCTTGGAGCAATCTGGAATAGTGGAAGGTGTCCTTGCCCATGGCAGGGCATGGTGTGATACCTTTCAAGGTTTAAGGATGTGCTGGAGAGAAGCAGATACACGCAGAGCTGTTAATAATTTTAAGCCCTTGTAACACATTTTGGGAAGGGCACTGGACAGTGATAATGATCCAGGTAGAAAACTGTTGGAATGGTGCAAACAGCACTCTGTTCCCATTCCCATTGTCTTGGGGAATATCCATACATGGTTTTCTGAGACCTTTTCAGTGTCTGGGCCTACAGTGGGTTCATCATATTCAGGGGCCAGGACATCAGCAAGAGGTGGAGAGCTGAATTGCTAGGGGTGGAAAAGATCTCTAAGATCACCAAATCCAACCATCCACCCAGAACCAGCACTATGTTCACCACTAATCCATGTCTTTAAGTGCCATATCCACATGTTTTTGAACACACCCAGGGATGATGGCTCCACTACTTCCCTAGGCAGGCTGTTCCAGTGCTTTACACTTTCCATAAAGATATTTTTCCTCATATCCAATCTAAGCCTCCTATGGTGCACCTTGAGGCCATTTTTTCTTGTCCTGTTATTTAATACAAAGCAGCTGGATGTGAATGCCCTGGGTCCATGATGCTGGTCCTAATGGGCTGGAGGAGCTGAGACTGTGCTGGTGCATGAGCTGTGTGAAAATTGGTGAAGAAACCCTTGAATAGAAATTGTTCTGCACCTGGAGTAACCCATTCTATCTCATTTAACAACTTTAAATGAGCTCTTCTTGCAGCTGTCTGCACCATGACAAAAATACAAGTTTTTGTTTAAACAGTGGTGAGTCTGATAGTGAAGGAGAAGGGAAATTAAAACCATGTGTGAAAGCTAAAACTACCAAATAGATGGGTATAGAAGCTAAAAGTTCTAATCAGTGTGTAAATCTCTTCTAGCAGGCTCATGGAGGCACTGCTAGGAAGCAGAATCAGAGTCAATGTTCTTTATGGTAAGCTTTATCTTGACCATCTGCCACTACTAATCAGATACAATTGGCACTTTTAGTTTGAAGGGAAAAATACTCAAGACCTGTGATCCTTCCTGTATAGCACGGATCTAAAAGTTAATCTGCACGCAACACTTTATTTGAATTTGTTTACCTTGGAGGAAAACAAGATTAAGGATGAAGCATATGCTCCAACAAACCAGTGAATTGGTTTAAGGTGATAACTGTGGAAAAAAGCTCCAGGGGTAAAAATAAACCTGTGAAATAAATTCAGATTATGTTGAATAAGCAGGTTCTTTACTAATTGAAATATTGTGACAACTGTTGGAGCGAGTCCAGAGGAGGCACCAAGATGATCAAAGGAATGGAGCAGCTCTGCTGTGAGGAAAGGCTTGTAGAATTGGATTGTTCAGCCTCAAGAAGCTTTGAGTTGACCTCATTGTGGCCTTCCAGTTCCTGAAGGAGCAAAAAGGAAATGTGGAGAGAGAGTGTTTACAAGGGATGGAGGGACAGAATGAGCAGGAATGGCTTCCCACTGCCAGAGGGCAGAGTCAGATGGGATATTGGGAAGGAATCCTTCCCTGTGAGGGTGGTGAAGCCCTGGCACAGGGTGCCCAGAGAAGCTGTGGCTGCCCCTGGATCCCTGGAAGAGTCTAAGGACAGGTTGGACAGAACTTGGAACAACCTGGGATAGTAGAAGGTGTCCCTGCCCATGGGTGGGGGTGAATTGGGAAGAACTCTGAGGTCACTTCAAACCAAACTATTCCATGACTCTATGGCAGCTCAGAGGGTGGGGAAACCAGACTTCATCTCTCCTGATACTGACTTAGGGTCTCATCTCCAAGAGTGTCAGACATTCTCTACTGCAACCCAATACCCAATACCCAACAGCCTGGTAGTGCCTCACCATTTTCCTGCTTCTCTTTCAGGGGATTAGGCTCCAAAATACAAAAGTAGCAAGTGAAAAGCCTGATTCCATAATTAACACACGGTGTTCAGCTTATATGACATTTCCTATGCACATTTTAAAGGACTACATTAAACTTTCAGCATGAGAAGTATTTCTGCCCCTGCATTTTATGTAATTTTTAACCTATAATGTAGCTGTGTCTATTCACAAAGATGTGATATTTCAATCACACAGGTGACAGATCTGGCATTTAGATTCATTTGTTTCTTCTGTTGCCTTCTCCCTGTCAGTGGTAGGTCTTAAACTGATATCAATCTCAATGATAATGTCATTGATAATTTTTGATGGAAGTTTTGTCTGTTTGTTGGAGAGTGGGGGGTTTTATGTTTTTGGTGGTTTTGTGGGGTTTTTTGGCTGTGTTTGTGTGTTCATTTAGTTGGTTTGGGTTTTGTTCTTGTTTTTGTTGTTTTTTTTTTCTTTAAAAAAGGAAAAACTTTAAAGACAAACTATGCACAAACGTTTTGGGAAAAATGGTCTGATTGAAACTGCAACTTCCTTGAAGGAAAATTCCTGTCCTGTGTAATCCTCCTGGTGAGATTGTGTGATATAACCTCTGTGGGGAAAAAAAAAAAAAAATTAAAAAAAGAGAAAAGGCAAATTGTTTTTATGAACAGGTGGGCTTAATCCATACAAAAAAGATAATCTTATACCAGAGTCATTCCTTCTCCATAAAGAGTACGAATTTTAAAAATTCAGCTAGGAGTTAATTAACAAGCCATCCAATTACTGTCAGGACATATTTGCCTTCTTATTGATGTTTTTACAACTGATATCAATATTTTTACAACCTTTATCGATCTTCCTTCCTTCCTTCCTTCCTTCCTTCCTTCCTTCCTTCCTTCCTTCCTTCCTTCCTTCCTTCCTTCCTTCCTTCCTTCCTTCCTTCCTTCCTTCCTTCCTTCCTTCCTTCCTTCCTTCCTTCCTTCCTTCCTTCCTTCCTTCCTTCCTTCCTTCCTTCCTTCCTTCCTTCCTTCCTTCCTTCCTTCCTTCCTTCCTTCCTTCCTTCCTTCCTTCCTTCCTTCCTTCCTCCCTTCCTCCCTTCCTCCCTTCCTCCCTTCCTCCCTTCCTTCCTTCCTTCCTTTCTTCCTTCCTTCCTTCCTTCCTTCCTCTGGAGTTTTTGGAGAGAAAAGGTGGCTTGGAAGGACAATAACAGCACAAGACTGCATTGCTCCACAAGAGCAGCAATTTGAAATATTACAGCTTCATCCTTTTCCAAGCACTGTGCTTTTGGGAATAGCTCCCCTGAACACAGCTAAGGCAGTTCCTAACCAATGGGAAAGTCAGATTTTAGAGCAGTGCTAACCCCTGAAGAACTGGACTTGCCACACCACATTTTGACAGTTCTTCACTCCAAAGTCTTGGACAATACCAACATCACATCTGAAAAGACACGACAGTCTCCTTTCCTCATTTGGGATAAAGACCTGCCTGTTTCCAAGGAGGGAAAAGCTCAGATAGGAGCTGTGATTGATTTGTTGTTGTTGCTGTTGTTGTTATTGTTGTTTTCCAGCAAGAACATATTAAAAAAAACTCCCGGACCCTAACATTTTCCATTATTTAATATCTTCTTATTCTGGATGGCATTTGGGGGCTGAATTAAAAAGAAATCTTCATGAAAAACTACTGGAATCAAATGACTATGTATTATTCCCTAAAAGTTTGTGTTTGGGGTTTTTTTTTGTGAAAAGATATCCTGACATTTCAAATCAAACAAACCTTAAAATGTTAAAAAAATCCAACAAAACTCCCAAAAACTTTAGGTTTTCCTAGTTTGGGATTGTTGCTTTTAAAATTCACATCTGCATATTGATGACCTAAAAATTATTTGTGAAAGAAAAGGAATAGGAGGTAGTTAACAACGAGGATTGACACGTTTTGATTGTATTTAATTTTGTTTTGACATATCTGGAATGCACAAAAGATTTTAAATGTCTAGAGCATGCAAGAACAAATTCCATTAATAGAACACTAGGAAGAGAGAAAATAGGAGGGAAGACTTTAATCTAAATACAGAGTTTTATTTTATTTTATTTTATTTTATTTTATTTTATTTTATTTTATTTTATTTTATTTTATTTTATTTTATTTTATTTAGCATAGCCCATGAAAAATTATATTCTAGTCTGCCCTACTTTTGACATAAGAGAATTCCCTTGTCTGAACTCAATACTTTGCTCAGCAAACATGAACAAACAGATCTTTTTGAATGTTATGGGAGTGTGGGCAAACAATTCCTAAAGAATTATTGCCAAGTCACTTTGCTGCCAGAAGTTAATCTCGGCCAAAGAGAGGTGATTAAGAAAAGACAATTAAAAAAATCTAGCAATGAGGGTTAATGTTAATAGGAAATATACTAATATAGATGTGAAAAACTGGTGGAGCTTTTCAAGTATTATATCTGGGGTGGAGGGAAAAAAAATCCCAGGAAAATATGACATATTTTCCTTAACAACTATCAGGAGTGTGCTGGCAGGACTTTAAAATCAATAATATAATTGTATATCCAGAGCAAGATTCTTGTGCAATGGCTGTTAAGAAGAGAGAGGTGAACCATAGGTGTAATCCCACACTTCTGCCAGGGGCAGTATTTCCTTAAAAAATACGGGGAGGGAGCAGAAACCACCAGGACCAAGGTGTTCCTCCCCCAGCAGGATCAGGGAGCTGGACCCTTAGCCCCGGAGCTCTGTGGCCCCTCCACTGGCAGCACCCTCTGCAGAACCCGGGGTATGGAAGGACATTTACAGATGGTGCCAAAAGTAGGGAATTTCCAGTTTCCAACGCCTCAGACATTTCCATTTTTCCACTGTCCCCTTTCTTTGCACCCCTATAAGAGCACCTGTCCAGGTGTTTGGCCCTGCTGTGGTTCTGCAAAGACACAGATGATCTCGTTCATGCCCCTCTGTCACCACTTGCCAGAGAAGTCCGTGCAGAAGAAGGCTGGAAACGCTGCACCAAACCCTTCTGCTCCGTGTGCTGCTCTAAGACTTAATAATCAGACTTAATGATCTTCCTAAAATATTGCATGTGAGATGCCTGTGACATTAATCAATGTTTAACAAAGGCAGGAGTGCTGCTCGCTGAATATAAATACTTGCACAGAAAGATTTAGCATTTGTTTAGTGAGCTTAATTAAAAAGCTCTACTTGATGTGAGCAGTGCCCTTTGGAGGATCTAAACTCCTTGATGAAGAAATAAACTGTTTTCTCTCACTTAGAGCTTTCTTTTCCTCCTAAATGATGAGTGGTTTCAAAGATCAGAAGATAAATTCTCATCTGCTATCTTAATTTAAAAGCTATTTTAACATTCTGATAAGCCCAGGAGTTTTGGAAGGCTTCATTTTGTTTGCCTCAGTTGTCGATGAACAAACCTAAAGTAATTAACTGAAGTTAGATATCTCAGAAACATCCATAGTCTTTGCATTTAGCACAGGAATGGGAAAATTTAGGTAGGAAACCCCACATCCACTAACGATTAAACTGCTTTATCACCTCTTTAATGCAACTACCTAATTCCAGTGAAGGTCAAGGTTGAGGCATTGTGCTGCATTTATTCTCTTAGAAATATACAAATGGAAAGCACAATCAATAATCAAAAGATGTGGAATTAAACTCTTCAGATAAAGGAGAATCTGATAATGTTTTTCCACCACTGCAGCTAGGGCAGATCCTGAACTGCTCTGAACAAAACTCAATTGATTACACTGAGCCAAAAGTTTCTGAGTCTTTCTGACCTTGCAGTTTCTAGCATTATATAATGTGTATAATAGAGACATAAATACAAAACCCAGACAGTTCTATACCAAGCCTGGGATAGGCACAAAAATATATTAAAAAAAAAGAGAAAAATTAATTTCCTGTCATGTGACTGAATTTTCCCAAGTTTCAGTTGTCTGCCTATTTTATTCCAGTAATAAAATTATAAGTCAATAATGACCGGGATTAAAGGGAACAATATACTTAGCACTATTAAAAAATTTTTTTTTTTGATAAGTTACTGGTAGTGAAAAAAATTCCTGAAGTTATGTGATAAACAAGAAACTAAAACAGAAAGATTTATATCAGCCAAGTTTTCCCTTGACTCCACACAAACAGACATGGCTCTAAGTCCTACATCTCATTAAAAATATTTCAAAAATCCTCTTTGGAGACACTGATGCTTCTCCAAGGTGAACAAAGAAAAACAAAACAAGTAAAACAAAGTAAAAAAATCCAATACTGTAAATTGTACAGACTTAGAATTACAAAATAAGTTAGGCCTTTAAAATGTTCGAAATATTGACCTGGATATTACTAGAATATCATAATCAAATAATGATATATTACTGCAGTAAAATTAATCCATTAAAATCTATAGAAATACCTTATATTTCAAAATTATTGGGGGAACATTTGATTTATCAGAGCTTGCCTTTTCCCCACTGTTGAGTAATTGCTTATATATTTTTAAATTATGGAATCTTTCTATGACAAAAAACCCCCAACAAACAAACCTTTGAATTCTCAGATTTTCCTGGAATGGAAAATTATTTTATTCTGAGCTTAATTGGTTTTCTTTTTTTAGTTTGTGCTGCCAGCAGCATTTGGGGCTTACTTATTTTCATTAGAAAAAGGGATTTCTGACAGTCAGGTTTTTGGCATGAGTCCATTCAATTAAAAATGATGCAGAAAATTTCTATTCACCTTACCAGAAGAATAAAATAATACTGGATAGTTCTTCTGTGGAAATGCAAAGACCTTGTCAAAGTCCTTGTTATTCCATCATTCACCTCTATGGAGCTGACTACTAACCCAAAAGGATTTAATGACCCAGTGGTCCTATTCAAGTTTGCTTAATGTGAACTTGTGAAAGTCAAACTCAGGGACTAAAACCTTGAGCCAAAGCCAGCTGAAGACACAGCAATTCCCACCTCCATAGTGGACCTGGGAAATGTTTCTGGTAACTTCCTAGTACTGGGTGAGATTCTTAAAATCTCATGTTTATATCAGTTTTTATCAAAGAAGCCACTAGAAATCTGTGAGCAAGTCTGAGGCTTTATTTTCTGAGCAGACGTGTCCTGGCAGCTACAAAATTCCTGAGATTCCCTTTTCCAAAGAGTTTCCATGGGACATTCACATTAAACTAAAATGGAGCTGTCATTACTATAATTTCTGCATCTGTAAAAGCAGGGCCTGGTTAAATTTCTTCAGGAATTTCATCCAAGTTTATACTGGAAACTGAAGCAAGAACTATAATTTTTCATCAATACTTTTGTCCCATGAGCAGAGTAGTGAAAATCAGGAATGACTCCCAGTTTTACTGATTACAGCAGAAGTATCTCTCATTTTTTCCTTTTTTTTCCCCTGCTCTTGATAAGATAACTTACCTCTTACAGCATACTCAGACTAATTTCTGTATTTTATCGTCAGGGTTCATTCTTGCTGATGAATGTTTTTTTCCTTGTAAGATTCCTGAGCAAAAGGCCGGATAAAAAGGATTGGATAAATTTTCTTGGCGCTATCTTTAGTCCCAGTGTTGTACTGAAGAATAAGAAATTTCAAACATAGGCAACTCTTCTCTGGGGTGCCAGAACTGGTGTCTGGAAAGGCTGACCTGGAACAGAGACTAGGCAGAGCAAAAGGAATAAAATAGGTATTTATTGAAAGGATTCACCTAAGGCAGTGCAAGGTACACTGGCCAGGGCTACACCCAAATCAAATCCAAGATGGATCCTGGTCACGAGTTTTTACACCTTTATAAGTTTTGGTTCATCTGCATATTGGGGTCAGTTGTCCAACCACAACCCCAGGCCATGAAGTCTCAGCCCCCTGGCTTGTCCCCTTCCCTTAGCCCTTGTTTGTGCTTTTTGGGTACAGGTTGTCCTTGATTCTCAAGCTGGAAAGGGATTGTTTTGTCTAACTACCCTGTGAAGGGAACTTACTAACACCTAATATGAACTGACAGAGTTACACACCAAGAAGCAGATGATCTGAAAAATATGAAAGCTAAAATCCAAGGCATCATTTCTGTCACCTTAAAGACAACCACAAAGAGACTGGTCAAGCTTGGGTTTATATTGGATTAATAATGATGAATGAAGCTGCAGACAGCTCTAACCCTCTACAGTCTCAGCTCCAGTCAGAAAAGCCTTTCCTGGCTAAAATAGAACATTTCAGTGTATTACTGCTGGGGAAAAAAAAAAAAATATTAACCATCTTGCAGATTTTGGCTGCAGATTTTGGGATGGGAGAGAGCCCATTGAGGAGTCCTGGGAGTCAACACCTCAGGCCCTCAGATCAAATACAGCATGTGGCTCTTGGACTTTGTGTTTATGTGCTTGGTCTCACAATTTATCCTTATCTTATTCCAGTGGATCTCAAATGCCACCCAGCATGACAATATCTTCCTTCTCGCATCATAGCAGGAGATCTGTAAAAATCCATGGACTCCAGCCCACCCACAGAACACAGCTGTTCACTCCTTCCTGTGGGCCAGATCCCAGGCAGCCTGTGCAGTATAAATCCTAACACAGGCCTCGTTCCCAAAATAGCCCCAACAATTTTTTTTCATTACAAGTTAGTTTTTTATGTCTTCTTCCCATCTGCTCCCTAATAATTTGCTTACTGCTTTCCATTTCTGTATCAAAAGAAATAAGTTTTTCTCTTTTTTTCATCTGTTTCTTTGTTGGTTTGGTTTGGGGTGATTTATATGTGGCTTTTTTATTTTTATCCTATAATATTCTAATATTCCACATTTCCCCCCCATTTCCTAGCTAAAGAAGCAGGGATCATTGATTCCTCTCTATGGATATCAGTCAATATATTGGAATAATGTGGAAGGAGGGATTGGAATGAGATGATCTTTCAGGTCACTTCCAATCCAAAACATTCTATGATTCTACATACAGAAAAAAATCCTCCCTGTTAGGGTGGAGAGGCTCTGGCACAGGGTGCCCAGAGAAGTTGTGGCTGCCCCTGGATCCCTGGAAGTGTCCAAGGTCAGGTTGCACAGGGCTTGGAGCAACCTGGGCTAGTGGGAAGTGTCCCTATCCATGGCAGGGGTGGGACTGGATGGGCTTTGAGGCCCCTTCCAACCCAACTTGTTCATGCTTGGTCCTGGGCAGCCCTGCAAAGGGCAACTGCATAACCAGTTCACTGGGATGAAACAGGATATTTTACTGCTCTACATTAATTTTCAGATCATAGAATCACAAAATCCCATACTGCTTTGAGTTGGAGGCACTTACAGCCCATCCAGTGCCACCCCCTGCCATGGGCAGGGACACCTTCCACTAGCCCAGGTTGCTCCAAGCCCCATCCAGCCTGGCTTTGTCCACTACCAGGGATCCAGGGGCAGCCACAGCTTCTCTGGGCACCCTGTGCCAGGGCCTCCTCACACTCACAGAAATTATTCCTTCCCAATATCCCATCTAACCCTACCCTCCCTCACTGGAATATTTGCCATTATTTTCTCTTGTAGTTTCCCAGTTTCAATTGGAGCTATGGGAACATTTAGGCCATTTTTGAAATTGTATTCTAACAGCTCATCTCTGTACTTTTTTCCTTTGGCACTGGAGCTGTGTGAGTTCTCCTGTGGTTTACTTTGCATCCTAAAGGGGGAAATCATGGCATTCTTAAATTTGGTGAAAGGAAAATCTTTTCCCAATGACCCTAATACTGTCACTTCATTGCTCTTGATCCTAAGCTTATTGCTGCATATGTCACGTATGCAAGAGCCTTTGCATTTTTCAGTGGGCCCTCTATACTGATTTTCTAGGGGAATTCTCTGGTGAGTCTGTGTATAACTGTAAATGAATCCTCTCTGCCTTCTCTGGCTCAGGAAAAGATCTTTACACTTAGGTTCTTTGTTTCCCAGCAGCTGTGGGAACAGATCCTTTATCATATTTTATTTATCTGATGCATCCAGATGGAGTTCTGTGATCATGAAGGCATTAAGGAATAATTTGTAACCCCATCAAATATTAAAGAAATTAAACCTAATTTTTTTCTGGGAATTTGCAGAAGGTGCTTCCTTTCTGATGATGCTTTTGCTGCTCTGCAGCCCAGCTGGTGCTGGAAAATGGTACAAGCCACAGCAGAAAATGTCATCTCTATGGAAACTTCCAAACCCAATGGAGGATGATGGGATCAAGTTTACAGAGTGATCAATATTTTATCCTGAGCTCATTTCTAAGTGAGGCAGGATAAATTAAACTCCTGATTGGACAAGTAATGCTAAATTCCAGATAGATGTGGAAACTCCTGAAGTGGACTGAATTCAGGGGTGGAATGGAGTGTCTGGGGCTTAATCCTCATGTGAAAGAGGGGCTGGAACAAAGACAAACTGCACAGGGATATGTACCATGGAGGAACAAGGAGCAGAGTGTGTTTGTGCACAGGCCCCTGTGCCAGGCCCTGCAGACAGCAGAGGCATTGGCTTTGTCACATGGATCCCACCAGGAAACAAAACATGACAAAGCAAGTGCCAAAGCAAGTCAGGGTTCTGGTCTCAGTAACCAAACCCCTGACTATGGCATTGACATTTTCTACAATGATCAGGACAACACGATCAAGGGCACCCTCAGTCATTTTTCAGAAAACACCAAATTCAGTGACTCTGTCGAGCTGCAGGAGGGCCAGGAGGCTCATGACTGAGGTGCCCTTGTAGCTGATGCCTCAAGAATTTGATGAGTAAAAATGGGAGAATTAAGAGACTTAAATTCTGTAGGTGAAAGTATGGGTGGATGTTAATAGATCTATTTGCTAGAATTTAAGATAACAGGATAAAGGACATTTTGTGCCTTCTATTCTTATTTAATTAATTAATTACAATCTGGGGCTCAGTCTTGGTGGTAACAGAAGAAAGCCAAGTGTTTAAGGTAAAGAATTCTGAAGGTTTAAACTAGACATTAGTTTGTAAAGGTAAGTGGTAGAAAGCCCTTTTTATCTCATAGATAATATCAGTCAGCACTCAGTCTGGAATATGTTCTTCTGGAATATGTTCCTTAGGCAGTTGGGCTGTATCTTTTGCTAAGTTAGAACAGGTTAGATAAGATGTTTTTATTGAAATAAAATGATTGAATTGATAAATCAGAAGTGCTTGTTGTTTTCATTGCACTGTAGTCATTGTTTTTGGGGAAAATCCTGAAGGCCAAAGCCTTTTGGTTGCTGGGGCAGTGCAGTGTGTGCTGGCTGAGGCAGAGGAGAAAGGCTGGGCTGGGAGGGATGTGGGGACACCAAGTCCTTGTGACTTGTGGCACAAGGTGTTTGTTTGATGCTAAAGCCCCTTTATTTGTGCCCAGTTCTCCTCCTAAGAGCTGCCCTGGTGCAGATTATTCTGTGGGATCTCTGCAGGAAGGAGTGCTGTCAGCCATGCCAAGTGGATTTTGGGGAACTCCGTGTTCTGCAGGGGAGCAGCTCCCAGGCTGTTTTGTGGAACTCGTTGGGAGGCACACAGTGATTTTCCTGCCAGGAGATTGGATCCCATCGCTGTGTCAGGAGCCCCCAGAGGTGCTGCAGCACTAAAATGCATTTGCAAATGCAGCTCTTGCTGCCTTGGTGAAAATCTACTGAGGCGGCGAGGCTGAGAGGCCGCGGGCTCGGCAGAGCCATTGTCCAGCTGGGAACTGCAGGGTGCCACGGTCTGCAAGGCTGGACACTGCCTGTCCTTGGGGTGCAGAGCAAAGCAGCTGCTTGGTTTGTGTGTGCAGCCTCGGGCTCCTGCTGGCTCCCAAAGGAGCCATTGCCAGGAGATGTGTGCGGAGCTGCCCGGGCTCCCTGAGCAGGCCTGGCAGGAGCTGCAGCCCATGGGGTGCCAGCCCAGCCCTGCGAGCCTGGGAATGTCTTGGTGCTCACACAGAGGGCGATGCTGTGGGCTGAGAGGCTCCGTGTGTGCCAGGCTGTTCCAAAGGAAAAGGCAAAATCCTCCTGAACTCGGCCAAAGGGAACCTGCAGCCACTGAGGCGGGTGCTGAGCTCCTCCAGCACCAATCCTTCATTCCCATGCATTTCCCAGCCTGGTCCATGTGACCAATTTCCAGTGCCTGAGCAGAGCTCCTGTATTTATAATCTGACCCTCCTCCATGCCACCAGAGTTTCTGCATATGAGGCAGGCAGTCCTGTCTCACAACTGCTTCTCCTTTTAAACTCCCTGCCCTGCCTGCAGCTCCTGGCTGAGGCATTCATCCAGTCAGCTGTGACAAACTGTAGTGAAGCCAAGCACCAGTAAGGCTGCCTTTATTATTCTCTGCCTCAATTATTTTGCTGATTTGGTGTCAT
Organism: Acridotheres tristis; assembly: GCA_037013685.1. Classification (NCBI taxonomy): domain Eukaryota; kingdom Metazoa; phylum Chordata; class Aves; order Passeriformes; family Sturnidae; genus Acridotheres; species Acridotheres tristis. The sequence continues at coordinate 26,331,127 of CM072895.1, forward strand.
TACAGGGTTCTGACTATGCTGGATCCTGGTTGACACCAACCTTTCTGCTCAGTTTCTGTGGAGCAGTGTGGAAAGTGTAAATTGTTAAGGAAGGTTGCCAGTGCAGATTCCTGAACACAGGGACAGAGCAGAGAAGGAACTGAGCCACATAAGTGACTCAAGTGTTTAGATTGAGGTACATTATTATTTTAAAGGAATTTTGTGTAGCTGACTAAACTGCATCTTTTTGATTTCAAAAACTTAGAAAAGTACTGGTAGTGAGAACACAGGATTACGTGGGTGCAGGCTGCAATCCTGAAAAAAGGCAGCTTACCCTGAACTCTTGAGCACTGAGCCACTCTTGGCTTTTGGAAAGTTCCACTGTATGCGGAACAAAGTGGTTTAATTTTGTCCTTTCTTATCAAAACCATAGTAATTTTTATTCTAGAGCTATCATGGAGTCATGGAATGGTTTGGAGTGGAAGAAACCTTAAAGCTCATCCAGTGCCATGGGCAGGGACATCTCCTACTAGCCCAGGTTGTTCCAAGCCCCATCCAGCCTGGCTTTGTCCACTACCAGGGATCCAGGGGCAGCCACAGCTTCTCTGGGCACCCTGTGCCAGGGCCTCTCCACCCTGACAGGAGAGGATTTCTTCCCAGTGAATGAAGACTGAACAGAAGATATTTCAGGGTGGTTCCTTGGAGGACTTCATTGATAACCTGTTACATTACAGAATTCACCAAAATCTCTTTGTTTTCTCTGAAACCTCTGTATAATCCATTCAATGAGTTTCTTTCAAGTTTAGTGGTTTGTTAGTTCTCATCACTCAAGGCTTGTTTGAAATGGATGGCCTGAGACTCTCTATATACAAACATAATACTCTATAATTTTTGATATTTAAAATAGATCCGCCAGATTCATAGGCAAAGATTTGTTTTAGGGAATAGCATATGAATTTTTCCACCTAAGACTTCAATGCCTATGTACTTTAGAGCCCTTTGTCTCCTTTTAGCCCTTTGGCAGAGATCATGATCTCTCTTAAGTAAAACCTATTATCTCTAAAACCATGGCAATCAACTTTAATTGGGTTACTGCATATCACAAAGAGGTTAAGGAAAAGAGATTGAAGCTCTTCAGTAAAAATGTATTTTAAAAAATACATATGGAGGTTGAATCTCCTGAGAATGGCTTACATTTTAAGGAAACTTGGAGAGTACTTGGTGTGAATTCTATTATTAAATGCTCTCTGAGTTTGGAAAGTTTGACTGTTATTGAACATTAAATTAATTTAAAAATAATGACAACTCTTACAAAGGATCCTTCATTTAGCAATAGATCTTGATTTATTTAACATGTCAATGGGAATGGCTGGAGCTGTCCCAGGGCAGGGTCAGGCTGGAGATCAGGGAAAGGTTCTTCCCAGAGGGTGGAGGGCACTGCCCAGGCTCCCCAGGGAATGGGCACAGCCCCAAGGCTGCCAGAGCTCCAGGAGTGTTTGGACAATGCTCCCAGGGATGCACAGGGTGAGAGTGCTGGGGTGTCTGTGCAGGGCCAGGGGTTGGACTGGAAGATCCTTGGGAATCCCCTTCCACTCAGATATTCTGTGGTTCTGTGAAGCACACAAGAACATAACATTTATCCAGTCTTATTTTTAATTCTTTTGTGTCTAGAGCTGTAATGGACTTGTCAACCTTTACTCAATATAGAGCCAAAACCTTGAATCTTGAAAACCTTAGAAACGATTCTTATAGACACATCAACCCCCTAAATTAACATTGTCAATGCAGGTCTGTCAAGGCAGATTTGCAAAAAAAGCCAAAAAAACTAAACAAAAAATACAAACTCAAAATATAGGGATTTAAATTTTGTTGCTATGTAACCACTTTGCTCTCCTTATTAGAAAATTATGGATATTGTCAAGCACTGATGAAAAACGTATAGCTGCTATTCCGAGTGATTCTTTTTCTGCTTTCTAAAGAAAGCAATAATATAAGATAAAAATAAGAAAATCAAGGAAATGGGACCTTTAGACTTTCAAAAAAAAAGAGAATAAACTTGAGGACATGAACTGAAGTTCTGTACACACACTGGAAGTCAGATGTGTTTGCAAACAGGTCCAGGTTTGCACGTCTTGTACTATATGCAAACATACAATATAGTTCTCTATACAATCTTTAACAGAAAAGGAAATGCAGGAGGAATTTTTTTTTTACACCCTTTGTTCTGAAAAATATATTTTACATAATTCTCTGAAAAATTCTTGTGTTTAGACAAGGAAAAAATGTTAGCAATAACTAAATCTATAGACATTATTTTATGATTTAAAGTAGTCAGCTTCAAACTTTACAGCAAAAATCAAGTTTTCTCTTCGTACCTGAGGTACAAGTTTCTTAATCTGATTCTCTTTTGTTGTAGGGATCTAAAAAGGATAAATCTAAATTTTCTTTTAAGAAATCACAAGCCGCTTCCAAGAGGAGAACTTTCAAGCTTTAGTAATAGTTACACAAAAAAAGAGGGTGAAGGTTTCCATTTATCCTATTGCCTTCAACACTCAGCACTTCTCCTGAATCCTGATTTCTCAGACTCATCACCCTCTCCAGCAGCATATAAAAATAGTATGGTGCTACTCTTTAATGCTGTTCAGTACTCAACTCAAAGAAGTAGCATGTTTTCCTATTTATTTCCAGCAGAAGGAAAAGTGATGTTATAGATTTATTCTTTTTATGTGCTCTTTACAGCACTACAGCTGCACCACTAAAACACTGCATTCTCCCTCTCTCCACAACATCAGGCCCCAGGAGGATTGGTTATTAACTCTAAATGAGTACTGCAGGACTGCCTTAAAAAGATTTCTGCTCTTGAATGTTGAGGTGGAATGAAAATGGAGTGCTCCTTGGTGCCAAGAATTCCCACACAGCTGTGCTGCGACTGGAGCAATGAGCAAATTAGCCAGGAAGGTTTATGGGGGGTGCTATGACTCCATTTTGGCTTCAGTTCCCACAGTGACTATTCCCTGAGCAAGTAACATTACCTGTAATAACCACATTTGCTTTTCATTTGAAGACTGAGATGATGAAAAAACACCCCATTGTAATTTTCACTCCAAATCATATATTTGTCCCTAGTAAAGTTGAAGGGAAGTGAGCAAAAGCCTATAAACTTTGAAACTCATTTCATGCCTGCTGAAAAATTGATAGATAATCTTGTAGCTTTGAAATCAGTATAGAGCACACTTGGTGTTTATTGCATGACCAAAAATTAAATTCCTTTTTGAAAATTTTATGACAAAAACTAGGCACTGCTATTTACAACAGAATTGCTAAAAATTCCTGGGAATAACAGATTGCCATTCCCCAAGATTTTCTGCAAAGACAGTGGCAGCAGCAGAGCTCTGCGTGGGGCACAGCATCCCTGCAGCCTGTGCACAGGAATGGAGATGGAAATCAGAGAGAGCTCCAGCTCCCACAGAATGCAAATGCCTTGTGTTCTCCTGGCAGGATCTGCAAATCCACGTGGCCCTGGGTGTGCACTTCAGCCTTGCTCACAAACCACCTGTTCCTCAGTCTTTGTTAATGATGTTTTTCCCTTCTTGTCCCAAAAAGGACAGACATTTGACTTGGATCATAAACAATGTACCTCCAAGCTGAACTCCAGCAGGCAGAGATCTTAATAATATTGCAAACACCAGCAGTAGCTAATGGAAGAACCCAATAAAATATGGATATCCACTCGGAAGGGCATTGGAGGGATCATGAAACATTTCCTTGGATACAGCTGTTTTGCTAGTCTTTATCAGATTATAAAAACAAGACACAGAGTTATTATACCCACACACACACTAATGAAAGGGACCCAAACAACACAGAAAGAGAACCTGGAGGGTTCTTCAAAAGGAGGGCTTTGACCTTTTCCCAGTACAACTGGAAAGGGTCATTGAAACCAGCACACTCTATTCTTTGACCAAAATATCAGTGTGATTAAACCCTGTGGATCACAAGTATTTGGAGCAGCTCTCAGCCCCATCTAGGCTCTACCCCAGTGCCATTAGGTCTCACAGTCACAGACAGATGCAGGAAAACATTAGATATTACTTTAACTGAAAAGAAATCTTGTGACTGCATTTTCTTCTCTTTGCTTATATGATTTTTTCTTTATTAGCTACTCCTTTTTTGTGAGTATTATATAATTTTATGGTCCAAACACATTCTTGTCTCGTGCATAATCCCTCCTTAGCACTGACTGCCAATTGCAATCACAGAATTATGGAGAAATTCAGGTAATTCTTTCCTCTCCTTGGACAGCAAAGCTGACATCACCTTGTCCCAACCCACATATTTTCCGTTTAGTTCTTAAATTTTGTAATTCATCTTTATGCTTTATCAAAGATATCAAGTAAACAGACAAGTAGAATCAGAGAATCACTGAGAGTGGAAAAGACTGCCAAGGCAATCAAGCCCAATTTGTGCCCAAATCACCTTGTCACCAGCTCAGAGCCCTGAGTGCCGGATCCAGTCATTCCATGGACACCTTCAGGGATGGGGACTCTACCACCTCCCTGGGCAGCCCCTTCTGCCTGGCCACTCTTTCCAGGAAGAAATTCCCCCTGATGTCCCACCTAAACCTCCCCTGGTGAGTATCATGAAAGCTGATAACTCTGTAAAAATCACAACTAATTTCTTTTAAGGGTTGCAAGACCCTGCGGAAACATTTTAGTTGATTCAGTTTTAGAAAACTGCATTTTGGCATCTCAGTTTCTCTGTGCTCTCAGCATAATAATGGCAATTTCAAACAGGAAAAGGTGATAAAATGATACATAAAACATGCAGAGCTACTTTCACACGTAAAAACCCCAGCCCAACTGACCAAAGCAAAGGCTATGAACAATTTAAGACTGCAACTCTATCCCTGCAGGTGAGGCCAGCCACTTCAGCCAGTTCCACGTTCCAGGTGGAACAAATTGAGTGAAAAATAGAAAATATAGCACAGAAGTCCTAACTCACTAACTGAAAGAGTTTATGTCTTATTAGACAAAAAATGGGAGCTTTTTCTGAGTGGCTGATTAAATGTCTCTGTCATGGAGAGTGGCAGGACTGAAGGAATCTGAGAGCTTCCAACTGTTGGAAACTGAGAGAATGTCTTATTAACTGAAAACAGCATCATTGCTAACCTTTCTACCAAATTCTCCAGGTTTCTTTCTGCAGGAAGAGGCAAAACCGACAATCAGAGCCTTAAAAAAATTGGTGTCAGAGCAATTTTGAGTCCAAAGTGCCTTCCAGGTTGAACATATATGTGATTAATTACTTCTATTTATGGTTTTTATAGTATTTGATTTGGAGAGGTTTTTTGATTATTATCTGCTTTTGTAGTTAGTCTATTGAGTCCCCAAACAGAAAATATTGATTTTCAAGCTATATTTTTTATTTTTCTTTAAGAAAACAAGAACCCAATAGTAATAGGAGCAGAAAAAGAGAGTTGAAGTGTGAATATGCATGTTGACAGCGTCTAAAAAACAACCCAGCACTGCTCTCACTTTTTAGTGACTTCATGCTGCCAAGATAAAGCTTGTTAATTGAGATTTCCAGGATCTGAGGGTCAGGTGGTGGGTTGGATCAGGAAAACATCCATTTCAGTCTCTCCTGCCTGCCCTGAATTTGCAAAGGAAGCCTGTCTTTCAAACCAAGACACTGATTTACTAAAATAAACCACAAGTTGTAACTTAAAGACAGTATTTAAGTATCTCTTGTGCAAAAGAGCTTTATCCTCAGTTTTTCCTGAGTTTTATCACTGAAGAGGAGCAGCAGCTTTCCCCTGTCATTTGGTACAGACACAGCAGGTAAAAGGGATTAATGAGTATGTGACAGGCACACAACACTGTGTGGTGTTGACAAGCATCAGCATTTAGTGCCAGCCTGTCCTCGGATGGAGTGGTTCTGATCTCCACTTCAGATTTATCAATGTAGAAGTGATCTGATCCCTTCCAGGCACAATCATGCAAATGGCATGTGGAATTGGAGTGAGACAATCCCTGTCTGTCTCTGTGTGCTCCTCCTTCCTGCTCACCTCTCCAGGAGCATGTTGCTTGCAAGAGACAACAGAATTGTTGCAAGCCACAGAAAATGAAAAATTAAAATTGAAAGCAATAAGGAGAGCAAAACTGGATACTGCCCACAGGGTTTTTCTTGTGTAACATTGCCCACAGGCCAGTGGGGACTGGGAGCAGTTACTGGAGGATACACAGATGCTCAATGTCATCTGCACCAGTGAAAAGACCTCTCTGCTCAGAGTTCAGTTAGAATAATTTATTAGAACCCCAATCAGCATTTTCACCCCAGGCACTCCTAAGCAGCTGCTTGGTATGTAATGAGCACTTAACTGCACAAACACATCTTTCCATCTGCACTCGTAAATAAATCTCTGCTGCAGGATGCCCAGTGCTGGTGCTGTTGCCATAAATCAGAATCTCGTCTTTAGTTTAAGGTAACAACAGAGATTTTCATTGTCAGAAGTTTTTGTCTTTATATAGTTCAATGAGTAAGTCAGTTTGTAGCACTCAAAAACAAACGCTGTGTGGAAAACCGAGCAAGTTTCAGAATTCTTGCCTGTTACATGTGGCTTTGCTTTACAACCTCAGAAAAGAAAGCAAAATAAGTAGAAGAATTATGGGAATGGGCTGTGAGGGTTATGGAGATCAAATTAATTCTTTAACATAGTAATGAAAGTTCCTCATGTAGAAAAGAAGTGCTGGGAGTGAAACATTCAGTGGTAGGAGGAGAAAAGGAGTCAAAATACAAAATTTGAGAGCAGTAATTTAGCAATATCACTGCAGCACATTTAAATACAGTAAGGGGAAACTAATTTTTTCTCAGGCTGCGTAATGAACCTGGAGAAATATCTGTAGGATGGAATCTAATGCTCTAGAGAGTTCTGAAAAGCTCAGAGATGGCAAGAGTGCCCTTCCTCTTCAGTCAGATGCTGCCTCTCATCCTGGAGAGCCTGAAGGGCAGACTGGTACCTTGCTTTCCTCTGTGCTGCTGTCCAAAACACAGCAGTGCACTACAGAGAGATTTGTTCTCATTTCACAAAGCTGCTCATATATTCTTACTTCACCCATCGAATTGACTTGGCAAATAAACCCTCAGTGCCCTCTACTACATGGAGAGCTCTAGATAAATGAAAATTGAGTTTTAGCTGAGTTGTCAGTAAATGTGAGATAGATTTGTCTTTCTGTGTTTTCAAGACTTCATGACATGACTTCAGACAGTATTTTGGAGGTTTTTTTATTTCAAAACTGCACATTAATATTTTGTTGGGTTTTAGGTTTTTTTAATCCTCTATTACTTTTGTGCATTTTGATCTTTGTTTTATCCCTCCCCCCTCCTAAAAAATAGCTATAATATGCAATAAAATCTTGTGGAATTATATGGATTCGAAAATATATAAACCAATGCAGAGAATAAACAAAAAGAGAAGGAGCACTTGGAATAGCACAGAAAATCTGAGAATAAATAGAAAAGTGCAAAGATCAAAGGGATGGGTAGGATTGGATCATTCAGAGCTTTTTGAAACCATTAATTTGGGCTTTTTGAAACCATTAATAAGAAGGATATTTCTACCAATGAAAGGAAAAGGTTTTTTGGATTGGAAGATAAGAGAGTAAGCAGTCATAAACAGCTATGAGCTGTTCAGGAAGGCAGTGACAATATTATATTTAGAGTGGCAAAAAATACAAATGTTAAAAGATAAGCTTGTCCTGGTCAGAAGTCCCCCGGAGTGCCATGAGAAACTGGAAACTTAACTTCTGCTGGATCCCAGTAGAATCTGGGGCCTGTGTTAAGAAAAAATATATAGTATGGACTGGAGATATAAGAACAAATAATACTTGAAAAAAGGTAATTATGGTGAAATAAGAACATAAAGATTGTGGTATATAAATGTAATAGAGAAAAGAAAGAGGGAAACAAGCAGTGCAGATGGGAGTTGAAGGAATGTTATTACTTTGTTTTGGCTAAATACAAGGAAGCAGATTTTTTTTTTTTTTAATTTGAAAAATGCATTATTCCAGCAATACAAGGTTAAGTTGAATTTTTTGACTGAGATAAGGGAATGGTTTTTAAGGATAAATGAAGGGGCTATGTTCTGAAGGTGCTATGATCTGAAATTATTGGGAAGAAGACTTTTCATGGGATTATGAAATGCGCTTTTAAATTTTCATAGAAGAGCAACCTGAGCTGGCAAACAGAAGTCCTGACATGCATAACTCAGGTAGGTCCAGTGTCTGTTTTGTGCCAGGAGGAAGGCAGGGATATCAGGGGAAGAGTGGAAGTGGACACCTTTCACTATCCCAGGTTGCTCCAAGCCCTGTCCAGCCTGGCCTTGGACACTTCCAGGGATCCAGGGGCAGCCACAGCTTCTCTGGGCACCCTGTGCCAGGGCCTGCCCACCCTCACAGGGAACAATTCCTCACCAATATCCCATCTAACCCTGCCCTCTGGCAGTGGGAAGCTGGTCCCCCTTCCCTTGTCACTCTAGCCCTTGTAAATAGTGTCTCTCCCTCTTTCTTGTCAGCTCCCTTAGGCACTGGAAGGCCACAATGAGGTTACCCCAAAGCTTCTCTTCTCCAGGAGGCTGAGCTGAACAAGCCCAATTCTCCAATTTACAAGAGGGACATGAGGGAAGACCCGGGGGTGCTACAGACCTGGAAGTCTGAACTCAGCACCTGGAAAACACATGGAGAATGGCACTGGCTGCTATTGAAAGGCCATTGTACAATCAACGTGGGCTCCCAAAGGGCAGATCATGCCTAACTGATCTGGTCTCCTCCTGTGATAAAGTCACAGCTCTTGTGCCTGAAGGAAAGACACTGGATGTAGTTTTCCTGGTTCTTAGTAAGGATTTTGATACTGTCCCTCACAGCATCCCTCTGGCCAAGTTGTTTAGCTGTGACCAGGTTCATGATGCACGGAGTGAAGAACTGATTGAAGGACACATGTCAAAGGATTGATGAGATTTGGGACATATCTGGCTGGAGAGCCCTGGAGGCAGGGGTGGAAGGCACAACCTGTGAGAAGTGGTTGAGGACTCTCATTTTGTCTGCTTTGGAGAAACCGAGGCTGAGGGGTCACACCATGGATCTCTGTAGCTTCCTTGGGGGACATGGAGAGGGACATGCCACTCTGTTCTCCTGGGACCCAGTGCCAGGAGCCATGGCAATGATTAAAGATGTGCCATGGGAGATTCAGACTGGATATTAGGAAGTACCAAGAGGGTGGTCAAGCAATGAACACATTTCCTTAGGAGGCAGGGGATGCCCCAAGCCTGGCAGTGATTGAGGCATTAACACATACCCTTAATAATATATTTTTGATCAACCCTGAAGTGCTCAGGCAGTTGGACAGATGATCTTTGTTAGTCCCTTTCACTTAGAACTGTTCTGTTCTATTCAATTTGATTTGGTTCCAAAACCTGTATCTGTCATGTTGCAAGGTACTCCAGGTGACCAGCTTTGTTCAGCTGTGGCTATGGGGGTCTAATCCCATTGTAGAGATCTAGTCCTGAAAACTGTAACTGGAGGGCTTAAACAGAAGACAAACAAAAGGGCAAAACAGTTTATGAACAGTCTCAGGAAGTGCATATTTAATCTGAGTAAATGCTGTCTCCTTTGCTGAATGTGGATAATTAATTCTGTGGATTACCCAAACACTCTTCTTCATTCAGTTTTTGACACACATTGTTCTATATTTCAAAGGGTTCAAGTTAAAAACAAGTCAACTGCAATATAATATAGACCTAATACACAATGATATTGCTCTTGTAAAAATCCCATTAAAAATATATTTTTTGTATAGGTAAACCTACAACAAAATGTAGCTGATGACTTCTGGAAAATAAACAAAGCAAAGCACTTGGCTTTAAATGACTGCAAGAACCCACCATTGACTAATCTTTAACAATATGAAATGGAATTTAAAAATGACATAAATGCAGAGAAAGATTCTTTATGGTGGTGTGGGCTTGGCTGTCAATAAGCATACAGCATTCAAATAGTTTTTTTCAAAACAAATGTTCATAGAAAAATATATTATGTGAGGTGAGGTTATTTTCATTTATTCTCTCTTGGGTTCCTCCAGATCACTGAAGTGTGTAGCTGAGTCTTAACCCCCAAAGGCTGGGTAATAAAGTGTATGGCACAGGTACTAAACACAGACACTAAAAAAAGATAATGAGGTTAATTATGTGTTACAGGGGCTATGGTCTAAATTGGCATCACAGAACCTATCAGGCCAACCTTTACTTACAAACTCACCAGTGCTAGGGGTATGTAGAAGGCCAAAGAGAAAATGCTTGGAGAGCTACAACCAGTTAAATAATTGGCATTTTCCTAATAGACAGAGACAACTATGGATCATCCCTTATTATGATCTAGGATTATTGACTAAAAATTACAAAGATTTCTCAATACATTTTAACCCCTCCTTCATCTTTCACAACCCTTTGAGATGAGCACTGGAAGTTTTACATACTCAACTGAAAAGAAAGAAGGGCATGAGCTCCTCAGATATTTTGTTTTATTTGTTTGGTTTTTGTTTTTTTTTTTGAAAAAAGAATGAGGGAGTACATAGGAATTCCAAATGTGCATACAAAAAAAACCTCTTTCATGTTCACACAGGCAGAACAAAAACAACTAAAAAAAAAGGATCCCTGCAGCAGCTAATTCTCTGTCCTCTCATGTTGAAACTTAGAAAAAGCAGAGTCAATCTCAGAGAAGTCAATTCACAAAGAAATCTCCAACTGTCCAATGGTGTTCTTTCTTCATGGAGCTGATCAAAGCCCTTGGATGGAAGAGGGAGCAGGAGCTGTCAGGAAGCAAAGCCCTGTTTCTCTGCTTTAACAGCAAAAACCAATAAGCATATTCCACTTGTACTGTCTAACAGCCATCCAGCTTCCCTTGTGTGACCCAGGGAGGCTCCTAAAAACCCACAATGGGAAGTTTTGTGCAGGGATTTTATTTAGCTTTGGGCTTCCACTCTTACAACGCTACAAATATAAATAAGTTGTTGTTCCTTTGCTGGACTGTAGTTCAACATGAAGGAGATGCATCCACACCCAGAGTTTGTCTGGCTCTGAAGAGCCTTTGCTTAATCAAAATTTCCTGTAAATAGATATTTCTTGTCTATTTATGTATTATATTTACAAATAAATTAAGAAATACTTAAGATTTCCTGTAACTGAAATTCCTGCACTGTGGGAGGCTGCTCAGCCATTACAGATTGCTTTGAGGAGTGGGGCACTCATGTGTGTGATCTTATGTTTAAAACTCATATTTTTCTCTGTATGCTTTTTGCTTGACTTGCATGGAATCTCCTCTGTTGTTGTTGCTCTGATTTCCCTTCCCAATTCAGAATTAGCAAGCCTTTAGTAGCTTATCACTGTAAAATTTACACTTTACATTTATGAATGTGTATATAAATGTAAAATATAAACTTATATTTTACCTATATATATATAGGTCTTGCCTAATGCTTTTTAAATAATTATTGTCTTGTTATAAAGAAAAAACAAAAGGTAAATAAATATAGGAATGTCCTCAAATTATTCTACCAAGTGAAATGGTCACGTTTTACAAAAGTCACAAAATCGTTAATGTCCACCACAGAAACTATAAATGCTGCTGCAATAGCTCTGTCCACCAGACTGCCCTTAATTTCTGGGTGAAGTTTAGGAAAGGGGATAAATGGAAAAAAACAACGAACTAGTGGAACAGTATTGCTCATGAAGAGACTGCTGGAGATGAAAACAAAGTAACATTTACACTGAGCGTTTCTTAGATGATGTTAAGCCTAGGCTTAGAATTAATTCTAGACCAGGTTCATCATTTTTTCTACAGTGTTTCACAATTGCAGAAACCTTTAACCATTCACAGATGACAGAGCCCCAGTGAGACATCAGAAATAGGCTTTTAGCTCTGCTGCTTGACACAGGCAGCCTGGCCCATTAAAGCAGGATGCTGGAACAAAATCCCAGCCTCACAGGGACATATGCATGGAACAGCAACTGAGAGAACCCAAAGTTCTTCCTAATAGGACTGCATGCATAAATAAAATAAAATAAAATAAAATAAAATTTTAAAATTAAAATTAAATTAAATTACATAAATAAGTATTCCGATTTTTTTCATTTTATCCATTATTTTAAAATTAAAATTAAATTAAATTACATAAATAAGTATTCTGATTTTTTTCATTTTATCCATTTTTTTTTTAGCCCAGCATAAGCTCTAAGAGCTCAGGGTGAAGGAAAATGTGTTGTACAATCTCCTTGATTTTCCTCTCAAAGCTGAGATATGAGCACCTGATTTAGGTGTGTGCACGAACCAGGCACAGGAAAAAAAAAAAAAGAATTTTGCAGTTTGGAATAATTTTTTGTGCTCTTATGGGTCTGTTTTAAAGAACTTTCAAGAACATCTGCCTAAGACATATGAAATGTACATAATTGCACCAGCTGGGTTCTTTTCAATAAGAAATTGGAGCTAATCAAGTCTGCCATTATCTACTGAAGATGCCAGAGGCTTCCTTGTTCTTTTATTCTTCCTTCTAAATTGGGAGAGGGTGACTGAATCTCCTTTGTATAATTTTCTGTTGCTGCCAGAATGTTTACAATTTATCCTTAATTAACCACAAAATGATTCTGTAATCAGTGGCAAAGTTCAAAACTGTAATAAGTAGGCTTTTTGTAAGTATATTTTTAAATTAATTCATTGTGGTTTGTCCTCAAGCCTCCTATGGTTTGTAGAAGTGGAAAAAACTGATAATTTCAGCATAATCTGGAAGGGATGATGTACCAAATTACAGGGTCAAGGAATCAAAGGATGATTTGCATTTCCCTGGAATTGTTCCAGGCCAGGTTGGACAGGGCTTGGAGCAACCTGGGACAGTGGAAGGTGTCCCTGCCCATGGCAGGGGTAGGACTGGATGGGCTTTAAGGTTCCTCCCAACCATTCCAAACCATTCTGGGGTTATGTGATATTTCAAAGCATCAAGAATGTGTTTCTAAATCCACCAGAAATAACCTAAATCTGCATACAGATATTTTAAATTGGAACATTGTGGTCGGTGTTGGGAGCTCTGATCAATAGCTGAGCACTGGGAAACCCAGAACAAAGACACTGTAGTGGAAACAGGACTTTTTTGACACATGCCAAGAATTAAACCTCCTGAGCAACTCTTTTCGTTCTCTATATGAATGTCTCTGTGCAGTGCATTGGTCAGGCTAGCACCTGGAATTGGCTGAAAATGATCCAGGCTGCATTTAAACTAAAGCAAGCAGGAAATTATCAAATGTCCATGTTAGTGTGAATTTATATGAAAAATATTTAACACTTATTTCCTGAGATAAAGTAATAAATTTTGGCTGAACTAAACCATTATGAGTACATTTTTTTCTTGCTTTCTGTACTGTCAGAATACTACAAAACAATGATTATTCCTAACAGTCTGAACAAATGCAGAGGATACCAAACTGAGAAGTGCAGTCTATACAGTAGATGGAAGGGATGGCATCCAGAGGGAACCCGACAGGATCATGGGAAGTGGGTCCATGCAAACTTTATGAAGTTCAAAAGGTCTAGAGCTGTGGGAGTGTATGCTGAGTTTTGCACCACTTATTAGTGGTTTGTCATCAGTCTCATTTGTTTTCCCTCTGAGCCAGAGTGATTAGAAAGGCGATTGAGAAGGTTTTTTGTCTTCGGGCTTGGATATTTATTATATCTTATCAGAAATTACAGAAAGTACAGCAGTACCTTTAGCTTCTTGCTAGAAGTGGAAAAATGGCTCCAGCTGAGCCTGCTTCAAGGCCTTTTAAAGACGAAAAAACCAATAAAAGTTTAACACCTACATTATTTATCCTTTTGACCCAATAATAGATTCCCGTGACCCTTAGAGTGACATTTGACTGACCAATCCAAAGGTTACTACCTAAGGTTCATGAAGAAGGAAGAAAATAAACAAAGAAAAAGACACCACCCAAAATTCTCCATCTTGTCCCATAATCACCACTATACTACAAAAACCCTAAAATTTAGAACCCATCACCCAGTGAAAATACACACATCTAACCCACTACACATTTGTGATTTCTAACTCATTTATATTTACAAGCCTTTTCTAAGGTTTCAGGTCCAGAGCAGTGTTTTTCAGCGGGTCTGTGCCTGGAAGCACAGAAAGCTCAAAAAATCCAGATTCCTGAGATCCAACATGCAGCAAGGTCCTGCATCTGGGCAATGGCAGTGAAGACTTGGGGATGACAGAACTGGGAGCAGCTGTGCTGAGAAGGACTGGGGGTGCTGGGGTGCCAGAAAGTGGCCATGCCTCAGCAAGGTGCCCTGGGCTGATCCCCCAGTGTGGGTAGCACCAAAGGGATTGGGGTTCTGCCCCTCTGCCCTGCTCAGGTGAGACCCCACCTGCAGAGCTGCTCCAGCCCTGGGGCCCAGCACAGGAAGGACATGGAGCTACCAAAGCATGCTTTAGTTTCAGAGCAAGCCCATAAAAATGATCAGAGGACTGGAATAGCTCTCCACAGGCTTTGAGCATCCTGATCTTGTGATAGATGTCCCTGCCCATGAGAGGAGGGATGGATTAGATAAATTTTGAATCTCCCCTTCTAATCCAAACCATTCTAGGATTCTGTGATTCTAAACTCCTCTGTTACTTGTGGTACTTTGTGCCATCACTTTTATACCAAACTGCCATAATGCTGCTCTCACTGAGCACTATTTTCTCTTTCAGAACCCCAAAGTTCTTTCTTCCCTCACTTTGCACTCACACTAAATTTCATGACGTTACAAACACCAGCAAGGAATGTGGAACCAGGTGCAAGAAGCTGCAGATCTAAGTGGCTTTTTTCTGTCTTGTTTCTATATTTTACAATAATTTTTCTCAGCAAGTTCTCCACAGCACCCAGCTGGTGTTGCCGGTGTCTTAGAAAACTGGAACTGTCTATGCATTCAAATGGGAATTGACAGGGATAAATATTGAAGCAGCCCAAATATATTCTTGAGACATATGGCATTATCAGCAAGCTTAATAAAAAATAAAAGCATACTTTGAAAAAACACCCAAACTAAAAGAACTGGCATATTAATAAAAAGAATAGCCTTTGGCAAGGGCAAGGTGTCTGATGCAACTCAATAATGACATTCATGAGGTGTTTAATGAACCCTATGTTATTGTGATATAAGGAAAAAAAGTACAGAAGTGTTAAATGGAGCTTGGGGCTGTTTTGTAGATTTCTCCAAGCTTCAATTATTAGGAGTCTGGAAGGCTGAGGGGAGGAACAGCTAAAGGAAAAAGAGTTTAAACATTAAATGTAACACCTAGAGTCAGCTGCAAAACATCAATTGCCTTGCACTGCCAAGATTTGGTTACTGAGCAGCTTGTTTTCTGTGGTTTCATTTATAAAACTTCTCATAAACTGTAAGGAATGGAACCCTTGGAAAAAAGAGATATGAAGATGACACTTCTGGATTACTGAGAACGGTGACAAATGCTTGGTTGTGGGGAGTGTCACCCTGAGCAGTGCTGTGCCCAGAGGATAATTTTCCATGTCACAGGCAAGCACCTTCTCTTTATAGAATATCCCGAGCTGGAAGGGGGACACAAGGATCATGAAATTCCAGCTGCCCTTCCCATCACACACAGAAGCACAGCTTGCTGGGGTTGACAGGGCTGTGCTTTGCTCCTGGTGCTCCCTCACTGCCTCAATTCATATCCCTGCTCACAACCACACATTCCTCAGCCCCTGGAGTTGACTTTGATCCTGTCCAACATTAAATATCTATAAACTGGGCTCCTTTTCATCCAGTCTTCAACTCCAAATTTGAAAATTTCCATGTTCTGGTTTCCTCCTCCACTAGTCCAGCCAGCTGGTGCTGTTGGGAGTTTGCTGATGAATCACATACAGAGATGAACAGAGTGTGAACTTTCAATAACTATTTAAAACTTGGACCAGTTTTTCATGTGTTGGGGGAGGTTTTACTGGATATTGGAAAAAGGTTCTTTCCCCAGAGGGTGGAGGGCACTGCCCAGGCTCCCCAGGGAATGGGCACAGCCCCAAGGCTGCCAGAGCTCCAGGAGTGTTTGGACAATGCTCCCAGGGATGCACAGGGTGGGATTGTTGGGGTGTCTGGGCAGGGCCAGGAGCCAGACTGGATGATCCTGGCGGATCCCTTCCAACTCAGGAGATCCTGTTACCCATATAATTAACCAGAAATTCTCTGAAAACAGATGTCCCTACAATCCACATCTCCTTGCATCCAGATCTCCTTAGACAAGCACATCTCTGTGCTGACAGCTTCCAATTCCTTCAATAGGAACACTCTCCCACTGCAGGCTCATCATATTTAATTCATTACACCTGCTACTCATGAATATTTTACTCTGTAGTAAACACTGAGAAGAAGAAAGCCCAGAGGAAACCTCTCCCGACCTGCAATTTCAAAAAATGCCAGGTTTGCCTTGCTGCTGCACCATTATAGCTGGAATTCCATCCTGGAATTAATAAGGGGGTTAATAAGCAATAATTTGACATTCTTTCTAAACCTTTCTGTCCAGGTTACCAGCATTTACATTGTGTGTGCTGATGAAGTTCATTTCAGGAAAAAAAAAATACATTTAATTTGTATTCTTTACAATAAAAAGCCACATTGTCAGGTAATAAAAAAGCATGCAGGGCCATTGAATTGAGCAGAGAGGTGTTAGCTGAGAACATGAGAACTCTGCTTCAAGGTTTTCCACTTGTTAGACTGAAATAATGTTAAGAGGTCTGTTATAACGGATTATTTCCATGATATTCCTGTAAACTAAGGCTTGGAAGGTGCTATCCAAAGATGACTGTCTACTGTGGCTAATCTCCAGTCACTCTGTGCCTTAATCCCATTATTTTTCTACACGTTTTTCCCATTCATCCTATAATTTTGCATAAAGCACATTTGTCAGTTTACATGTCCATATGGACTGCAGGGCTCAGTTTATGAAGAGGCTTCGTTTTGAGATTTGCACATTACCCAACTTAGCATGAAAGTATTTTCTCTTCCTGACAAATGTTAGATTGGAAAGAGATATTATGCAGTAAAGTCCAGGGAAAAATGCCAAATCTAGCATCATGAACATATAAAAGTGACTAAAAAATAACTGCAACATTTATACTCCCAACTTGGAAGTATGGAAATAAACTTTAACTTTGAACCAAACAGCTTCTGCCTTCAAGGAGTCTGACATTTGCATCCCTAATAGTTCCAAAATTTCTAACAGCATATCCAAACAGCCATATCTGCACCCTGAAAAGTGAAGATATAAATACAGATACATGCAGACATATGTTTATATATTCATTACTTAGAAACAGTTTTAACTGCTCAGAGCCCATGGCAAGATGAATTTTTTCTGTGCATATTCAAAAAGAGCTGTAAAATGTGTCATCACTGGTCTAATGCTGATCTGTTTCATGCCAAATAATCATATTTAAATAACTAGATATTTCCTAAACAGTATTTTTCCTTAGAGCCTTTTAGATGCAGTAATGTGTCCAGCAGTGCAGAGATTATTACCCAGAAGAACTTGTGAAATACAGAAGGAAAAGAAACCCCCAAATATGAAACATTGGCAACAGTGCCTTAACGATCCAATTGATTTCACTAAGTATTTTTTTAAAGTCTTGTTGCAATAATTTTTTTCAAAGATTTTTCTCCTGCTATTTTACTGTGGAGACCCATTTTATAAAATAAAGCGATGAAATTCTAATATATCTATCCCTTTTTTTTCCTCTTTTTTTTTTTTTTTTTTCCTGAAGGCACACATACCCATAAATATTCACCCTTTGTTTTCAAAAATTCTTCAAATTCATTTAGCTTGGCAGGTCCTTCCAACGCATTCTAAAGTTTATTAACACAGCCCTGACATTCCTTAAGGAAATATATTTAATCTTTCCGCACACATGTATTTTCTCATGATTTGTATCCATCTGTTCATCCAGTGAAATATGAGAATATTTCCTAGTTAAAAGTTTAGTACTTTTGGCTAAAACAGCTCTATCCCTCAGCTGGGTGATGCCAGTCGAACCATGCCCAAAAGAATTCTCTGACCTTTAACATAATGGAACTTCATAACCTCCACCGTCTGCTACAGAAGTCTAAAAAACATTGTAGTTGGGGAAAACCAAAAAGAAGTGGGTAAGGAGGTCTCAGAAATGTTAAAAAGAAGCTTTTATTTGCAATTGCAGTGGAGTTTTCTTGATTTGGATATCCGGTGATGGTCAGGAGCAGATGGTCTCCTGATGCTGAGAGGGTTGTGGTGAGGATGACTGGACAATTCTGTAGTTCAGATCATTGGTGGAGAAAGCAGAGTTTAGGTTTCAATGGCCACACAGGAATCTTTGAGGACTGACAAGTGCATGAGAGACAAGAACCACCCGACAAAGTTGGACAAAGATACTTTGGCCAGGTTGGCCCATCTGGAAAGGAGATCTTTAAACTAGGAACTGGGAAATGAGTCAGCTCAGAGCCAGGAGAGGACAGACCAACATGGGTAATATTAAGTATTCCAGACCAGGCCAGGCTAGACAGGCTTGGAGCATGGCAGGGAGTGGAACAGGAGGAGCTTTCAAACCTTCCTAACCCTACCTATCCTGTGAATCTATGAATCCATGATTGTGGTGGCTGTGCTTGATTAGGAAGAAGTAGATGAGCCTCTCATTTTCACAGTATTTCCAACAGGAATCTCATTAAATTCAACAGTGGGAAGTGATAAGTCCTTCCACTGGAGAGAAACAAATCCATGCCCTAGTCCATGCTGGAAGGCATGGCTGGAAGGCAGCTTTGCTGCAGAGAAGGACCTGGGGGTCCTGGTGAACACCAAAGCTGAACAAAGGTCCATGTGCCCAAATTCCCAACTATCCTGTGATCCAGACGTTCTGCAATGTTATTCTCCTTCATGTTTGGTGGAAGTTGTCCCTGCCCATGCACGGGGGCTGGAAATCAGTGGTTGGTGAGGTCACTTCCAACCAAACCACCTTAGAATTCTGAGATCAAAGTACTTTCCAAAGTAGCATCTGATGTGGAAAAAACCCTGAGTATGCAAAATTTCGTAGGCGGAGCACGAAGCATTTTCTGATAAAAAGGTATAAAATGCCAGGTAACAACCCTTTCAGGATAAAAGCATGTGAATGTTTTAAATATTTTGATGAAATCATATGTGAACTTCCAATACTTCCATTATAGCAATTCTCTCAAATATAATTAGTGGGAGGAACTACAATGAAATAAGCATCAAAGTGAGTGCTAAAATAGAAGTGTTTTTGACAACAAATGTTCTTTCAAGGGTGAGAGCTGCAGGTCCACAAGCCATTTAATCAATGAAATTTTAAGCAAAATTTTGGAATTATATCAGTTCAGCAGTGGGTACACCTGCAAAATATATTTTGCATTCAGCTCAGTAATTACAGGACATCCATCACTTCTGAATCTTCTCGCCAACAAATTGCATAAAGTTCTCTACATTCTCCAGCCTGTATTATTGTATCAATATCTTATTTCTCTTGGAGATAATTTATGTTGCTTCTCTCAAGGATGTGTTGCCAAGCCATTATTCACATATTTTCCTACTATATAAACAACAATGTGCAGACAAGTACTGCGCTTTCTGGAAGCAGTGAGATTGGGGCTAGATCTGAATTTATGGTGGTGCAAAGTTTATATTCTCATGTCAAAGACTTTAAAAGCCTTGCACTTGGTCATCTCTGGAGCTGTTGGAAATTCCAGTGTTTTTTGAAAAATAAGCTTTTAGTCATCACAATTAACACGGTGAATGTCTGCTCCAAGACTATAAGGAACCAGTAAATCATAAAGATGAATAAAGTCTTCTCCTCCAAAGGTTACAGTGTCAATAAAATACCCAAAAGTGTAAAATGTATAAAGAGTAATAAAAATATCTGCTTCCACCATAGAATTAATTTTCAATTACAGTAATATAAAAGTTTTCAGAGTTACTGTAACACTACCTTTTCCAGCTGCATCTCTTGTACAGGGCAGAGACATTACCTACCTGAACAAGCAAAGGTGAGTGAAGCATTTGGAGTGCAGTTCTTGTGCTGTAGAATTAGTGAGTAAAGCAAAAAAAAAGAAAATAAATTCATGGAACTGCCTAAATCCATCGCAAAAAAGTATATAACCCATTCATGGCTGCAAAGCACTTGCTGTGGAAGCAAGACAGATCACTTCTTAATCCCTATAAACTTTTCAGGAACAATTGGGGACTGTCAAAGGAGTTGCAATTATTTAAAAATCTGGGTGTCTTTCTCCTTCCTTACATAATAAAATTTATGTAAGAGTTCTCGGTGCTCTTTCACTTTGTCTTTCCAATTTTAGATTCTATCTTCAAATGAAATGTTGTTAATTTTGTGAAATGTCAAAATGGTGTAATGTCAGAGAAAGGTCTTTTGCACGTATTTCTTACTCTTTATTTTTAAACAGCTAATCAGCCCAAACACCTACTACCAGGTTCCCTGCATTGGAATATTGATTTCTGCTTTGCAGCTGTAGTGGTGGTTGTGGTGATGGGGTGACCTTGTCTGGCTCTGGGATGATCAGGTCTCTTCTGCTCTCAGCCATAGAAATATTTGCCCATATTTGCAGAGAAGGCTTCAATAACCATTCAACATTGCCTGCAAGACAAATTATAGTTGATGGGATTTTTTTTGCCATTGTTTGTACATAAAATTTCTATTAAAAACAAAACAAAACAAAACAAAGGCATTAAGCAAAACTGCTCTTGTCAGGTTCAGGAAAATTAAAGATTACAATGTACTTTTTATTCCACTTTCTATTATTTTATTATTACTATCTAGAAAGGTAAAGTATCTCCAGAGTTTTACTAAAAGACTTGAAAAAGCCTCTTATTATGGAAAATATATCCATTTCTACTGTTTTATTTTTTTCCTCTCTGCTGAAATAGGTACATTTTCTATTTACTTTGTATTAGCAATAAGCTCCCCATTAAAATCTGAGTTAAGCAAAGAATAAAAAGGCTCCTATGTGTTCTGGTTTATTGACAGGTTTTAACCTTAGCCCAATTTGTGTCAGATCAGCATAGTTTTACATAAGCAAATGTAAAATTCATAGTTTCCCCCAGTTGTAGAATAACTTAAACAAACACTTCTTTATTTCGATCAAAGAAAGCAATTAAAGATATCCCGGAATATTTTAATTACACAAAACACATTTGTATTTCTAACCCAAAACCAATTCAATTGAACATTGTTTAAAAATGCATTATTCTTGTTCAGGGAGTATATTACTCTTATAAGTTCATGAAAAGCTTAAAAAAATTTACTTTTCTCTTTGTTTCTAACTCACAAAACAGGAAACCACAATGAAGTGACCTTGTGGCTGCTGCTTTCCTCATTTCTTAACACTAAAGCCACCTGCTAGGTACTCAGTGTCTTAAAGGCACACAAATGGTCACCAGGAGCTCAGATAAAACTCTCAGGAAGTCCAGGTATTAGTTTAAATTATACACCCTGACCAATCATCACTGTTAATTTAGGGCTCCAAACTCTCCTGAGCTTGATGTGTTTTATCCAAAGTGGACATTTCCCAAGGGGTTGGAACGATGACTTTTAAGACCTCTTCCAACCCAAACCCTTGTGTGATTCTGTGACTTTTCATCTGTCACTTGGATTAGCTGCTTCTTGTACAGCTGTGTCATGGGTGATGGCCTTTGCATGAATTCCAGCACTTTTTTGTCATTGTGTGTTTTCCATAGTGTGTCCCGTGGGCTGGCACTGGAGCATTCACCTCACAGCCACCAGCCTGGGCAAGAGGGGAGTTCAGAGGGGATGTTGGAGTTGTCTTCAGGACTGTGGCAGGACCAAAATTTCCCTCTGAATCACATCTTGACTCCCTCCTATCTCCTGGAGTCTTATTTAAAGTGGATTTACCAAACCTTCTTATCACCAATGCAACCCTCTTCCTACCCAGCATTGATAAAGGCATCACCCAACCTTCCTTTCTTTTTTTGAGAGCTTCTACTGACTTTCTTGTGAGGAGTAGGAAGGGGAAGGTGGGTCTGTGGCTGTCCCAAGGAGGGAAGGGAAGCAAAAGAAAATCTGCACAAAACAGCACAGAGGAGAAGGCATTCTGCTGGACATGGTGGAACTCAGGCAAGGGTCAGACCTGATGAGCCTGAAAGTCTTTTCCAATCTCACTGATCCTGTGATTGTGTATTTCTGATCCTGTAATTGTGTATTTCTGATCCTGTGATTGTGCATTTCTGCACAGGACACTTAAGGCCCTGATTCCATCAAGGAACACCCAGCAATGCAAGCTCACAGCATTTTCAGAGAGCCAGTTTCAGGGCAAGGGTAAAACATTAATCTCTCTGTGCTTGGGGATGTTCAATGGTTCAGGCTTTGGTCAGTTCAATCCCAGTGAGTATTCCTTTATTCAGGGTCTAATTCTGATTTCCCCAGGAATGGTGAGTTTTGTCTTTCCCTGTGATCTCTTAGCTTATGGAGTAACATTCCTCATTGATATGAGGAAAGGTTCAGGAATTAACCAAGAGCTTGGAACCAGGAGATCTTTAAGGTGCCCTGCAATAAACCATTCTGTATTCCATTACTATATCTATGTGCATAATGTTAAGACATCTTCAAGGAAAAATGACCCTGAAAGAATGCTCTAGGATAAAGACACAAAGTAATTAAATTAGAAAAAAACCCCCAAACTATGAAGGTACAGCCAACCAAACAACTGCAATCTGCTTCATGTACAGCAGGAATTGTCTCTTCAGATTTTGCTATTTTGGGTTCTTGTACACAACTTAGTTTGGATGTTTTTTCCCCTTACTTCTGTAGATTTTAATCTGTATTAGTGTGAAAGTAATGGATGAACCTGAAAGGCTCTGTTACAGAGAGACAAATAGATGTAACACCTTCCCATTTACCCAGAGCAGGCAGCCTGTGACTGAGGAGAGAATTGACTTTTATGCTATTCTGGCAAACATAGAGAGACATTTAAAAGGTATAACACCAGCTGCCCGCAGAAATCCAACACCAGGCAGCACTTTTTCATCTGGTGTTGTACATCTGTTTTCAGGGGCTCATCCAGCACATTCTCCTGCAGAGATAACCACACAAAGAGACAGAAATGGAGCATTAGTGGCAGGCAGAGTTCATCCTACTGCTTCTGGATAAGACACTGGCAATGAACATTAATAGGCCAAACCATCACAGTCTGAGCTGAAAATACCATTAATATAATTGGTTCCTACATACTGTGAGAAATGAAGTTGCTGTATTAAAATTTAAAATAAAATATGTCTTCTCCATGCAGAGGAAAAAGCTGTTTCTTATAGGAATTTTTTATACTATTGATCTTTCTTTTTAGTAGCTGTTTTTACATAGGAAACAAAGAATGACACCTTCAGGAATGGGAACTCCACCAGCCTCCCTGGGCAGCCTATTCCAACCCCTGACCACCCTTTCTGTGAGGAAATTCCTCCTGGTGTCCAACCTGAACTTCCCCTGGTGCAAATTGAGGCCATTTCCTCTTGTCCAATCTCTTGTTCCTTGGAAGTAAAGCCTGACCCTCACCCTCCTTTCACCATTAGTAAAGCATAAATTCAGTACAGAGAAGAGCCCATGTAGGCCATACAATTTAATTCTTTATTTGTAACACACTCTACTTGTTATGTCAAGTAACATAACAGCTCCACGGTTCTTGCTTTTAGCTTCTGACATCCCAAGCTTCTCAAAGGTTTCCCTTACAGCATTTTTTTTTTCTAGGCTAGGCCTATGAGAACTCCTTAAAAACACTAAACATTTGAGGTAAAGACTACATGACTGGGGAAGCAAACCAAACCTAACCTAAAGCAAAGCAGAAATACAATAAGTACTGAAATGTTAGTCGATTTTCTTTGTGGTACTTCTTCCACCAAAGGTAAAAAAGGAAAAGGTTTGGTGACAAGCAAGAATGATTTAGTTCAAATTTTAAAAAGGAATAGAAAAGTTCTTTAAGTATATCATACACTAGGCTAAAGTGTATCTTATTTTCAATTACTTCAACAAAGCTGATTTTCCCATAAATATGGTCTCTGTTTTGTATCTGTATAATTTTTTCTGATGTGGTGTTATGCAGGAGTAGAGACACATCAACAATGTATGACAAAACAACGCTAACAAATATTAAGAGTTTATGGAAAAGGAAATATATCGTCATGGTTCTGCAACTTTTACCTTTTCCAGTAAAAACACAGTCCAAATTTCACAGTGGGAACTCAGCACATCCACAAAATGCTCGAGCACTTTCTCCTTTAGAGTATCAATCAATGTTCTTAAATGTTTTTCAGAGCAAAAATGGATTAGAATGCAAATTAAATTGAGTGAGTTGGAGACACAATCCAAGTTAGCGGTCACATTACATTGGAGCAACAATTTAATATCATTTCTGCTCCTTCCTGAGTGCTTTTTATTAAGCTGTGTGACAGCTGGCACAGCTGGCCAAAACTGCTCCCTGGCTGTGCATCCTCTCTGCCAACCACTAAAGCAGTAAGGAAAAAAAGCCTTTTGAGTGAATCTAAAAATACTATAATATATACTACAATACATCATCTGAGCATTTCAGAGTTATTAATATATTTCTTTACCTTGGAATCAATACTGCCCACTGTTTGAAAGGAAGAATAATGATAAAAAAGTCTAGAGAGAAATTTTATCAATTATGAAACTAATTTTCAAGGGTGATGCTGGGACATGAATAAATATGCCCTAATGATCCTGTAGCCATACATGGCAATAGGATTTGCCTGGCTGTCTTGTTCAGGTGGCTTCAAAAGCTTCAGAATTCTCCATAATCTTGAGGATGCTCAGGAAAAGAGAGGGAGGAGAGGGAGCTGAATCGTTGTTTACAAGGCTGGAGGATTTTCTAGTGTAGCACAGCACAAATAATCTTACAAAGCAAGAAACATTCTTATTTCTTCTGGGCTTTTCTCTTCATTTCTTTCTTTTTTTCTTTATTTTTTTCAGATAAATGTCCTAACTGCTGCAACATCCTTTTCCATTGTATTTGTAGCCCTTTTTAAAACTGAAGCAATGAAAGTATTTTAGTATCTTTTCCCAAGTACAGGTGAAAGAGTGGAGAAGTCTGAATTTATCCAGAATCACCTAAACTTGGCAAACAAAACAGCCTGACATGGAGGGAGATGAGGAAAGGTCATTGGAACACTTTGTATTCAGAGCTGTTTTCCTCAGCTTCAAAGGAACAAAAACAATCAAAATAATGTAAGGGAAGTTTTGAAGTGTAAAATCTGATGGGGTTTTTTTTGTGTAAGACTCATTTTAATATCTAAATCTAAACTGTTTCAATATTCAATTATTTCATGCTGTACTCTCATCAGACGTGGGGTTACTCTCAGTATTTAATTAATTGGAAGGGCTGCCCTTTCAGTTGGAGTACTAACAGCTGTCTTCCCAATCTTCCAATATTTGAATTAACAGATTGATCTATGCAATCATCTGAGCATTTTTCCTGGTGTTTTCCAGCTTGCAGCATAGCACCATATATTCCATTAGAGTATTTTATTTTATTTTATTTTATTTTATTTTATTTTATTTTATTTTAATTTAATTTAATTTAATTTAATTTAATTTTATTTTATTTTATTTTATTTTATTTTATTTTATTTTATTTTATTTTATTTTATTTTATTTTATTTTATTTTATTTTATTTTATTTTATTTTATTTTATTTTATTTTATTATTTTCAGTATAGAAAGAACCTGGGCTTTGATGGGTGTTAGACTAGAGTTCAACCACTTACCTGGTGTCAACACCAATGAAGTAACCACAGATTCCTCGAATGGTTTGGGTTGGAAGGGACCTTAAACCCATTCCTTTTACATGCCCTGGCATGGGCAGAGACTCCTCTCACTATTCCATGTTCCTCCAAGTCTCACACAACCTGGCCATCAAGCCCTTCCTTTGTTCCCTCACCACTTGGCAAAGATGTTCCATTGTCCAGGCTCCCCTGGGTTGGATCCAGTTTGGTTTCCAAGCCCCAGGGAAATGATGGCTGAGTGTATTGGGAAAGTGTTGCATCTGCACCACAAGTAACACCATGGTTTTCTACTGCCCCAGCATGTGCATCTGGCCTGGGAAAATAGATTGAAGTCCTACATTTTGCCACATTGCCATCCTCAATTTGGCCAAAAAAAACCTCTTTACCTCTGTTCTTTTCTGATTGCAGACCTACAACTCACAAGATTCAGAATTCAAAACCTGTGATGATTCACACTGATGAATGAGAAACCAAACATTATTTTTGAAAGGAAGTAACGAAAGTGTTTGATTGCTGTGGTTTTAGGTTTTCTTGCCTCAATGAAAACATTTCTATTTTAGAAGGGTTAAGTCAAAAGTGAGATATTGGTATTATTTTCCTTTACCTCAATAAGCACATAATGAGATTACTTTTGTTTCCATGAGCTAAGGAATTACGTGTGTCTTTTGTATATGTTCCTTGAGTTTCTGTTTGCAAAGCAAGTAGGAAAATCTAGATATTTTCCAACTCCATCAATTTATTTTTTTTACTACAGGGTAAAGAGAACCTTCTTTAAATATCTAAATGTCAAGAGCTATTCAATTAATACAGGCTTACCCAGTGAAAGGTGAGTTTCCACCAAACTGACAGTGAAAATTAATTCATGTATTTGTATTTAAAAACAACTTGAAGAAAGGTTTAGAACGAACTTATTTGACATGACAGATGAGTTTTGTGAACTCATAAAAAACTTTTAAAATGTGGGATTTGTGTATGTCTAGAAATTGAGATGGATAACATGGGCATGTTAGACAGTCTTGGTTTTATATCAGCTGAAGTATAACATAATTAATTGTCTTTAAAAATCCTCCTGTAAGTCTCCTACAATGATGAGAATGTATTTTTAATGCACTTGGAATCTTACACTTTTCACATTTTTTTCCGATGTATTTGGTACAAAGTACCTGAAAAACCTGCACAAACTGTATTCCATAAATGACTGTATTCCATAAATGCAGCCACTGATTAGAATGTAGAATGATAATTAATACCCATTAATTAGTTTTTTATTTGCTCTCTAACCCCTTGCCAAGGAACGAGCAATCCTAATCCTCTTCCAACAGCCACGTCCTACCAATCCATCTTCTATGAAGTATGGCATTTTATTTCAGTATTCAAAGCAAAATTAACTTTAAAATCATCCAGAAGAGATTTTTCTAGCTTGGAAAATCTGCCCAATATCCCTGTCTTTTGCTACTCTGACCATGCATAACTCTCAAAGCTCAAGAGATTAATGATTTGTACGTTGCTCAAGTCTTGAAGTAACAAAACTTAATGTCCCAATCTTCTCCCATGTGCTTTCAAAAAATAACATATCAAATAATTGACAAATTGAGATGTGCCAATTCTTTCTCTTGTCAGCTGGTTTTGCCACATAAGAGCGTCCTCTCATCACTGTTATCTCACTGAAATGGGATGAGAGTTTTGTGAAACCATCCTAGGTTGTGCAAAAAATTTTTGCCTGGATCTGCATAGAATCATAAATTAGTTTGAGTTGAAAGGGACCTTTTACAGGTCTTGAGAGCATGGTGTTGGATCACAATGATAGCCTTAAAGCACAGGGAAAATATGTTGTTTCATAGCCTTTTTTTTCTTTAAAAACAGTGTTTATTAAAATCTTGCACCACAAGACTTTAACATTTAAGACTATAGTTTTCAAAATCTATGTTTATTACATTCACTATATTATTATATTAAAAATATTATTATTTTCAGTATGGAATTATTCAGTATCATTTTATTCAGCATTCCTTTATTCAGTTTTATTATATTTAGTATTATTATATTCAGTATGGAATAAAGAAAAGAAAAAGTTTCTGGCATAATTTATGTCAGTTCACTATAAAGACACAATTGAATATTGCTTGGATTTTTATTCCAAACTGGACATTATTTGTGTAAAGTTACGAGGAGAAATGAGACAGTTCAACATGTCATACATGACTTTCCTGTGATAATCTCATTGCCAATGGTGTGGCTTCTACATCACCATAATCTCATTTTTCCCTAACACAATCTTGTAAGTCAATATGGAACAGAAAACTCTGAAATAGCAGCAAGTTAAAATATTTGTCTGACTGCTAGAGGAAATTAGAGTATAAAATTAAGAGCTGTTGTTCTGCTAGAGTTGAGAAGTAATTTTTAAAATTACATTTCCTTGTGGAAAGGATGTACTGTGTGAAGTCTCGATGCATTCCCAGAAAAAGTTGTGTTTTGCACTCAGTGGTGCCAGAATATGCAAGATTAAGCACATAATTCTTTGTCACTGCATCTGTTCAACTCCCCATTGCCCTCAGCTTGCAGAGTAGTCTCCAGGTGCTGAGGGCAACAGGAAATTCAGTGCTCCTGAAATCTCCAGTGAAGAGCCCAAACCTGTGAGGCTCTGGGTCAGTGTGATCACTGGTTAGGAAATGCAAACCCCCAAGGACTGAGGGGTGAAATGTGCTTTGGGTGTTCCTTGGTCATGGCTGTAGGGCTGAACCCCATCAGAAAGAGATTTTGGGGGTCCAGTGGGACACCCCCACACTGCACAATGCCAGGAGAGATTGACAGGAGAACAAAGGGTCAGGGTAGATCCCTTTCAGTTCAGAAAGTCAAAAAAAGTATTTTTTAAAATTCCTAAACTGACCTTCTAAGGGTATTTGGGAACAGAAACCTCTCTTCCCAAATCCAAGCAGGTTATTCTCTCTGTGAATATCTGTAAATGAGGAATTATCCAAGCCTCTCCTCAGACTCACAGTAGGTAAAACCTCAGCTTCCTAAAGGAAGGAAAGGTCCTTTAAAATCAGAAACTCTGTTATTATTTTCCTTAAACTTAGTAAGGACCTATGTTGAAAGGTTTTCTTGAAGCAAATTGAAAGAAGGCTCCTCCCAAGACCTCAACAGTTCCATAGCCTAATCTTTGACTTTTCATTTCAAGAATGTATATTTTTTAGAAATAAATGAATCTCAAATTCACTGCAGTTTTTGGTTTCGATTTTTTTTTTTTTTTTCTGGATCAGAAAACTATTCCTGTGCTTTAACATAGGTGGCAATTTGCTTCTTGAGGAAAAAGCAAAGCAGATTACAAAACAACCACATATTTGAAATTATTTGTTTGGGGAATAACACATCATCTGTGCTCAGCAGCACATTACTGCACTCTTGATAAGTATGTGTGAAGTCCTTTAATCAGTGTGTTTCACACATACTTTTGTTCAGCTCTACTTTAGATGGTTAAATAGGTAGTTTGGAATTTGGGATGGTTGATTTTTCTGTTTAGTGCGTATTTTGTCATAATAACTGGCTCTGGAATCTACTAGAAAAGTTAAATTTTAAAAATTGCAGTATACGAAAAGCTTTTGCTATTGGAAAGCTCAACTTTTTTTTTACATAATAACTGTGCTTTTTATTCTGAACTCTATACATCTCTAGGGGGCAAAAAAGAATGAATAGCATAAGGAGGGCAGTTTTGTGGGGTTTTTTGAGTATGAGGCTGCTGCTTCTGGCTAACTCCAGGACATATACAGTGAGGTGAATTAGTAGATGTTGCCCTTTTCTGTTGCAAATGTAAAGAAAATAATTGAGAATCACAGTAGAGGGAAGCCACAGTGATTGGGCAGGTAAGGGCACCCCTCAGAGCTAAAAGAGGAGCTGATGCCTGGAACTGTCTGTGACCCACCAAAGCAGAGAATCATTGCTCTTATAAATGTAAAAACATATAAAGTAGAATTAAAATATGAGCTCATTATGATAATTACCAAAGTAATATCAGGGCATAAATACAGCAGAACTGGGGGATAAAATCTAGTTGTTGTTGTTTTTGGTTTTTTTTTTTTAACTTAATGGCTCAGTAAATATATTATTGTCATCTCCAGGAAATGGCTTTGGGTCTTATCTCAACTATCCCTGTGCAGCACTGCAGTCCTGGCCTCTTGGTTTTGTTACTGGCTTGTTGTATGAGACCTTATCCCATCTCTTACTACAATCCGGACTTCACTGGGAACAACAGCAGACACCTTAGAAATACAGGGATGGAGTCAAAACAGAAGCCCAGAGTGACAATCAAGTCAGTTATGGGATTGCAGGGAAAAAATGACACACAACAAGAAGAAGTGGCTTCAAGCTGCACCAGGGGAGGTTTAGATTTGATATCAGGAAGAAAATTCTTCACAGGAAGGGCTGTCAAGCATTGACACAGGCTGTCCAGGGTGGTGGTGGTGGAGTCACCATCCCTGGAAGTGTTAGAAAACATATGGATGTGACACCTGGGGCCATGGGTTAGTGGTGAACATGGTGGCCGTGCTGTTTCATGGCTGGACTTGATGATTAAAGTTCCTTTCCAACCTTAATGAATTTTTGGTTCCACTCTGTGATTGTAAAGGGAACCTAGAGAACTGCCAAAAAACTGCTTTCTAAGCATGCCAAGAAGGAGATAGAAGAAGCTAGGAGAAAGCAAATCAATAGCCAAGCAGCCCTTTAATGGAGATGCTCTGGACTGGCAAACTCATTCCCAGCAGGATTAGGCACTACAGAACTGGGAAAGAGCAGCCAAGCCTTGAGAAACATCTAAAATGGAATCGCCTTTTAAAGGAGACAATCTCAAATTGGGAAGGGAGGGAGTGGAAAGAAGATGTTCCCTTCAGTTTTGGCTTCTTTTCTCAGTAAACCCTTGAGCCTGATGTGTCTGACCCCAGCACCCAAATACATTGAGAAAGTAGTAGTGCTCTGGGAAAAAAGAGGGCCAGCTGGCTCTGGGAATTCCTTCATGAACTTTGCTCCTCCTTGGCCCTTCCAGAAATCTTATGAGGAGAAAGCTTTGTCTGTCTCGTGAAGATTTCCTTCCCTGGTCATTGGGGACAGCCTTTAGCTGCCCATCCCCTCCCACATCACAGCACCCCTGGCTCTGAGTGTCCCTGGAATATCTGTGATATCCTTTACCCTGCCCAATGCCATGCACTCTTCCTCCCAACCCAAAAGGTTGGTATTTGTAGAAAGAAAAGGCTTGGAATCCCTGATCTGAATTTATATCAGTGAAAAAGCCAGGATTTAATGACTGAATAATTTCAATGAGCTTTGGATCTGACCATTCACTCAATGAAAATGTTACACAGGGAGAGGTTTTCATGAATTTAGGGCCTCTTGCCATGAGCCTCAAGTGTCCCCTCCTAAAAATTCCTGAGATTAAATCTCTCCCCTGCCTTTACTTTCATATTGGAAAGGATGAATCAAGTGCATGTTTAAAAAAAAAAAAAGAAAAGTTCTGAAATTTAGCAAAATTATTTGTTGGTAATAGAAATATTTTCTCCAAAATCTGACGCTCTATTACACAAGACAAAAAGTGATAGATCTCTCAGAATAAGGGTTCATTTAAGTTTCCAAAAGATGCTGCTCTAATGTGGGAGAGAATAAGGAAATGAGTAACTAAAATGCAAAACTTGAGCCTTTGATTAAACATTTTTAATGATAAATTTATCTGAAAAAAGGTCTTGTGAAAAACAGTGAAATCTTTCAGTGATTTGCCTTGAAGTATGATGAATCATTGAAAAAAGAAAAAGATATGGAAATGTAAGTACAAAAATAATTAATTAGTGCTGGGTATTTTGTAGAGATTTGTTCAGATGGAAGCAATAATTCAAAGTGAATGCATAGGAAAATCTTTATATTTAGTATAAAGGAAGGGAGATGGGGATGACAATGTTATTCAATGCTTAAATAAGTTAAAATAAGGCTCAAAACCATGTAAAGATGGAAAAGAAAGAGTGAAAGTATGAAATAGCAGTCACATTCTGCAGCTGATTAGGAAAAACGAAGTTCACAAATTAAGCATGATGACTTACAGGATCAAGAAGTTGAAAAATTGACTGTGATTGATGCAGTCCTTAATTAAGACAAATATTGTTCCATGTTAGAAAAAGATTCAATTTCCTAAATAAAAGTCTTGCAGCCCTAGTGGAATAGAAGATTTTAAGAACCTGTAAATAACATTAAAATTTATCAAAATCAAATAGTTTATTAGATGGACGAAGCACCTCTGCTGTGAGGAAAGACTGAGAAAATTTGAATTGTTCAGCCTGGAGAGGGGAAACTTCAGGGTGACCTCAGTGTGGCCCTGCAGGATGTGGAGGAGCTGGCAGGAAACACCAAGAGAGGCTGTTTAAAATGGCCTGAGTGACAGGACAAGGGGCAATGGCCTCCTGCTACACAGGCTAGGCTTAGATGGGATGTTGGGGAGGAATTGTTCCCTGTCAGGGTGGGCAGGCCCTGGCACAGGGTGCCCAGAGAAGCTGTGGCTGCCCCTGGATCCCTGGCAGTGTCCAAGGCCAGGCTGGATGGGGCTTGGAACAACCTGGGCTAGTGGAAGGTGTCCCTGCCCATGGCAGGGGGTGGCACTGGATGGGTTTTGTGGTCACTCCAACACAAAAAACTCTGGGATTCTTAGATTTTTTATTTTCTTTCCCTCCTCTTCCAAATAATGCAGCACAGCTTCTGCTGTATCAGCACAGCTTCCCAGACCCACATGGATTTAGTTCAGGCTTAACTTCAAGCTTATGGCCTGGTTTTAACACTGTTTTGGGATACTGAGGACAGTGACAGGTTGCTTTTTTTCCCCAGAAGCACAAAATGATGGCATTTACCTCTACCTCCTGCAATCAGAATAAAAAACTCCCTTGTTTCTGTTTGTGCCTGTTGTCCCTTGTCCTGTCACTGGACAATTTCAACTTCATGGAAAGAAATTTATTTGGGCGCAGAATTAGGAACCCCTTTATAAAACAAGTCAAACTTCTCACACAAAATACCTGATGATGTTTTATTATCAAAAAAGATTAAGCAACACTTGGCTTATATCTGAATCCATGGAACCATCTTTTGAGGGGTAGAGAGGAATAGTTAAAACAATAATGAGGAACATTATGAGTTTATTCAGCTGTTTCAGTTTCTTAATTAGATGTCATAGTTGATTGCAGTAGGTTCAGGATGTTCTGTGTTCTCCACACTAAAACTTCTGATGAAACAATCATTTTAATTATCTTTTTCTGCATTGCTGCTCTGATTTCTTTGCAAAGTTATTGGACGTAAATTTAAAAAATAGAGATAACTCTATTAATTTATGGATGTGTGTGTGTAGAATTGATTTGATTTTCAAAATAACTACAGTTACAGAAAGATGTCCTGATGAATACCCCAAAGTCTCAGTGTGTCTAGAATACAGCTAAAACTTCTTCCACCCTCTCCCCACGAAACTGGAATTGCACAGACTCTTCTTCCATATCTCAATCCTTTCACCTTGTGGGAAGGAGCAAAGCTTTGTTTGTAATGACCAACAGTATCTTCAAACTTCTTGATTTCTCCCACTGTAACTAGTTAAAATAAGAGGGGAAGTGAATTCTTTGCCCTCTGCTACTAGTTCTGAAAATTGTAAAGGAGTTCTTTTCTTTTCACCCTCTTCCCATGACCTGTCATCTTTTCCTGATGTGTAATTGCCAGGAATGTAATACGTTAGGAGACAGAGCTCCTGCAAGGTTTGAAATTCACCCTACATTGATGCTAAGGGACAGTTTCAGCCCAGTGAAAATAAAGCGGCTTCACACTGTTTGATTTTCCTAATGTGTCAGTCCTGCCTTTAAAGGGAATTAATGGGAAGTTCCTCACATCTCAGCAATCCAAACTGGAGAAAGGATAGTGGGGATTTGATTCCAGACATTCCAGAGAAGGATATTTCACTTCCTTTTCACGTAAAAGAGTTGCTCCCCTGACCTGAAGCCAGAATTCCAAGCAGAGCCGGGAGCTGCAAATCTGGTGCAACGGAGGGGTTTAGTATGTAGGCAAAATGGGAATTAAAAACCAATCCTGATGTTGTTGAGACCAATGCAAATGTGTCAGAGTCAATAAATTCAGTTTTGACTTTCTTTGATGATTGAAATAACTGCAGCTTTAGACGAGAGAAAGCGTGGAATAGGCCTTTTGTTCTTTTAATAGAGCATTTTATCTTGGACAAATGCGAGTGTGTTCAGGGAGAGATGGCAGCAAATTGTGAGGATTATCTCAATCTTACACTGCTGAAACAAAGGAAATCAAAGATATAAATTTAAACAATCCTGAAAAATCAAACTAGCAAAACTTGTATGGCAGCAAAATAGGATGAAAATTGAAGAGATGCTTGGTACTCAAAAAATTATATATTAAAAGCAATTTAGAAAGCAAATTTCATTCTATATGAAACACTGCAATTTAAGATTTCTGTAAAACAAAATCTGAATTTTTTCAAAATTCAGTGGGTAGTCTGAATTGATTCAGAAAATCTTATCACATAAAATAACAAATAGAGTTTTATAAATATTTCAGCTCTTTCATGTACACATTTAAATGTCAAAATTTTTGTACATATACAGTTTTGTAGACATGAAGTTTTTTTAGAAATTAATATTTTATGCATACAAAATGTCAAAATTTTAATAGTGCCATATATCATCTGCCATCAGTCTAATAAAACCTAGCTTTTTATGCTGACGAACAATCAAAAAGAAAGATGAGCCAAGCAAACATTTTTTACTGCCAAATTCATGAAAAGAAATAAAGGAAACCACATGTTTGAATGTTTCTTTTGTATTTGTTAAAGCAGTCCTAGTCCCTAAAAACTTCTGGTTTTCATGAGATTTCATTTTCAAACTAAATGTTCTGGAGTTTTTTCAGATATGCTTTGGTTATCAGAATATACATTACTACCATGGATGAGTTATTCCAAACATATCCTGTTTTCATTCATTTAAGTCAGCAAATATCACTGACAGATTGTTCCAGTCAACAAATTAGGTGGGTTACACTTATTTTTTCCTACATAATAAATAAATAAATAAATAAATAAATAAATAAATACATAAATAAATAAATACATAAATAAAAAGATAAATAATCAGATTTAGCCTTGGATAATAAAGAACTGAAGTAAATAAGTAGGTGTTGAGTCAGGGCTCTTTTCAGTGCTTCAGATTTATCTAATTACCCTCCTGTAGTGCAGTTCATGATTGAAGTGGGGTTTTTTATTATCTTAAAACAAAAATAGTGAAACTCCTTTAACTACAGGAACCCCAAACTGAGCCTGTGAAGCTGAGCTTGTGGAACTTCAGAAACAGAGCATGTGTGGCATGGAACAGAGAATATTTTTGATATTTGATATTGTAAGGCTTTACAGGACTTAAACCCACCTGGGGCTGAGAAAGGTTTGACTTTCACTGGCTTTGAGAATCTCCCCCAAAACCATCTTGTTCAGAAGTTTTACCAAATTGATTAGGTGTTTTAAGTTCCATCGTCTACTTGTTCCTTGTGAAGCTTCCTGTCCTATTTTTCACTCAAAAGAGTGTGATCTCTCAGGCTAAGATCAATTGGAAATTTAACACAGAAAAATGGGAAAATTATTGCAGTGAAAATTTTCATAGAACAAAAAAGGGAAGCAAAAATCTGGGGGCCGAGGCTTCAGTCCATGTGATCCCTAAGGAAAATACCCCATTGGTCTGCACATCCACAGTTTTTAATATTAATATCATGATAATGCTCTTCTCACACTGAGAAAAATGAGCTGCAACTTCTTCTGCAAAAATAATCTTCTCAAATAAATCTGCTTTCTGTTTACTTAGTTACTTATTCAATTATTATGATGATGATTTGGTGATTTATTTTACCAATTAGCAATCATTCCTCTTTAGAAATAGAGATGAAGCCCATTCTAGTAGGCAATTAGAACTTCAGTCTGCTCTGTGGAGAAAATGTTTCTCAGCTTGTCATTTAACTAGTGGCTTTGTAAGAGGGTCATTTTATTATATTAACCCTTGCATATTTTCATTTTACATATATATATTTATATAGTCATGTTGCTGAATTATTGTATTCTGTGAGATCTTGTGATGAGGACCATTATCTCTTTCTGCTACACTTCACAATTTCTCTTTTAAAAAAGAAATTATTTTTCTTTCTCCTCATCTAATTGAAAATCTCCTGTGACAAAGTTACAGCCAATTATTTTTTGTTTGTCCTCATCTTCTTAACTGCTAAACACCCCACAAAAAGGGCATGGCACAGAGATCCTTCAGAATGCCAAACAGGTAGTTTGTGAAAATTAATAAATTCCCTACATTTGTGATATTTTCCTGTCATGCAAACCCACAGGAATGGTCATTCCAAAAGGAATTTACCTTGAGGAGTAAAGGAATAAACTGTTAACCAATTATGTTAATTAAAGTTTTACTAATAAGCTAAACCAAATCAAAAGCAGTATCTCAAATATTGTGTGGCTCTACCTATGGATCATATGATATATAGGACATATGGAAGACTTTTTGTAGAATTTCTGTAAGAAATATTAAAATTAATGGATTCAAGGGAATGTTTTTCAACCTAGTGTAGCCAATATATGTGCCTCTAGTCAGTGCCACAGGGTTTTACCTACATACATATTTATCTGGAAAGCTAATCTGCTTTGATTTATCGTTTTAAGCAGTTTAAAATATTGCCTCCTAAAGCTTTTAACATTTCTGTGAACAAAAGCATTAACTTTTCCTCTAAAGCTGTAATGATTTATCATGTAAGTCTGCTTGTGACTCTATTATCCCCTTGATATATGAAGGAGGTTCACCTTAAAATCCCGTTAATACCCTGTGCCATTGATAAAATAGAGTCTTTGAGCTTACAAATCACTGCAAGTAAAAACAATCATGCTCCACACGATTTCACTCTGGGAAATCTTATTGTTATGTTGAACTACCAAAAGTGCTGAGCAAACAAGAAGCAATCCAAGGTTTTGCACTGAAACCCCTGGAAATGCAGGAAAGGGCAGAAATCCCCCATGGCTGTGTACACTGGTTACCAGGGGTTTCCTCTTGGAATCTAATCCTGCAACACAAACTCTGCCATGTGATACCGACTGAGATGAATTTACTGTTCTATTCATTAACAATTGCTTTGATCCAATTCTGCCAAAGATAAAATAACAGCAAGGCTATTTCTGGAGATGTGCAGGCAACTCCGACTCAGCAATAATTTTCTGCTCTTGGGTATCTGTGAAAAGACTTTTGAAAATCACTGAAACGGAGATGAACTTTCCTGAATAAATGAGCAAACACAAGGCAGTGGATGTATGAAGCATTTAAGCAAAGAAAAACAGACACATAAACGGGCAGGATTCAAGCATCCTGGGCTTGAAGAAAGTGGGTTTTTAAAAATCGTTGCTACCAGTTTATGACTAGTTATCAATCATCCAGGAAAAAAGGAGATGCCTCTATTTTCTCAGTTTCATTCTCTCCAGAGCTTTCCCTGTTCCTGGCAGAATAACCCTGGCTGCCCCAGGCTCTTCTGAGGCACACAGCCCACCCCAGGAGCAGCTCCATGGCTGTGGTGGGTTTGACCCTTGATGGACACCAACCGATGCCCTATCACTTACCTCCTCTCCAGGACAGGTGAAGTGGGAATAAGACTTGGAAAAAGTCCTCTGGGTCAAGATAAAGGCAGCTGAATAAAGCAAAGCCTGTGAGAGATGACAAAGAGTGATGGCAGTTGCCATGACAGCAGCCATCCTTCTCTTGGTGCTTCAGTGCAGCCCATCTTGAGCTTCTGAAAAGATCCCAGCTCGAGTACCTCCTCTCCCACTGCTGGAAGCTCCTCTCCTCCTGATCTCTGTCTCCAGGCACAAAAGGCTGGGAGACCTTGGAAGCAAGCCCCGGAGCTTAGAAGGCATTTGTTATCTCTGTCTTCTGGCACTAAATCACTCTCCCTGTTCCCAGCAAGCCAATATTTCCCTTGTTCACTCTTCTACTGATGATGGAGCAGTATCAGCTCTTCTTGCTCTTGAAACCCTTACAAATTTCAGGTTCAGATGATCTGTGGCTTTTCTACCGTTATCCCTTTATATCTATGGATTTCTTGCTCTCCTCTGTCATCTGTCCTCACATCCATCTCTTGTACATCTGCCTTCCACCAGCGCTCAGCCTGCACTCCCTGCTCCCCCAAGCCAGACTTGGGACACAGATATTTGATTGGGGTACAGCAAAAATCCCAGGTTTTTTGTTAAACAATTTTCTGAAGTGTCAAAAATTGCAAGCTATTTTTCATTGGAGGAATATATTCTTCAACCTCTTTCTTGCCATGCAAAAATAATTCACTGCCAAACTTCATTAATAAGTTAAATTTCAGTCCATGGTGAAACTTTTCTATTCCAATGAATACTTTTGAATCCTAATAATTTTGCAATAGATATTTCCAAAGGTCACTGTAGTTAACAGCTGAAACCTTGGCAATCCATGAAGTGGAAAGAGCAAATCTAACCAAGAGATGCAGAGAAGGGGGTTGAGGACTGGCAATCCCCTTATACTTCAAACATCACTGAAATTACCCAAACCAAGAAGGTGCCTTGTTTTGGCTTACAATTGGGTGGTTTATGTTTATAACAGTATTGCACTTCAGCATTTTTCATTAAATTTGGAACATTGACTTCATTTGGAGCCCTTTCAAGCTTTTCACTCAGTTATCCATCAAGCTGTACTACATCGAGCTCTCAGGCAAAGCATGTAATGACTAAACTTTTCAAAAAAACAGATGTTAATGGCTCTTGACAGGGAAATATTTTTTTATCACAAAATTATGAGATGCCTTTAGGGCTGCTAGTGAGACATAAACAGCATTCATCAAACTTAATTCCTTTCTCATCTGATGCAGGTTGCTCCCTTTTGCTCCTTAGAACAAATGTATGTTAATGCAGGCTGCTGGTAATCATATGAAATAGGGGGAGAAAAAAAGAATTTTAATAATTAAAATAATTTTGGTTGGAGGGAGGGAGTGGGTTTTTTGGTTAGATTTTTTTTTTTTGTGGCAAGTTTTTTTGGTTTTTTGGGTTTTTTTTGTTTGTTTGTTTTTTTTTTTTTTTAAACTGGAATAGCTCACCTAATGAAATTTAAGTGTAGTGGAGCTTTTAAACGAAGAATGGATTTTTTTCCTTACAGACTTGCTCTTGCTTCACCACAGTTTATCATTCTTAGTATTGCTCCCTTGCATAGCTGAAAAAATTGAAATCCCTTTACTCTAAAAATCTTAGAGCTACTTATTATGCAGGTAGTCAGATGAGAAAGTCAGAGGTTGAGTTAGTTTAAAAGTGAGAAAATAGAATTTTGTACCTACACAGGAATTTCCCTAAATAAACACTGATTCTCTTCTTAAAGGGAAAAAAATGGGGTTTTACAAACAGAGAACAAAGGATAAATTATATTCTGCCTCTAGTATCAGGTCTACTACATTCCTGGGAACAGCTTAGGGAAATTTATTAGTTTGTGATTTAGAGAAAATCCAATTAGATTTTTTTCTAACTAATTGCTACCGATGTATGATTGATCACGACTGAGCAAGTTCTGTGTCTCAGCTTTGCCAGCTGAACAGACTAAATGGAGTCATATGGAGTCATCCATTCTAGCACACTCCTACTGAAGTATTGAAGCTTCCCCAGGTTTGAGAATTATTCTGTTTATTATGTGCAAGGCAGGAGTGATGCATGAACTTATTTAAGATCCAGGAAATTGGTTGAGGTGTGGAGCACCCTGGGCCAGTGGAAGGTGTCCCTACGTAGGGCAGGGGGTGGCACTGGGTGGGCTTTAAGGTCCCTTCCAAACCAAACCCTTCCATGAAGGTTTTATGAACCTGAAACAGAAAGTTTTTGAACTTAAACGTTGCAATGACCTTTTCCTGACGCAGTATAATTTCAGCTCTGAATGGAATAAATGTGTTGCAACAAAAGCTTTCATTTCTTCCAGTCAAAACAGGCTGTGCTAATTAGCTGCCATAATGAAGAGGCAAGCACAAAGTCACAGCATCCCTGAGGAAAATGTGAGAACCCCAGTCCATTCCCATCTATCTTACCATAAGATAAATGAGTGACATATTTTCGAGGTAGTCATTGTAATCCTAATAATAACTTAATGTATTTTGTCTTCTTTACAATACCTATAGGTATTTTTGAACAGAAAAGTCATATCAAAAGTGCTTTTTCAGTTTTTAATCCTCTCACAGGAAGTGCCCTTTGTTACAAGCCTACTTTTGGAATTTCAATTCTGACTGTAAAGAATTTCAATGGATTCCACCTCTGCTCCTTTTTACAGGCACAATTCCTTTTCAAGCAGTTGTGGAAGGAAGGTATTTTCAAGATCTAAGCGGACAGAGAAAGTGTATTCTTCTTCACTGCCACTTCATTGTGCTTTAAGGTCTCTTGCAAGGAAAACATTTAATTACTGAAAGGTTTCCCCCTGCATGATGGTGGGAAAAGGAGTTCTCAATCCCAGAGCAACAGGATCCAGATGTAATTTAGTGTGGTATGGATTCTATCATTAATATCCAAATTCCTGCCCCAGCTTCTCTTCCAGGATATTTTACAGCACCAGTGGGCAATCCACAAAGTTTCTATCAGTTTTATCCTCTGAACACTGGACAGATCTTGGTTTTAGATCTGAGTTTAATGCTACTTAGTCCTTTGCAGTACTTGACCAAGGCAAAACTGGCAGCAGAAACCCTGGGGCTCAGAATCTCCATTTTATTCAGGCATCCATTCCCTATCATTTGAGAATTTAAAATAATCCCCAAAATATGATATAATAACCCTCTACCACCACTGGTTTCATTTTCTTTGAAATTATTTTTATTATTGGCTATACAACAGCACAAGCTGATAAAAGAGCACAATATTTCCCAGAGAGAACCAGGCTTTAGAGAACTTCCTATGAGTAATAAATGGAAAGTGTTCACACAAGGCTTAAAAAATGGTCACACAGAGCTGAATATGAGGCAGGGTGTGAGTAATGACAGGCCTACATCAGCAGCAGTAAGCAATTATAATCTGGAACAGCAGATGTAGAATTAATTGAAATTCAATTATCTGCATTAAAATGTCTCCTAGGAACAATGGAGAAAGAGATAATGTCTAAAAAATAAGAAAATTTTCCATATGTGTTTTTTAGAAAACAAGGAGGCAGCATAAATAATGAGAAATGAGCAGCTAGATCATTATACAACTGTTCTTCACTGAGAGATTTTTCCTGGTAGGATTATGTCTTTGCTAACCCACCTTCATCTTAGAGGAAGAATTTTTGTCTCTTCTAATTTGATAGACACTGTCATCTTCAGTAAAAGAAAAGAAAATATCAGAGCTCTATTGACTATATAAAACGTGAAGAATTTAATGGGTTTTCCTACATATTTGTGGATAAAATTGTTCATCAGTATTTATGTAGTTAAATTCAGGACTTCTGTATTGTGACAGCAGAAAAGGAAAAAAAAACCCAGGAAAGTAGCAATGAAAGAAGATCATAAATCAGTCCTTTTTTTTCCAATTAAAAAAAAAATTCTCTTGCTGATCTGTTATGTCCAAATTGAAAGTCATTCACACGGTTCAAAAAACAGCATAAATTTCCCGTTTTGCTTTGTTTTCCTGGAGCAGATGCCTTCTGGATTAGTAATTGAAATTAGTTCACCTAGAACTGAAGTGAGTTCCAGAGATGGCACAATGATGCTGCTGGAATGTATTACACGCACGGATCATGTTAAGAGCTAAAGGGAACTCACCATGTGTGTGAAACTGGGAATTTGCTGCTGGCCCAATTAAGTTATTAAACAATTAATGAGTATCCAAGCAGTAGTTCCAGCTGCTGAAAAACCTCATTATAATGCAGCTAAAATAATGACACGGAAAGCCTTCCTGCAACCTCTGTCTTTTAGGGGTTACATTGATAGAGTCACAGAGTCATGGAACAGTTTGGGTTGGAAGGGATTTTAGGGCTTACTCAGTGCCACCCCTGCCATGGGCAGGGACACCTTCCACTAGCCCAGGTTGCTCCAAGCCCCATCCAACCTGGCCTGGGACAATTCCAGGGATCCAGGGGCAGCCACAGCTTCTCTGGGCACCCTGTGCCAGGGCCTCCCCAACCTCACAGGGAGGAATTTCCTGTGTAGTATCTAACCTAAACATCAAAAACAAATCTACCATGGATTTGGATGGCAGAATAAGACTGAGGAGGTTTTGGATGAAATGAAACTTGTAATTTCCTCTTTACTTCCCAACAGGACTTCGCTTATGTGCCAGAGCACACATAAACACATGGATACACATGGATCATACACTATTCCCCAGTAAATAACTTGAGCTCCATTGGGCACAGGCTGCTACATAATTTCTAAGGATTTTGGAGCACTTTCTATTCAATAAACAACATTTAAAGATTTCCCAAATGCCAATGACCAGCGACACCCCAAGGCAAAAGGCAAATGGGAAAGGTGGATGACAAAAAGAGCAGCCAACAGTATTCTGGGGGGGTCTTTCTGGCAGCATATTCATAAGCGTTTGAGATGTTTAGGAACATTTCTTAAGCAGTTTCACACAGTTTCACAATTTCCAAATCTGCACTGGATGAGAAAATATGTATTGCATCCATCTACTGTTGAGTCTGGGGTCCTTTCATTGTACAAACAGGATTCATAACTCAAACTACATTCCACTGATTTCTAGACAAGAAGAATCAGTTTGGTCTAAAGAGAAAAGGTTTACTGACAGACGTGTGGCTATTTGGAATTTCTTGGAAAATGAGTCATTATACCCGTTTCCTAAATGACATCCACATAACTCAGCTACAACATAAACAGCTTCTTCATATGCAAGCTAAGAAAAGGAGAACCAAAATGCTTTTCATAAAGTGATCCAAAATGCTTTGAAATTAATTTAATATTTCAGTTTTGCAGGGGTTGAACCCTTTCTCTGTGCAGGAGGACACTATATTTTACATATATATATATATATATATATATATTTATTCCTGTGTGTACACACGTCTGTGTATACCAGGGATTTTCCATTATCCACAGCAGATGCACAAGTTAAATGTTCCATGTTTACAAGAATTCTACAAAATAAAATTCTCTCACAGCAGCAGGAGGTCTTTTAAATACACATTCTAAAAGTCATGCACGGTTAATTTTAGGCAGAAACATTAAACCTTCTTATGGAAACAGAATTAGTAATTAGTAGGAAATAGTGAAGACTGTGATTCTTTGTATCTTTCTATTCAAAGTCCATTAAAAGCTTCAGCTTATTTTCTAAATTCAAAGTAATGCAAATATTTCAATAAGCAATGAAGTCTGAATGCATTAAAGTATAATCACATCTGTTTTCTACAAATGTTAGTGAAGACTTTGCCCAAATGGACAACAAATAGAAATAAAGAAAAAAGGTAAGAAAACTTGCTGAATTCTGTCTTTTCCAATTAATCTAAGTGCAGAAGATAATGATTTGTAGTTTTGTACAGGAACTTAATAAGCAAACATTATGAAAGACTGAGAACCTCCTTGAGTGCAAATGTGAACAGCTTGTGCAACAAGAAGGGCTGAACAAAACTGGTTTTAAGCAAGGCCTCCATTTTTATGTTGCTGATTTGTATAACACGGGTGCTGATTTGAGAAATAAGCCTGAACCTCCACTCTGTTATTCCTGAAGAACACCAACAGAAAGAAAGTTTTGGCAATGAGCATCAACCAGGTTGTACAAACAAATATTCCAGAAGCTCGACTGGTCATGTCAAGGCTCTGTCTTATAATGATTTAAAAAGTTCCTATGACTTCCTATTTGCACCTCACAACATGAGTGAAGATCAGTTTTGTAGCTGCAAGTTTAAGAGAGAAACTTGAAAAATTCCAAGAATTTTCTCACTATTTGTTTAATGCAACTCCTGTTTGTTTTGTTTGAGAAATTTTTAAAATCTACTTCATGGAA
Source organism: Acridotheres tristis (assembly GCA_037013685.1). NCBI lineage: Eukaryota > Metazoa > Chordata > Aves > Passeriformes > Sturnidae > Acridotheres > Acridotheres tristis. Next base: position 26,375,012 of record CM072895.1, read on the forward strand.
AACATAGGGACACCTGAAATTGGAATTTTTTGCAATTTTACTTAGAGACACAGAAAATAATGCTTTCCAGAGCAGGTTTGTGAACTTTTTAAGTCACAGTGATTTAGGAAATACACAAATGCAGTTATTTTTGAAAATATTTTATATTTTAACTTTATAAAATATTTTATAGTGTATTAAGCAAAACAGTGCCTGAAGATGCTGGAAGAAACACTTCTTCATGAGAAGTGCCTCTTGAATTTATACTTACCAGAAAGGTCTATGGGAGCTCATAATTAAATCACAATTATTGGAATTACAGACAGCTTGTGGAGTAAGATTCTCCTCAAAATGGCCACAAGAACTGTTTCTTTGTGAAGACTCAAACTGTAAGGGCTGTCACACAGAAAGTGAAACCTTAGGAAATGACCCACACCAAAGTCTTTTTTCAAAGAAACACAGACATTTCACTTATAGTCTAATAATAGATGGGGGAGCTGGAAGAGTTCTGAAGCTGGAATGAATTGGGAAGGAAGAACAAGGGGCAGAGTGTCAGCAGACACAGAAATGATGTCTGATTTGGGGTGTGGCAAAAAGCACAGTGCATAAAAGTGAACTTGGATCAATGTGTGTGGCCCTGAAGTGCAAAGTTGCTGAGGTTTTTTTTTTTTTTTTCTGGATACAGCTAATATTTAATAAGAGAAGTCATCTGACAAACCAAACAATAAGAAGCTTCTCAGCAAGTTCCACTGGCTGCCAGGAAGATGTGGAAAATTTCCATTCCTTCTGTCTGGCATATTTGTTTAAACACAAATATAATTGGTTCAATAGCCAGATGGAATCCCGCTGTCCAAATCTGTGGAATTGCTTTCCCACATAGCCCTTGCCTCGTTAATCAGTGTAGCAGAAACATATTGATACTTTTTCTAATTTTTTTTGAGTCTGTTTCCTTTACTGATGAGACATTAATTAGGAAAAGCACGGGAGAGAAGGGAGACAGCCTTTTCTGCACCACCATTGCCTTAAACCCTGCTTTGAAATGGAAGGAGTGTTCCCTGGGAGTTTTTTGTCCTGGTTCAAAAGGTATTTGTAGAAGCATGACTCACTTCTCTGGTCCCTGGCTGTCACTAATCCCTTTCGTGAGGATGACCAGGCAGGCTGACAGCTAATCGATTATTTACTTAGTCCTTAACTTGTTGTGCTCTGAGGAATTTAGCACTTCAATCAGTGAAAGATGATGCACTCCCAGCCTCCATTTACCCAGCAAAACAGACTCAGAACCTTCAGTCTGCAGGGCCACTCTGAAAGCCCTGATCACAGATCTTGACAAGTTTTGAGGGGGAAAGAAGTGGTTTATGAGACCGAACACATTTTAAGTGTAAATCCAGAAAGTTTGTCACTTGTAACTTGTGATTTTATTTTTTATTTTCCTTTACGTCATGTTTCCTTCCTCGTGAAAATACTGAAAGCAATTAGCACAGGCCTGTAATTGCTAAACAGCAAATTAATAACAGAGATGTCCAGGTTGACCCTCTTCTCCCCTCAGGGTTTCTTTTATTCATGCAATTTATACTGAAGTAATGCTCTAAACAGTATTGTTAAAAAACACAGAGAGCTTTTCTTAAAACATGCTTAGCATCTGTATTTACTCTAAATAAAAACATTTTCTGTAAGTTTGCAACCACCCCTGGGAAAGTTGTGGGCCCACAGGATTCACCATGACTGCAGTGATTAAGAGACATCTGGATGTGGCACTTCTTGTTTAAATTTTCTTCTTGTTTAAAACCACTGTGCTACTTGAGGTGTTTTTACACTCGTTTCTGTATTTTAAATTAACTAACTCCATGTCTGCTTGTAAAGCTCTGCACACAGGGTTGCACAGTTCTCTGGGCACTATAACTGTCAGTTGTGGTTTTAAAGAAGAAGGAACTCTAAAGCTTTAGAAACTTCCAGGAAGTTCTTAAATTGCACTGAGATTGCTATATCTTTCTAAATTTTCGTAATTAGCTTTTTGCTGGACCTTTGTTGTAAAAAAATACAGTTTATTGAATTTTTTAGGTATGCACTCAAAACATTCTAAGACAAAACTGAAATCAGAATCCTCCAGCCATCAAGGTTGGAAGAGACTTTTCACTTCATCCAGTCCAGCCATCAATCCAGCACTGCCACTGTGACCCCTGGATCACTGAACACATCACCCAGTGCCAGATTATCAATCCATGGAGCCTGGGGGCAGCCTGGGTCAATCCATGGAGCCTGGAGGCAGCCTGGATCTATCCATGGAGCCTGGAGGCAGCCTGGATCTATCCATGGAGCCTGGAGGCAGCCTGGATCTATCCATGGAGCCTGGAGGCAGCCTGGATCTATCCATGGAGCCTGGAGGCAGCCTGGATCTATCCATGGAGCCTGGAGGAAGCCTGGATCTATCCATGGAGCCTGGAGGCAGCCTGGGTCAATCCATGGAGCCTGGAGGCAGCCTGGATCAATCCATGGAGCCTGGAGGCAGCCTGGGTCAATCCATGGAGCCTGGAGGCAGCCTGGATCTATCCATGGAGCCTGGAGGAAGCCTGGATCAATCCATGGAGCCTGGAGGCAGCCTGGATCAATCCATGGAGCCTGGAGGAAGCCTGGATCAATCCATGGAGCCTGGAGGCAGTCTGGATCAATCCATGGAGCCTGGAGGAAGCCTGGATCAATCCATGGAGCCTGGAGGCAGCCTGGATCAATCCATGGAGCCTGGAGGAAGCCTGGGTCAATCCATGGAGCCTGGAGGAAGCCTGGATCAATCCATGGAGCCTGGAGGAAGCCTGGGTCAATCCATGGAGCCTGGAGGCAGCCTGGATCAATCCATGGAGCCTGGAGGAAGCCTGGGCTGCAGACGCCCTGCAGTGGGGGAGTTCACTCTCCTGGAGTGTCAGGTAAGGGCTAAAGTCAGGAAAACAAACTTCAACTCTTCAAGAGGATGGTCAATGTAATCCCCTGGGAAGCTGTCTTCAGGGACACAGCTGGCAGAGCTTTAGGGAAATCTTCCATGGAACGCCAGAGCCAGTGATCCCCAGGAACAAGAAATGTGGCAAGGAGGACAGGAGCTCAGGATGGCTGAGATGCTGCTGAGACCAAAGGGACAGGAACAAATGCAAAGGCAGTGAGAACATAGACAGGTAGCCTGGGAAGAGTCTAGGGTTGACATCTGGTGTGTAGGAAGGACTGAGGAACGAAAAGCTGGAACTGAAGCTGGAAAGAGACACGAAGAATAACAGGAAGGTCTTCTTCAGGTCTGGTAACCAGGAAAGAAGGCAAAAGAAGGTGTCACCTTTTGATAAACAAGGCTGGGAAACTGGTAAAAATGGATGAGAAGACGGGTGAGGAGCTAACAAAGTTTTTGTTTCAGTCTTCAATGGCAACCTCTGTGGAAACCTCTGTTTTCACACCTCTGGGGTGGCTGGACAGCAGGATGGGGGCTCGGGGAGCAAAGTCCCTCCCAATGTAAGTAAAGAGCAGGTTCATGAGCACCTGAGGAACTTCTGCAAATCCGTGGGACCTGATGAGATGCATCCCCAAAGTCCTGAGGGAATTGTTCTTTACTATCTCTCCTCATCAGGACAAATCCAAACCATCTCCTACCCAGTAAGAGAACAGGACAGGATTGTGACCAATTCAAAGTGCTTAATTTCACTGGAAGTCTTTGGCGCTTTGGAAGAAGAAAATCACAATATTTTACACTCATTCAGATTTGAGAAACAGGATTTGATAGCATTAATGTCCTGCCTGTCAGGTTATGAAAAGTTAATCCTTTGGTGATGCAGTGAGGTACAAGTACTCATCAATTAAGTTTCATTGCCTCACTGATTGTCTGAGATGTGTTTTGTTTGCTCATATCACTGAAAAATAAACAGCCAAACAATCAAATAAATGCCAGCCCAATGTGTGAGAGGAATGCAGCTGAAAGGAAAAATTCAGTTAAAACTTCAAATAAATGTAATTTTATTCCTCTACTCAGTAATATCAGTGTCTTTTCAGCTTGGAGTTTTCAGTGAATTGATTATTACTGTTTTTAGGGAACAACAGATAGGACAGCTTGGGACTGACCTCATGTCAATGTAAGTGCTGCTGTACTAATGACAGCAATGTTCATAATTAAGAGGAAGATATAATAATCAGTAAAATTTTGAAACCTAAAAAAAATATAACTATGACACCAGCAGCCATGAGAAGTGGTGACGGAAAAAAATGGCAAAATACGACCTTTTCTGCATAAGTTACTCACTGATGTACATCATAGTTACATGATTTCTGAGCAATCTGGGCTAGTGGAAGGAGTCTCTGCCCACGGTGGGAGGGTGGAAAGGAATGATTGTTAAGGTTCCTTCCAAACCAACACCTTCTGTGATTCTGTGATTCTTCACATTTCACAGTTACTGTGATTATCAGAACTGCTGCAGACAAGCTGTTATAACCCAACCTTAATGCCTCATCTGCCTCAGAACACAGACATTGTTACTGCCCCCACACCCAACTCAGCCTCCACTGCACAACGAGGATGAAGTGTGGAACGATGGAGTGGGGTGAAGGAGTTCCAGACGAATCACACAAGAGATGGGTACAGGTACATGTGTATAGAAGCCTGATCCACAGGAGGGAGATGAATCTTCCCTTCTCACCCTGAGGCCAGTGACTCCAATGGTCCCTCTGACCCCAAGGTCTTTTGCATTGATTGTTTGAGCAGGTAAAAATCAGAGAACATTGTGATCCAAGTCATACCACTTCTGGAAGTGTTCAACAAATGTGTGAATGTGACACTTGAGGACATAGGTTAGTGGTGGTGCTGGTTGATGGTTGGATTGGATGATCTCAGAGGTGTTTTCCATCCTCAGTAATTCAGTGATTCCAAAATTCCTTAGCAGTTGAAACACAGAATGTGGAAGTGTAGCAGAGACCTGAATGAATTTCAATTAACTTGCCCTAATCTGACATGTTTCAGAACACAGAGGTTCTTCTCTTTATGATGATCCCAGGAATTCTGGGGGATTCTGTTATTTTAAGCTACTTTCTACATCCGTCAAAGCTGTCTAGTGTGGAACAGCTGGAAGTGAGATAAAACAGGAGCCACAGGACTCGAGATGAATCCAAGTCCTGCCTGGTGTACCTGGAATCACTGCAGATTTTCTCCAGATTTTAGGGCTCTGAAATGAGAAATACTTGACTGGGCATGAGAATGCCCATTATTTGTGCAACAAAAAATTGAGACCCAGGCGAGGTGTAACGACCAGGAACATCTTCCTTTCACATCATGGCCAACAACTCCTAGATGTGGATATTTTCTGTCTGTACATGTGTGTCTGTGGCTGTGCTTTCATACTTGTAGACATATCTAGCCTCAGATGACATCCAGAATTATTCCAGACTTTGGTAATTGTGTAAACCTCAGCGCTTCTCCCCATGGCAACAGGACATTGCACTGAGATAGGAGTTGTCTTCCCTTGATATGATTTTGATCAGCTCTTTCTGTTGCAAATTAATATCGAATTGGAAGCCAGTGATAAATGAAAATACCTTTCAAAGCAGCAGCCAGGGATGTGAACAGTGTGAGGGGCAGGAAGAATTAAGCCATTCAGCTGTCAGCTGCTTCCCAGAACACACACTAATACAGAAAGAAAATTACTGATCTTTATGGAAACTCAGTGTAAAACAGCTTTCAGGAGCATTTCAGTGCAGAACCAGTCATTTAAACTGCATGCAGAATGATAAACTATAGTCTCCTCTTTGCATCTTCATTCCTAGCTTGTAATCAGACATTGTTTAACTCATCTTTATCTGAAGGACCTGATTAATTAGAGGTGACACACTCTGGATCCCTACCCACACTGTCATCTCCTGGAGGCAAAGTCAGGCTTACAGACTCTATTCACAAAAAAATCCCAATAACTTGCAAGAAAAGGTGAAAGAGAAATTACAGTGGAAACTATAGAGGACTTACACAAACATATACTGTTTTTGATCATGAATCACAAAATCCCAGAACGGTTTGGGTTGGAAGAGACCTTGTAGATCATCATGTTCCAACCCCCTGCTGTGTGCAGGGACATATTTCTTGGTTGCTCCAAGCCCCCAAGATGATGGCACCATCTGCCTGTTTATAAATGGTTCAGAACATGTTAATTGTGTTAAAATCGTAAAACTACATGGAAGAAGTTAATTTCATTTAATCTGTGAGAGAAAAAAAAAAAAACAACAAGCTTCTATGACTTTGGAACCAGCATGCCTAAGTACTGAGATAGAAACCAGGGAAATTTAACCTGGAAATTAATATTTGTCATGAAAGATTACATCCAAACAGACAAGGAATAAACAACTCCCTGAACCCTATTTTTACAAGATCTCCCTAAACAAATATTCTCTTCCTTTTGGAAATTCTGACTACCCAGTAGACAAAGCTTTTGCCCACATGCTGCTGTTCTGATTACAAAACTCCCAGCGCACCATGCACACACAGACATTAAATACAACTTATGCCTCTCCACAGCTCTTTTTCTTAGCATGAATCCCCAATGATTTCAACAGAACAGCTCCAATGGAAATAAAAGCAGTGATCTCAATTTAGCCTTAAATTTCAGGGATATGTGTGGTTGTATGTGTTACTTCTATAAATATCAATGAGCTCTCTGTGAAAACGAATTGGAGAATTCCAACTTAGACAAAAAGTCTTTCCTTTTGAATATATAATCACTCATTTTTCTACCAGATGGACTTTAACCTCTAATTTTTAAAGTGCTTCTGTTCATGAACAGAGCTGTTAAAATGTATTCTCCAAAAAGCCAGTACTCTATCCTGATAATGGTAAAAAGCATACACCTAAAGATCTATATGCTGACTCTCCTTGAGTCATCCAATAAAATAATAAGAAGAAACCCAAGAAAATAAAAAAAAAAAAAAAAAAAATAAAAATTCTGAGTTGAGTTTTTTACATTGGAGGCAGCCTACTCATGGAAAACTCCAGAGCATGGCATTCACTGTCTCTAGGCAGAGGTTTGGAAGATGTCTCACACCAGATGTAGCTTGTGAGCCACTTTTATTGGCTCCTTGCAATGTGCTTTGTAAAGAAATGTGAGACTCAAAGAGCTCTGTAAATTCATTAATCTCATAGAGCAATTAGTGTAAAATCTAGTGAGTGCTAAATGATTGCAAATGAATTAGTTGCAACATAACATTTAATTTTCAGTAGTGTGCTCATTTATTTATGTGACATTGGAAACTTTACAAGGCAAATACAAATATTTAGACCCTGATCCTGCAACTGTCATGAAAGAAAACAGTTTTTCCTCACTTTTCTACTAAAACTGAAAGTTTCTGATTGACCAGGCAAGAGCTAGATGGAAGAAGAAGGGATACTACTCTAGAGTGGCTGGATTTGATGATCAGAGGGATGGAGCAGAGGAAAGGCTGGGATAACTGAGAATGCTCAGCCTGGAGAAGCTTTGGGGTGACCTAATCATGACATTCCAGCGCCTGAAGGAACTGGCAGGAAACATGAAGAGAGACAATTTGCATGGGATGGAGTGACAGGACAAGGAGGAATAGCTTCCCACTGCCAGAGGGCAGGGTGAGGTGGGATATTGTGAAGGAATTGTTCCCTGTGAGGGTGGGCAGGCCCTGGCACAGGGTGCCCAGAGAAGCTGTGGCTGCCCCTGGATCCCTGGAAGTGTCCAAGGCCAGGCTGGATGGGGCTTGGAGCAGCCTGGGCTAGTGGAAGGTGTCCCTGCCCATGGTGGGGGGTGGCACTGGATGGGCTTTAAGGTGCATATGGGAGTAAAGTAAAAGAAACCCAACCGATCATGTTTAAACATTTGAACAAGTTGCAGAGAGTTTGGGAATCTTTGGTACCTTTCAAGATCCATGTGACCTGCTCTGCAGTCTGAGAGAATTGTCATAAAAAGGATTTTCTTTTGAGAAATTTCTCTGACTTTTGTGACTTTATCTTCACATCTTTGAGCTCACTACCATTCCATTCCCTATTTTCCTCCCTTCCTTCTGTAAGCCTTAATCCAGTAGAAATTACTGATTTTATGAAATACTCTTGGATTCTCAGCAGAAGATCCACAGAGTCAACCACAAACACACATTATTGGATCTGTTGTTATTGTCCCTCACATTTTCTCCTAATTTCCATTCAGAAGAATGAATATATAATTGCACTGTTCTTTTAACCCAGAATAACGTTGCTATTTTTAAAAAATATTCATTGGAGAAAACTCTTAGCTGACATAACTTGATTTATTAAAAATTAAATCGAAGGAAAAGGTTCGTCCTTACCAATAGGATTTTCTCACTTTTTAAAGAGAAAACAAGTAGAAGACCCTTTTAATTGAGAAAGTACCTTCAAATATTGGTCAAATATGTTAGTTTTACCTAATAATTCATTCATCTGGGACACCATGCTAAATTAATTGTAAAGAAGGAATGAAGCATTAACATTTAAACACCTATTACACTATTCTTAAAATAGTTTAAGTGGCTGTATTAAAATAATATAGTAATGCTTAAATCAACAATTCATGTCTTTTAAGATGGCTCCATCCATCCTTACCAGCAAGATAATTAAGAACTGGTACTTTTGCCTTTTGGCTACTAATAGATCAGAATGAACAGCAAATGCAACCAGAGAAATAGCTCAATATATTCTTTTAATGGGTATATTTAAAAACTGAATAGAAAATTAGAGGCATATATGTGAAAAAAAATCCATTAAAAAAATCATCCTAAAAATCTGGTGCAAAATGTAGATTCTGTACCTATGTTTTATTTATTTATTTATTTTTCTCATTTTGGTCTTACCAAGTTTCCCCTGGGGTTGTTTCAAGTATTTGTATTATCTTAAGTCTATTAAAGTAAAGCTGAAATGCCCTGGGATTTTTTCCCCTTTACATTCTTTTGAAGAAGCCATTTCTTGTCTTGCAGCTATTGAATTGAATGAAAAGACTACATTATGTACCAATCATGTTTTAACATCTAAAAGTGCAGTTTACATTTACTCCTAAGCCTGGGAAGGTAGAGAAGAACAAAGCCTACGTGCTCAGATTTTAAGATTTATATGCTTCTTCTGACTTACTATGTGAGAAATGTTTTCTGGCACTGTTTAAATGAACACTTTGCATTAACTGACTACACTGATATGTTTCCCAGAAAAAAAAAAACAACAAAACAAACAAACAAATAAAGTAAAAATAAACAAGAAAAGAAGATATAAAGGACATAAAGGTGACTCAGGTTCATAAGCAGTTTTAAATCTTGCAGCCTCTGTAGTTTTCTGTAAGAAAACATGAATAGTTCTCTGCCCTTGTACCACTCTAACAAGAAAATCCAGGACGTAAAATAAAACACTTGAGTAGCTGTATGAAATTTTCACTTCCAATTTGAATTCCAATTCCTCATTTTGAATAAGGAAAACTGCCAGAAAGAGAAGGACAGTGACAGAATTGAATTAAGTGTCACCTACAGGCCCCAGCACCATGAAATCTCTCAGTGATTGGAATTAGTAAATGTTAAATTCAGAATGCCAAGTGATTTGGCAGAGACTCAGCTCTGGGAGCCAGGGTCAGGCTGAGGGGTAACACAGACAGCAATTCCTGGAGAAATCCTAGAAGGCAGGAGGATACTGTGGGTTTATAAAGCCAATGAAAACAAAGTATCAGCAATAAAGTGAAGGCTTAATATTTCAGGCAACTATTTCTTCACAAACTATCAGGAAAATAGTTTAGTTCCCTGGGGACTATGTTCCTTCCTTCCTTCCTTCCTTCCTTCCTTCCTTCCTTCCTTCCTTCCTTCCTTCCTTCCTTCCTTCCTTCCTTCCTTCCTTCCTTCCTTCCTTCCTTCCTTCCTTCCTTCCTTCCTTCCTTCCCTCCTTCCTTCCTTCCTTCCTTCCTTCCTTCCTTCCTTCCCTCTTCCTTCCTCCCTCCCTCCCTCCCAGAAATATACAGCAGAAATCTTTTACAAGGGCCAAGTTCTACTTTCTCCAGCCTCTCAAACTGGGCCCTTTATTCCTCCTGAAGTGCCTTTCCAATTTTATCTATGCTGCCAAACCCCCATCCAGCTGCTCTTTCACTCCATCTCTCAGCTTTGAGAAGAAAATAAGATGAAAAACTGCTAGGTCAAGATAAAAGTAGGGAGATCACTTACCAATTACCTACATGGGCAAAACTGACTTATCTAGGGGAAACTAATACAACTAATTGCCAATTAAAATAGGGTTGAGCAGTGAGAAGTAAATTAAAAGCCCATTTTCATTCCCAGCTCCTCTGCACCCTCCCCAAACACCACAGAAGAGATGGAGAATGGGGAGCTGTGTTAATCCATGATATTTCACCTCTGTCCCTCCTTCTTCCTCCCACTTTCCTCCTGTATATGCCCAGGAGCTGCAATCCTGCAGGATAACCCTGCTCAGTTCTCAGGGTGGGGCTCATTTCTTGCCAGGGTCCTCTTCATCCTCTTCACAGACACTGGGGGAAAACCTGTTCCACTGGAGTCTCTTCCAAAAAATGCAGGGTAAACTCTGCTCCAGCACCTGGAAAATCTTTCCCCCCTCCTTTTCTGACCTTCATGTCTACATTTTGTATCTCGTTTTCTGGCTTTCACTCTTCACTGCCTGTGCAAGTGTTTTCCCTCTTCTTAAATATATTTTCACAGCAGAGCAGCCCTGTACACTTCCCCCCTGTCCTCCAAGAATCCTGGCCACTGATATCACTGACTGGAGCTCTCTCTCCCATTACAGTCTCTGATAGGAGCTTCTTTATCTTCACCCACTTCTTAAGAAAGGAATTAGTCAAACAATTAGCAATTTAGATGGTAAGAGTTGGAGGTTATAGCCATAATGAAGTTCTGGGGCCTGAGAGAGCAGCTAAAGGAATAAATTCAGATTATTTGTACCTGGCAGAGCAGGCAAAACAAACAAACACACAAAATTCTTACAGATCAGTTAAAATAATTCTGGACAGGTTTCTCCACTTGCTTTTGTCTGGGTAGCAAAGTGATTGTTTTAGAAAGAATAAATAATGAAAGTAACAACTTTTGGGACTTATAAACACTGCAATCAGTGAATTAAGATTTCACTTTTTATTTCTAGATGATAAAGAAGTATTTCATTAGATTGGTAGTCAGTACTCTTTTAATAGAAGAATCGCAAGCTTTGTATCTGTTAGGTTGTGTTCTCATTAACAAGATCAACTGATACCTCCCTCAGATCATTTGGAATTTGCCCTGTATGTACACACAGAAGTGTTTCATGGGGTTGATAGAGAAGCCAAAACTGGCTCACGTTATGCTCAAAACTCCCAGAGTTGGCTCTGATAGCTCTGAGTGTCAGGAGCTCAGTTTTTATGCTGGAAATCTGCCTTAGGGGGTTTCTGGCACAAATGTGGTTTTCAAACAGTTTATTTTATTATGTGAACTTAAACTGCTCCTGTGGATCATTTCAGGATGGTCTCTGCAACAAACAACAGCAGCCATAAAAGTCATTCTCCATGCAGCCAAAGCAGAGGCGTGTGACACCAATAAATTGTTATTAGACAGAATATAATTAATATATTTGGGCTCAGAACAAACTAATAAGTGTAGTAACATAGTGTAGCCAGGGACTGTAAAACAGGGCTGGCAAATCCAGACACACTGGCACAGAAGAACGAGCAATGTGACCACTGAGACAGCAACAAATGAGAGACAGGACAGTGATAAGAATTGCCAGGCTAAGGAAAAGATGAGCATAAGGGGCAGCAAAAGGGCAGAACTTCCCCCTCAAGAGACAACGAGAGTGTTTAGTCAAGCCAGAAAACCAAATTAATATGAGGAACAGCTGAGGTTCCAGTTTAGGAGATTTGGGCAGAAACATAAAAATATCACAAATGTACCTAAGAAAAAGCATTGAAGAAACTAAAAGGTTCATGTTGGTTTCAACTTCTTTCCTCACAGACCCCTCAAGGCCTAAGTGACCAAGTGACCAGGAACCTTGGAGGACTGTGTCCATCCCCACCATTTCTATGGCAGCCTCTCCATGGCAGCAGTGCCTATAGATAATTTAAAAGCAATTTTTGAAGACCAGCAGCTCTGTATTTGTAAAGCTGATGGCAAATAATGTGTAAGAACAAACAACTGGTTAGGAAATCTATTGTCCATGAAGGATTTTAATGAAGTTTAATTTTTTTTTATTTTAAAACTAGTTTTACTATCAGTTTTCTAAACACCTCCATCATGACATTTTAATTTCCCTAATCAATAGGTAATGCATTCATACAAGCAAATATAGATTGCTCTGCAACATTAACATGGATTTTGCTGTAGGTAAGGGCTTTGAGCTCTGACAGGGCCACTTTTTACAAAATAGTGGATTTCTCTTGGTCAAGATGAATTGCTAAGCTTTCTTGGGTAAAGGCAGGAATAATTACTCTAAGCTGAATGGTGATGGAGCCTTACTGCAATAAATGTTGCTGTACAGAATAAATTGAAGAGTTTCACACTGAAATTCCCTAACAAACACCAGGGTACTGAGCAGCAGCTCGGTGGTTATTTAGACAGAATCTTATTTTTCAGAAGTGGGCAAAAGCAGGTTCAGAGGGGAAAACACAAGAAAAAGGTAATGGTACACACTGCCCTGAATATATTGTTGTCCCAGCCTCTGACCAAAGATGTTCAGGAGAGAAAACATGTCATTAAACACCTCTCCTAGCCCTCCAGTACTTTGCTTTCCAATATTCCTGTTCAGTTTTCCCTTACATTTGACCTCACACTGTTCTGTGATAAAAGGTCCCACAGCTCCCATAAATCCATTGCCAAAGCTGGGGCTTGTCAGCCTTGAACTGCCTGTGTCACCATCCCCAGGGATCATGCTGGGAGAAGCAGAAGGATTCCTTTCCCTCCTGCCATGTCACTGCCCAGCTCAGTGTCTTTTCTGCACAGCAGCACAGCCCTGGTATCCATATCTCAACTTTGCCATCCACCTGGTCTTTCACATAAACGTTACAAATCCTCTTTTAGATGAAGGAGTTTTGTAGAACAGATAAATTAAGCAAATTGTCCAATGCTACAGATGGTCAAATAAAGTGGTGGATGCTGACAGCCAGCAAATGTGTCATGGTTTAGTGAGAATGGGGAATTTGGACAAAGATGGGACTTACTGATCTTTTCTAATCTTATCGACTCCATAATTCCTTGATTGTATGAATCTAAGGATGTTTTGCCATCTAGCAGGTTTATTAATTTGGGCTGAAGTAATAAACTGCCCACATAACTTCCCACCACTGTCCAGCAAGAAAATGCTGTGTATTATCAGACTGCTTTGTTTGGATGATTACAGAAATAATTTCAAAATATTATCCACTAATTAGAGACACGGGTAGACTTGAAATTAATTGAAATATAATTGGTTGCACACCATAGTTTCTATGGATTAATACTTATTCCAGTCTGGTAGGATTTGCTGTGATTGAATATGAGTATTGCAGATTCTGGGAATTATCTGTAGGGAGTGAACAGGAGCAAAATCCACTTCACAGTTCCTGAAACCAATCCAATTAGTATACAATGTAACCTGCATTAATTTCTGTCCAAGCACAATACTTATTAGAGATGAGTGAATTTGGGTGTGTTTTTTCCATCTGTCTGAACATAAATAATGCAGATTTATCTACAAACACTCTTTAGAAATCAGTGTCAGAAATGCATTTCATAGAATGATGAAATCACAGAATATCCCCAGCTGGAAGGGACCCACAAGGACCATGGATTCCAGCTCCTGGCTCTGCAAATATTTGTTGCCAACAGCTCAGTAGATCTGTGCCAGAGAACTTTCATAACTGTACTTGGGCTGATTCTTTCATAATAAACAATAATAATAATAAACAGTAATAAACAGTTTCAAATATCACTTTGTTGATAAATAACTTCTCCTCACCACCAAACATTGAAATACATTGGATAAAAATGTACAGTTGCCCGTGTGGCTCCCACTAATTAATTAATAAATAAATAGCTATCAACCTCACACACAGTTTTACTCTGACTTTTAGAAGCAAGAAATAAATACACTTTCCTGTAGGTGGACTTGGTACTGTGTTCAGAAACAGGCTAATTTTAGATTATTAATTTCTAGAGTAATTTTAATCTTGGAGAAAAGATCTGGTAGCAGAGTTGTTTTTTAGTGTGAAATTCAGTATGTAAAAACTTTAACTCATATACTTCCCAGGACTTGGCTCTGGAAGTTTGAAGACTGTTTGAACTTCATGCATTAGGCAAACATTTTAATTTTGAAGAGGATTATATATTGGGAATTACATAATTTAGTCTGTGAGAAAGACTTCTTGAAATTAATACAGCCAGATTGTTTCACCATATGTTTCTCCTAAATTTCCCCAAGTATTTCAGGAGTAAAGCAAACTTTAAAATATTTTACCTTGTTTATCTTTAGCTGCAGAACTGATCTGGCCAGCAAGAGATGTGTATTGTTTAATTACCCAATCACTAGGCAGTTCTTGAATGAAGTATTCAATATAGCAGCAGTGTGGTACTTTCTAGGAGGATAGTTGATATCTCTTCCTTGGGAAGGCTTTTTATCTGGAATATATTGTTTATAGATAATGCTAAAGAGCATATAGTTCACGACTGCTTCCCATATAAACTCGTTGTCAACTTGAGATTTTTTTAATTGTCCATTTTCAATGGACACTGGCAATGGAAAGGTACTTAATAAGTTTAAATTTGCCACTTAGAGGGAAATCCATGAAGAGAAATTGGTAGAGAATTAATTTAAGCAGCCCCTTGAACAACCACCCCCGAAAATAACTGAGCTGCAAGGTGCCAATACCAAGCTTGTACAACACTTTAAATTTACCTGCATAGGAGCAATTATTGTCTTTTAACTCCCAGGACCTGGGGAATGGAGAGGTACAGTAATAATTAATGGTAGTTTCTTTTCCCCGATAGAAAGGCAGAATTTGTGCTGTGGGGTAATTCAACAGGGTTTTGAAGTTCAAGTGACTGAATATTGCTTTTCAGAACAGGGTTGCACTTCAGCAAAGTCTGATTGCAGTCAGACTTCATGGAAATGAGTAGAAATAGATGTAAAGCACATATATGCCTAATTTCAGTTTTTTCAATACAGGCAGGAGACATAAAGGGGGAAAAACTGATTTCTGGATATTTAAAAATTAGCTGGCACTTGCAAAATTATGCTCCACATTACCTCGCAATAATCATTAATTTGCCTGTAAGTCCTCAATCAAAACAGTACCTCTAAATCATATCAGCCCTTCCAATTTCATCAATATTGCTTGAAATAAATAAATAAAATGGAAAACAAGCACAATCTAACTTATTTGACAGCCTAGCTGACTACACTGAATAGCAAGTTCATGCAAACTGCTGCTTCCTTGCTCCAATTAAAGTGATTGATAGAGATTGAACAACTGAAAATGCATAAGATCTGGCAAAATCTAATTAGCTAAAACCAGAAAAAGTATTACACTGTGAGGAGATCTGGGCAAATAATTGATTTAAAGGAAAAACTGTGTGCTGGATGGAAGAATGAGGACAGGCTTCGATCAGTCACTGAAATTTAAAATCATCTATTTTGATAATTGTGGTGAAAGAAAAGATAAGAAGTTGATTCCTAAGAGGCTGGAAACATCTGACATTCTCCGAGGTAATTCTTAAAAATATATTTTTACTTGCTTAAATGGTAATTTAAAGGTGGGATTATAGATAGAGTGACATATTGGGAGAGCCCTTAGAGAGAGGTCCAGTCATACAAGATATACCCTTTATTTTAGAAGGTTGTTTTATTTTTTTACAAGAGAGAGAAAACTGAAAATTTCCAAGGTTTTCAGGCTTCAGCAATTAATTTTAGTGGTTGCATTGGATACCCCAAAGGGGTCTCCAGTTTGAGGATGTAGGGGTGGGGTTAGAAAAGCTAAAGCCTGGAGTTAGATTTGGAAAGGGATGTGAAGGGTGACAAAAAGGGCTTCTAAAGGGATGTGAGCAGCAAAAGGAAGATTAGGAAAAAAATAGATTAGATTAATGGTCAGTCGTGCAAGGAATCATTCAGTGATTCTTAAAAAAACCCCAAAAACATAAAATTCAGATGATAACTGTATTAGGATCATTTCCTACTGTCTTCCAAATGCTCAGTTTTTGTTTAAGCTTCTGCAAACTAAATAAGCATGAAATTTAGCAAGTTTTTTTTTTCTTTAGGTGGTGTTGTTTGTTTGTTTTTTCCTTTCCCAAGTGTCAGCAGTGAAAAGAGATGGATGGAGAAATGAGTGCCACACTTGAGAGGAATAACAAGGACCAGCACCACTTCGGTTGTTACTGTGTTTTTCTATTCTTTTTTTTTTTTTTCCTTTTATGCAGATTGGTATTTCACAAGCCTTTAATAGATTCAGAAATCCATCTGCAATAGCAACCCGTAAGTTGCAGTTTTAACATTGCAGGCCCTTCAAGCCTGAGGAATGGAACTGGAAGTGTTGTAAGGAATAACTCCCTTGGAATTCCTGCTAAGCAGCTCTGTCTCACCAGCTAGTGAGCAGAGCAAAATCTGGGCAGTGCATTGATGTGTCTATTTCTGTCTCAATCAAATATGTGGAAAAGTTTCTCACTGATGTTACTTAAGGTTTCATAAATCATTAAAAAGTTATTTTGTTTTCCCCAGTGCTTGCTGGTGAGAGTACTGTGTGTGTTTATTCCTTCCCTGGTGGGAAGGACACAAATCCTGCTTTGTGAAAATTGGGATGATGCAGATTTCCGGGCTCCACGTGTGTGGAAGTGCCACTCACCTGGACATGGGCAGTCGCAGTGGCCTGAGCCTGGCCTTACTGGTCAGCTTATCCAGCCTAAAGCCCCCCAGCACATCCCACACCATGGGGCTCAGGGAACAGGTGTGCACCCATAGCCTCCCCAGATGTGTATTCCATGTTCCCAGCAGGATCCTATCCCTGCACCAAAGATGGCCAAGCAGGAACCAGGTGTTTTCTTGCACAGATTTGGCTATTTTTACCTGCACAAGTTGTTTACTTGCAAAAGCAAACCTTTACCATCCCTCCTCTCATTTTTTCTAAGTTCTTGACCCTGGTGCCTCCTTTCCTCCATGTTTGGCCCTTTCTTATAAGAGGTTTTACCAATTCCCACAATCCCCTTGAAACATCCTTCAAGTTTGGGTTTTTTTCCATGGAAATTGTGATGATCTTGTTTCCTTTCTTTTAGGAGCAAATTCTCAGTGAAGCCCTCCAAGATCCTGCATGAGCAGCTCCTTCCCTGGCCCATCCACCAGTGTCCTGCCCTGAGTCTTCATTGCCATAGGATCACAGAATCCCAGACTGGTTTGGGTTGGAAGGGATTTTAGGATCATCCAGTTCCACCAGGGACACTTTCCACTGTCCCAGCTTGCTCCAAACCCCAATGTCCAACCTGGCCTTGGACTTTTCCAGGGATCCAGGGGCAGCCACAGCTTCTCTGGGCACCCTGTGCCAGGGCCTCCCCACCCTCACAGGGAACAATTCCTTCCCAATATCCCACCTCACCCTGCCCTCTGGCAGTGGGAATCCATTCCTCCTTGTCCTGGCACTCCATCCCTTATAGGAAGTCTCTCTCCATGTTTCCTTCCAGCTCCCTCAGGCACTGGAAGGAATCCTCCTCAAGTGCTCCTTGTCAGGGTTTATGCATCTCTGTGTTTAATCTTCTCCTTCCCACTGTTTTGCTTTTGCCTCTGATGCTAAAAGTCATTAAAGAGTTATCCCTGAAATCCAAACCTCTTCCTGCCACAGTCAGTGCCTGAACCTCCCCTAAGTGCAGAAGTGCAGGTACTCACAGGTGTGACAGCCTGCACAGACACAACTCACAGAGCAGGAGGAGGCTGTTAAACACAGTGTAGGTGGATTGTTCTGGTGCATTGAGTGAGGAGAAACTTCCCCAAATCTCCCTAAAAATATATATATATATTAAAAAAAAATATATATATATATATATAAAATATACATAATATATATATGTAAATATATACCCTGCAGCAATCAATGGCAATACAACTCCCCTCATATTTTTTTCCTTTCTCAGTCGAGAAATCTCTTGGGTGTGAATTTTTGGATGGGTATATTTGGGTCTGATACAGATTTCCAGTTCTTTCCACTCTGTTGCTCTCTTTGAATATCTAATGAATAATGCAATGTGAATTAAATTGATGACTGGATGTTGCAGTGGGGCTTGACAAGTGTTTCTTGAGGTTTACAGACATCCACATATCTTGACTCCTCAGCTGCAGCAGCTCTGAGTGGTGTTAGAGGAAGATGAAGAGAAAAAATAGCTGTATTAAAAAAATGAAGTAAACTTTTCAAGTCTAGTTTAAAAAGTAATTTTGACACCCTCTCAGCTCAATATTAATTTCTCACCTTCACTTTCCATCATATGCAGTTTGCTCTACTCCCTTCTGCACAAGGGAATCTGGGTTTTCTTTAAACTGATGCTGATTTATGTTAAAAATATTTTATTAATTTGGTAATCTTTATGCCAACCTTTCAAAATGCAAACAGTGCTGTCCTCTGGGAAATCCACTCAGCTGCCTTGGGGCTGAAATGCACTGCTTTATAATGTCAAACGGTGGCATGAGGGTGAATTTCTTCCTGAGCTGAGATGCACTGCTTGAGAGTATCATACCTACAGCCATAATTTTAATGATAATTTATTGTTCCCGAGAAGGGGAAAAGGAGGTCAGATGTGTATATTGGTTCAGCAAGCACGTGCTGTTATTCATTCCCTTGCTCAGCCTCTGCAGAGATGATGGAGAGGAAAAATGAAGCATAATGCATTCTCAAGGTTGCCAGGAGCAACTAATGCTTCCAAATTGGTATTCATGTTTTATTACATCTTAAATTTCAGCACCTTAAAAACAATAAAGAAAATTGCATTTTCACAAAGAGTGTTCCTTCAGGGAATGTACTTCAAGTTTACCGTCTTTTTTTCTGATGTCTTTGTCCCTGTCTTATGAACTTCTTGTTTCAGAGAGAATATCTATATATCTGTATCTATCTCCAACCTGCCCTTGGACACTTCCAGGGGTGGGGCAGCACCAGAATTTACCTGAAATCTGCCTCTTTCTAGAGGCATAACCAAATACTTTCCCCCAGAGCAAGAGCCAGAGGGAAGGAAGAAAAAAACATTTGTCCACCATGGTTATTATACAACTGCAGAAGTGTTTTTAATGAGAAAATGCCATTAGCAATGAATGGACCCAATACAGATCCTCTCAAATGAAAACATTACAGGGCAAACTCCTAAAGTCTAATTTGTTCCTACTAAACATGGAACTGTAACACTGGCATGAAGAATATTAGACTGAGTAAAAAAAAAGTAAATGAATGGCTGGAGAAAAAAGAAGTAATATCTTTGAAGTTCAGAATTTCTTATCATTCCAGGAAGTTAATACAATTTACATTGACTGTGGAGGTTATTTATAAAAAATACATTGATCAGAAAACTTTTGTATATTATGAATATTCAAATAATTTTTCTTCACAGACATAACAGCTTATTCAAAGGAAAGATATTGTCAGATGAAGGCTAAAGAATCAATCCTTATTCTCTTCCCACAGGTTCTTACAGCTTTCTGTATAAAAAAAAATAATAATAGTGAAGGGTTGCCAAACTGGTATTTGACTGTAGCAGGAAAATAAGAGTTCTGGCATCCACCTGCACCACAGTGCTCTGCAAAGTGAGATTTCATGGCACAATCAGAATTAAGGTGCAAAGAACCCAAACTTAAGCCCCAAAATCTGATAGATTATTTCTGCCCATTTCATTACTCTAAAGCCAAACAGAGTCCATTAGCTCCCCTCTGAGTAACCACCACTCCCTATTCCCTATTCCCTTTGTAATAAAATTTGGCAGGAGAGCTGAATACCTTCTTGATGAATCCAAGTAATTATTTCTAATTATTTCCAACATTGATACTTCCATTTGTGACACTGGAAATGATGTTTGATTTCGTGATTCACAAAAAAAAGAATCCCTTTTCTCTGCCTGAAGATCACTTCATGCTTTGTTTCCATCCACTAGGTAATGTAATTTTTAGGATTATTTTAAATTTAATTGTATTTTGCTCAGTATGTTTTAAAAATAATATTTTTAAAAATTGGTAAAAAATCAAGAAAAAAGACTAAAATGTCTTAAAATATAGAGAGTTATATAAGAAAAGAATAAAATATTATTGTCCTGTTATCTATAACATGTTATTTGAGAACACTAAGACGCCATTAATCATCTTTCAGACAGTTAAATATGCATAAAACCCTACAGAACAGTGGCTTTGAAAGAAACCTTATCTAGCTTTTGTCACCTGTGCAGATTTTTGCATTACTTGCTGAAAGGTCTATGAAGGAATACCAAAGGGTGAGGGCTGTAAATGTTGTATTAGAAAATGATATAAAGTGATGCCTGTGAATTCACAACTTGTGTTACAGAAAAATTTTGTTTCAGAATGTTTGAACTTTTGCTATCAATACCACTCCACTTACCTTAAAAACTTGAAAAGAGTAATCTCTTTTACCTGTTGCTTCTTGCCATGTTACCAGTGCACATTTCCTCTGTACCCTAAGCTGTAATCTGCCTTTCATTCTCCCAACACCACTTACATTTCAGGTGGCTTCTACCTAAAGGTACAAACACCCCAAATTCAGCAACACTCCCGTTCTCCCAAGCAGCAGATCTTTCACTGGTTGTCATTTTTTAATGCTGATTTTATTTGCATTATTACATTCAAAAGAAGCATTGCAGTGCTAACCTTCACACACTGCTTTGGTAAGCCTCAGGTTCTGCTCAGAGGAATTATCTCATCAGGTTTTTTTCCCTCCTGATACTTCTGATGCATCACTTTTCTCTTGTCTCCCATTCCTCCTCTTGCTTTGCACCTGAGCATCTTTTCCCTGCGCTGTTTCCTCTCCGCCCTTCCCTTCCCGTGTGCAGATTCCCTGTGCACCCTCCTGCTGCCAGTCAGGTGGGAACAACGCTTGGATGCCGGGAGGGCACACCTGAGAGCTGATGGATGCACACTAAGGCTCTGCAGGGGGCTGGATTACGGGATCTGCCCAAGCGGGAACGAGCAATCGGCACTTCCAACAGCAGCGCCCACAGAATAAAAGAGCCTTTAAAAGACAGCTTTAGTAACAGGATATTTCCATGCCTTCCCCCAGCAGAGCCTCCTGGCTTTTTCCTAACAGCAGCTTTTATATTCTATTGTTTACATCCCAGATGTCTTGAGATCAGGAAGTCTCAGCATAACCATGAACTTTCTCTGTGACTTTAAATAGTTTTTGGTTCCTTTCTTCTTCATTTTCTAAGAACCTGGGATCATTTCACATTTCTCCCTTCCACTCTGTGTAGCTGTTTGCACTGAAAGTTCTTCAAGACAGATATCTTCCGTCTTTATTATTATTATAACAAAATTAAAAAAAAAAAGGTAATGAAAACAGGCAGCTGGTATCAATTGTGATCAAAAATGTTATAACAATCCATACAAACTGCATTTTTCACCAAACTCCTCTGTCCAAATTATGAAAGTGGACATTTATCATCTCAAAATTTAAGCAAACCATAACAACAGAAAAAACTCCAAGTTTACTAAACCCAGGTAACTCAAAATCCAGCCCATTTTTCTTTCTCCATAAGTTTCACATGGATGTAGACAAATGGTTCATTTCATTCCAAGTGGTGTTATCAACCCCATGGGGAACCCTTATCACTCCCAAGACCTGGCAGTATTTTGTTATCCAAAACCAGTGGGGAAAAGTAATAACAAAGGTCACCTGAAGTAGTTTTTATTTTCCAGAAATCTATATCCTTCCCCAGTAAGGTTTAAACTGGGGTGTTCTTTTCCTCAGGTGATCTATTTCCAAAATTGTTCTGCACAAAGTGACAATCTCCACAGAGGACTAGAAATGCAATGCAAAAGAATTGTAAGATCTGACCAGATCACCTTAATTTTGTACTTGTTAGAGCTTCAGTGATGAAATTGAAAAATATAAGTGAGGCATGGGAGCTGGATTTGCACAGGGAAATTATTTAATTGATAGGTGGCATATCCTAGTTCTGGTGCTGCTTAAAACTGGGTGAGCCCCTGAGCCAATTAAAGATATGATATGAGTGGTTTTGAAAGATTGTTGGTGGACAAAGAAAGCAGGTTGCAAAGGCTTGTCCTGTTATTTGAAATGCTATTTCAAGAAATAAACAATTTCATTATAAGCACTGATAGGTAAGAGTGGTGTGTGCAGGGCAATTCTACCTGCACATTTCACCAGGTGAGCAAGGTCACCTGTGCTGGGGACCTGGACAATGCCCTCTGTCAATGCCATTGCAGAGCTCTCCTGCAGGTCGGCTCTGAGAGAGGTGTCAAGCAGCACTTGGGAATTTCTGTTGTTTCTGGGGGTCATCTTTCAGATGGAATGCAAAGCCCAAGTATTGATAGGGCACAGTAGTTAAATACCCCTTGAAGGAATTAGCTTATTAACCTTGTGTCCTGGCTAAGTCCCAAATCCACCAATTAAAAATTTGCCCTCTGAAGTTCTCTCTGCAGATTTGATGCAGCACATGATTAATAATTTCCTACCATAAACTCTGTTTCTGGTTTAACTGAGAAATGTTTAAGGGCAGTTGTGTTCCACTCCAGGGATGAAGAAATGGGTTCAGAGTTTTTGTAGGAGGCACAGCATCTGCTGTTTAAATAGAAAACACTAACATGAACATCACCTTCACTCACAGGAAAATCAGAGACGCTGGAAAATTTTTTAAAACGCTTTTACCATAGAAACTTAAAGGAAAAACAACAGAGGCAATTAAGAAGCAACTGTTTAAAGAAAAATACTGGTGTTTAAACTAAAAAATTATTTTGTATTTCGAAAATCGTAATTTTTATAAATCTCAGAACCATAAAAATCAGCAGAATCAAAAGAGAAGCTTGGGAATAAGTAGTGAGATTCACAGACTCATGGAATATCCTGAGCTGGAAGGGACCCACAGGGGTCTTCCAGTCCAACCCCTGGCCCTGTCCAGGACACCCCAACAGTTCACCTTGTGCTGGCTTGGTCCTTGCCATTAAAAAAATCCCTCTGATTATGTTTTCTTTCTTTATACCTACTGCTTTATTTTAACATAATTAAAGGAAAAGAGAGACAGGAGACCAGAGCAGCTATGTCCCAGGCTGATCATTATGAAGTTATTTGAAAATCATATTGGAACATTCTTATTTATGAAATTTCTATTTATACACCAGTTTTACTGCAGGAAAGGGTTTCAGGTTATGTGAATGTCATATTTCATTAAGTACTACATTCTG
Organism: Acridotheres tristis; assembly: GCA_037013685.1. Lineage (NCBI taxonomy): Eukaryota > Metazoa > Chordata > Aves > Passeriformes > Sturnidae > Acridotheres > Acridotheres tristis. Next base: position 26,398,344 of record CM072895.1, read on the forward strand.
AATTTATTTCTAATTCCTCTCTCCATTAAATTAAACAGGGCACATGGTTATAACTTTAATTCCTTAATTTTATGAGAATTACCCAAGCAACATCTGGGCTCTGAAACAATTTATTAATTCAGTGGTTTATTACAGAGTGACAACAGATTCCTTAAATTTGGGGCAATTTTTTTTCAAACTTGCTCCATCCTCATCTAGAATGTTTGGTAAAAAAATAGGAATTTTGAATTTATTCTTTCAAACTTTCTGAGCATAACTGCCTACTTCTTATTAAACTTCCTCAGAATACTTAAAAGCCTTAGGAGAAAAAAAAAAAAAACATAAATCTGTATTCTGGGTTACAGAAACTGTGGTGGATTGGCTGATCTTTCAAGAAGAGCATGAAGGGACTGCTAATCAAACGTGCCTCAAGGCAGGAAACTCTAAAATATTAAAGCTGGTTTATTCAGGGTGTCTCAACTCTTTAATTTTACTTTGCCTGGTACTATCTTTAAAAGTTTTATTTGACCAAAGCATTAACAAAGCAAAAATACATTATGATCTGGGCTTGTAAAATTAAAATATATTTGATATTTTGGAAAAAAAATAATAAGCAATTTATTTAATCTAATCTGCACAGTGATGGAATAAAGTTGTGATTGTTCTCTGTGTCTGTTGTGTGCTGCTGTCAGGTTTGCAGCTCTGGCTATAAGCTGGGAAGGTCATCACTGTTAAACCAGGAAACACAATGAGTGGCTAAGTCACCTTTCTTTTCAAAATATCAAGCGAGGTTTTGGCTAAATAGGTTCACATCACTAAATGTCATCTCCAGGCACCAATATTATCGTGAAATTTGATTCTTGAATAGTTACACACGCTGAGATTCTGCCATGTAACATCTCCTGTGAGCTGCAAACTCTTTCCAGAACACATTTTCATTTCTCTGCTCCTTTCTACCCAACCCTCACTGCTCAGGAATTAATCTCTGTGCCCACACCTCTGGTTCATTTTGCCCATCTTCATGCCCCATACTTTGTTTATGACTCTACTGACAAAAGATTTTTTTTCCCTATCATCGGTTTCTCTTGGAGGAATCTGTACATAAAACCTCTTTGTTTTCTCTTCAATTAGTCAGACTTCCCCAGGTGTTTTTACTGGGGCACATTTTCCAGAAATGCTGGGTTTGGGTGATTTTTCAACTCAGTTCCTGAACTGTAAAGACCAGAGAGCTAAGGACACAGTTTGTGTACCCAAAATTACCATCTCAGCCCCGCTCTTACCATTATCCTGTGCAGACTCCAAGAACCAAACTGTCTGAAGTCTTGTGCTTGGAACCTGTGGTCAGCCACTTATCCAGCACATTTCACATTTACATATCATTGCCTCTGCATTACAAGGCAGTTTCCTTTTTTCCCTCTGCTCCATTCCCACACTTTCCCTGTCTCAGATGTGCAGCCAAGAAAGTCCCTGGAGCCCCTGCTTGACAGAGAGATCCCCATCCCCCTTCTCCTGAACACCAATAATTGTGCATTTTGCACACATTGCTGCCATCAGATGTTTGAATTATCCTGTTTGGAGCAGCCTGCTCCTTGAACAGCCTGTAAGGTAAAGATGTAATGGAGGTGGTTGTGCTAAAAGCATCTGAGAACTCCCCTTGTGATTGCCAATTGCTAACCTTGAAAGCATTCGTGAGCATAATATTATCTCCTCATCCCAGCCAATCTTCTCCCTGAATATTTACTGAGTATTAAATTCATATCCAAGTCAGTGATTGAGAAAGCAAAGAAAGAAGCTGGACGTTATTTCCATATTTTCTTCCTCCTTGTCGTTGGATTGCTATGTTACAGAGACAACTGTGGACCTCACCTAAGAATTGGGTTGATAGAAATTGCATGTCTTCTTCTAAGTGATCTCCTCAGGGTAAATTTTCCATTGATTTTTGGGCACTTTGCACAGGAAACACACAGTGATTAGATGTTTGAAACTCTCCAGCTATTTCTTGGCATTTTGGATCACCAGTCAGCCAAACTTACAGTAAAGGTGGGGTCCTCATTACATTTTCCCTAGGTTTCATAAAACAACCTGTAATGACCCACCTATCAATTGTCCCAGGCTTTTCTTGGCAGAATATGTAGGTTGAATGAACCATAATTAATAAGAATAATACTTGATTATTGTAAGTGAAGAAGGCAGATTTTCTGTTTGCATAATTACACTGCTGATGATTGCTTAGCATTAATGTAGTTTAGTTAAAATATTCTAAATTTTACCAGTAAAGTAATCTAACCTAAAACATTTGTAATTCTAGGGGTCAAAAATATTGCTGCTGTCACATCTCCTAAATATCTGTGCATGCTTATGGCAGGGGATTGGAACTAGATGACCCAAAGGTCCCTCTCAACCCAAGCCACTCTGATTCTATGAAATAAATTATCTATGAAATAAATTATTTTTGAGCTTAAATTGTGTTTGAGATGAGGAAGCAGGTCTCAGCCCAAAGAATCAGCATGAAAAAGAAAGCAGTATCTGAAAAGATATTAGAAGACAGACAGACAGACAGACAGACAGACATTATCCTTCAACCTATATACTGAATATCAATATTTTTTCCCAAAAGTATCAATAAAATATCTTGAGGAATATATGAGTTGTTGCTTCAGGTCTTTAGCCTCAAATTTAATTTATCTTCTGCAGTATCCAGCTCATCTCATTTTAGTGTGCTTTGTACCATTTTTAAAATTTCTTTGATTCCTCCCATCACCAAATGGATGAGGAATATTCTCCAGGACTTTTAACCGAGTAGCTCACAATGTGGAGGCTATGGAATAAAAATAGGGATGATATAATTAGCCATGCTATTTTAATTGAAAACCTGTCAAACTTGTAATAGGAAACTCATTTAGCAAAGCCATGCTCAAATTGTTTCCTTTCTTGGTAATTTTTCTGATTCCAGTCCCACTCTCCTGACTGAGAGAAGTTTCTGTCTCTGAGAGTTTTTGCTGTGGTCCCTGAGTCTTGGTGTCAGTGGCAGCTCTCACTAATTTCTGACTACAATCACTGTTTTCTACTGGCTAATAAGCAATCCTTCAGCTTAATAACTTCAGAACTATTTTTTTTGTCACAGCTATTTGACATTCTTCAGTGTACCTTGAATATACAGAAAAAAATGTACCATCCTTACAGTCTACATCAGCATAGAAAAACATATCACACAATACCTGATCAGGTTTATTTGTAAGTGTTCTCTGAAACCTTGGGATGCCAGCTGGCTGAGACTGAGTGTTTCTCATAATTTTCCTCTGTAATATTAATTCATGCATCTAAATTATTCATTTATATATACATATATATATATAAATTTGCACTTCTATATGCTTATTGTACATGTTCATAGCCACAGTTGAATAGGAATGTTTTATGCATAACTGTATTTCTTTCTGCATTGCATATTAACTTTTCTCAGCTCTCCCCTCTCTCATTCTCTCACCGGTGCCATTTAATCTACAGGATGTCTGGAACATGGAAATTTCTTCATTATACACCTGTGGAAAGAACATTTCGGTTGTATTAGCAACAAATGATGAAAATTTCAGTACTTGCAACACAAACTACTCCTTCACTGCTTCATTTTCCCTTTATATAAATTCTAAGTTGAAGAATAAGACTTAGCTGCTGGAAAGAATATTTAAAAAGTCTCTGAAATGTAATAAAGAATATATAATTCTATGTCATAAAGACAATATAGCCAAGCTGAGAAGGTATCTGCCTTTCTGGTACTGCCTGTTGTAGCTTTCTCACAATACTCCTCAAGGAGTAGAGGTCCTGCAATTTTTTTTTTTTAATTATTTTTATTTAAAATCCTTGGTATTATCAGAAAGCAAATGATCCTCCTACAGGTCAGAAATTTATTATATGTGTACCTGAAACCTTGTCAGGATTTTCTACTGGGCCAGTTCTATTACAGGAAAAAGAAGAGAGAAAGGAAGAGAGAAAGAGAGAAAGAGAGGAAGAGAGGAAGGAAGGAAGGAAGGAAGGAAGGAAGGAAGGAAGGAAGGAAGGAAGGAAGGAAGGAAGGAAGGAAGGAAGGAAGGAAGGAAGGAAGGAAGGAAGGAAGGAAGGAAGGAAGGAAGGAAGGAAGGAAGGAAGGAAGGAAGGAAGGAAGGAAGGAAGGAAGGAAGGAAGGAAGGAAGGAAGGAAGGAAGGAAGGAAGGAAGGAAGGAAGGAAGGAAGGAAGGAAGGAAGGAAGGAAGAAGGAAGGGTAAAAATATGGCCAGGAAACGAGCAAGGATGAGGGAGCTAAAAAGACATAATCCTTGGACAAGTGGGAATATGCCAAATGTAGGAGCAGATGCATAAATAGTTGATGTTACAGTTCCTCAGTGGGAATGGCAGATCCCTTTGGGTGATTGCACAGTAAAACCTACAGGATAAGGGTAGTTCCAGGCAACAGGTATTAAAAAAACCAAACAAACAAAAAAAGGAATAAAAAAGTAATTGCATGTATGTACTATAAACTTTTTTACTGTTTTCAAGTTTCTATTTAGCTGGAAGGTATTTCTCTCTTTTAATACAAACTTTTCTTATGAGCGCTGCAAAAATGAGGTGATATTTGCAAAACCTCTAGTTTCATGGGTGTAATGACCTGATTTTAGAAGGTTGGATGATCACACTATTAAGCATTTAGGTCTCCATCCATTTCCTGTATTAAAAGAACACTTTTTTTTCACAGTCTAACTAAGGAGTATTGGTTGATCTGCACTTGATAACAGATGACAGCTTACTAATTAGAATTGCTCCCAAAAAAATTTCAGTTCATTGAACAAGTGACCTAGACTTATTAAACATTTCTCTGTTGATTTGAAAAATAACCATGATCATTTTGATGCCTTGGGTCTTAGCTTTTATATTTTTCAGATTCTCTGCTGCTTGGTGTCTAATTCTGGAACTTCATATTAGGTGTTAGTAAACTCTCTTCACAGGGTAGTGACAAAACAACCCTATTCCAGACTGAGGATCAAAGACACCCATTACCCAAAAAGCACAAACAATGTTGAAGGGAAGGGGACAAGCCAGGGGGCTGAGACTTCATGGCCTGGGGCTGTGGTTGGACAATTGACCCCAATATGCAGATGAACCAAAACTTATAAAGGTGTAAAAACTCGTGACCAGGATCCATTTTGGATCCATCCTGCCCAGGCTCTTGTACTGCCCAAGGTGTATCCCTCTAAGGCCTTTTAATAAATACCTATTTTGTTCATTTAACTCTGTGTAGTCTCTGTTCCAGATCAGCCTCTCTAGGAATCAATTTAAGCATGCTCGTACAGAGCTATTTCCAACACTTTATTTTCCACAACTGATGCTTGTAAATGCTAAGAAAAATGAGGGAATACCATTAGCAAGACAAACTGGACAGACAGAGCAAATAGCTCTGTACACCAACGAGCTGAAATACTTTGGGCTGAGGAATTCACAATATGTTTGTCAACTAGTACTTGAGGGTGGTGGGGAGGAACTGACTTTTAAGGAAGGATGTATAAGACATTACACACAGCCTTGTGCATTTTCAGCACTCAAGAGGCAGCTACCACATGTCAGCAAAAGAAAATCCAAGATCAGAGGAGAAACCTGAAAATATCAAAGTATTCCTTTATTATTTATTATGTTTTAATTATTTATTTATTAATCAGCAAATATTATCGTTATACTTGTATATTACTATATTAGAATTTCATTGCAAATTATAGTATTATTAGAAATTATTGTATAATATACATTATTATATGACACATTATTATATTGCTATACACATACATTATATATGTATATTTTGCATATTATTATATTTGTCTATTTTTACAAATATATAGAGAGGCAACTTCTAAAAACAAATACAGTGTGAGAAGTCTCAGAGTCCACTTGCAAATCACGTGTAGAAAAATTTAGAAAAAATTATTTTTCGGCAATAACAGAAATATCTCTGTGTTATCACCCTGTATTCAGCATAAACACCAAAACAGCCCTAAAACAGGCCCTGGGAAGAAAATTAACCCTACCAAAACCCAAACCCAGCACATTCCATCCCTTATTCCCCACCATTTATGTCATACTCGAGACCCACACTACTCAGTGCAACTCCATTACTCCCTGCTATCCTTCTCCTCTTTGCTATTAATGCACAGATATCATTCCCTTAGTTTACAGCCCACTTCTGCAAAACGTCCATAAACTGGCCACACAATGTTTGTTGAATTAATTTAGTCCATGGCTCCAAGCTCCATCTGTTCTGGTGCTCACTCAGGACAGGAATCCCAAGTCCAGCCAAACCCAGAACAGCACCTGGGCATTCAATAATGGGCTTTTTTTTTCTCAGGTGCTGCACTTTACTATCTGAAAACCTCAGCAGCACCACTGATAAACAGCTCCTGTGTGGACCAGAAAGTCTCATTCCAAGGCTCAGCAGCTGCAGGATGTTGTCATTGCCTCCTGTTATTTTCCCCGTGCAAGTTGCCACTTCATCACTTCTGGGACCCAGACAAGAGATATTTTTATTGCTCCTCAGTATTCAGTTTCCAGAATAACCATCTGAATAATACCATTAGAGAATCTGCTACAGCACCACTGCTGCTTGCAGTTTTAAAGTTGTCACAATGAAAGTTTTCTGGGAGCAGGGTTAGCTCTTGGCAAAACATACAATAACAATATATGCACAGTCCTCCAGAAATTAGCATCTATTTCTAATTCTGAGTGTTCTTTGACTTGCCTTTCAGCAAAAGACCCAGGTTAAAATGCTTTATTATTTGTTTCAGTACTCTGTTTTTTTTTTTTTTTTTTTTTTTCCCAGAGTACCAGGCTAAATACAAATTTGATTTGGACTCTTTTTGAGGATGCTTTATTATTTTGATAGATCTCCAGCAGTACCAAAACACTTATTCATCACAACCAACTGCTTCAGCTGAAGCATGATAGATTAGAACCAACTGCCCAGTGTTGCTGTGACAAAAGTGTATCAAAATCCCAGAATCCCACAATCATCGAGGCTGGAAAAGCCCTCCAGGACCATGGAGCCCAAGCTGTGCCTGATCCCCACCTTGTCACCAGCCCAGGTCACTGAGTGCCATGGCCAGGCCTTCCTTGGACACCTCCAGGGATGAGGACTCCAGACCTTCCTGATGTGAAATGACACAATACACACAATAAGCTGCAATTTTTTTTTTCTGGAAATCCATCTTAGAAAATTGCTTTGGATAACAATATTAAAATAACACAACAAATGTCCTTAGGGTGGTTTTTTACCTCCAGCAATACCCAGGTCTGTTCCTCTTTTGCTGTGAAAATGGATGCTGAGGCTGACCTGAGCTCCTGACTTGGGCTTCTTCTGGCAGAAAAGTTGCAAACTCATAAATCTCAGTGTCCCTGTTCAATATGAAGCCTGAACAAGGAGCTTCAGGGCCAGATTGGACAGGGCTTGGAGCAACCTGGGCTGGTGGAAGGTGTCCCTTCTCATGGCAGAGGGTAGAAAGGGATGAACTTTAAAATCCCTTCCACCCCAAACCATTCTGGGATCCTCTGATTCCATGGTGATGCCAATCACCCCTGCAAACCGAGTATTGAGGTCAGTTTAAAAGACATCTTATCTCTCCATATGTTCCAAAAGCTGAGCTCTATTTGTCATAAAATATCAGTAAGATAATCCAATTAGCAAGATTCTGCAAGTGATGTGAGGCATAATTTCCATTACTCCATTTTAGCAAACAATACAGTTAAGAAATGAAGTCAAGGTATTTCAAAATACTTTTAAAAAATTATTATTATACTACTAACAAATAAATTTGGATGATATTTCAAAATACTGCAGAAATAGAAGCACCTTTTGCTACCAGTTTTATTTGACAGTTTATAAAATATGGGTTTGGTCTCTCAGATGTTTCCATTTAACAGAAAACATTGATCAAACTCTCATTTCATAAGACCTAGGAGAGCAGAATAAGAAATATCTCCAAGGAGGAAATTACTCCAACTTCTCATTGAACAAGCAAACTTGGTGGTGGCATGACTGATTTTTAAACCCAGAAACTGAGGGTGTGATAAGGAGGACTTTGAAGGGAGGAAATATTAAGATCAGAGTTGGAAAATAATTTTAGAGAAATTTTCAGTTTTCAGACAACACAGCCACGAGAAACATCACAGCAAAAAAAAAAAAAAAGCATTAAATGGAGAGTAAGTGATCATCCAAAAGCACCTATCATCTAGTGTCTTATTTGAACACAACATGAGGGAAAAATAACATGTTCCAGCCATATAGTTATGTTATTGGTACCTGTCTGTCAGCAGCTGTCCTAGAAAAGTGACATTTTAAAACAAAAAGTGAGACAGGTTAAAGATAAAGGTGCAACAAAGAGATGTTTGTTTTCCAGAGACTTATTATGGGGACAAAAATAAATAGATAAAGATACTGCCAGAAACTGAAGAAGAGAAATGCTGCAGAGACACCAAATGAAAGCTAGATTGGAAAATAATGCTGTGTACTGAGAGGAAAATTTGGGTTTGGATCATCAGAGTCCACAAGGATGTCCCCAAACCTCAGCTGAAGGGTCGTGCAAAATCTCCACGTAGCTTCTCGAGTCACTAGATGGCAGAATCTTCTAATTAGTTCAGTGTCATTTGTTATTTAATCACCTCTGGAAGCAAACTTGGTTCTCAGTTAGAGAGCAGTGCAGCAAATTATGCAGCAAACCACAGATCTTTGCTACTCAATCCACTCCTAAGTTTTTAGCACTTTGTAGTTTTTCCCAGATATTCCTTCAAAGTATATGTTGTAAATGACTTTTAAGCAAGCACATGGAGCTACACTAGTAACTGGTTCACATTTTCAAATTACTCAGAGGGGTTCAGAAGCTAAATTATAAGTCTTTCTAAGAATCATTCTCCATTACACACTAACATTTGGTGGTGTTTGCTCCCGTAGCTGAGAGTGCTCAAAAATTTCTGAGGTTGCCAAACCTCAGGAACCTACCAAAACCCCAAAATCCCTAAGGAAAACACTTTCCTCAGCTCTGCATGTAGCAGTATCAACTGAGTTTCACAAAATCCCAGAATGGTTTGGATTGGAAGGGGTTGGGTTTGGTTTTAAGCCCATCCAGGGCCACCCCCTACCATGGGCAGGGACACCTTCCACTAGCCCAGGTTGCCACATCCAACCTGTCCTTGGACACTTCCAGGGATCCAGGGGCAGCCACAGCTTCTCTGGGCACCCTGTGCCAGGGACATGCCACCTCACAGAAAACAATTCCTTCCCAATATTCCATTCTTGACCCTTCTGTTGTCATTTGAAGCCTTTCACTGGATAAACACTGCTACTCCAGGTTGTAAAGTCTTCTGTGCCCTCAGGGATGTGCCAAAGTCACACAACCCAACTCCAGAGGGGCAGAAACTAAAACCCCAGATTTTCCCAGTGCCAGAGCAGACATCCAGTTGGTTGAGTGGATGTTTATCCTACTCCTCCCAATGTGGCCATGGGAAAAAAAGTGAAGTCACGAATTGAGTCGATTGTATTATATATTTGCATTCAAAAGACCCTACTGTGGCAAGAATCCAGTAGAAAGCAAAAGCAGAGGATATGCACTGAGCCAGGAGGGATGGTGGTGACACCAAGGAATAATAACTTTGACAAGTACAGAGAGAGAAGAGAAGAAAAAGCAAAGAGTGAGGAAGCCCTGTGTGATTGCTGCAGAATCCTCAGTGGCACAGACACGGGCTGCCTAATGCAGCAGAAAGTCTATTGACTTCATTTATTCATTTTTAATAAATTACTCAGCAGTGTTTACAATGCAACGAGCATTTTGAGCTGGCAGCTGCAATATTTATCAAGGTGACATGAAACATCACTGAGAAGCCTCACGTGGCTTTTGCATCATCTACTTGTGACCTTTCTGAGCATCTCACTGACTATTAATTGGAGAACAGTTAACATGGCTGAAATAATAGGATTTACCAACAATTATGGCTAATAAAATTCCTTGCAATTTTTTGCTAGGTGCTGGAGTGTCTCTGTTGAATGCAGACAAACTCGAGATGAAATTTGGGACAGTAATTTATTGCCATGTAAGTGGGAGTTTCTTTCCTCTTACTTTCCCCTCTATATCAGCAACAATCTGCATAATCAGTACAACTTGCTGGACTCGTAAAAAATAAAACCTGACCTGGCAAAATTAAATCATTGGGTTATCAAAATGAATCAGCTCCAAGCAAAAGGTCAGAGAGGGAAGTGGCAGCCAAGAGATGAAGGTGAAAGGACTGTCCATTCTGGAAGGGGAATATGCTGGATTAGCACAAGTGGATTTTTACTGGAATGTCTATTTTATGTAAGTCAGAGCAGGAGACTCCAGACTCTGATTACACATGAACTCTTCCTGAATTCCTAAGTAAGTTCCTGAATTCCTAAGTACGACACTACTTCTGCTAACTTTCAGGGAGACTCAAGTGACAAAAATATTCCAGCATTTTGATATTTGCACAGGTTTTGTAATACTCCTTGAAAGTTTGGATTGCGCAGTTATTTTACTGCTTTAATTCTGTCCTTGAAACACATCAGCAGTTCCAGAGTGCAGTGTTACCATATCCAAGAAGAATTAAATGTGGTGTGAGAGGATTTAGTGACAGGGGACACAGACGTGGTGCTCAGAACCTCCTTTACCTTCAGCCAGGGCCAGAAAAGTCTCAGATCCCTGAGCTGGTGAAGGAGTTCTGGGGCAGGATTTAGCAGCAATGGATGCAGAGAGACTCAGGGTTTATTTGAGACATCTTAACCCATGGAAGTCTGTGGGACCCCTTGGGCTGCATCTGGGGTCAGTGGGAGTTCTCATTTTAATACCATTCATTGTCACCTTTGGTAGACTGGGAAGATCAGGGGAGGTGCATCACCAGTGAAGAGAAGGAAGAGTCATAGTTACCTTTAAAACAGGTCAAAAGGACATTCAGGGAGCTGTGAGAGGGTCAGTCCCACCTTGGTTCTTGGGAAATCAAGGAGCAAATCCTCATGAAAATGTTTCTGGACACAAGGCAGAGAAGGTTACTGGGAGCAGCCAACATGGAGTTATCAAGCCTGCCAAAGATAAATCTGATTGCTTTATAGGATAAAAAGATTTGGTGTGAGGAAGAAGGAAGATCAGTGGGGAATTGGAGCACTATGGTGTGCTGAGAGAACCACGAGCTCAGGCCAGCTTTAAATCGTAAAACTAAACTACTTAAATTTGATGATTTACAGCACATTTAGTTTGACTGGCTAGTTCTTATGCTTATTAATTACCAGTACTTAGAGTTATTAATCAGCATCCCTGTGCAGACAAAGGTGTTGCTCTAACATTTTAAGCACCCCAGCACCACTGGGCTGGGGTGGGCAGCACAGACCCTGACAGTCCTGGTTGGAGTCAGTGCTGGGGGCCAAGGTCAAGAGGCTGGAGAGCTCTTGGATGGAGAGGTCAGAATTGCAACAGGCTGCTGGACTACTTCTCCCTCACTCCCTGATCTTTTTATGTCATTCGTGCTTTTATCTCTCCTAAAGTGATGCATTGACTGCTCCTTTCACTGTTTATTTTATGTTTGCTTTTGGCAACTCAGTCTCTTGGCTACTGGGTGGGTTGTTCTGCCTCTTTGCTTATCTTGATCTCATAGCTGCTTGTTTTCCAGCTGCTCCTTGGGTGCACCTGCACACACCTTTGCTCCTCTGGTTGTTCCACTACTCACACAAGTATTTGAAATATTCCCACATTTTGTCTGGCTTTGCCATAACATTTACAAAGTGCTGCTACACTGTAATAAATTAGGATGCTAATATTTGGCTCCAAGGCAAAGTAGTATTAATTATATCCTGATTGATGAACTTCTAATTTATATGTGGCTGCTGCTCTCTGTGCAATGCAGGGTTTGAAAATTATTATGTAGAAGCCCATCAGTGCAGAACAATTCCACTTTATTCTAAAAACAGAGATGATTATTCCCAAAATATTCTGAGACAAATACCAAAGAGGGTGTGTTCAGATCCCTGTGTTTTGGCCAATACCTTGAATTACAGATTATGGATCTGGAAACTTTGGCTCTAGACCACAATAGTAGACAGATGCAGTTATAATTCAGTTGTAATTTTAGCTATAATTTAGATAATTTCAGTATAATACCTACCTGTGGTGTGGAGGGGTCTCTGCCCATGGTGGGGGTTTGGAACTGGAAGATCTTTCAGTTCCTTTCTAACCCAAACCAATCATTCCATTATTTCATTGGGAAATTCAAGTTGAATTGATATAGATGATTGGATAATGTAGCATAATGTTACAGGTATTGAATGATTTTAAATATTAGATTTTAGATATTAGATTTGTTAGGTATTTTCGGTAATAGAATGCTACAGTCCTGCTACCTTTATTGACTGAAATGTTACCAAGTATCATTATTTTATCACCAATTTTCAGATCTGTTGTTTTATCCTTAAGTCATCAAATACTGCATTAGATGACTATGTGGAAAGTTCCGCTCTTTTAAAATCAAAAATAAGAATGTCCAACGTTCACTGTTATTAAAAAAACCTGGAGGGAAATAAAAGGGCTCCCATACCTCTTAAATCTTTTTTAGGTTCCTTAGGCACCTAGAAGCAGCCATGGAGATGTGATGGGTGCCCATGAGACATTCTTCATCCTGGCAGTTGGTCTTGGAATCCCAACATGAGAATTATATCTCTTATAGATTAGTCCATCATTAGTCCTGTCACTCCAGGCCCTTGAAAAAAGTTTCTCTCCATCTTTCCCCTAGGCTGAATAAAAACTACCACGAATATTATTCTAAAACAACATTATTTGAACAATACATAAATATTTCCCCTCTTCAATGGTTTCTTAATTAACTTCAGACTGAACTGGTGGAATGTCACTTTGGAGAGGTCTTGGAGCGACCTGGTCTAGTAGAAGGTTTCCCTGCCCATGGCAGGGGTGGAATGAGAGGAGTTTAAGGTCTCTTCCAACCCAAACCATTTTCGGATTCTCTGATTCTATAGTTTTATATATATATATATATATATATATATATATAGTTTAAAAATTGAGATTTCCAGGCTAGATCTGCAGACAGAGAAGAAAGCTTTCATTTTCTTCTTATAATGCAGACAAAGGGATGGGATAAAAAATTTTCCCATCTTCAGAGGAAAAGAAAATGTCTCTTCTTCCTTTCATGGCTTTTTTGGTACTCATTTTAAAAGCATTCATGGGAAATAAGCGAAGAGGTGAAAGATTACTAACTGTATACCCATTTTATTGTATCTTCTGAAACACCTTATTGCCTCCTGAATTGTGGAATAACAGGCAATCAGAAGAAGGAAAAAAGAAAAAAAAAAAAAAAAAAGAGGGGGAGAAATAATCCAGCAAGGAAAAGACAGTCTGTTTTAAAATACTAGGACGAGATAGATTGGAGAGCCTCCAGTTATAAAGAGAATGAAGATTTTGCAGAGCTGTTCCAGTCCTGTTTCCACATTTGTAGAAAAAGTGTTCCTGTGTTGGCAAAGCTCAGAGGGGGCTCAGCATGGTGATGAAGGAGCCCTAAAGCAGCAGGAAATTGGAGCTGCCCAGGCCCCAGGGGGATGCACACACAGTCAGTTTGCTCAAATTTGACAATTACTCCTGTGCCCAAGCACCCAGATTTCAGGGATGTAGAAAAATGCTTGTTTCATGAACAGGAAAGACACTAATAAACCCAGCACTGCAAGAACCACGCTTACCTGCCCCGATTCTCCTAAAAACAGGGGGAAATGTGACCGGGAGAACCTTTGGAGCCCTCTGTGCTTAAAGAGCAGCTTAGAAAGAGTTCTGTGCTGTGAATGGAAGCTGCACAAATGTCCCATGTAAATACCTGTCCAGGTGAGCTGTGTTGTGCACCCCAGTGCAGCAGGGAGGGCAGAGGGGCTGCACTGGGGAAGGTTTGTTCCAGCCACTGCATCCAGAAAAGCCCCATCCTGTGGGCGTTGGGAGAAAGAACATTAAATATGCAGTAGTGGTGCTGGCAGTGATACTCTGGGAGAATTGGGAGCACAGACTTTGCCGCTGCGACAGATGATTGCCTTGCTCTTTCAGGCAAAATAACAAAATATTTTGTCAGATCAGGTTCACAGAAGCATATTGTTGACTGCACACAAAGCCACGGGTTCTCTTTTAATAAACACTGAGGCTCTAATTGGAAGTTCTCAAGTAGACACAGCACCAGTGGCCACTGGAGGGCTCAAACACCGCTCAGGAATTGTTATCCCAGGCCCTGGGCTGTGCCCAGCCACCAGGGAGGAGACCTAAATGTCATCACACACCTGGGAGTGAATATTTGGGGTTCTAATCTCAAGCATTGTCTTTAGACAAGTCTAGGCATAAGGTGGATATTAAGTTGTCCTAAAATGTAATTTGCATATTCCTCTTTCGAGCTCCCTTTTGCTGAAGAACGTAAACTCAGAGGACCTTCTATTCCTGATCCCCATCCCTAGTGCCTCCTCGTCCCTGGAAGTGTCTGTTGGGGGTTAGATTTCTTTTTTTTTTTTTTTTTTTTTTTTTTTGTTCCCTCTTACCTATGGAATTTTCCCCTCGAGTTGCTGGGAAACGCTGACTGCTGGTACTTATGGGAACTTGAGAAAACAAAGGGTTGGCTGGGCCCAGGTAAAAGGAGAGCAGGGGACAGCTGCCAGCTCGCTGGCTCTGCAGCTCCAGAGGACACGCTGGGAAGCTGCTGCTGCTTGGGGAAAGGAATTCACCACAACCCAGCCCGGAGCTTCTTCTTCTGCGGGGTGAGCCTCTGCTCATGACAGCAGCCCCTGAACCGAGACCTTGTTCTTGCCCAGCTCGCTCCAAGGGGGACCATCCCCATGTGCTCGGGTGCCCGGGAATGCCGAGCCTGCCTCTCCCTGCCCTGCTCAGAGCCGGCTGCCGCTGCCCTGTCCCCGCCGCTCCTTGGGCGCTGCTCTGGGTTTCTCTGCGCTGCAGCCCCGCAGCCCCTGCCCTGCCGGGACTGCCCGCAGCTCCGGCTGCAGCTGCCGAGCTTCTGGGACACCTCGGCCACCAGCCCGGCATCTCTGCTCATTCCTGCCGCTCCAGCTCGGTGCTCCTCAGAGTCCTGCAGGGACACCGGCACCGACTGTCCCAGGGCTTTGTGAAGCAAAGCCTCTCCTCCCTCCTGCCCCATCTCGGCCGGGAAGGCTCTCACGGGGTCCCTGCTCCTGTTTGTTATCAATTCCAGAGCTGTTGTTGGTTTTGTTTGTCTTGTTAGTAAAGAACTGTTATTCCTATCCTCATATCTTTGCCTGAGAACCCTTTAATTTCAAAATTATAATAATTCAGAGGGAGGGGGTTTACATTCTCCATCCCAAGGGAGGCTCCTGCCTTCCCTAGCAGACACCTGTCTTTCAAACCGAGACAGTGTCCCAGGCCAGGTTGGACAAGGCTTGGAGCAAACGGGGATAGTGGAAGGTGTCCCTGCCCATGGCAGGAGGTGGCACTGGATGGGCTTTAAGGACGCTTCCAACTCAAACTGTCCGGGATTCTGTGATTCCATGATAATGGCACCACTGTTACGCTTAGTCCTTTAGATGTCAAGCATTATTTCTTTAAAGACTTGCAATAAAAATGTTTTCCTTTATCCTGGTTTACACCTGTTTAAGGAAAAATGAAGGCAAATATTAACTCGTGGCAATTCTACCATTTTCGCACTGCAGCAGAGTAATGTGCAAGGTCACCAGAGAAGTCTGGTTTCTGTTGAATCGGATCATTATAAATTGTTATCTTATTCTTTTATTTCTTGACTGTCAGAAAGCCCCGACAAACTCTGGATTTAAGAGGAAGAGGTTAACTGAATAGATA
The DNA here is from genome assembly GCA_037013685.1 of Acridotheres tristis. Taxonomy (NCBI): domain Eukaryota; kingdom Metazoa; phylum Chordata; class Aves; order Passeriformes; family Sturnidae; genus Acridotheres; species Acridotheres tristis. The sequence goes on from CM072895.1 coordinate 26,414,198, forward strand.
TTTAATAGTCTTGTGACATGAAGGAGATATGTCTTACCTAGATGTTAGAAAATAATATCTCATGCTTTCTACATGAAAAGAAGTGAAAGGTCCTAAGAGATTTTTCTGGGAATTGCTGTCACCTCTGGGTTATTAATCACCCTTATAAAGCAGCACTCAGATAACTGTTTGGATGAAGTTAAACAAGTCCATTTAGGAAGTACATTGACAGTATCAGTTAAAAATATCATCAGCTGCCAAGGCTGCTGATATCTGCAGTGCCAAACCAGGTTATATTTAACACTGGGAGCTGAAAGGGCCTTATTCAGATGGAAACACAGGAACTTGGAGTGTGAGAAGGATGAAATTCGACAGGTTGAGATGAAATTTTAAACATAAAATTTGAAATATAAAAATAAAATATTAGTTTAGGGGGTGTCTTGGTTTGAAAGACAAGTGTATGCTAAGAAAGGCAGGAGCCTCTCTTGAAATGGAAAATGTAAACCCCCTCCCTGCAAATTATTAAAATTTTGAAATTAAGGAGCTATCAGGCAAAGATATGGGAATAACAGTTATTTACGGGAAAAATAAAAAATAAAATAAAATAAAAATACAGTAATACAAAACAACAAACCACTGCCAGAGTGAGAATCCAAGCTGACCCCCCGTCAGTCAGTCAGGGTGTTGGTGCAGTCCCATTCAATGGTGGCTGCATCCTCCTGCAGTGACAGATGTGGTTCTGGTGGAGCAGGGCTCCTGGAGAAGGTGCAGTTTTCCTCCAAATCTCCAGTGATGATGTGGAAGGGTCTGGTTTTCCTCTGGAATGCAGTGGGAAAAGGCTGTTCTGATGTTCCAAATCTCAGCTTTGATCTGGGTAGGAAATGCTTGGCTCCTCCCCCTGGGTGGAGCATCTCCCAATGGGATGATGGAATTTTATCAGTCATGCACTGGGACTCCATGGCCCATTAATAGAACATAATTCCCTGGAGGGAGGATGGGTTGGGGAAAAGATAAAGAACACTGCCCCAGCTGGTTTTAACAGATGGTGATAGAATACACACTTGGTTACATCCTGTTGCAAGCCAAGACATTGGGGAAAAGACATTTTTTCCTTTTTTCTTTGTCATTTTTCTTTTTAATTTTTTTCTTTTTTCTTTTTCCCCTTCCCTCCTTCCCTTCCCCTTCCCATTCAAATCTTGATCATTAATTTCAACAATTATTAAGTAATTTTTATTCATTCACTTGTATAAATATGAGCTTATGTGTAAAACAGAGATAGAAACCTACATCCGTACGTATATGTTAAAAATATTTTATGTTTATGAGTATTTATCACCTTTAAACATGAATATATAGGGAAAGAGATGTTCTGGGAGGTCCTTGAAGTCCTTCTGAGCTCTGGAAGGTGTCAGTCCCAGAGAGTTTTGTGAGCACCTGGGGCACAGCCATGGCCCATAGCAGGGCTGGGATGAGGTTCCCTTGGGGTCATTGTCTTCCTCTGTCTGTTTAATCTTCAAGTTATTAAACACTGTGGCTATTCTTCTCCTCGGGTCTTTATTTGTGCCTGCAGCCAACAATGAAAGTCAGAAAAAATTAATCAAAAGAGATGTTTAACTTACTTCTTTAGTCCTTTTTCCAATGAGAAATTAATTGGGCAGACGCTTCTTTAAAGAGCAAGATCAAAGATGCTGAGTGCTGCAATCATGAAATCCATTCAATAACACAATTGGTAAAGAGCCAAGATATTTCTTGCCATACCAATCACACACTCACACCTCCCAAAGCGATCTAAAGAGAAAAACAGGAAAAACCTAAACTAAACACACACAGAAGTAAAACAAAACAAAACAAAACAAAGCCAATCCAAAAATAAAAACCCCAAATCTAATTCAGATCGTGGAGATGCAAAATATTGCAAAGGATTCATCTGATAGGAATCTTTCTAAAAAGAAATGAAACCATCCACGTCAAAATGCGAACCATTCAAAAATAATAATACAATATCAGGGAAGGAAAAATAGAAAAGGCTTTTGGGAATGAACTCATTCAGATGTCCATAGTAATTGCATGGGCATGGAAAAATATAAGCATACCTCATCCTAAGTGGGAAGAGAGTGGGCCCAAAAGTGTTGAAAATATGAAGATACAGTGGCATAGCTGGTAGAAAATACAGGAAATACAAAAGTTTCAAAAGGGCTTGTCCTGGTTTGAAAAGACAGGTGTGCTAGGGAAAGCAGGGCCTTCCCTCAAAACGGAGAAAGTAAATCCTTCCCTCTCAATTAGTATAATTTTGAAATTAAGGGGCTCTCAGGCAAAGATGCTGTCCCAGTACTCACTCTCATACCCATGCACACCCTCCCAAAATGGCACCTGGCATAATATGCAAATAGGAAAACAGCAAGTGCTAATAAAAACCCCTAAAAACAGCGAGCCAATATAACATCCAAGATAAAAATGGTACTCCCAGCTAGGGAAAACAGTGGAGAAAATGACATCACCAACCGGGGGTTTTTTGCCTTGTCACCATGACCCTGTAGCACCCAGTCAATGTGACATCCCTAGACTAGGAGACAGCCAGAGTTTTCCTGAGGATTCCCTGAGGACTGAAGCTCCAGCTCTGCTGAGAGACACAGCTGATCACCTTGTTCTCTGCACTAGCCATCGGGAGCAGCAGCAGTGTGCGCCACCCCTCCAGCTCCCAGCCACGCTGACCTCTAATAAAGGCATTAAAAGGAGCTGGTGTCCTAGCCCAATTTTATCGAAGAGGATGCTGGGAGATGGCAGACTGGAGCAGGAGAACGTCCTTTCAGTGGCTGCAGGGTCCAACACCAGAAGCTCCCCGTGTTGGGATGGCAGGGAGAGCTTTTCCAGTGGCCTTCCTCATCCCAGAGCCAACAACGAGCAAGTTCCTGCAACTGCCCCCCCCACCCTCCTTTACCTGCCTCTGATCTCCAGGTGTTCCCTCCCTTCCTCCTCCCCAGCCCTGCTGTAGCCGTGGAAAGGGGTTTTAACCCTTTAAGTGCAGTGGAAATAAGATGCACAGCTACATGGTCATCTTTCATGATAGAAAGAAAGAGACAAGTTTATTCAGAAACACACTTGGTTTTATAGCAGGACTGCAACTCCAAGAGTAGAAAAAGGATGATTGGTTCAGAGAGAAGACACCTGGTCACACACCACAACTGGTGTTCTATCTTTGTTATTAATTCCTTTTTATTTTGACCAAATTATCACCTTGGGAGAAATTCTCCCTATCCCTGAGCTGGGCCAGTTATCGGCTGGGAACAGAGCTGAGAAGCTCCAGCCTGGAATATTTTTCAGGCTGTAATTTTCTTACCTTCTCAATATGTGTCCCACACCCTGTGAGAGAAACTCCAAAAAAAATAAACAGGGAGTCTCCCCCTATCATCAGCCACCAGTGCTAGGGCCTAGCCATCAGCTAGCATGTCAATGGGAAAAGAAAACAGCTCCACAGACAGAGAGGAAAGGAAAAACCAACCCCCAGGAGAGCTCAAGATGAATAGTTGGTTATATCAGTGGGAGGCAGTTTCTTGTTCTCCAAAATACAAATTTATATTTTATGCCCATTCGCCCCCAGATAAATCCTTCATTTATAACATTAGAGCTGTCTTGCATTTGCTTGGAGATGAAAACACACAAGCTTTTTGTGCATCTATCTCAAATGAAAAACAGGGTTTGAAGCTGTGGCATGTCTGAAAATAAAGTCAATCAAGTTTAATCATTAAATCTATGAAAAAAAAGTATTTTCAAAATGTGCTTCAGTATTTAGCCAAAAAACATCAATAATATGCTAAGAGTTTCTTGTTCTAGGTAAAAATATACTTGAAATTGTTATTTGGTTAAAATTGCAGTAAGATTAGTATAAACAGTAAAGTTCTTTACCCTGTGTTTCCCTGGTTATATATCATGAAGTTCCTGATTAATACAGTTTTCCACAAATGATTTTTTTCCTAAAAAACAAATCTCGCTTTGGTAATTTCTTGTTTTACTTCCACATGTGAATTGTATCATTTGCTCCACAGTGTGTATTGGAAACCTTGTGTGGCAGTGTATTACTAAATCAAAGCTGATTCATAATTAAAACAAGTATTAACAACTGCTGCCACATAATTCAGCCTGTTACATTCCTTCCGTGAAAGAAAATAAAAGTCATGTCATGCATTGTTTATTCTTGAAAGGGAAAAATTTATTACACTCACAGTCTTCCCTTGTAATAGCTTTTAGAGCAAATAACTTTATTTTCATCTCATTTTTGTAGTGGAAAGTGAAGTTCCATATGCATTTTCAGTGACAGCAATATAAAATATCCTGAGGCATTTTTCCAGTCCTGTTTTGTGGTGCAGTTCTGTTGGAGTTTAAATGCATGGGCCAGGTTTTGCCCAGTTTAAAATCAATGTAAAGAGGATAAATAAAGTACCAAGATTCTATTTAAAAAATTTGTTTTGGCTTAAACAATTATCCTTGCTTATAATTTGAGAGCTAAAATAGTCAGAAAATAATTTGAGAGTAAAAACAGTCAGAAAATAATGCTTTTAATTAATTATCACAAGCTGAGCTTTGTACCACTAACTGGCTAGTAGGAAATTTTTTTGTGGTACATCAATTATACAAATACATCACATTAAAAAGAATACTCATGCTCTCCTCCAAAATATTTGGATAATAAAGCAGTCCATTTGAAATCCCAAGATGAGGAATCTGCTGGCAGGGGATGAGGAAATAATGTCAATTTCTGAATAGAGTATTTACTAAACTGTGGCTGCATTAAGTCTCACCAAAGCACAAGCTTTTGTATCCCTGGTCATTTTGAACTTAAGTTCACATTAGAAGAATCAAGCTTTGTTTCTTATAATTTTATAGCTGAGTTAGGCTTTTAGGATTAATATTTAATGCATATTTAATAATATGTAATAATGTTTAATATATATAATATTTTTCATCCTTATCTTTGTTTAAAACATTAAAATTTCCTGAAATATATCTGTATGACCTCCCAAAGGCAGTTCTGGTGTTGCTGTTCAGAAATATGACTGTAAAATGCAGAGTGACCATAGAATAAGACAGTACAGAATAATAACTTAAAAACTGTTGGCCTAAATGATGGAAGATGGAATGTGCTTTTCCCGGAGTTAAATCCTCAGCTTCTACCTGGATAAACAGGAGCCAAATTAAAGAGAACAGCACTTACAAGAACATCTTGTGTTTAAGTTCAGTGAAAACCATCCTGACCTTAACTAATGGGCTTTATCCTCTCATAAAATCCTCAGATTAAAAAGAGAGAAAAGAGTAGTCAGCACAGCAATTTCTCCAAATCAGAAAATCTCTTAACTGGGAATTCTCATACTGATGTTCTCCCCTCTTTGAAATCATAGGAAGATATGTACAGGAGGGGCTGGATTTGAAATGGGTTGGATGAAAGGCATACCAGTTCTCTTGAATCCAGGAAAAATCAAAGAGCCAAACAAATCAGGATTAGAGCAGAAGCAGGGGTAAAATCCATATGTGTGGCAGCCTGTGGGTATTGCTGAAGGAGTAGGAGGCTATAAAGGCATGAAAAAAAGCATAATTATGTCTCTTCTAGACAGCAGCTTTAGAGGATTTAGGTTTTTCCATTCTATTGGCATTGTAGCAGCTCCAAGGATCTGGCACTAATGGGAAAGTGGGAGGGAAAGCATTGGTAAAATGGCAAAAATCCAAATTAAATTTGTCTACAAACACTTGGTAGAACACTTTTTATCACTCTTCATTGGCCTTCCTTCACAATTTGGATGATTCTTCCCCAGTCCTTTACACACCTGAATTGCACAACTCCATGGAGTTCCTGAAATGGGAAGCTGCTGCATTCCTTCTGTTCTGAGCTCCATATTCCCACTTACTTTCTGTCTTTCTCACTCTGACCCAGTGACTCTGACAGTGATTTCTGTGTGACCAGCAGGCTGAGGTTTGTTTTACCAGCGGCCAAGACTGACCAAATGTGCTGCTGTGTGACAATAATCCATAGCCTGTGCTCTGGCCATTCCTCTTGGGAATGCAGCTCCATCTCCTCAGGCAAGTGAAGACAGGAACAGAATTTCCAGGGAATTTCCTTCAGTTGTATTAAACAAGAACGATCTTCTTCTGTCTTTGAAAAAACAGAGTCCAAACCCCAGGTTTCAGATACTAAGCAAGTTTTTTTGTTTGTTTGTTTGTTTGTTTGTTTTGTTTTGTTTTGTTTTGTTTTTATTTGAAGCAGACCAGTCCACACGCTTTACATTGTTGAAAAACCCAGAGTTTTAGCATCTATTCTGTTAAGTCATTCCATTGATTGAAAATGCTTAAAGCAAAAACATCACACCTGGTAAATCTTGTGACAGAGTCACAGTGCAAGAAATAGGATGTTTAAAGAATTTGGGATGAATTGAAGGTTTAGTAAATGTTATTTCACCCAACACTGAAGGTAACTCCCAGTCTCACATTCACCCTCATTGGTAACTCAGCTCTTTCTGGAAGACAAAGCATGACTCAAGCTTTTGAAATTAAGACACATTTTCTGATTATTTTAATATCAAAAATACAGCATTATTTTTCTCTAATATTATATATAAAAATATTGTACTCCATGTAGCCACTGATAGGGCGTTTTTCTCAGCTGACATAGGATAGAAATTAATAACATTTTCAGGTATCTATTAGTGTAGGGAAATTAAGAAGCCCTTAAGCATGGATTAATAGAATTTAAAGGGCAATTTATTCAGATTTTTGCTATGATGAAGACTGAGACATACGTGTCAACAGCAACACAAAAAAATTCTGTAAACATCCTAAAGAATACAGACTTCCTTTTAAGAAGTTATTTCACATAGAGGAGTTTGTGAAAATACAGGGAGACTGTAGAAGCCACAACTCTGCCTTTATAATTTCATTTTAGCTGCTCTAAAGACAGTGGGAAGCAGAGCTTCTGCTTCCTTGGTGCCTCTGGCACTTGAAGTCAGGAGGACCAGGAAATGAAGCTGTTCTGAACTCAGATTTTGCTTGGTTTTGGTTTTTTTTTAGTCTTTCCAGAACACAATTAATGATGGTGATAAAATACAGTTTTCTCCAAAATATCAATGTCCACCTTGTTTATGACTTCTTTCTTGAATTAAAAAAAAAAAAAATCTTGATTTCTATTAGATGATGAGAATTTTTAAAGTTTTTCTTGATATAATACATGTAAAGGAAACAAAAGGTAACAGTCATGTGAAGAAGGAAAAGGGAGATCCAGCCAGCTGCAGGCTGCTGCCTTTTTCCCTTTTTTTCCCTAGAAAGTTAGGGATAAAACCCTTCTGGGGTTGGGAGGAGAATATTTCCTTCTACCTGCCTCTTCTACCCACAGCTCTGCCCAAGGGAAGGCCACTGATGTGCTGGGGAGGTTTCTCCTTAAAATTCCATTCCAAATGATTGAAGGAAAGTTATTTGGAGTGAAGATTTGTTTACAGTAATCTCTGAAAAATATATATTTTTTTTTTTTTTAACTTTATTCAATGTAAACACTTCAATTTGCATAATTCAGGTACAGTGTGGACAAGCTGCTGAACCTTGGACAACAAATGATTTACTGACTTAATAATTTTTCTTTAGGTCTTCCGAGTTCTTCAGTGCCAGGTTTTCCATATCCCGGGAATCACCTATTTCATAAAGAATGTGGAGTACACTTAGTGCCTAATTTCAGACATCATACAGAAAATTAAATAGATTCATAACTCAAGTCTGTATCAAAGAAACAGTTGCACACAGGGAACATGTCCTCAGGGTAGCTTAAGGGACAATTTCTTAAGAGAATTTGCAGCAGTAAATAAGTGTGGAGTAGAAGTTTGTCTTAAATTCCTTAAGATGAAAATTATGACAAAAAGTGACTAAAGTAATTGTGACTTTACAAAGATTTCTCAAAGACATCAAACCAAATTTAATGGAAGACTTTTGAGTTAAGAGTTAGAATGCTGAAGTTGGGTGGTTTAACTCTTCTTTTACAGTCTGCAGCAGATCCAGGAGGAACACGACATTCACAATCATGGATACAAAATGAAAAGGGAAAAGAATTAGGAAGGATGCTGGGGTGAGGCCCTGGCACAGGGTACCCAGAGAAGTTGTGGCTGCCCCTGGATCCCTGGAAGTGTCCAAGGCCAGGTTGGATGGGGCTCAGAGCACCCCTGGCTGGTGGAAGGTGTCCCTGCCCATAGCAGGGGGTGGGACTGGATGGGTTTAAGGTCTATCCCAACCCAAACCATCCTGGGATTACATGATTTCATCCTTGCTTTCAAATGCAACATGGTGCCAACCCAACCAGATGAAAACTGCAGGAAACAACTCATGGTGCTGTTATTATAAAATAAGTGAAAGCATAAGGATGCACATCATTTATCATCCATTATTTAAAAAGAGAGCCACTTACAACAATTAATTTATCTTAGAAAGCACCATCAGAAACCATTTAACACAAAGTCTCAGAGGAAATCCTCGTGTTCTGTTAATGTGTGCAGAGACACTCAGAACATCATCTTACCTCAGAGCAGGTCAGTCCTCAGGATCAGTTTGCTATTCTTAAGTAAATTGAACTTTTCAATAGCTTTGATATCCTCCTTTCTTCATATTAGCAGAGCTGTCCTCTCCAAAGGCCTCCAGTTGTCCTTTCATGCTCCCTTCCATCCTGCCTTCTATGCTGGACCAGTAAAGTTGAGTAGAAGATCTGTCCGAATTTTTCTTTTCTTGTTACGTGTGCAGTGAACTTTCTCTGATGGGCAAATAAACACTGGGAGCTATCCAGAAATGCAGAGGGTCTAGGGAGATGAAGAAGAAGCACATGGAGAATAGTGGATTGTAGGGAGCACTGAGTGTGAAGTAAATGACATCCTGAGGGAGCAAAATGAGCTCCTGGACTCCACCTTCCCCTGCCTCCATCAGCCACTCAGGACACACAGAACTGGAGCAGGAATTGATGAAATAAGTGTCTCTAAAGCAGCCAGGACTTCCACAGCCCAGAAATGACACACCTCGGGCATCATCTATCTTATACTAAAATCCTAAAATATAAAAGGAATCTGACTTCAGGTTTGTATTTATCACCTCCAGTTCTTCTCATGTGCTGAATTATTCCTTCATTAACATGACAAAGAACATTGGAGAAGGAGAACTAATTTTCATTTCTAAATTTCCAGAAGGGACATTGGTTACTGCCACGTCCCACAGAGACATAATACACATTTTCTTGTCTTAAATGAGTTTTGTGATAACAGGAAAACACCACTATAATCAATCTTATATAGCAAATTGAAATAACGACACTGGGAAAATAAAATCCATAAATTAAGAACAAGAGCAAAGGTGCTGAATTACAGATTTGGAGCAAATTTTGTAGGCTCTGGTCGAGTTTCTATTCAGCCCATTCAGGCTTCTGTAAAAGATATTATCTTAATAACTATGGATCACTTTCCACATGACAGATGCATTTTCAAAATCTATTAAACCTTCTCTCCACTAATGAGCCTTTTTTTTGCCTAAAGGAAAAAGGAAATGAGCAAAATGCAGCCTTTTCTGTAGTATATACAAAATTATGCTTTAATGGGAAAATGTTATTCTAATAACCATGTACGAAATGAGGTAATATACATTTGGGTTTCAGTTTCATGAAGGCATTGATGATTGAATTAAATATAAAAATTCATATAATTGCAACATATTACTATTTATTAGTTTAAATGTGTGCAGCATTGGCAGCAATGAAGTATTTTTAAGACAGAAAAAAAAGAATAAATAATGCCAGATAAACCAGTCTCTCATGAAATACCTAAAATTTTAGTTAACTTGCAATTACCTCTAAGAACAGTCATATTGAGTATAATTTTGAATTACTCTGCATCACATGCTTTGATAACAATTTTGATTCTCTATGACGAGTGCAACTAAAGGTTTTTACCTCATTTTTTGAACATGGAGTATCAGCAAGTCCTAAATTCTCCCGCAGTTAAACCATCCTACAGAATTATGTGTATCTCAAAATAGTCCAGTTAAAGATGGAGGAAAAAAACCCTAACCCTAAGGTTAAGATTTTGCCAAGGGAAGATCTTATTTGGCAGTTCTCTATTAAAAAAAAAAAAAAAAAATTAAAACGTCTGTGACTTTAGGCAGACAATTGATAGGGTTGAGTGCTGATCAGCCTGATCAGGGGAAGGTGTCCCTGCCCCTGGCAGGGGTGGGAATGAGATGGGTTTTAAGGTAACTCCAACCCAAATCACCCTTGGATACTGGGATTTTATGACTCTAAAATAATTTTACTCAAATTGAAGTAAAAAAAAAGTCTTCTTAGACGATTTTATTATTAAATATTATGCATTAAATGTGCTTCATCAAGCATGTTTGAAAGCAAGAAAATTATGTATGCACCTGTTTGCAGAGAACAGAATAAACTCAGACAGAAGAGAATGTGTATTTCCCTTAAACTCCAGTGTTTTGAAGGCTCTTGTTTCACAATCTGCTGTAATATGGAATTTTCAAACAGCTAGGAAAGAGTCTGTGAACCGGTCTATGAAATAAAATATTGCTGGGACTGCTGATTGTGTTTTTAGGCTGCAAGTCTGAAGCTAATGACATTAGAAGTCCTCCCCTGTCAAAAAGTTGGTGTAAATGTTATCACTCTGGTGGCCTCCCAGAAAAGGTTATTTTATTGGCTGTTCCCCTAAATTTGTGAGTGGACTTCCCAGAGAGTACAACCCTGAGATTGTAATGTCCAGAGGAAGTTAAATATGTGAATCTCCTGTTTCTCTTAGGCGCCATTGATATTGATGTGGGTGTTGATTACCTAAATAATGTTAAATTGTGTCCTTTAAGCAGGTCTTACCCAATTCTGTTCTTCCAGCTTTACTGATAAACACTGAAGATTTTTTATTAAATAAACAATAATAAATAATTATAATAAATTTATAATTTTCTACTGGACATTCAGCAAATCCAGAAGCAGAGAGAGAGTGACCATTAAAGCCTCATAACAATTTTAGTTGTCTTTGTAAAATTAGGAATTGCTGGGTTTAATTGTGCATTGCTTGCTGGACTTTGTAAAAAGTCCTGTTTGCTTATTAATGTTTTAATTTAACCTTGGTTACCAGTTAATAGATAGCAGATATTTCTTGTGAAGAAAATCTACAGAGTTTTTCAGCTTATTCTTTTGCTGAAATAGGTCTTCTAATGCCTAAAATGACATGGTAAGCAAGCCTGAAGTGCCTAGTAAAAGCAAAATCTCAGGTAAAAAAAGAAAGTGAAGACTCAACTCTAAAAATTCGTTTGAGTATTGAATGTGTAATTATGGAGTTAAATATTTATTTATAGTGCAGGAAACAACATGATTACTTTGGTAAATACTTTGGGGGTGAAAGATTATTTCCCATTCTTATCAAAACCAAGGAGTATTTCAGTGTGCAGCCTATAAGAGGGTGAAGGAAATTATTCTTCTCTGCTCTGCACTTGCTGAGAAAGACAATGTCCTTTAATTCTTTAGCCATAAAACCCCCTCTAGATGATGCTTGTACCCTGGAGATTATCCATATGAAACGGCTGAGCAGCCACCAACAGATTTGGGATCTTTAAATCTGTGTCAAACTCTGTTCTTTGGAGGATTTCAGGACTGAGATTTTTCCCAGCTCTTCTGAGAAATTTTCCTGACACCATCTCTCCTGGACTCAACTCATTTTTTTTTCCTGCCTCTTATAAAACAGAGGGACTTAGTCTAGTTTTTAAGAAATTGCTGGAGATCAGAAATATCAAATCCTCTGAGGCAGAAAAAGGAATAAATTATGACAACAGTTTTAAAAAAGTATCTTTGGTCCAGATTACAAGACTTTATCCTAGGATAAAGATGCTACAAGGATCAAGCCCTTAAATTTGCTAAAAACTGGTTGAATTTAGTGGTTATTTTCAAACACTGGTTCTGTGTCTGACGTGTCACCTCTATCAGATCCACATCTCAATTACCCAGAAACAAGGCTGGCCTGCTAACAGACCACAAAACCTAATCCCTACACAATTAACCAGGCTAAGATGTAGATGATCTTCCCTGAGTCTGTGTTCTCAACAACATTCCTGAGTATCCTCTTGTCTTTACATCCTGGGACAGAAATAATTTGACACCTTCAGGATGTGCTGAATAAGTACAAATAACATGCAGCAGAAAATATTCCCATAAAGATGTTCAGACGTGTGGGGATGTAATCCAGACAGAGCCCAGAGAAGCAGGGGTTAAGGATCTGTAAAACCAGTACAAAGGCTACTTTAACCAGTTATTATTATATGATCTCTGTTAAAAAGTCGGATTAGTAAAGCTGTTAAGGGTTGCTACCACATAAGCAAGAGGTGCAGGAAGGGAAAGTGATATCTTGGTGTAGATGCTTTGCTAAATTCCTGGTGTCTGAGGGAAAAGATGTTAAACTTTAAATGAGGAAAAAATGTTGTATTGAGCAAACATGTAACAGGTACAGGGCTCATAGGAGATCTGGTTTGAGGAGGCATTGCCCAGTTATCTCCACAGCCTTGGGATCATGAGGAATTCTATTGTACTGCCTATCTCCACACATCAGTAAGCAAATAACAGCAAATTCATATTTCAGGTTGACATATTTAGAAACATATTCCTAAATTTAGATATTGGTGATGTGGTTTGATGGAGTGGTTAATAGATAGTAAGATTTAAAATTTTTCTCATGCCTAGAAGTACTTAAAATGTAATTTTAACCTTTTTAATTGGTTTTTTTAAGATTGAAATTAAATCTCAATGTGAAGATATGAATGAAATCACAATGAGAAATTGTATAATATACTGAAAACTGTAACTAGAAAAAAAATTTGCTTATTTATTTAATTTACTTTGATTTTATAAAGCATTTCATAAATATAATACATTAGGCTTGGTTCAAAAACATTTGCAAGCTGATTTTGCCTGAAGATTTATAGTGCTCTACTCCTCTGCTATTGAGTGATTGTGATGGAAAGCAAAATAAATACATTCTAAGTTATTCTGTAACTTAGTAGAACTTCCTCCTCTTCACCTGTGAAAAATAAAAATGGACTCAGTTCTATTTTAATAGAAATGTCATACATCAGGTGTGTGCAGTCATACAGAAAACACAGCAGAGAATCAAAAAATCATGGCATGGTTTGGTTGGAAGGGACCTTAAAACCCATCCAGTGCAACCCCATGCCACGGGGTTAGATCTTCTACTACCCCAGGCTGCTCCAAACACCATCCATGAAAGTAAAAATATTTAAGGAATTACCCTCTCCTGAGTGGTTATAATGAGTTGGTCTTGCATCTGAAGTAGCTGCAATTTTTAAATTTAAATATCTTAGAACATTAAAAACTTTCATATAAAAAAATAGAAAGACAAGTAAGATTTTGTTTATGGCCTTTGTAATCTTTTATGCATCAAATCGAATTTGCTACTGCCACAAGAAGAAATGCAGGTGCTTTATTGCATTCATAAGAGTATTAAGGTGGGTAAGACTGACAACGAGCCAAAAATAATGCTGTGAGCACTGCTGATAACTGAACCTGGCAATAGCTCACAGTTGTCATGGAAGAACAGAATTTCCATGATTTAGGGCTGCAATAAATAAAATCCTGCTCTAACAGATATGCCAGGATTAACATAGAATCATGGACTGGACAGGGATGGAAGAACCCTCAAAATAATCTCATTCCCACCCCCTGCCATGGGCAGGGACACCTTCCACTGTCCCAGGTTGCTCCAAGCCCCATCCAACCTGGACTTGGACACTTCTAGGGATCCAGGGGCAGCCACAGCTTCTCTGGGCACCCTGTGCCACCCTTGCAGGGAGAAATTCCTTCCTAACAGTCCATCTAACCTGCAGCAAACACCCTGTGAGAATGGGCAGATTCCAGTGCTCGTGCTTTCAGAAATTTGGAATTTCTTGTCCAAGACTCACTGATATATTTTCACAAGGATGCTGTGTTTATATTTTAAATAGGAGCAATTTTGCTGGAATAAACAGATTGGCCATGACATTTCAAACCTTGGTGGAAACAAGTTGTCAAAGAGCATTTTGTCACTGGACAGCTCTTAAGACTCTCTCAAGAAACTTCCTTCTAGTGCAAGGTGTCCCTGCCCATGGAATGAGATAATCTCTGAGGTATTTCCCAGCCCAAAATATTCTGCAATTCTCTGACCACACTGGTGGGTTTTATTCTCAGCTAGCCAGGGAATACATGCCTGTCAGAGGAGTAGAAAATGTCTCTACCAGAAATGAATCTATTGATGCAAAAGGCATATATTTTCCAGTCCTCAAAGTTGGCATTTTAGAAGAATTGATCAAATCATTTCCCTATAAATCGATTTATTGTCATTACTGTTGGAAAACTTGACTTCCAGTGGGAGGATTTTGGGCTTTTCCTCTGCTCCCTCAGCATCCTGTGGGTGTTGAGCAGTCAGGAATCAGTGACTGTGCTAATGCAAGTATTGGCTTGCATTGTAAGCCAATATTTACTTGCACTGAATCTCTGTGTCCATGGGGGATTCATTTCCAGGTGCCATTCCACAAGGGCTGCCTTGCATTGTTCTGTCTGCCCCGAGCATCACACAAAGGACATCTTCTAGTGAAGTTTTATGGTGTGACTGAAACTCTCCCAGCTTTCTAAAACAGAACCAAGGACATGGCTTGCAGTGCTGTGCTCCTTAAGGTCAGGTTTGTGAATGAGACAAGGGTTAAATTGACTTTTTGGAGCTCTTCCAGAGCAATCTGCTATTTTCTGCCTTCTACATGACACAGCAGGTGGCAAGGCTTACATTCACCTTCTGTATCACATCTTGTAAGTGTGGAAGGAGCTTTATTTTTAACTGTGTCAGCTGCACAGCTCAATCAGTAACTCACTGGGACACATCAGACTCGAACACACAGGGTTTCTTTCTCAGGTGCCTTGGTTATACATTTGTTTGTACACACGTGCAGAAATTTCTGCCTCCTGTTTCTAGAAGTGACCAATCAGAGATTCATCTTTACAATAAATCAATCCTAAATCTACCCCCCCCAAAAAAAAAAAAAAAAAACCCAAAAAAACCTGCAGTAAGAAAAATCTTGTGTCTCCAGGAGTAGCCACAGAAAAGAAACGATTTTTGGCCTAGAAATGCTGAAATTCAGCTTGAGCTGCTCGATCTGTTTCTGATAGGAGCTGAGATTTGATTTCATGGGATTCAAGATTAACCTCTCCTTATTAATAATTTTAAAAAGTCTCAGAAGGTTTAAGTGGTTTAAGTGTTGTGCTTCTTTGTTTTGCCCTATGTAAATCACAATTATTAAAAAAAAAAAAAATACATTGGATATAAATAGGTTTAACTTACCCCAGCCAGAGAAAGGCAACTTTGAACTTGCCCCATTCTCTACAGACTAATGCAGAGAGAGGGAATAAAAAGCACTCTGGAATAATGCATGTGATACCAGCAAATAAATTTCAAACTAAAGGGTTTGAGACCAGTATCTATTCCATATATTTTATGGTTAAGTCCATATTAGTGTCACACTTCAACATATAGCTCCAAAAACAAGAAATAACTGGCTTCTTGGTGAATTTTACCTCAGGTAAATAAGTAAAAATGATGGTTAAGGAGATGAGGATTGCTTAGGTCTTCATCCTCTTTAAAAATGTTAATTTTCTAAATGCTTGAATAAGTCAATGAAGGCATTTCTGTTAAAATTTAAGCACGGAGGGCATATTTATACACCAGCAGGAGAAATGGGAGAGGTTAAGCATGAACTCTGTTTTTATTTAGGAGCTTTAAAGTTTAAAATATTTCTAGAGACCAGTTCATCTCTTCCTGACATCTCTTTTCTTTGCTAGTGACATCATTCCCAAATAATTTTATGCTCTGAGAGCAGTAAAAACACAGAAAAAAACCCCCATGAAGTCAGGTCTCCGTAGTGATGATGTCCTAAGGAATGCTCTTCAGGTGACACTTTAGAGACATCAGGGGACAGCTGATGGGGATCTTTGCTCTTTTGCTTTCCTTCTTTTTCCTTTTCCATTAATTCAATGGACTCTAAAAAAGAGGTGGTCTATCCTAAAACATTCATTTTCATTATGGAGCAGGAGCAACCAAGTGAACCTTTGTCCTGTTATCATGAATTTCTCAAACAACTTTTCTGTCACCTGACAAAGGGACTTTGCCAAATGCTCAGACACCTCATGGACTGCACTTATGGGCCCTATAGAAAAAAATACAGTGAAGCACCACTGACTTTTCTGGAATCCTCAAGGTCTTTAAAGGTCATTATTCACTGAAAAGCTTACCCAAATATTGTCAGATTTTGGTCATGTCATATTCCCATGCCACTTTTAAAGATACTAATTACAGATTCTCATTTATTACACAGAATATAATTTTTTTTTTTTTTTACAGTATGAAGGATGTTCCAAGAAGTGAAGAGATGTAAAGAGGGTGAGAGCAGGAAGCAACTCATATAAATGTGCTTGATCTTTCTCCATGGAAAACAGAGAAAACAAAAGAAGTTACATAATATTTTATCTGTTAAAATAATCAGATTTTACACTCAGTATTAACCAAGACAAAGGACAGTTAATAAATGATCTCATATTAAATCTATATTTGGAGTCTTACTGCAGCAAGCTCATTTCTCTACAAATACAAGAACTGCCACTGCTTTGTGTTTAAATCTGTCTATCTACCAAAATAAATCCATTTCCAACCAGTCAAGCAAGATGAATCCCTGTGTAGTAATCCATTCAAGCATGCAGATAACATCCATTATTTGATAGTAGCTTCTGGATCATTTGCTCCCAAAAAAAGACATGCACTGACAAGAGAAATAAAGTAAAAACTCACCAGTTTTAATTCACTAAAAGAAAACTGCAGGAAAGCGCTAATTTTCCCAATGGTGACAAAAAATAAGGTTTCACCTTGTATTAGAAACTACAGGTGGGTGTAAAGAGACAAGAATGCCAAATCCTACAAATAAACTTCAAAGTCATCTCTTCAACCTGAATCACACAATTTTGGATCTTAATTTTGGTTGTAGGTGCCTGATTTCTGAAATTTCTTGTGTTTGCTGTTGTCCTGGAACCACAGGATATTAAATGCTTTAGTATCAACCACAGGAATTACTTGTTGTATTCCTGAAAAGTGAGTGCTCTGTGCTTTGTACCACGTAACAGGGAATGATCAGCACAGGAATCTCTGGACACTTTCCTGTCTGGACCTATCACCCACAAATTGCTATAAACCACACCCTGAACCACGTCCCACAGCTTCAGGTATTTATGACAATCTGCTGGATTTTAAAACCGTGTCTCTGGTGCTACAAATGTGTGTAAGATATCCTAATTACTAAACTATTAATGAGACATGCCAGTTTGTGTTTTATCAGCATATGCAATGAGATAAAGATGATTATCTGGGAGTGCTGCCACCAGTTACTAGTGATAAATAGGATAATAATGGGGTTTGACTGTCACATTGCTCCCCAAACACCCCCTTTAGATTAAACAACACGAGCCCTTTTTGTAAATAGCTCCACCACATCTTCACTGAATGAGTCTCTGTTGTGTGCTCACCTCTGCTGAGGAACTTCAGGGAAGCAAAGGGAAAACATTTAATGATTTCAAGGTGCAGAAGATTAATAGTTGTGTCATCATCTATTGATTGAACACATATCTATGAACTATTCAAATGTTAATTTCATTATTATGAAATTAGGAAAAGCTCAGCAAACATCCATTTTAAGATGCTGGTGTAGAAAATGCCAATATCTGCAAAAAATGACTTATATCCTATATGATTTTATATGGGTGTACAAGTGGATAAGGAATTTGTGTCTTCAGTTCAACTATTTTCCTTGGTTTAATATAACATAATGTACAATGTATAATGTATATAATATAATATATCTATTCTACTGTCTGAGGAGCAAATTCATTAAGCAAAACACATACTGGCTATGGATGGTAAAGAATTTCCTTCACAAAATTTAAGCATTGCATAAAAGAGAAAGTAAAATAAAATTTCAAAAATAAACATGAATACAATAAAATAAAAATAAAATAAATGGTTCTTTGCCAGTAATGAGATTATCCTTACAGACAAAATCACCCCACCCCAAAACTGTAAAAATATAATAATAATAATAATAATAAAAAAAAGCAGCACTATTGCTACTTTATTTACTTTGAAAGCTGTTTGAAAATACAGTCTGCAGAGGCCTGACCTCCGTATTTTCCTTCTTTTTTTAATTCCTTGAGGAAGGATTAGAGAGAGCTGACTTTGGAGTCAGACACGCAGAAGCCAATGCCAATAAAACACAAATTCAACTTCAACATAAGAATATAAATTTTCAAAAAAATGAAGATCCTCCCTCCTGAGAGCCAGGTTTTCAGAGTATCTGTGGGATGGCCCTGAGTAGCTCTTAATGTCACGGGTCACTGGGTCACCAGTGCAAAGTTGTAAATTGAATCCCAAAGAGAAACAATGGGATCATCCCAGGACAATGTCCTAAAATATCCTTTTTTTCTCAATGAGAGGCTCCTTCACCACTTCTGGGCAATGCTGCTTTTTCCAGCTTGGATCCAGCTGCGGATTTAGCTGAGGCAGCACTGGGGAAACAAAACCTCCTGGCATGAGAAATTCTTTGTGCCCATGCAGTGAGAGTGCAAAGCCCTGAGATCCGTGGGGGCTGGCCTTGGTCTGGAGTGCTGTGAGAACTTCCCAGTGGTCAAGGACCACTCATATGAACTCCCTGGCCTCGAATTCTGGGAGCAACAAATCTCTGCAAAACATGAGCCCTTGATGTCAACCAAAGGTAGAGAGTGAAGTTGTCAGTAGGGGAACAGTGAGAGGAATTCTGAAAATTATTTCCAACGTACTTGAGAATTAAACCTCTCCTCAATGAACGTCTCATTCCTCCCAGGAAAGACATTAAGGTGTAAATGTGACATGGAAAGGTAAAGCCTGGCAACACAACCCATGCCATTTTCCTGGAGGAAGACTGAAGGGTAAAGACTAGGTCAGAGACAACAACAAAAACTTTTTTTCTTCTCTTATATAGGAAGGCCTTTTATATAATGATTTTCATTGTGTTAGTAATGAGACTTTTCTGTACTGATAGGATCATTTGGACTATTAAAACATTTAGACTATTAAAGCATTATTAACTATTAAGGCATTATTAGACTGTTAAAACATTAATCAGAATAACTATAAAATTTTTATTTAAAGGTGTGTGTCTGCTGTGTTCCTTCTGCCTGCAACAAGCTTTCGAGTATGAGGTTTTATTTCACCATGAGCTTGAGAGGAAATAACAAAGCTGCTGCTATCAAAGTTTCTGTCTGTATAAGACACAAACCAGCCTTTCCCAAGGATTAGGAACCATGAGGATCTTTGAAGGTCCAGTCAGCCACTACAGACCAAAGCCCTGGCAGATCTCCAGGGGAACATCAAGTCTGAATCCTCTGTGATGTTTCCTTTCAGTGCTGCTGCTCTCCCAAGTGATGCTGCACCAAAAGCTGGGACAAAGCCCAGATCAGAGCTATCTCTACTGTTTGCAAAAAACCATTCTGGGAACAGAGAGAGACTGCCAAATTCCATTCCTAATAGATAGAAAACCTGTGATATTTCAGTGTGGCACTTGTGATTCCAAGTCAGATATAGCCAAGCCAGAGAGAAATGCTACTCCCCTAAAGCACTTGCCATTTGTGAGTGACTGAGAACATCACAATGTTAAACCTGGCATAAATATCTCAACAAAATTCTGTGGTGCCTTGCTTTTTTTTACTAGACAGAAGAATCAGGAAAGTACCAAAGTTTCTATAAGGTGTTTCAAGAATTGAGTGTAGGAGAGAAAATGGCCAGTGGTGAGAAACTGCAGGATATGCTCTGGTGAGTCTGAACATCTTGTCAAGATTAAACTGAATTTAGACATATGTACAGCAACACTCAGAGAAGGAAAATCCTCATTTTCACACTCAGGACAAATTAGGAAAAAAAACCCAGAGATATGGCCTTTGGGCTGGACTGGTCAGCTCCAACATTACCATTTTTATGGACCAATTTGATGTTTCACCGCTGTCACTTCCATTGGTGTGACATCAGACTTGTCTCTGTGAAGAGCTGACAATGTCCCAGCACTTAACTCAGCACTTGGCACCTCTGCATCTCCCCTCAAAAGGGTGAAAAACCGCCAGAATCCCCATTTCAAGCTTAATTTGCTGTGATTGCTCCTTGCTAGAGGAGCCTCAGGCTGCCCCATGCTGCTGTCTCCCTGCTGGTGACACCCGGCCAGTCACAGTCTGGCAGCTGGAATTTCTGTGGTCATTGTCATAAATTTTTGAACCGAAGAATTTCATCGAGAGATCCTTGGGATAAAGTGTCTACTTCACACAGATGTGATGAGATCGGGAGTACAATGATTGTTTTTTCTGAAACAAAGCACTTTCATGACAAACTACTTGATTTTATTAAGTTCACAGAAGCCTGAAATTAAACAGTGAAAAAGCTGAGGAAAAACAACAATCAGAAACTCAGACACCTGAATGCTCTTTCAGCTTTGGAAGAATTTTGAGACCTAGATTATCTCATCAAAATTATTTTCCTGCTATTAATTATAAGGATCTCTGCCTTAAAGTACTGTCTGAGCCTTCATAATTTTATGCAGCTGTGATATTAATTTATCAAGAATAAGGACTGAAATACCATATAACTACCACATAAAAATACATCCAATCATCATCATGCAAAAAGGCAATTTCACAGAGAGATAGTCTGTAGAAATGTACCTTTTATTTACCTTTCTGTTCTTAATCAGAAGACAATTTTTTCAGTGCCCCTGGATCCCTGGCAGTGTCCAAGGCCAGGTTGGATGGGGTTTGGAGCAACCTGGGATAGTGAGAGGTGTCCCTGCCCATGGCAGGGGGTGGCACTGGATGGGCTTTAAGGTCCCTTCCAACCCAAACCACTCTGGGATTCTGAAATAGCCACGCTCAGTGAGAGAGGAGAGAGATAAGAAGTAGGGTACAAACAGATTGTCACAATGATAAGGCATAAATGACAACCAGGACTGAGGAATCCTGTCCAGGATATTCCAAAGAAAGTGAAGATTAAATAATAAAATAAAATAAAATAAAATAAAATAAAATAAAATAAAATAAAATAAAATAAAATAAAATAAAATAAAATAAAGTAAATAAAATAAAATAAAAATAACATCAAGACTATGTTTTACTAACTAAGGGAATCTGTGTCTCAAATGCACTGGAAGAGAAAGCTCAAATTGCTTCTTTGTACCTGTCATTTAATAGGCAAGTTCACACCACTTAGAAAGGAAGCATCCACAGTGCCAAGGAGGTAATGGGGTTCTTTAATTTCTTTTGCCTGTTCATCTTGAGATAACAGGATTTTCCACTGAACTTGAGACTATGATTTTGTATTGGACAAAGGTATACTCCTTTTTAAAACTTCTTATACACAATCACATATTTCCCCAATTTTCTTGCATATATAAATGATTTGGTTAAAATATACAAATTTAAATTATCAGATCAGACTTTTGTGCATGTCTCATCAAAATTCTTTGTTGTTTATTCGTCAGCTTTTAGAGAGAAAAAAATTGCTCACCCTCCCTGAATGCTCAACCACCTGAATGCTTCAAAATAATTTTTGATTTACAGGACATCAGATGTCTTGAAGCGTTTCAAGTCTGAACATGACAATAGATTTCAGAACTCTGTTTTCCAGCCAGGCTCTGACAAGGCATCTTGACAGGAACAGAGAGAG
The DNA here is from genome assembly GCA_037013685.1 of Acridotheres tristis. NCBI lineage: Eukaryota > Metazoa > Chordata > Aves > Passeriformes > Sturnidae > Acridotheres > Acridotheres tristis. Next base: position 26,435,992 of record CM072895.1, read on the forward strand.
TGAAGAAAACCCCAGAAATCTGGCATTAATACATCAAAATTCTGATTTGTCGTGTAGAAATCCCTCCCTAGATTGGGACTTTAAAATCTGCCAACTCTGTGCTGCAATAAATAAATGTATATATATGTGTTGTTGGGGAATTAAACGCTGCAAAGAAAGAGGGTTTTGACAAATTTCTGTATCTAACAGGCAAATGGAAAGTTGGTGTTGAATAGTAAAATCTTCAGATTGCATTTTCAGGATTATCCCAATTACGAAGAAAAAGAATGTTGTGATTGATTCATGAGTACTAATGTAGCAATATTGAAGAATATGGATAACTTTACATAGAATCACAGAATAATTAAAGGTTGGAAAAGGCCTCCAAGACCACTGAGTCGAACCTGTGATCCCCCTGCAGATCCTTCCTGCCCTTCAGCAGATCCACATCCCACCCAACCTGGTGTTACCTGTCACCTTACTTATATGCATATGTAGTGTCCTGGAATCAGAGCTATTAATACTTTAAATATTCATGTAAAAACCAGCATTATTGTGATTTTGAAGAAGTTTATTTTCCTTGTCATTTCTAACTTCCAATACACCTGCAACATCCAAATGTATTTTAATTCCAGCATAAAAATCACAGTGTATCATGGTAGCAATACATAAATGTGACTACGAATTCCTAGAAATGTTTAATGCCTTTAGTAGACATTTTTTGTCTGACCTCATGCATTTTTGTCTATTTCATGCAGCTCAACTGACACAAATCAGAGGAGAAGTGAGACAATTTAAAGATTTGATTCAGGAAAACCTGTCATCAATCAATCTGATCCCTGAGGTGGTTTTTGAGGAGAACTGTTAACAGAATGAGCAATCTCAACATTTTCTTTATGCTGGTTTTATTCTGCCCATTGATTTTGTGTCAGAGAGAGCACAGAAAAGACTTGCTCACGTGTAACAATGGTGTTTCTGTCAGGCATCAGTAATGGGCACAAACTTCCACAGGTGAAGGGTGCAATGCATGTGAAACTGGGATCTCAATTTTAAATTACTCAAATATTTCAAGTTTAAGGGTCTGACTGAAATTAATACACTCAGCAGATATAAATGGCCAGAAGCATTTTAGGAGTTTCTTACAGAAACCAACAGCAGAATCATTCTTGTTCGGTTCCTGCTGGAAAAGAAAACAGGATGAAAGGAAAACGGAAAACCTCCCTAGCTTAATTGGAAAAGATTCATATTTGTGACAGATATTTAAAGGCAGAGAATTTGGAGAAAAGGCATCTCAAAAATGTTCTGAAGTCAATGTTATACCAGTTCTTTCTTTCAATACAGGAGCTTACTCAGGAACTCGTGTTCAAATCCTGGATTTAGTGCTGGCAAGTTTGACATTTCCAATAACTCTTTAATGTGTGACAAATCTTTGCAGTGCTTCATTTGAGAGCCTTGCCTTTGACAGGCATTGCTTCTGTAACTACATCAAACTGGATTTCTTTTTTTTCCTTTTTGAATGGAAGAACCAAGCAATAAGGACAACAGGTGGAATCTCAAGAATTTGTTACATTAAAATGCCATTCAAGGCAATCTAAAATTTACTTTCTTTAATTATTATCTTCTAAGAGAGGAAAAATCATCTGCAAATGGTCATGCTGAAATGCAGGAATAAAAGCACTTTTTGCTGAAAACTCTGTTTTACTATTCAAATTTACTATTCAAATTTAAATTAATAAATTAATTTGATGGGAAATTCGTGAAGAAAACATGCACACAAAAATAATCCAGACATCTATTCTAAAAATCATCAAAAACTGAGCAGGCCTTTTCAAAACCATTGTGCCTGTCTGACCTAACATGTCTCAGAATAGCTGAGACAGTGTGAATGCTGACATAAAGCTTCCTCTGGTGGCTGTGAGGCAAAGGCAACTCCACAGCAATAAGAGAATGAGGAAACTAAATAAATAATATGGACAACTGGATAAAGCCAGTGAGGATGAGGTAGGTAAAAAATAAAACGTGCCACTGGAGAAAATAATGCAGTCTGGATTTTGGTTTTTCAACTCAGATATTTTTGGGGGAAAAAAAAAAAAAAAAAGCAGATCTCAGAGCATGAATCTATTTTTATTTTTTCTTCATTAGTTATGCTCTGGCACATTGCAGTGTAATAAAATCTATAGCAGTATTTAGCCACGCTGAAGATCATGGAATCATAGAATCCCATAATGGTTTGGCTGGGAAGGGACCTGGAAGTTCATCCCATTCCACCCCTGCCATGGGCAGGGACACCTCCCACTGTCCCAGGTTGCTCCAAGCCCTGTCCAACCTGGCCTTGGACACTTCCAGGGATCCAGGGGCAGCCACAGCTTCTCTGGGCACCCTGTGCCAGGGCCTCACCACCCTCACAGGGACCAGCTCCTCCCCAATGTCAACTAAAAACCAATCCTCTTTCAGCTTGAAGCCATTCAGATGGGCTGACTGAGCATTACAGTTTAATTCTATTACACACTAAGGATGAAATCAGTCTCGACAGAGACACAGTTCATCCCAAACCCCTTCTCTCAGACCATTTTTACCCTTCCTTGGATCATCATCGAGAGTTTGGGAACATCTCCCGCCTCCCTGCCATTTGAATATGTTTTACAAAAAATTTTAACATCTGTGAAACTTATACAAATTTACAAATTCATATGTCCACCAGTCAGATCATTGCTAGGAAATAAAACTGACTTATAGTAATGTAGAGCTGGAAATTCTCTTTCTGGGTAAGTGTTGTCAAATTTTGGTTAATGCCCTCAGGTGTTTAGGGAAATTTAAAATTTGAAATGGCTTGTGGGTTTAAGGGCTTTAGCGAAATGGATTTTGTTATTTTACAGAGGGTTGCATAGATTTCCTTCTTTCTCTCTGCTGAGCACCAGCTCTAGATTTAGAAAAAAAAAATCTGTATTGAGAGAGACGTTGGAAATGTATTCCCTTTTCCATAGAGTCATAGAACGCCTTGGGTGGGAGGGGACCTTAATCTCTTCCAATCCCTGCCAAGGACAGGGACACCTTCCTCTAGACCAGGCTGCTCCAGCCTGACCCTGAACACTTCCAAGGATGTGGGACAGTCACAAATTCATCCAAGATTCCAGTTATCTTTGGATGAAAGTACAAATGTACAGAGGTTTGAAAATCTGGGTTAACACAAGCGAGTCCCAGGAATGCAAGCAATGCTTATGAATTTACAACACAAAAGCACAGTAATGACCTTTTATCCTTAGTATTAACCTGCAGAAGCATATTTGGCACCAAAGAGGACTCATTTTTATGCCTGCTAGTGGAAAATATGTATGTTAATAAAATAATGCTGTATAGGGTTTACTGAAGGACAGAGGACAAAACTAATCATCTAAATATCTTTCTACAACAAATATATAATGCTAAACTGAGAACAGAGTGCTTCCTTCTCAGGTTCCACAGTGTTCTGATAGATTCAAATTCAAGTAGAAGACTTTCTCACCCTTTATCATGCATTAATAATGTTATTATTAATAGATACATTGTCTGGTTAACCAGTAGTTAACCGGTTATTTAAAGTATATGGTGGCTATTGATATTTCCTGTGTTTTCTGTTCCAGTATTTAAAAGATAAATAGAACTGCAAATTAATTCCCCTTGTTCATAAAATACAGTAATAAGCCTGAGAATACAACATTGAATTACTCCCCTCATTACCTTTTTCTTCCTCTTCATCCTCTCTGGTTTATTTTTATTCATCATTCTTTCAAGACATACCTGGAAACTTGGATCTGGACTCTCTTTTCCTTACTCCATTTGGTTTGTGCTACACCAGGTCAAAAGCACAAATTCTTCCCTGGACAGATGTTTCTGTGATCTGCTTTTGGAAGAGGTCACAGCAGCCTAAAACTTTGAGCTGCAGTGATTACAATGGGTTCAGGGATGAAAAAGGGGCTGGAATAAATATCTATTAGAAATACTGGGTTGACAAATCACTCGAGCCTTCATAATAGAAATATATTTTGGGTTATGTGAGTAATATTGAAATATGTGTAGGTTTTGTTCAATAGACTGAGAGGGAAAGTTATTTCTGGAGGTTTTCCTTTACAGAAAACCAGCTCTGTTTTTATCAATGCTGGAATAAGTTCATGACATCCTCTGTGATTCCCATAGGTTGACCAACGCCGATTTTCTTCAAAGCTTCACAAAGAGCTTCAGGAAGCAATCAGGAATTCCTTGTCATTAATCTCAACCCACGCTTTCATTTTTTCAAACTAGCTAGAACAATCAAGGGCTTTTTTTGAACTAAAATGACCCAAAACACTTGTATTCAAATTTCTTTGTAATCCCATATTTACATCCCAGTCAGTGGCCAGGTTTGGGTAAGGAACACAGAACAAGCACATGTAAAACTGAAGGATGAGTAATTTCATGGTTATTCTCCAATGGGTAGGAATCCCTGATCAGGAAGGTTCATAGGAGAGTGGACTTGTCCAATTTCACTCTGAAAATTATGGTGATCAGCATCACAATTAAATCCACCCAGAAAACACCCTCAGGATGAGGATTCCCAGGCAGTCATCCATGCAACCTTCCTAAAACAAAAAATTGCTTTCTTTTTTTTGGAAACACATCTTCCCAGGCATCTGCCTTCAAAGGCTGCTGTTAAGCTGAGAACAGCTGCCCAACCTTTGGGGTCCAGGAGGAAGATTTAAGGCAGAGCTGTTTCCATGGAGCAGGCACATGGGAAATATTTTAGCAAAACAAGCCATAACTCTGATTCCACCTCAAAATCCACTTCCTAAAGCATGTTTCTGGAAGATATTTTGGTACCAGGAACTTGATGGTTTTTTATGTAAATGTTACTACATTAGAAAAAAAATGCAGTTAGCTCTAAGTTCAGATGCCTTGTGCTTTGGTGAATGAATTAATTGGAGATGTGAGTGACACACATTAGACCAAGCACTTGCAGTTTTCCTACTAAAAATTGAAAGATATCAAAGTAATAAAGAAGGGATTTCTGTGCTCATAGAAACTGGGAAAAGAAATCCAGACGTTTATTTTTAATGCTATTATATATATTGTCTTATACCAATTCCATATTCATCGCATTTAAAAGTGGCAGAAAACTCCCCCAAATTACAGTCTTTCCAGAAACCTTCAAAATATTTCCCATTAATTCACCTTCTTACCAATACTAATAATACCTCTCACTTGGTTTTTTTGCCTATTTTTGCAATTCCATTTCCAAATAAGCAAATTCTTCTGCAATTGCAAATTTCCAAAGAAGCAGACTTCACCTAACACAGGTAATTCAATTATTTGGGGTGAGGTAGATACTGTGGGCAAATTACTGGCTTGTCTTCAGGTGCCAATTTTTGAAAGGACAAGAGATTTGGGTTGGTCCCCTTTCAAATCTGCTACTCCTGTAAATGTCTCAGCCACTGTGAGGAAACACAGAAGTGCCAGAAATCTTTGTTTAAGCTGCTGCCTTTCCTAAAAGTTTAACATGTCCTTGGCTGCCGTACCCACATGTTTTTTGAACACTTCCAGGGATGGTGATTCCAACCACTGTCCCAATTTCTGTGAATACAGTTTTCCTGATATCCCACTTAAACCTTCCCTGGCATGGCTTGAGGCCATTTCCTCTCCTCCTGCCATAGGATGGGACAGGAGTCATCACCATAATCTCATTTCTATGGGGTATCAGGCCTGTTAAAATTTTCACATCCTGTTTGCAACAGGAAGTTGGATCTTCTGCAGGTCAAATTGTTCTGCAAAGCCAAGACAGACTTTTCTCTTCCCAAGCACCACGTTGTCCACACCACAGCGTTCCAATTGTGGAAAAGGACCTACAGGACCTTGACTTTCAATGGTGTTGAGGGGGGTTTTGCCTTTTATGTGTGCTGAGAAGACTAAAATTTTAGCTGGTGAGTTGAGGACCATCTACTTTAAATCTCCAAGTTCACCTGATCCATTAGTCAGGCAACTCAAGAGGATGGGAAACTCACCGATTCAGATGATTTTGTGTTCCTGTGTTACATCTGGATTTTATGTTGTAGTAACAGAGAAAAAAATAAAACCCTCAAATAAAAATCTCTTCTGCAGTTAAAAGTGCTTGTAAAAATCAGTGTTTCACTTGCAATGTGTTGTGCTGTCCTCTAACACAGAGGTCAACAGCTCAGCCAAGTGTGAATTCCAGGGGATTTTTGGCACCAGCTTCTCTGCACAAAGATATTTCGTCACCACGCATCTTTTATGTTTGGCAGTTTTCTAATTCAAGCCTCTCTGCAGACACAAAAAGCTCAGTTAAATCTGAAATAGCTGAAGGACAGAACAATGCAGGAGCAGTAATAAGACTGTGGTGTTTTGCTCTAACTTTCAACAAGACTTGCATAATGTTTGTGTTTATGAATTTCTGTGTGTGAAGTAAAATTAATACTTTTGCAGCATACTTTTAATTTTTTGCCCTTCACTTTCATTTAATTTAAAAAAGCCCAGAGTTATAATTTCGCCAGCATGCTACAGCTTGTTGTACAAATTCCCTCCCCAAAACAGCCTTCAGCCAATCTTGGAGAAACTTTAATTAAATTCAGCAAAAGGAACAATGAGCAAATATAAATGATAATTTTAAATGAAATCCGGATTAACATGTCAGCAAAAGAAATTCAGTTCAGGCCAGAAAAACTGTCAAGACAGTACAAGGATTAGAACTTATTCTGCAGGAAATAAGAAACAACTTTAAAGATCAGCTAATTAAAGTTTCCACTTGCCTTGCTTGGCACATTTTCTGTCAGAGGGTTTAAATACATGTCATGGCCCTGTGTGCTCCAATGGTTTGTAATTGACTTGTCCAGCCTCTCCTGAGTCCAGCTCTACTCCTTGTCCGTGGTTGAGGGGCTGTATTTCAGCTCAGACACATGAAGAACTGAAAATGCCACAATTTAAGTAATTAAATACTTACTGAATACTTTTGCCTACAGTAAAACACATCCTGATCCTTGCAGAGAGCAATTATATTACAGTACATCGATTAAGTGGTCTGAATGTGTCATAATTAGTTGGTATTACCTGGAAAGAAAAGGTCAATATTCTTATTCTCCCTTAAATGTGGACTTCCATTGGCAACAAGGTTAGAGGGAGAAGGAAATTAAATACTTGGCTTCTTGCAGGGTAATTGAAGAATTACAAATGGATTATTGTTGAAGTCCTGGGATGGATTCATTCAGGTTTAACCACCAAGCAGCAACCTACTGGTGGCACCCATTTACAAACCATCTTGGATCTTCCTCGAGCAAAGAGATTTTAAAAACCCAGCCAAACAAAAAGGAACTAGTCAATGGATGTAGCATAAAATCCTGTCAAGAAATATGAGCCAAAAAGCTGGCTTTGATGAAAAATACTGATATTAACACATGAATCACCTCATTGATACATCAGAGAGTCATGAACCTTGTCTTGGTAGGTTCCATTTGAGCTGCTATATTATATACTTAAGGTGCATCAACCTCCTATTTTTGGAATCACTCAGAGGACCTCAGGGATGGGATTTTGCTCAGGAGTGAGGAACCTCCAGCATTCTGAGGCCTTGGCAGGGAGAGTGGGATGTTCATGACATTTTCCTCCTCTTTGCCAGGAGGAAGAAGATATTGATATTCTTGGGATCCACTTGGATTTTTGCATACGTTTTCCCTTCAGAGCCTGCCAACACGCTCTTTCTCTTCCTTTGATCCTTATTATCCAGCTGTTCTCTTCTGTTCCCTTTGAAAGTGGTTTTACTGGAAGGATGTGATGCTTTATCCCTGTAATAACCACAGATTGACTGTTGTGATTAGAGTGAGACTCCTGTGGTATCTACATGTCTACAAAACCTTCCCCACAACTGTTTATTTGGATGGCAAAGACAATTCAATTCACATAGAAAAATTACTTTTTATCTCTATAAAGTGAAGTAAAACTACACCAAAATGTTGATTGGTAAACAACTGTTATCAAACCTGACAAATTTAAAATCCTCTGAGTCTAAGACAAACCAGAAAAGTCCTGAGAACCTGTGGTCTTTACAAAGTCTCAGGTTTTTTATTAATAAAGGCAAAACTCTTTCATAAGATGATAGATATGATACTGTTGAGAGGTTATTGTCAAAGATTGCTGAGAGAATAATTCCTTTTATTCACCATGCCAATAAAAGGCGATGTTTCTATTATACTCTTTATTATTAAAATATTAGGTTTAGTCTGTTATGTTGCAATGCAATGAGTACAGCCACCATCTGGAGATTCACTGTAACAGCTGCTCTAAAAACATGGCTAATTCCATCCCATTTTTACAGAAAACAGTAATGAACAACATGGACATGTGAAAATACATTTCCTACTCTCACGGCATAACAGGGAGAAAGGTGCTGGATTTTTTTACTGGTCCAGCTCTCCTGACAGGACATTTCACTCCTCTGCCAAGGCAAATTGGCTTCGTATTTTCTCAGTAATACTGTCAGTCTGTTCCATCTTAAGAAAAGAAAATCACATCCCTGAAGATAAAAAATTCCTTTTTTCTCTTAAGAAAAAAACATACCTTCCTTACTTTGAGGGAGAGGATTCTACCTCTCTACTCTGCTCTGGTGAGACCCCCATCTGCAGACAGTCTCCAGTTCTGGTGTCTCAAACATAAGAAGGACCTGGAAATGTTGGAGCAAATCCAGAGGAGGCCGTGAATTTGCTGAGGGCACTGGAGCACCTCCCCTATGGAGCCAGGCTGGGAGAGCTGGGAATGTCCAGCCTGGAGAAGAGAAGGTTGTGTGGAGAGCTCACAGCAACTTCCAGGGGCTCCAGGGGCTCCAGGGAACTGGAGAGGGACAACTCATCAGGAGCTGGAGTGACAGGACACAGGGAATGGCTTCCCACTGACAGAGGGCAGGGTTAGATGGAATTTTGGGCAGGAATTGTTCCCTGTGAGGGTGGGGAGGCCCCGGCACAGGGTGCCCAGAGAAGCTGTGGCTGTCCCTGGATCCCTGGAAGGGTCCAAGGCCAGGCTGGATGGGGCTTGGAGCAGCCTGGGCTAGTGGAAGGTGTCCCTGCCCATGGCAGGAGGTGGCACTGGATGGTTTTAAGGTCACTTCCAAGCCAAACCAGTCTGGGATTCTCTGATTCTGAATCCTCACATCAACCAGCCCCCAGGGATCCAGTGTCAGACACAGGGATTCTTAGATGTGGAAATACTTCTGTTTATTATGAGTGGATGTTGCTGTGATCTTGTACTAATCCCATCACATAAAATAATATGATGAGAAAAAGCAAAGAAGAGAATCTGAATGTCAAACCTCTCATGTGAGAATTTGTGAAAAAGCTCCATAACTTGGAGGCCTTTTTTTCAGAGGGATTTATGACACACTGTACGTGCACCTTGGGAAGGAAATCCATCCTTTATAGATGGGCTATTTCATTAATCCTTAAAGCAGGATTCTGTTAAAAGAACTGTTCCATTAGAAGTGCTGCTTCATCATTGTCTTTCAAAGAGGGCACCAAGGGAAAGAAGAAATGTAGTTGCAGTAACCATATTTTAAGGGTTAAAAAGATGGTTTCGTTTTTTGGGGTATTTTTTTTTTGTCTCAGTTAAAAATTATTTTGGTAGACAATGCAGCTGCTTTCTAAATTATCATCCAGATGTTGTCTGCAAGGACAATGTGGTGAGCACAATAAGCAACATATCTCAAAGCTGCTGACTGATGAAGGCAATGACCTCCATAAGTTACTTCAGGTCTGTTTTAGTTTCCAGAATCTGCAACAAAAAAACTCCCAACAACCAAGAACAAAGAAACCCCAAACCAAAGACCACCCAAAACATTTCTTCCTGATCAGTACAACAGGAAGAATCTGTCTTTTAGACAGTTAAGTTGTTTTAGAGAGAGGGAAAAACACAAGTGTGAAATATTTCCACATGTTTTCCAGCAAAATTATTTCTTCCTGTGTATTTTAGTAGAAAATGGCATTGCTTTCCCCTGACACTGATTGCTATTTCAATCTCTTTAGAGTTCCTGGAACAGGAATTGCTTCCATTTCAGAATATATGAAAGACTTTCAACTCCTTTCATGGGATGGATGTGATGCTTATTTTTCCATCTGTACATTTGTAGGGTGAGAGAAATAATTTTCTACCAATAGTGCAGACCATTAACTTTGACTTAATATTTCTTTGAGTCCAATGTTCTGTGTTCAACGGAACCATATGTTCTTGAAACACTTATTCTGAAGACACTGAAATGAAAAATATCTATTACGCTTCTCTTTTTCCTGTTTCCTTTATAAATCTCTTATGAATGTCTGGACCTTTCCAAATACCCAGTTCCAGTTAGAATCCATCTTCCCTGAGCTTCCAGCCCTGGTTTTCTCTGTGACTTTCTCTGCTGGATTATTTTCTCTAAAATATCTGTTAATGGAAAGGGTTTGACTTCCTGATTAAGTTGCATTTCAGTCTTCTTTTAGAAAAGCCGAACAGGTCATATTCTTTAAATCTCTTATCTTATAGGTATTTTTTTCCAACACACTTTTCTTTACATGGCGAAGATTGTATTTGTAGATGATATTTCAACATCAAGTGAGTCAACCCTACATTTCAGCTGAAAATTATCCATTAAATACTATCTTTTCTCACTCACTCTCCTGTAGAGACAGATGGATAAAACTATTTTTCCTGTCAAGCCATTCAAAATCAGACTAGAAGGCTCACGTTGCTTTTCATGCAAGGCCATCTAGACATTCTAGTTATGATTCTATGATTGTGATTCTATGACTTTGTAAGTGATCCTGCACTTTTGCTCCTGGTCATGTCAGTACATTTTTAGTATATCAATAAGAGAGATTCTGTATATCTGTGAAGATGTCCACAAAGCATGTTTGGTTCTTATCTTTATGTTGTATAAAAATTATTTTAAAAATCTCAGACATTAGGAGTTATTCTATTTGGTCCTGGTCTCATTAAAAAGTATTTCTTTTAGCACGTCTAAACCAACCAAGCAAGAATTCATTGCTCAGCAAACAGAATTTTGAAGAAAACCATGTTTTACTAAGTTAATACCTAATAACAGATCTGGAAAGCCTGTCTGAAATACTTTAAGGTCAGGATGCTTCCCTAAGACACGATGTTCCTTGAGGCAGGGTTCCCATGAACTCTTGCTCCAGATTTAGGAAGAAAATCCATAATTGTTGCAATATTATCCCTGTCCCTTGCAGCACACGGGATTCTGCATTCTCAGACATTAGAATCTGGAAGAAAGTGGGGACTAATTTCCTTTGTCCTTTCAAATCACAGCATCAGGAGATGATAAAGGTTGGAGAGAGCCTCTGGAAATCTCCATTCCAGCCCCTGCTCTGCACAGGGACAGCAGATGTCAGGTTCCTCAGGGCTCTGCCCACTCCAGTTGGAGCATCTCCAAATCAGGAAATTCAACAGCCCCCCGGCAATTTTTGCTGGTGTTTGAAGCCTTTTCAGGGGTTTCACTCTGTGATTACTGCACAGGTTAAACCATGTTTTCTTTTTTATATACGAGCCTACAAAGGACTCTGTGGAGCAGTAGCTCCTGTGCCACCTGAAGGTCTCCCAAGCCAGGTAAGACTGATCTGCTGGTTTGTTTTTTGGGGTTTTTTTGGGTGTTTTTTTTTTTTTTTTTTTTTTTTTTTCTCAGACCATCACAAAGAATTAGAAGAAACAAAGTTTCTAGAGATTTTCAGTGGGCCTTCACTCCAACTTCCTATTGCAAGCCTTTATCAGCTGTGCACAAGTTCTTTGTTACATTTCCCCAAATGCTCCTGAAAGTCTTCCTAATAAAGTATTATTTCACACTAAAATAAATCACCTGGAATCTGTCTCTGAGCTGACCTAGTACATGGTGATCTGCACAACAGGCAATGTCTAAACAGTGCATTTCTAGAGCACCAGAATGGTTTGGGTTGGAAGGCACCTTAAAGATGATTTCCTTCCCCCCCTGACATGGGCAGGGACATTCTTGCCCACAATGTTTAAGTTAAGCTTATTAGACGTTTGAATAACATTAACCTCGCTATATCCATTAAAGTAAATAAGATAATGTGATGTCAAAATAACTCTTTTTTGTAACACTTTAATATCTGCAGAAAATTACATATTTTCAGGCAAATTAATTTATCTGTGGAACACTGCTGCATTCTTTATTGGAAAGGATGTGATTTTTCTGCTTCCTGGCTCTCCCTGTATTGGGCACATACTTTGTTCTGGGCCCTAGAATTGTTCCAGGCCAGGCTGGTTGGGGTTTGGAGCAATCTGATCCAGTGGAAGGTGTCCCTGCCCATGGCAGGGGGTGGCACTGGATGGGCTTTAAGGTCCCTTCCAACCCAAACCAGTCTGGGATTCTGTGATATACAAAAGAACACACCAATATTCACAGATATTTAGGAAATTTTAATGACCTTATGCAAAAACTGAGTCAGTATTTCTGGAGTCTCATCTGCTGAGAAGGAAATGTCACATTTCACAAAAAAGGAGGGGTCTGGGAGTCACTGTTTTCATTCAGGTGAAGTATGGTCAAGCCTCTTCCCACTTCCCCCTGGCATTTTTGTTCTTTTATTCTATTTAGAATTTCCTTATGCACACACATCTTATCAGAGGATTTACATATTTATAGAACTGTTAGAATTTTCCACATGAAATAAACAAACCCAAACTCAGTGATTTGGAAATCCCAAATCCAGACTAAGTGCAAGCCTAGAAATGGGCATGAGCTGAAAGTACAGCGAAACATCCAGGAATTTTAATTCTAAAAATCAAGTTTCAGCTTTTGAACTTCAAACCTTGTACCATAGTTTCCTTGTTACTGCTTCTTCCCTTTCCTCATCTCCCACCTCCAAATTCCCCAAATAGGGATATTTGCATCCTTCAATCAAGACAAATGCTAATATTCATAGTGGCATTTGCATATTTACACGTAGGCAAAGTCTAATGACATAGAAAGACTCTTTGCTCTGAAAAATCATTGGTAGGTTGTTAAAGCAAAAAAAAAAAACCCCTTACATTTCCAGTCGAGCACAAGAAAGAAGAAAATCATCAATTTATATTCATATTTGGGCTATGTGAATCTTAAAACATGCTTTAATATGCTGAATGTTATAAACAGCTTTTTAAAGCAGTTTTCTTGTTTGCAATAGGGTTTGTCATTTCACAAAGTACTCAGTGACTGAAACAGACCTCCATGGAAAAAAAGTATAAAATTTTCAATTTTTTTTTTTTTTTTTTTTTAAGGGAGCAAATTCTACTTTAATTTACTGATAAACCATTAGGAAATACTCATTGCTGAGCTTCAGAATTAAACACCAAGTGTTTGTGTGCTCAGTTTGGGTGACCATCTGACCTGTATAAGCATTTTTCTTTTATATTTTTTTATATGCTAAAATTATTCTCATCTCATTTCAACCCCTGCCATGGGCAGGGAACCTTCCAGCAAGACCAGGTCTTCTCTGGGAAAACTGTGCCAATGCCTCAGCTGAGGAAATAAATTCTTTAATAATCATTGAAATTCTAAATTTAACAGCTACTACAAAAGTTAATGTCTGCTTGGTTTTTTGTTTTATTTTGGTTTGTGGTTTGTTTTTTTTTTTTAATTTAGAATGAGTGTTATCCATTAAGATCATGTTTTATTTATCTAATGTAATAATTATTGAAACAAGAGCATCATAACCAGAGCAATTCATCATGTGGACCTGAAGGTCTGACCACAACTGAAGTCCTTATGCCAAAAACCATTCTATTCTATTCATAGATAAACAACCCAAATTAATTCAATTTAAACTTTCAAATTAGTAATCTAACATGTAAATAAACATTTATGAGTAGGTAGCTACTCCTGTCCACTTCATGCTCACAAATTAATGTACTGGGGTGAAGACCTGCCAGCAGCCCTTGAGAACTGATGTTGTTCCTCCCAACCCTAGTCCATGAAATCACACAGCACTTCCTAAACCAGTGAAGTTTTGGGCAGAATTTTGGGAGGCTGTGGTGAAATCTCCCTGCCTAGAATGATAATCTTCATGCAATCTTAAAACTGATGCAATTCGGGATAATTCTGTGCTCCTAAAAGGCAGAAGTATTGCAAAGAATGGCAATAAACAAAATAAGTTCTGTTATATCACTCTCATACTCCCCTAATTTCTCCCTTGAGATACTCCCACCTTCATCTGCTCTAAAACTGTAAAACATAGCTGTAAAACTTGGTATTCTATGGAAGCTGATCCCAAAGCAGCACTTCTTCCCATACCAATATTGGTATAATATGTAAATATATTCCAGATAAAGATGTTGACCTGGGCTGGCTGCCAGAGCCCACCCAGCTGCTCTCCTGATCTCCCTCCTCAACTGTGCAGGGGAGAAACTGAGATGAAAAACCTCACAGATAGTGATTTAAAAAAAAAAAAGAAAACAAACAAGGAGGTCCATTTCCAATTATAGCCACAGGCAATACAGACTCAGATTGGGGAAAATTAATTGAATTGATCACCAACTATAATATGTTTGGATAAAGAAAGCAAAATCTGATTAAAACAACACCTTCCACACACTCTTAAGTTCTCCCAAGGGGAGACGGGCAATGGAGGTCATGGTCAATCCATAAAAGCCCCTCTCTGCTGCTTCTGCCTCCTCATACTTCAGTAATTTTAGAAAGAATTCCCATTAAGTACATCTAGAAATTATATGGGAAGTATTCTCTAGCACGAGTCCAAGGGCAATTAACTGATGCTTCTAAGAGTGATGTAACACTTATTAAAATACAATGCAGTCCTCAGGGCAACCTGAGTTCCCAAGTTCCCTGCATTTCAGAGCAAGACTGACTTGAATTCTATAGCAGAACTGAAAAAAAAAAATACAAACAAAAATGGATTACTGACAACAAAACCCAAACAAGTAGTGCAGATATGTTCAACTTCTACAGGACAGCAATCAATAGGACTTGTGGGAAGAAAATTATTCTGATCCTTTTCACGAACAGGACAAGAAGAAACACTAAATTGGTGAACGTGATTAGGATAAGAAACCAAGACTTCTTATTAAACACTGTTGGGAGTGGTGCTTGTTTTGCTGCTTATTTTTTCTGTTACATTAGTCTCTGTAAAATAACAATCCTGAAATATCTGGGGAGATTAAAAAAAGCACTTTGGCACTTTGCATCTATTTCTTCTCACTGCAAGAGCTTGGATGTTCCTTCAGTTGTGAAAGCTGAACTGTTTTTTGCTTTTTATGCAGATATTTGGGTAAATAATATGTACTTAACTACCACCTCCACTTCCAATTTACCCACTTATGGCCCTGTCCAGCTCCAAAAGGCATTTCATAATTTTTATATACTGAGCGATAAAATAATGATCTTGGTTAGCAAAAAAAATTACTTAACTTTTTTACTCACTAGATGACCAAGTCACTCACAAGAGGGCCAAGGAGGCACAATGATGAAGGATCATAATGATATGGAATGGTTTGGGTGGGAAGAGACCCTAAAGCCCATCCAGTGTCACCCCCTACCATGAGCAGGGACACCTTCCACTAGCCCAGGCTGCTCCAAGCCCCATCCAGCCTGGCCTTGGACTCTTTTTTGGCCAAAAATCAGCATTTTATTCCAGCGATGCCAAAAATCCTCACAGACAAGCTGGCAACAACAGACCAAACCAAGTAAAAAAACCCCACACTCCTTCCTCCCCCCCCGGAAAATCCCTCAACAAACAAAAATTCACTTCTATTTAAATTAAAAAATATTTAATAATCCATCTGCAGAAGATAAATGTTAGGGAAAACAGAGAGAACAGAAAAAGCCAATTTGGCCATGCACGACATGGCAAAACTGGAGGGATTTTTATTGCACAGTAAAATCTCAGCTGTGATGGAGCAGGGTGTGAAGGCAGCAACCTTCTTCAGGACACCAGGTTCCTTATGGGAAGGTTAACCCTATCCAACCATCTCAAAAAATGAGTTGTGTGGGTTTTCCTAGTGCCCACCCTGTCCGTGGGCTGTCCCAGGACAGAAGCTGTGCCCATAGTCAAGGAATGGGGCAGGAAACAAAATCTACACCAGCAGAAGGTACCTCACTTCCTTGGATCTGAAACATCTGGGGACACCAACATGGAATCATGGAATAGTTTGGATTGGAAGGGACCTCAAAATGACTTGGTTCCACCCCTGCCCCTCTAGGACAGGGATGCATTTTCGTTCCACCCATTTTCTTCTTCCCTTCACATAGATTTTAGCTGAGGAACATAACTTAAATCCCTAAAAATCAAATGTGCTTAAATGCTAGCAGATTAAGCTCCTGAAATGTTTTCAGTGTTATGCAATCATTTTACATAGAATTTCACCTTGGACAAAGGAAACTGAGGAATCTAAACAGTTCTCTCAGGTGCATTTGAAGAGAAGTCTATGCATAATTTTAATGTAGAAATTAATAAGCCAGAGTCTTAGGCAAAAATCTGCATATTTTTTTTAACTGCTAATTTTTATATGCTCTGAAGATTAAAATTACTATAGTTCAGACTAGTTTAATGACCACTCAATCAAGAGAGGTCACTGACTTTTAAGTCAACCTTGGGAATGAAGAACAGAATATCAGAGTCTTGTTTTACATTTGCCTAGAAAATTAATGATGCATTAAAACTTAATGGCAGTGGAGTCCATCACCCCTCATAAATGGTCCATCTCCATGTGTCAGTGTGTACATTAAAATGATGTGTCTTGGAGTAAATGAGAAAGGGATCAAAAATTAACCCCATCCTCTGCGTAATTACTGTGAGGTGATGGTTGGAATAAGCACTCTGACTTCTGACAGTGATGGAGATGCTTCTCCACCACAGAGCTCTAGCTGGGAATGAGCTCCATATGGAGAGCCAAAGTCACCTCATGAAGCTCTGCTGACATCAGCACGAGTCAGACCCCATTAGGGTTTTATAAAACCTCATTAGAAGGTCAAAGAAAAGAGTAAGTGTTGCTAAGTGGCAAAAATATTTTCTCTTCTGTAATATTTATTCCACATGTCAAGTATTCATATCACTCCCCTCTCCTGAAGTGAGCAGCAGCAAACACAAGGGTTGATTACTATTAGGGGCTTTCCTTTGAAATGCAAAATCTCTGCACAGATTGAACACATCTGTTACCTGAGGCAAAGGTGTGTCTCAGTGTAGTCAGTACAAAGTCTCCTGAGCTCTGACTCTCCCTCATGGCCAGTGTTTGGAGAGACGGAGTGGAGCTTAGTTTACAACATAAAAGAGAGAAAATCCCAAGGTTTCCAGCAAACAAAACTGTTTGGTAAACAAAGGTTCCTCTCAGGTGGTTAGGAAGCCAGAGTAGCTGAAGATTTTTAGTTCAGACTGTCCAAGATACTTGTAGGGAGGAATCATGGAATCACAGAATATCCTGAGTGGAAAGAAACCCAAGAGGATCATCCAGTCCAACCCCTGTGCCTGCCCAGACACCCCAACAATCCCACCCTGTGCCTCCCTGGCAGTGTTCTCAAACACTCCCAGCCTTAGGGCCAGCCCATTCCCTGGGCCCTGGCCATTCCCTGGTGGGCAGTGCTGAGGGAAGAACCTTTCCCTGAGATCCAGCACAAACCTCCCTGGCACAGCTCCAGCCATTCCTCACGCCCGGGCCCTGGCCCTGGGCGCCAGAGAGGAGAGGTCAGTGTCTGCTCCTCCTTGAGGAATCCATCGAATACAACACTAAATTCCTTCCTGGAAAGCACCAGGAAGCTGCCCAGAAGGAATAAAGAATTGTGCACATCCTCAGACAAATGCAGACACAAACAGTAGTAACTAATTCAGAACTTAGCTCCACATCCCATATGAATCATCCTATTAAAAACATCCTAGCAACAGAAACTGTGACACTAACATGGCAGATATTACTAAAAAATTATTTCAGCCCCTTTCAGAGCACCTTTTTGAAGTGAAATACTTTGAAATAAGGCGCTGTTTGGTGTGAATTAAGAAGAGTAGAAAATCTTTCCCAGAGGACTTCCAATAACACCTCCTGAAGTCTTCAAATGTATTTCAGACTAGAAGTCCCAATCTATGGCTCTAAAATCCTTTACTGATAGTGGAAATGGGAAAACAATAACTGACATCAGCTGATATTCTGTTACTTCCTCAGTATTACTGCCCATGGGCTGCTGGGTATAAGGCACTCCTGCCTGGAACAATAAGAAAGTATCACTGGTGCAATTTAATTCATTAGAGAAGCTTTATGATCAATCATCCAGCCCTTGCTTCTGCTTAAAAACATCCCCTCCTGGCTGCAGCAGTGAATCGACTGAAGAGAAACACGGGGATTTTATTAGCAGGGAGCTCCCATCCCTCGGAGCGTCACAGAAGATGGAGCGAGCCTTGGGACAGTGATTCACTGCACTCCACATCCCTCACCCCACTCAATACAGCCCAGGCAGAAATTCCATTACAGCTAAATGGAAATCAATTACACTTTTCATAGGCTAACTGCAAGTCAATGGTTTTAAAGGATGAAAATCCAAAGTTCACTACAAGTTTCTTATTACCGAAGAAATCATTCAAAAGCAACCCAAGCCCTGAATATTTGGGGAGTTAATAGTTTGAAAAAAGATCAATACATTCAGTTAACAATGGAGGGTAGAGAAGGCTCATCTATTAGGTAAATCAGAAATTTCAGAGATTAAATTATAGAGATACATCTTAAGTCATAACCATTTTTGTCTCACATATGTACATTCTGCTGCAAATCATGGAGGAATCACAGAATCGTAAACGTTGGAAAAGACCTTTAAATCATCACATCCAACCATAAAAGCACCATCACACCATGTTCAGCACTAAACCACATCCTCAAGGGCCAAATCCACATGTTTTTTTAACACTTCCAAGCATGGCAACTCCGATACTTCCCAGGACATCATTTTCCAATGCCTTACAAACTTGCTACTGAAGCAAACTGAAAAGAAGTCATTTATTAGTTTGCAAGTGACCTATACAGACATTTTTAGGGATTGCAGTTGGACATCTGGCATCCCTTTCCTTCATCCCCGTGTGTCTGCTCAGCTTTAATAACTTTTTCTGCTCCTCTTGAATTTTTATTGCATTGTGTTGGCTTTGAAGAACAACTACCTGTCAGGTGTTGCTGTCTTTTGCTTTAGCTTTGCAAATAAATTTGCTGGTGACCACTAAATGAGGTGCTAGAAGTAAAAACTATCAGAAATTATTGCTCTCTTTGCAAAATGAAGTCTGCTCCTAATGCAAAGAATCCCTGGTACCCAAAATAAAAACCTCTAGAGCTTAATCGTAGAAAACATGTTTCGGTTAATATTGAATTATTGACCTTCTCACAGAACTACTGCTCGTTCAGGCAATTTCTGTACCAGCAAGGAAGTTTAGCATTAAAAATAAATCCGACTGAAAATAGATTGACTGTGGAATTTTGCACATTTGTGATTTCCAGGTATGAGCATAATCTTTATTGCAAAAGCCCAGAGACAATCCCATAAATCATTGTCCAGCATCCATTGCACCTATACCTATAATGCCCTAAGAGCTTAAAATGAATGTAAATATGGGCTGCTGCCCAAATGGGTGAGTTTTCCTCACACTTGTACTCTGCTCCATTAGATTTCCAGTTGTTTGCTCCCACAGCTGGCAGGATGGATGGGAAACATTCACGGGAACAGGAATGAGGAGAAGAGCAACTTCCCAATGAGAATTACCCCCATACACTCTTCAAGATGAATAAATCATGAAATCAAAGCATAAATACTATGTTAATATTACATATTCACATGTATATTATGAAAAATTTACTGCGACCAGCTCAGTTCTTCTGTATCCTTTCTCCAGGGAAAACTACTGCGATGGGGAAAAGAATTCACCCGTTCCTTAATCCAGTTGTCTTAAACATGAATCTTTAAATTGTATTCAGAAAAGGCCGGATCTCAAATTTTAAATGTTTTATTCGAATTTTAAAGGCCATGCTCTTTAACTATCAGACCAGGTTCCTAGTAAAACAGATGACTTTCATTACTAATTATTTTCTTTCCTGTATCATTGCAGCTAATTTTTCTACTAAGTTTTCCCTTATGTTTTCCTTACATCATTATCAAATCCTCATTCAAACCTAGATGGGATTTAAGTCTAAATGGATATGTTTGCTATGTAGCTTTAAAAATAAAAGGATTGACTGCAAAATAAAATATTAAAAAGACACATTATGCAGTTTTAGTTGCAAATCCCGGCTGGATCCTAGTTATAGGTTGTCTTCTGCTCAAAAACTCTATTTCAATATTCCAAAAGAAATACCACCTTTTTTTTTTTTTTTTTTTTTTTTACTACCTTAAAAAGTCTGCACTTGCAAGTCTCAATGAAGCTGCCAATTTTCCATAGATTTTTCTCAATCATTAATCTCAAGGCTATCAGAAGTGTGGATATTGTTGTACCCTAACACTGGATCAATGTCACATTCTCCATGTAATTGTATATAATTTTCCTGTAAATATCTGATTATTTTTGCTATGCGCTTAACTTTTGCAATTTAGGGGTTTTTTTTGTTTTTTTTTTTTTTAACAGGCTTATTGTTCTGAGCCTTTAAATTGATCTTGGTTTAAGTAATTGCTGTGCTACATTCAACCTTTAGCCTCCACACTGTATAAAACCACTAAGGAAATTTTTGTGAAAATAAAACTTTCAATGATTGACCGTAAATTGTGAAATAATGTCAAATTATCTAAGTTTTAGGTATTCGATCAGAACTACTGAAACCAGATCAAATGTCAGCCGTGTCAGCTGGCTTTCAGTTTTTAGTTTTACATGTGTTCCCAGCCCTCTGAGTGAGGCCACACAGGAGTCTCCTCTCCAGAAATTTAACAAAGACAAAACCAGCACAGAAGACAAAAACTGCAAGTCCACGCTTAGTCTAACTGCTGAATGGTTAGACTAAGTCTAACCATTAGTCCAACGGTTGAAAAGTGGGAAGAATAAATTTCCAAAAGTCCTCCAGAAATTTAGTTTTGAAATAGCAAGACTGTTGTCTTCCTGTCCTTCAGAGTGCCATGGAAATGACAGCTCTGTGAATAGCACAACCATAATTTTGAGTTTAACCATTTCAGAATGACTCTCCCTGTGAGCTGCTGTGATCACAAAGGTCTGTGGGTTACAACGAGGTTGTGCTAAACACAGGTCTGCTAAAGGAAAACTGAATTTGGTACTCTTAACCTCTTTGGTTTCTTAACCTAAAGAAAGCTGTGTCTGGATCAAAACGTTCCAGGAGGCAAACAGAAGTGGAGAAGCTCAGTTATTCCAGGGAAGTGTCCCTGCCCATGACAGGAGGTAGAAACCAGAGAACCAGGTCTCTTCCAACTGAAACCATTCTGTGATTCCATAAAATACTGATAAAAAATGCTTGCCTCTTATTGTGAAGGCATGAAAGGACCAGAATTAGTGTGGAAGTAGGACCACTTAAAGGAGTCAGGAGCCATTTTCTTCATATGAGATGGACCTTCTGGTTCAGAAAGCAACTGAGGTCTCAGGCATGTGAGGAGAGTCCATGCTCAGAAGTGTGGACGTGCAGCTAAAACTGTGCTGAGCTCTTTCTACTTGAACCTTTAGCCTTGAGGAAAGAGTCAAGAGGAATCAGAGTGCCTCCCCAATATCTGCAAAGATAAGTGAGGCCTTTGTGCCTCTTTCAAGAGCCAAATCCGTAGTCCCTCTTCCTCTTCAAGGAAGGCATTTCACAGATCTGACGGCACAGCCGCAAAGCTTGGAGCCAAACTGAGGCTTTCTTCCTACCCCTGGCAACGATTAACCTTTTCCCTCAGATCTCCCAAGGCGAGATGAAAGATCCCTAAAGATCAGAACGCCAGCAAGGGAGTGTGACCCACTCTATTAAGGGCTTTGAACATTAAGACCAAGACCCTGAACCCCATCAAAACACCAACAAGCAGTTTGTGCACAGTAGAACAGCGGGAAGGATCAAAAAGCCCCGCTCAAATTTCGTAGGAATTGTCCTGCACTGTCCTGCATGAGCTGGAGGTAATTGCAGAGTTTTTGGGCAGCATAGAGCATGTTTGAAGTAGTTTGACAGCGATCTGACAAAGACATGTAATAATGTTATGTCAAAGGAGCAGGAGTGCTTCCGGCCAGACACACGGTAAGGCTGGGAAAGAGACCAGGCGGAGTGGGGCTTCCTCTATTCCAACAGCACCACACACCTTCTGCTGGCAAATGCAGGAGAGCTGCCTGTCCCCTCTGGGAATGGTCTCTCTAAACTCCTGCATTAATTTGGCTGTGGTTGGTTATAGCCATAGTTTAGGCCTTTCACAACTCAAATGCAATGAAAATGATCACTTAGAGTAAGTTATAGAGGAAGGAAATCACTGTTATTCTTCATAATCATTTATGGGGTGACAGTTTGAGGAGGATGAAGGACAAGCTGAGGGAATGGCCGGAGTTGTGTCAGAGAAAGTTTAGGTTGGCTGTTCAGGAAAGGTTCTTCCCCAGAGGATGGTCTGACCCTGACACTGCCCAGGCTCCCCAGGAAATGGGCACAGCCCTGAGGCTCCCAGAGTTCCAGGAGCACTTGGACAATGCTCCTAGGAATGCACAGGGTGGGATCATTGGGGTGTCTGTGCAGGGTCAGGAGTTGGACTGAAGATCCTTCTGGGTCCCTTCCACCTCAGGATATTCCATGACTCTATGCATAAGGAAGTCAATGTATATTAAAAGATCCAATTGTGGAGAAACAATCCTGCATTGGTAACTAATTCATTAAGAACAACAAGGGTATGATGAAATCGTGAATTATATACCTAATAGAACCTGTTAATTATGACTACTACATATTCAAGGTAATATAAACATGAGGTGAGTCCAGCTGATTTAAAAGCCCCTCTAAATATGATGATGTTTGCTACATGAATCCCAGCGTGATCCAAGTGAATTACTTATGGAAATATCCAGGTAACTGTCAAGCTGTGAACTTCTCTTCCTGGAGGGGTGCTGTGTTCTGACCACAGCTGGGCAAGATAAGTCTCCTTGGAAGTTGTAGAATTGAGTTTCCCTTGTTTAACATGTTGTCCCAAGGGAAATGCATGCCGGAGCTGAGGTGTTTCTGTGTGACAAATACCATTCAGCTGAACATTATTCACAGCTTTGTCAACACTTCTCCCGAGTGTTTGAGGAAGTTATTTAAGAACTCCAGGAGCTGAAAAAAAAAAAAAAAAAAAAAAAAGTTTATTTGAAACATAATGGATGTGTGGAGAAGAAAATCAAAAATAGTGTAGATGACAGATTTTTTTTTATAGGTATGGAATGAATAATGTTTTAATCCTTTGCACAGGAGAACGGGTGAGGGAACAAAATAAATCTCTTAAAGGTCACAGGTGGTGCTTTGTCTTCATAACAAAAAAAGTTGAGCTTCACAGTTTATAAAGAGACTCTTTTCTGCTGCCTATAATAAGACCTATAGGCTTATTACTTTCCCCTTAGTATTATTTAAACAGGCCAGGAGACTATTTTCTTAGTCAGCTTTAAACATATTGAACTGTTTTGTGGCTGTTTTGCGGCTCCTGGCTTTGGAATAATGCAGTTTTCAGCAGCACTAATATCAATACCTTTGCAATAGTTTCTTTTGTTTGTCTGGAACAAAAGAAACCAACAAAACCAGACAAAACAAACAACAGTTTGTCTGCTTCTTGAAATATTAGTATTAAGGTCATCAGCTACAGGTGTTCTAATTAATGAAATAAAGGAAAATTGAGGAAGAAATGGCAGTGTTCAGGACACTAGTTGTCTGAAAATGCTTGGTATCATTGCAGTGGTTCCCAGTTAAAGGGAAAACAAAAACCTAGATAGGAAATACTGAGTTTCAGCCCTAGAACCATCACTGGAATATCTGTACAGTAAGTCAGAGTTGTTAAATGAAGCTATAAATTTCCTTGATTTTTTTTTTTTTTTTTTTTTGGTGGAGAAAAACCATTTTGAAAGTAAATATGACCTTTTGTTTTTGTTTTTTTTTCTTTTTTTAATTTAGAATGAAGAAATAAACAGATTCATCAAATATGTGAGAATTGGCTTTTTCCCTAAATAACTGGTAACATTCCAAAACTTCAAACATTTGAATTTAAAAAACTTGTAATTCTAAATTGGGATGAATTACATCTCAAGATGTAATTTCAACTTGCTGAAAATTATTTTACAGGCAGGAGTACTTTTGGAGTCTTCTTCAATGCTCTGTCCACTTTGACAGCATTAAAGGCTGAATTTTGGCCCTCTAATCCAGGCTTTGAAGAACTGCCTTTGAGTCAATAAATGATATTTCACATAAAACCTCTCTCCACTTAGACATTTTTTTTAATATGTTCTGGTGATTAGGCTACAACAACTCATGTTTGATGCTTTTGAGGACTCAAGAATGAGTGGCTTGGTTGAGGGTTGAGAGACCATAACTGGGAGAGTTGTATTATTAAGTCCCTGAATACTAAAAGACATTATATATATATATAGCTATTAAAAGGGCAAGGTTGTAAATATTTAATTATACTCTGTTGAGTATTGTTTGCTAATAGCAAAATTCTTCCTCTCTAGCACTCTTGACAATAATAAATCATTAAAAATTACCAGATTTTCTGTTTTAATTTGGGCCAAGGAACATGGGAACTTGGGATATTCAGCAAACAACTAAGGGTGCATTAAAGGGATATAAGTTTGAGTGAGAAGTTTATTTACAGAGGTATCTAAAGTCCTGTTTTAAACCCTGAGGCACTCCAGAGCTGGAAGAACCTTCTAGGCCTGCAGAACACATGCAACTGCTTATTTAAAAAAAAAAAGTAAGATTTTTCTTTTTTTTCCCTTTTTTCTCCTGTCTTTTATAACCTAAGTGCTCTACTGTGTTACAAACCCAGGTTCATTTGTAGTAAAACACTCACTAGACATTTGTAAGACTCTTGCCACTGATTTTCTAGGAACAAGGTTGATGTCCAAGCACTTTTATCATGAGAACTAGGCTGTAAAGCCCCAAGAATTTTAGAAAGCTCCTTAAGTAACTCGTTTAAATTGCTACTAAATTCTTTAGATAAGAGTTTGTTTTACAGGGAAATCTGGAATGCACTAGTGAATTCAAGGGTATCAACCTCAGCTAGATTTTTCCAAATAAAATATACATATATATGTGCATTCTGTTCCAAGAATTTTGGGAACTCACCTTTCATTTTGCTTCTGCATCTGTATTTTAAAGTATTTTCAAATTTGCTTTTTAAAAAGAAGGACTTTGCCAACACTGGATTTAAGTGAAGATTTTTTTCAGTAATAAATTTTCTTCCTTAGATGTGCATGGAATGCTTTGCCTGGAAGGAACTGTACACCTGACTGAAGCTTATTACTCAAAGAAAGAGTAAACAAGTCAAAAAATGAGCAGAGAACTCCATTATTCCATCCTTCATTTACAATTTTTAATTCTTTTCCATTGATATGGTTGTAGATCCCTACTGGCTTCTGTTTACTATCTCAAAAAACTTTTTCAACTGGTTCCTGTTGACTAAAACTTGAATTTCATAATTAAACTTAGTGAAATATGAAGATCCTGAGCAGCCTTTTTTTCAGAAGTGATGAATACAAGATATTGGGAATACAGGGAAACTCTATATTACTGTTGATGCAGCCTTTTAATATTAATCCAGATCTGCCCAGACATTGGAAACATAATTGTGAGTGAAATGTTGGCTTCTTAAAGATGCATTTGAAAGTAGATTTTAATATACTGATTTAAGAGAGATTGTCCTGTTCCCACAGAACCACAGGATTGTATAGGTTGGAAAAGACCTCCAAGATCATCCAGTCCCAATTTTGAATACCATGGTGCCCACTAAACTGATCAAACCAGAAAACAGAATAGCCAAAATGAGACTTTACACGCTGGACAAAGGTTCCCAAATAGTTTTAATGTTCTACTCCTCACCTGACTGTCACTGAACAAGGTCAACCTCAAAAAGAAAATTGCAAGAAGAAAATAAAGAACAATAATAAAAGCCCCCCTTCCTAATTCAGAAGAATATCAATAAACAGATAAAGTAGTTCTGTTTCTTTCAAGAACAAAGAAAATGAAGTTTCAGCCAAGAAAATGCATAGGAAATAAGGAATTTTCATGAAGTTCCCTGTCTGAAAAGCAAAACATCCCAGCTAAAACGTTGTTAACAGAGTCTGTGAAAACTCTGCCTTCAAAGTCCTGGGAGTGATGAGCCCTTCCCCACAGTCTCCCTGTCAGGGGAACGCTGGCACACCAGTCAAACAACCAAAACAGCAAACAGCTTCTGGGAACACGTCCTTTCACTCTTCAAAAACTAACTCATTGAAAACAAACACAATCCAAAGTACTCATGTATCTCCAAAGATACATTCTGCTGGGAAAATATCATCAGAGGAGGAAAAGCAAAGTGAACACCAATATATCCTGCAGAAAAACCCTGACTCACACATTTCCATAGCACTACAGAGAAAGCCAAGTTTCACTTTTGAAATGTTGAGAGGGTTTTGTTTTTTGTTTTTTTTGATCAACAGAGTTAAGAGGCTGAAACACTGAGCCAGCAGTGGTCCCACATGGAAGTGTTGTCACTAAGTGTGGCTTCAAGGGGGTGTCCAAAACAGACAATTTAAAGGCTTCATGGCCATCATGCCAACATTCATCATCACTAACTGTCTTCATTTTTGGGGGTGTTTTGAAATCTAAACCTGAACAAGTGATGGAACAGCATGACTTCTTTTAGGGGGCTGAGCTGTTCCCAAGTGACTCATAGAAATGGAGCAGAGCTGAAACATGAACCTGTTTCCTGCAAAAAGCAGAAAAAAAGCGCCTAAGCAAAAGGCAGTGAATATTTGCCTGTCTTGCACCAAGGCATGAGCACACTGAAATAGTGAAGCTGGCAGTGATATAAACACTTTAGCAACACTTTTTGTGAGAGGAATCCCCTCTGAGCATAACTCTATACATTTACATAAATATCTGCAACCACAAAGGGGTCAGCAGTGACCCATGGTACAGTTGCACAGAAAGCGCAGGGGAAAACACTTGGAAACAGTGGAATCAGCAAAGTAAAAATAGGGAATTGAGAAACAGGAGGGCTGTGTGCTGGGACCAGTAATTCTACAGAATAAGCAAGAAAGGAGTCTGGTGAAACCAGAAAAAGTCTTGGTCTCAAAAATAATTTAAACTCTGTCAAGGGCAGATGAGCTTACCCCCCTTTATTTTGGGAGAAAACACCAGCAATGGGAAAGGAAATCTGGGGAGGGAACAGGACTTTGAGTCCAGCTCCTGCTCTCCAGCAAACTTCCACAGGCATTCTGGCAATACCTTCTGCTGGGACAGAACTCTCCAAATTGATGTCAAAATCTGCTGCTTTCCTGTCATTTTTTCTGTTCGTGGGTCTGTGTTTCACGTGTTTTATTGGGTGGTATTGCTTAAGGCCAGATTGGATGGGGCTTGGAGCAAGGTGGTCAAGGTGGAAGGTGACCCTGCCCATGGAAAAGGCTGGGGATGGGCTTTAAGGTCCCTTAAACCAGTGTGAGATTGAGATTCTGTCACCGGCATAGTCGATACTCAAACATGCCTGAAGCAGCTGCAAGAGGCTCTTCTTGCAGCCTATCCCACATGGAATTTATCCTTCTGCCAGCGCTGTAACTTACACCACAGGCACAGAGGAGATCGTGCCACACTCCCCACCATGAGCGAGGTGTCCTCACAGCTCCTCCTGCTCCCACAGCAGAGGAGGAAAAACTGCAAAGGCGTCTGCTTTTGCCTTCTTCTTCAGACAGGGTGTGCAGATTGCTCCTTTGGAAAACCCAGCAAGCATGGAATATGGTAAAGTGCTCCGACAATTCATAAAACCCCAGAAAGACACCTCTCTCTCAAGCAGGTAGAGTGATACCTGTGTTCAAAGAAAGCACTTATCCTATAAAGATAGATTTTCACTCAATTGCTCCCAAGTGCCCCAGCCAGAAAAGACAGAAAGAGAAGTGGCCTCAGGCAACCAGGAGTCCCTTGGTTTACTTTAGCAGTCACCACAGGAAAATTACTCTTGTATTTCAGAAATGAAAAAATATTGCATTTGGATTAAATAAACAGTCCTGACAGTGTAAGACTAATCATGTTTCTTTGGCCTATGTAATTAAGACAGTGAGAAATGAGCTATTTACACTGATAATCTCAGGCTGTTATAAGTAGGATTAAATTGTCCGCAGACACATTCCCAGGTGACCCCAAGATCCTGTATTATATTTAGGCTACATTTTGGAGATTTATTAATTGAGAGAGTTAAGAAGAATATTGCAAACACTTTTAGATTCATTGGAACAAAAGAACAAAAACTACATTTAAGGATTTTATTGTAAATTTGCTCCCTACAGTCCATTGTTAACTCTGGGAATTTGGCTCAGATCTGTGAACTGAAGAAACATTCCCTGGATCTTACTGCAATTTTCCATTCAGCAGCCTTCCTCTGAAATGCTGTTATTAGCATTCCCAGAAAAGCCTTCAGACCAGAACCAGGCTCAAGAATGAATTTAGCAGTAGATGCAATAATAGCAAATGCATTGCCCTGAGGAGGCAGGAGGCAGCTCCTGTAGATTATATATATATATATATATATATGTATAAAATGTATGTATATATGTATGTATATTTGGATACTTGTAATTCCCTTTTCTCTCTGCTCCCTCTGGCTAGCTCTGTACCAGAGGTGGATGGGAAAGCCTCACAGACAAGGATTAAAAAAAAACCAAAGGGGATCTATAGTTTCTCTCGTCATCCACATGGCAAAAGGAGAAAGCACGAGAGGGAAGATGGCGGCTGCTTTTAAACTCGGGGAAAGGGGCGGGGCAGACCCGCGGCCAATGGGACGCCGCCAATGGGGCGGGGCCAAGGGAGGACTCTACCACGCCACAACTTGGGGGGGAGAACGGGATGAACCATTCCGTGCAAATATAAAACAATTTCTTAGTGCAATACAACAGGCGCCGACTTCTGAATTATTTGGTAGTCACTTTATTTGTTGGCCTTATGAGACACAGAGAATGACTGCAACTGTTCACTGACTCTTTGCCTCCCATTTTCTTGTTGTCATTTCAAGACTTGGAGCATTTGATTGGGGTTAATTGGCTAATGCTTGTTCAAACTGACTCCTGCTTTAAATCCCCTCCCAAAGGAAGAACTCAGGGCAGCTATTAAAGAAATTATGCTGCTGGTTTTCTTTTCTACAGAATTCTCACAAGATTTCTTTGTCCTTCTTGCCCCCCTTTCCTTCTCTTTCTGAGAACCCCCAGCTTTAGTGGATGAGGTCAGGATGTATCCAGATCACTGCTCCACATGGAGAATTAAACTATGCAGTGAATCCTGCAAAGCTGCACAGTATTTCATTCCAGTCTTATTGGAATGAAAGACAATAGTGTTGAAATTTGAGTACTATTAATGCAATGTTCTCACAGGAGCTACTCTGGCTATAGAATGCTCCATGTTGATCAACAAAATCTGATAATACTTATTACACAATGTTTTCTAGTTCCCCACAGGAGGTGTTCTTCAGACAGGTGTCCCTCATTAGTTTTTCCCCTATTTCTCAATGTCAGCAAATTTATATGAGCAGAAAAAAGCAACAAAAAAAAAAAAATCCCTGCTTTCTGTTGTCCACAGAATCCCAGAAGGGTTTGGGTTGGTAGGGAACTTCAAGCCCATCCAGTGCCACCCACTGCCATGGGCAGGGACACCTTCCACTATTCCAGGTCACTCCAAGCCCCATCCAGCCTGGTCTTCGACACTTCCAGGGATCCAGGGACAGTCACAGCTTCCCTGGGCACCCTGTGCCAGGGCCTCTCCATCCTCACAGGGAAGGATTCCTTCCCAATATCCCATCTATCCCTGCCCTCTGGCAGTGGGAACCCATTCCCTGTGTCCTGTTACTACATGCATAGGTGCCATTTTGAGAGAGAGAGGTTCTTTGCTTGCCCTTGGTGTTGTTTTTTTTTCTTGGTAGTCATTTCCCCTCCAAATATTGTTCCAAGTCTTCACATTGCAGAGAGTAACCAACAATGAAACTTCCCCCCAATAGAGCTCATGCAAGTCTGGGGTCTGCACTGAAATCCTACTATTGGTAAATTCAGGTGGGAAAATACAGGAGAGAGTTTCTCCAGAAGGTCCATTTCCTACAAATATTTGGTATCATCAGGGTGGCCTTTTATCTAACACCACATTTCAGCACGATAAGACATGTACTTCAGCCAACATGGGAAGAGGAAGCAGATAATCAGAATTTCAGGGTATTTGCTAAAAAAACCCTTCCTTTGCCATTAATGAGTTCCTTTAAAGCTTACCCCAAGTCTCCAACTGGAAATGAATTCTAAGGAAATAATGAAAACTCTTCTACCAGAATGAAAATACACTACAAGAACATTTTCACTACAAACACACCCTCCTGTATGATGAGGTGATTACTGCTTTGAGGGACCTTTAATTTATCTGCTCTAGGTGACAAATATCAAGCAGAAATCACTATTATTCTTTTAATCTAATCAGCTATGATCTAGTTTACTTCCAGATGTATCCTATTGACTAAAAAAGAAAACTCTAATAATTCACAGTTTCTCTGGGATCAGTTTGTCATAATTTGATTAATTCCCACCTCATCTTCTTCTTTCTTTCTAATGTTATAAATCAGCCTAATCAAATTATTGTCAATTTCTCTGTACAGGCAGAAAAAAGACAGATTGTCTTTGCTGTCAGCAGTTGGCAGAAGTCTGAAATATGGAGTTTGTTAAAACTTATGAATAAGCAAAAAGTACAGACTCAAAAAAACCCTAGATTCCTTCCAGTGCTCCATAGACAGGGTATATATTAATCATTCATACAATTTCATCTCCTTCTTATGCTCTGTATTAAATGCAGGAGTTTTGAATCAAATTTCTCAGTGTAAATAACCATAGTGGGGGAGGGGGTGAGGAAGAGGAGATTTCTGCAAAAGCAGTGATTCATGAGGGAAACTTTGATTTTGCTTGACACGTCTTGTCTGAATTTCTTTTAAATTGCTCAGCCTGGAGGCCATATTTCATTTTTGTTTGTTATCCAGTGCTGGTATGGAACAGCCCGTAGTGCTGCAATGGAGGAAACATGAAATGCCAGCGTTCTTCCCCAAAGCAAAGCCCTGTTTCCTTGGGAAATTATTCTCCTTGGAAGCGCCTTTGGCTCCCATAATATTCCACGTACAGTTTTTGCTAAGAATTCACATCTTCCCTCATTTTATAACCTCAAGCTACTCTAGTGATTAATCTAGTTAATTTAAGTGTGGAGAACATGCTTAGGTTGAACTTTTGATTTTACTGACTTTTCTAAAAACTTTTCTGAAGAGCAAGTACAACTAATTAAGAATCTTCTTGCTGCCAATATTACATAATGAAACTAAATCACAGAATTATATAGTAACTGAGAATAATCTGATTCTGAGAATGTCATGATTTATTTCCCCCAAGATGAGAGGAGTATTACAGAAACCTCACCTGGAGTAGTTTGCTAACTGAAGACTCATTTTGAAAATGGCAAAACAAGATTGGAACAGGTTGTACAAATGAGAAAGAAAATAATTTAGTTTTATGTAAGTGTCATTATGTTTGGCTTAAAGCTCACAAAAAGCAAAACTGAAAGGAATTGCAGTTAAGTCTATAATATCATTAAATGAAAAAAAAAAACAGATATATAATGTTCCTGATGAAAGCTGTGTGTGGTGGGAAATTTTTTCATAGAATGAGGAGAAAGTCTGTGTACATGGGAATAAAATACTACAAACTTACACAAAACGTGTTGATTCACTCACAAGAGCATCTTTGTTTCTGTCCTTCCTCTAGCTGTAGTTCTTGCATTGGTATTTTACAGCTCTGGGCAGGCATTAAGAAAACTGTCACATTTGCCAAGCCATTAGATTGTAAAGCTTTTATTCTCCCATTAAAGCAGTGGAAGATGAGCCTGGACCAGACTGTCCAATACAACTGCTCTAGAAAGGGAAAAATTCGGGTAAATAGAGCTGATCCAACATAACTGCAGCATTGGGGACTCTTCTGTTCTGCTTTGGAACAAAGGGACCAGAAAGGTGGATTTAATCTCTTCTGGGTTTTGTGGTATCAGGTAAATTCACATTGTCAGTGCAGCACTGGGAAGCAAAAGGCTTTCCAAATGATCAGCCATGGTATTTTATCAGCAGCTCCTTGGCCCCTTGTCCTCACCAGACACATCTGCTGTGACTGGCACAGAATTCCAAATCAATGAAAGAATTCACAGGTATTAGGAGTCTCCCTCTTCTTCATGGAGAGAGAACAGAAAGTTTGAGTGAACTTCCCTGGTCAATTTTTCTGCCAAATCACTCCAGAGCTGTATCTATCTGGATTTCTTCATCGTGAAAACTCACATCCTAAATTCCACAAAAAACCCCAAACAATTGTGTGAGGGATTCCAAAGGCTTGTTCATGTTGAGTAACACCATATTCATTTTTGAATTGAGCTATTCACAGGTGTAAATGTTTCACACAAATGTTCTGGAAAAAAATCCCCAATAGCAACAGAAAACATTGGAAAGTGAGCTGGGAAGATCTGGTGAAACTTAAAACTGGCACATGAACTCTGTTCCCTGTGGCAAATATTTTCTCCATCACATTCTCCACAAATATATATTTTTGCAAGCTTCTTTTGAAAAAAAAAATTAAATGAGAAATCAACAACATATAACCAGCTTTCTTGAGCCCTGACACTCAGAAAATCAAACCCATCCAGTCTAAGTCAGAGAAAAGGTGGCATAGACAGGAAATGAAGGTCTACTCATGAAATGAGACTCAGGGTGCCTAATTAATGCTCCACGAAATCAAAGGAGGAATGTCAAAGAAGCACCAATTATTACTAAAATCATGAAACTTCTGTGGGTAAAATGAGAAAGTTCCTTCACGCCAGCTCACAGAAATCAAGGTAGTACCAGGATTTAAACTCCTTGGATGAGCTTAGACAGGTGATCATTTCCAGCACATCAATGAAGAACAGTGGGAAGCAGCAGTGTCATTTTCAGGCCTTTCAGATGTCAAAGCAGCCTCCTGACTTTAGTCAGAAATTTCCTCTTCTAATCGTCTTTGTGCTTCACAAGTGAGGAGGTGCTGCTCCTGAACTTCTGTCATCAAGGAAATTAGAGAAGCTGTGATGGGAGGATTTAAAATAATGAGTGATTAGGCCAATTTCAAGCTCCAAACTTCACTGGATTCATTCACTTAGAAGACACTTCCTGCTAACAGTTAAATGTTAGTTAAGATCGGGACTACAAGTTCAAAACCAGTAGCTTTCAACCCCCATTAATTCTAACCCAGCTCTGAGTACACAGTATTTTGGAGGGGATGCTGAATTGCTGGTTACTTGAAAGAGAAATAAAACCCAAGAAAAGCAAGTGATGAAAAAGAAAATAATTGCTCCCCTGCAAAGAGCCCTGAGTGATGGCAATACCCACCATCCTCCACCTACCCAGATTTATTTATGAGCATGATGTCAGGTGCTCTGTCCTGGCTGTGTCCCTTCCCAGCTCCTTGTGCACCACCAGTACCTTGCCAGGGGAGGAGGAGGAGGAGGAGGAAATGTTCTGTGAGCACAGATCAGCAACAGCTGAAACATCCCTGGGGCAGCAGTGTGTTACCAGCACTGTTTTCAGCATGATTCAGACAATTTCAGAACACAGCCCCATGCAAGCTGCTGTGGACAAAGTGAGCTCCCAGCTAAAAGCAGTACCTGGTTCTATCACTTGGGGTCTTTCAGTCAGGAGAACAAGAAGTTCCTGCTGGAATTTCCTCTGGCATGAGGCCTCAACTTCTCCTTTCCTTGTTTGAGTTCCTACTGACTGAAAACCGTCTCCCCATTCCCATGCCACTTCCTCCCATCCTGGGAAGCAGGATCCCATCTCCTCTAACTAATCCTGACATTTCATTATTGTTTTTTTTCTTGCTCATCACTCGTGCTCCTATTTTCCTTACTAAAGTTAAGGTACCATAGCCTATTCCAAGTGGTTTGTGAAGATCCTTGTCCTTGGGATGGGGCACAGTCATAGGAAGAGCTGTCTGGCAATGCCCCTAATACAATTTCTTTAGTTTATGATAAAATTTCAGAGTGTGGCCAAAGTTTTAAATCTTTCTTTGTTTCTCTCTTATGTACAGTGAACATTTTTTTTCTGAGAAATACTCCCAAAACTTGCCTCAGAGGTAAGACAAAAATGAAAGACAGCCCTAATAAGTTGTTGGATGTATTATGTGCTCACAGACATGGAATAAGTTTTTCAGCTTTCCTCCCCTGCTACACTGTATTATTTACCTGTTATAATTAAATATATAATATATTTTTAACTTGGCCTGAATGGCCTAGAGATTCTGCAGGACTCACTGGAACCTACAGCTATACACCTATTAAAAAAAAAAAAAAAAATCAAATTAGGTGTACTGAAAATTGTGAAGGAATTTCCTCTTGCCCAAGAATTCAGAGGGTGATAATAATAATGTTTATTTCCCTAATATGAATAAATATTAATTTTGTCTATTATAGCTGAAGATGAACAAACAAAATTACTGAACTGAAATTAAACCTTCTCCCTCTACTGTTATAAGAGAAATAACTGGGATATGAGACTGGGAAGAATAATATACTCAAATATCAAACCCTAAATAATAAAAGAAGAAGCCTCTACCAATTGTTATTTCCCATATTTTTCACTCGTTTACCCTTTTTGTCTCACTTAAGCTAGTTTAATACACTCTACATTGAAACAAAGATTCCCTGCTTCCCATCTGCTCTGTTCTTCTGATTTGTTCCCTTTTTCAAACCCAAAATTTTAATTCCCACCAGGAGCTCACAAAGCACAACCTCACAAACATATTTTCATCAAATGGAAAACAAAGCAAACAAATTCACGACGGCCACAGCACCTTGAATCTATGGGTAAGTAAGAGATCATTATAAAGTCATAAAATGTTTCTTGTATAGCTTCTTAAAATAACAACTTTGTGAGAGATCAAATGAAATTGTGTGATTGTCACATCCCCACATGTTTGGCAGAACCTGAAGGACATTTAGCTTATGTAGATAGTTTGAAAAGGGAATGTTTAAATTAGGCGCAGATTTGAGTCTGACAGGGAACAAATATAAAATATGGAAGTTTGAAGTACGTGGGAATAGACAAATTGTTGCAGACAGGAGGGCAGCTGCAGGGATGCTCAATGTATAATAAAAAATCAGAGACTGGTTTGGGTTGGAAAGGACATTAAAGATTATCTTGTTCCACTCCCTGCCATGGGCAGGGACACCTTCCACTGTCCCAGGTTGCTCCAAGCCCCATCCAGCCTGGCCTTGGACACTTCCAGGGATCCAGGGATCCACAGCTTCTCTGGGCACCCTGTGCCAGGGCCTCTCCATCCTCACAGGAAAGAATTACAGCACTGCAAACATATTTTATCCACTTTTCTTAAGGTCTCTGTAAGAACTGCTGCAAGCTTTTCTGCAGTTGGTAATATTTTCACTTCAACCAACAGAGATCTGGGAAATGAAATAAAGCATCAATGTAGTTTGTTCCTGAAATAGTCACAAAATTGTCATATTTCTAACTTGACAGAAACTGCACTTTCTAGTCTATAGACTATTTCAATCTTTCAAAAAGTTTCTTCAATTTAGGAGAAACATTTGTGGCAAAGGAGTCCTCAGGAACTGCACATTTGAAGTAGTGATGAGTAATCTTCGACATTTGAACTCAGAGTTCTACAAGCTCCCTTTTCCTGAAGGGAGCCAGGAGTGGGGAAAGGACAGCTCAATGAAAATGTCAGAGGCTGTGTTCTCCTGGAGGCCTGTCTGAATGCTGACAAAGTCCTTTTCCAATTTCTTTTAAAATGGATTTGGGAAACGTTTATTAGTTCCTCCTGAAGTGCCTGTAATTACTTTGTCTGTGCTGCTCAGTCTAGGCCTGCAGGCTGCTTTGCACAGACATCTCTTGTCCTCCTGTGCTGTGTGTTCTGACAGGAGATATTAACTCTTCAATATAGAAAAAGTTCAGATGTAATTTGCGATCCTAATCCATGCAAAGTTGCTACAGCTGATACTGAGAATTCCTTCAGAGTGGATTTTGCAAGAGCAGTAATGGATATTCTGTGGTGATACAGCTTTACTTATAATTTTATTTATATCACAGAATCATTTAGGTTTGAGTCCAAGCTCTGCCCAATCCCCACCTTGTCACCCAGCCCTAAGCACTGAGTGCCATGTCCAGGCTTTCCTTGGCCACCTCCAGGGATGGGGACTCCATGTGTGGCAGTAGAAGCTGGCTTGCACTGGACAATTGGTTGGGTTATTGAATAAGAAGCCCAGCTGGTGCCATGGGCCACCCCTGGGTGGACAGTGATAGGTTATATTCAAGTGCAAACTGGGAATTCACCCAGTCATGTTCTATCCTGCACTGCAGACACCATAGTTCAGGGAGCTGGGAGACACCAAGACCAGACCAATCAGGTCTGGATGAGGGACTTTTGAATCTCCTATAAATAGGGAACCATACAATAAACCAGGCTGTTTGCTGCAAGAAACTTTGGGGAGCGTGTTGTCTCTGTCTCAGACCCCTCCCTGCCTCTCATTACATCCCTGGGCAGCCCCTGGCAATGTTTAACAGCCCTTTCCATGGAGAAATTCCTCCTGATGTCCAAGCTGAACCTCCCCTGGCACGGCTTGGGACCATTTCCTCTCATCTCATCACTTGTTCCCTTAGGAGCAGAGCCTGACCAAGCTCCACAGTCCCTGAAGCCCAGGTCCTGGTAGCCTTATAAACCCTGGGGAAGAGCTCTTAAAGAAAGCATCACTCTTCAGTAGCGTGGGTTTTGTGGAGTGTGGGTACACTGGTTTGGAAGCAACTCTTTATCATCCTCACTTAGCTACTCATTCCATTTTCTTTAAATCTGGGAACACACATTCAGTTCCTTTTTAGAAAAATTCCTAATCAGAAGATGCTCTTCAGAGGCATTTCTTAGGCAATAACTGGAATTCAATTCACAGGATCAGATTAGAGCCAGTCTAGCCCCAAATCCTCCAAATTCTGAGTGTCTATCTCTGCTCTGCTGTTCAGATCTGTTCCTGATGCAGTGTTTGGTAAGGCAGACACAGCTGTGCATCCAAACTGAGGATTCACGTGGTGTAGAAATATTTCTGCACCAGCCTGAAATAAAACTACACCATGGGGGGAGAAACCCCATCTGGCCTTGACAAATTCTATCAGCATTTTTCCAGTCTCCATGTTAAAGTGACAGTCACAGGCCAATTCTAAGAATAATCTCTGCAATGGGATTGATTTTCCTGATGATTTTGGGGTCTTCCATTTCTTTCCATGCCTATAGGAACTATTCAGAAAATCTTGTTTTCAGGAAAATACCTCATTTGTTGTCACGAATCAGCTTCATTCCAAATATTCATACGTTTTAGAAGTCTTTAAGCTTCTTATTTGCATCATTAACATAAGAAAAATCTCCATAAAATGTTACATTATAAGTTCTCTTAGACACAAGAGGTATTACAAGAAATTTTCAACTTCAAATCCTGGAATCTGTTAATTTTCTGTCATCAAATAAAACCATTTTTCAGTGTCAAATTTAAGCAATATCCTATAATATTCTTTTGAGCTGTCATTTAAATGTTTATCACAAATTATCTCTGTGAAATGGCCTAGGAGATTGCACAGCAAGTATTTTTACTGCTTGTATCTACAGACCAATATCCTGAGAGAATAACCCAGAACAGCCTCAAGTTTTGAGCAAAAGCTGATTTACTTGGTAGATTTATTTTGTGAATTTCCCTTGTGGTTCCTTTTAGTGTTATTCTTGATATAAAAATGGATATTCTTTCTGGACACTGAGCATTAATTTATTTTAAAGTATAATGAACGTCAGGATATTTAATCCCCTTTGTGATTTTATTAAGTAATCCCAATTTTCAGTTGAAAATCCAACCTGCATTGATTAGAAGAAATAGGAGTTTTCTAAAGTCAACATTGCTTGAAAATTACTGTTTCATTGTTCTGGATCTGTTTAACTGAGATAAATAAGATAATGCATAATAAAAAAATCCAGCTTCAATTCCTCTTGACCACCTTAAGGAAAAAAAAAATTGCTGAAAGCATATAAAACTTTACAATGTTTTCATTTTATATTCTACAATAACCCTGAGTTATCTTCTGGAATGAAACTTGAAAGCACAGTGCTGATAATATTTCAGAAATGAGACTTTCTCAGAATTATTAAATTGGAAACAAAAGCAAAAAGTATTTCAGCAGAGATCAGCTTTTCCATGGTTTTCAAACATACTTCTACCTTGAGTTAAATGTTCATGAGCAGGAATGCAATGAAAAAGTACCATTTTTCCTTTTTTTTTTTTCTAATTTCCTCATTATGCCTATTCCCAGCCTTTTGTCCATACTCATCTAATTACTAAGGCAGTTTAGCAGTTACAGGAAAGGCAGATTATCAAGAGATTATTTTGCCTGTGAGACTGCAGGATAAATATGATAAGAGAGGATAAAAAGAAGTGAGACCTCAGAGAACGGAGTTTATTGTCTTCTCTCAAGGCATTCCCAGGAAAACACTGGAAGCACAGTTTACAAACCAGGCAACAAGAGCAGCTGTTCCTTGTTTTGCCATTTGGTTTGGAACTGATTTCTGCACATCTCAGCCTAAGTACCTTAGAGAAGAAATGTTATTCTTTTTCATAAACCAGTTATTTTAAAAAGGAAATTTCCCACAGGCATATAACTTACCTAAAATCATCCATATAAACTTTGGAAGACCTCAGTGATTGAAATTTATCTGTTAACTTGCCATGGCTTAAAAATCATTAATTCATTACCTATCCCCCAAAGAAAGGTGCTGCAATAGAGCAGGTTGAATTTGGGGCAATTTTTTTTTTTTGAAACATGAAATACTTTAAATACTTTTGAGACTCCAGAAATGCACTGGCACAAGGATCAGCATCTCCTGTCACTTCAGAATGATCAAAGAAAGCATTTTCTAGGAAGGAAAGGTCAAATGGACAAATTATTGCTGCATACCCCTGAGCTGACTTTTGAAAGTTTAGGAAATTGAGGAAGATCTTTTGTGCATAAAGACTGGTTCTGTCTATCAGAAAACATTAAAAGGAAGTGTTTTAGATAATCCAATTTTCAATCTGCGTCTGGATTCTCCTTAAATTTATTTAATAAGGTTCTGTTTCATTAAGAATTTCCAGACTGATTTTTATTCCTTCTCGATTATAACATAAGAGGCCAATTATAAACAGGGTTGTGTGTCATAATCATTACATCTTTTAGTGGAGTGGTAGGAAATTACATGGATTTAGAATCTCCCAGAGGAATACATTGCTGTCAAACAACAATTGACTGCAAGTGCAATAACCTAATTCCATTATTGGCAGAAGGGATAATGTGGACTTCTACTTTATCCAATGCCACATCCCTTTTGCCTGATCAGAAAATCTGATGAGGATAACCACCTTGGTTCAGGTCATGCATCTATTTAGATCAGTCTTATGTCAATCAGACTCAGATCAGAAGTTCTGACTCTGAAGGATTTAGGAACATTTACTGTTGTAAAATATTTACCGGGAGATATCCTCAAAAATTTCCTGAATTATGGAAGCAGCAAATTTAGCAGCAGGACAAGGAGGTAACAAATACCATTTTTTTCCATTCTTCATTTCAAATAGGTCTGGGAAAGCATGTTCAAATAATGTTGAAACTAAAAAACCCACACGTACTGAAAAAATAAATTGAGAATTAGAGTTGTTGAGGAACTTAAAGTGAGACGTACCAGTTTGAAAAGTCTTAGCAATTAAAAGGAATAATTTGACAATTAATTACAGCGTTTTGACTTGAATTTCCTGGAAATTTTGATCATAGCAATTCATTAGCCTTGTTTCCCAGAGTTCCAGAACATTCATCTAGAATTTTTAATGAACCAGCTGATCCTGTCACAAATTGAATATATAAAGAAAAGGAGGAAAAGTAGAGCCAAAGAATAATAAAGGTTGGGAAAGATTTTTAAGATGACCAAGTCCAACCATCAACCCAGCACCGTTTTCACCTCAAAGCCACGTCCTCAAGTACCACATCTACAGGGTTTTTGAGCACCTAAATAAAGAATTCAATTCCAATTCTTGAAAAGACATTTTCAAATGAATATTTTTTTCCGAAGGTCCCATAATACTCCATGAATATACTGAGACTGTTCCAGACATATAGAGATGTACAGAACCTTCTTTTGGTGGGAATTACACAATAAAATGCCTATTCCTTAGCTCAGAGTGACCAAAGGAAAATTCTTGGTGCAGGAGGCTCTGAGAACATGCTCCATGTAGGAACTGTCCATGAATTTTTCTCCTGCACTGCAGATAATTTTTACAGCAATTTCTGCAGCTCCAAGTATGACATGGACAGTTTCCTGATGCTTATCCTCTTCCACATAGTCAGATTTTCAGCTTACAAAAAATTATTGCTTAAGAAAAAAACAACATTAGGTCCAAAGTGAAAGTCAAAAATCAATAGAAAGTCCTAAATATAAGGAAAAGAAAATTATACTTGGGGGGAGAAAAAAGCCTTCCTTTGATCAAAGAGGCCATTTAAAATAATATGGCCTACAGTTATTTTTAATGACGCTTTAAAGCATAAATGAGGCTTAGCATTATAGAAAGTAACAGATTAGCACTCGACTAAGTCATGTATTTTCTTTAAGTTTGGGCATAAAATTCTTTGAAATGTCTGTGGCACTGTAAGCACTTATAATATAGGGCAGGTTTTGCACTGCTGGTAAATGAAAATCAGAGGAATTCCCATCAGTTTTTAAATAACTGCATTTCAGATTCTCACATTTCTATTTTTTAAGAAAACTGCCAAATTAATTTTATTTTCAAATATTACAGGAAGCTTAAAAATTAATTACAGAGGCCAAAGTATTAAAAGAGAAAATAATCAAGTCCAAATGAACTTTTAATGCCTAGCACATCAATTACTGTCTTTGTGGAATAACTAAAATAGAGCTCATAAAAAAAATCCGTCCCAGCTTCATCTCAGATGGTTTCAAAATTGAGGGATTCTTTCATATTTGTTTTATAGAAAATAGAAAATTGTTATTTCCAAAGTATTTAAAGGACATTTTCTTTTTTAATCTACACCAGAAAAATCCCCAAAAATGAACATGTAAACAGTGCCAGGGTATGGAAAAGTTCTGATCCTTGCTCTGGTCCCTAGAAGACCGTACAAACATTTTGTGACATAGCTGAGTGGCCACAGTGCAAGTCAGCAAAATTTCTTAATTTACTTAAAAGCACATGATGTGAAAATGAAAAACAAAATCTTAAAGTCAATGTGATGTGAAATGAAAGACAAAATGAATTAAAATGTAATAAATTCCCGCTTAGATCACTCCAGACAAGGCTTTTGATTTTTCTTCCTTAGGAATTCTGTTGCTCTGGTGACATGAGGAACAGTAAAGTTTAGCTTAGACAGGACCTGGAGGAGTCACCTGAGCCAATCCTGTAGGTCCAGATCCATGAGATTGGTTTGTCCTATCTCATTAGCCCTTTTCTAGACTTTTTTCCCCCCAAAGATTGAATAAACTGGAATTGCTCAACACAGATGGATTAAAACAAACAAACAAACAAACAAAAAAACCCAAACAAACAAACAAAAAAATACCTCTGGAATCTTCAAGCACAAAAGTACAAAAAGAAGAGGAATGTTTTAATGTAAATATGAGCATAATGGTGAACTAGGAGAGATTCAGGGAACTGGAGAGCTCTCTCTAAGCTAAGTTGGACCAATGGTCACTATGTAAAAATAGTCGCTTTGTGCATTCCCTTCTAGCCCGAGACCTGCTTCCCAAGTTTTATTTCATTCAATCTTTTCACATAGAAGTTTCACTAAATGTGACATCCTGAAATGCCTTTAGCATGACACACCACAGCAGGCAGGAAACTGCACTAGTTTACAGATTATTGTAGCACTAATGCTTTGATTGGAAAGGAAATTCCTGTATCCACTTAGGAATTGTTCTGAATAAAAGTCTAGTGATACATTATCTAGAGCTACAAAGTTTCTTTTGAAAAGTCTCCATTCGGAAACATCCTTATTTTCATGTCACTTCGTATTAAACCAATGAACGACTTGATTTGCAGATGTTTTCTACCTTTCAGCTCAGAGAGCTGAATTCATTCTCAGTGCTGAGAAGTCAAACATCCAGGATAAAGCCATGGAATTATCTGCATTGTCCCTGGCAGTACCAGGTTGTAAATACGGGTGTAATACAGAAGAGCAGCAGCCCTCTGAACTCATTCTGGCAATGACTGAATTTCTGCAGAGCTCTGGGACATTATTTTAAAAATGA
This sequence comes from Acridotheres tristis, assembly GCA_037013685.1. Classification (NCBI taxonomy): domain Eukaryota; kingdom Metazoa; phylum Chordata; class Aves; order Passeriformes; family Sturnidae; genus Acridotheres; species Acridotheres tristis. The sequence goes on from CM072895.1 coordinate 26,478,432, forward strand.
GCACGAGGAGTCTTTTTGAATTATTGTTTTCCTTCTGCAGATAATTTCTCTTCCTTATTACACCCTTTCCTCAGCTGGAATAGGAGTTAAAGAGTCCAATTACTAATTGACAGCTTTTTTCTGATGTTGTTGCAGTCATAATAAAGCACTCTTAATGTACACGTTGGATGTTCTCTGATTTAATTATATGCAAACATTTTCCACAAAAAAACACTTTAATTATCTGTTTTCCCTCTGTATTTTAGAGTTCAGTGTCCAGAGAACAGAGCCTTCCCTACTTTCAACATGTTGCTCCTCAGGGGACAGGGAACTACTGGTGGCTGTCCCTGGGAAATCCAAGTTTTGTACCTGATCACGTTGTAACATTAAATTACTAATTGTAACACTAAAGTACTAATTTTAACACTAAATTTCTAATTGTCAGATGTTTAAAGCATGATGATGGTTCATCTCCCCTTGATTTTCAAATATTTCTTCCCCAAATCTTCCTTCCACTTTGACCTAAATCACCTGGCTTAGCTGGCTAAGCAAAATTCAGAATTCAGCTGCTTTTAAATCTCATTGTGGACCAGCTTTCTAAATCAGAGTGGAGACTTGTTTTTGTTTTCTCTATAGGTATAATACACATGGGACTGGATTTGAGCCGTCTGTCTCAGTGCTCCAGAGTTTGCCATCAGAAAATGGATTCCACCTTGGAATGCAAAGATCGTGGAATGAGGGCAGGCTCAGGAGGATGAAGGCTCAGGGAGAGTTGACAGTACAGCTTGGAGGCTTTTCTACAGTGGCACACAGAAGGGAAGCCACCAGATGTTTGGCTGGTCTTGCAACAGGCCATAAAATGAGCAGGTGTTAAGAGCAGGATGAAAAGCCGGGAATTCAAAATTAATTCGGCACCATTCTATTCTCACAGACACCTGCAATTAAACGAAAGGTGGAACCACCATCAATCCCAGAAAAAGCAGAGCTGAAATCCTCTAGGTTTATTTGTAATACTTGTGCAAACAAAAAGCTTGGGGGGAACATTCAAGAACAGAACCCCTGCAGAGGAATGTTCAGCTTTGGGAGTCTGCTACAAGTCTGGCAGAATTTGAGGTGATTTTCCATCAGTCTCTTTTTCAAAGGTTCTACAAATCCCTTTCAGAGAACTTCTCCCTAAGGCTTTGTTTTCTAATAATCAGTATTTAACATATGGAATTGTTCTGTCTCAAGAAGTGTGCTCTAAACAACATCCTCTCAGGGTAAATACAACAGAAATTCTTCTCTCAAATTATCCAGCCAAAAAGCTTTTAATTTTAAATGCCAAAGATTGCAAGCATTTTCTAAAATAATTAATCTATTGGGTCATATTTTATTCCTCAGGATCAGATAAATCTCCTGCCAAATACCAGAAATCACCTCCCTAGTGTGCCTCTGTTTTTATTCCAGGATCAGAGTTGCTTCTACATAGCATAATTATTCCTGTCTGTTAATTAGGAATAGTTTCTACATCACACAACTGTATAAAGCTAAAATAAAGCTAGAGCTGGTTTCAGCCCTAGATGTGTTTGAAGAAAAGAAATCAGGAAGCTGGAGGATTTAACAGGAGATCTGCAGCCTAAAATCATAAAGAAGAGCAGTTCTGTACATGGCACTAGAAAAAGACAAATTAAGATTAAGCTGAATGTGTTTGAGGAAGGAGAGGCAACATTCCAGCTGCCTTCCCAGGAATATCCTCTGCCAGGTAATCTGGGTGGGGCTGGGCTGGGCTGAACTGCTGACAAGACCCCTGGAAAATAATTATCATTAAGCAAAAGTAAGGAAAGAAATTCTAAACACTATTTTTTTAAAATAGATTCACATAGGAACATAAGTGTGTATTATTGAGGATGAAACTGCTGCTCATCTAGCACATCAGGATAAAGAGTAATAATCAATTTAAATGGAAGTGTAACTGTGAAAACACCAGTATTTAATGGTGATTGTGGCTCTGGGAAAGGTGGAGAGAAATGTAAGTCAATCTGAATCATTTCTCTACTCAGAAAGCTTTCAGGTATGTCTGTGGTGTTCTTTTCCTTGAATGACAGATAAACAAACATATCCTGAGAGTGTCCAAGGCCAGGCTGGATGGGGCTTGGAGCAACCTGGGCTAGTGGAAGGTGTCCCTGGCCATGGCAGGGGGTGGATTAGATGGGCTTTAAGATCCCTTCCAGCCCAAATCATTCCATGATTCTATGGTCCTGTAAAATCTACCAAAACTTCTTTCTCTTTTTTTTTTTTTACAAAATGATTTTGAAAAATAACTGATCAATAGCCAAAATTTATTAAAATTAAATCTTAAAATCAAAATATCAACCCTATGGCACCTCTGTGGCTTCCTCTTTCTCCTTCACGAGACTTTCTGGTTTGAGCAGCACAGTCCTGGAGCATGAAACAATTCACTGGATCCAGTCACGGGAAATTTAACAGCATTGAACCCAGGAACTGCTCCCTGCAGTCACAATGGTGATGCAGTCTCATCAAACACCAGGAATTTCTCTGTCCATCTCCACGTTCTGCAGGGCACCAGAGGCACAGATTCTACCAAAGAATTTAAATATCAGCTCACTCAGCTCAGCACGCCACTGCATATTCCAGAGTCCTTCACCACAGAGCAGAACGAAAAGTCCCAAAGAAAGAAAAATGTCGGCAAGGATATAAACGTTCAATTTATGGACAGCCAAAGTAATACCTTAGAAATAACCTGCCAGAAATACTTAGGATATTGGTTTTAATAATGAGGAATAAGGACAACAGTAGATTTATCTTATCTGTTAAAACAGAGTCCACTGTAAATCCATCTGGGGGTTTAATCAGACAATGAGATGCTCTGGGAAGTCTCCTGAGCTCTGCTCTGCCTTGTATAAGCACATTTCAGTAATTGTTTCCAGTGCCCTTTGTACTGACTAGATGAATGATGAATAGTTATTAAAAGCATGGCTCAGAAGGGTTATTTATGCGACATATTTCACAAAATGCATGCTTAATTAAAAATCAGCAGTGCAATTATGAGCATCATAAAGGAAATAACAAAAGCAATATTAAACTGTTAATTAGGAGTTTTTTCTCTTCAAAATGAAGTCAAGGCACTCTATGTGCATACATAAAATCCCTCATTGAAGGTATTTTACTTACTTCTGTTGGTATTAGCAAAAATATTAATCAAAATATGGAAAAAAAACCCAGCATTCACTTAACAGTCCTTTTGGGATGAAAGACTTTTAGTCAAAGAATCAGCTATTTTCTCTCTAATTCGATTTCATGTTTTATACCTGGACTTTCCAGGTAGCAAGTAAACTTGGAATCGTGGAATCACTGGATGGTTTGGGTTGGAAGGGGCCTTAAAGCCCATCCATCCCACTCTCTGCCATGGGCAGGGACACCTTCCACTATCCCAGAGTGTTCCAAGCCCCTTCCAACCTGGCCTTGGGATGAGGCAGCCACAGCTTCTCTGGGCACCCTCTTGACTTCCCATTTTTATTTCTGTGTGGTGAAATCATTCATCATCTCTCCTTATGAGCTAGAAGAATCATCCTGAAATAGCTTTCCACATAATCAATATTTCTCAGGTTCATTGGCCTCCAAAAGCAAATCGAGAAATATTAAAAATGGATTTCAAAATTGGAAGATTCAGATAAACACACCATAATTGATGAAGGAAAAATTTTGATATCTAATTATGCTTTCTGGCCACAAAAACAACACAACTCTTTAGGTGGTTGGACCTCACCAAGTCCACAGCTTCCAGTTATGATGAGATCTGGGAGGTTTTGTGTCATTATATATCTTTAAATTCTACTTTATTATGCTGTGCTTCTTCAACCATCACAATGATTCCGCAACCTAAATATTCAAAATGAAAACAAGAAACCCCCTTATTTTTGCAATCAGGTTAAACATTCCTCATGAAAACACACCTGTTCAAGTATTCATTCAGAGCTGATAAGCTTCATGCATTTTTGAAGAGCCATTTTCTGCATCAGTTACCAGCAATGTCACACTGTCAATGTTGCAGTGATATTCCTACACAAAGCACACATTAATCAGCAGCACAAAGAATGGATTTCTGTAGTTAAAAATGCAAACAAGGGTCTATAGAAATCTGCCACGAGGCTGTGGGCTGATGTTACCCAAGTCACAAAATAAATATATATTAAAGCCACTGAAAAAACAGAGTTGGCTGAAGATAGGCCTGGGCAGGTAATGACAGTGGCTCCTCATGAAGGGGTTTGTGATTCCCATTTATAGGGCTATGGATTAAAGCCACAATAATAACTGGCAGTGCTTTAATAAGAAGTTACAACTTCTTATTAAAGGGCTTCATATCAGCTACAGGTGACTGTGAAGGGAGGGTTTAGATTCACCATGTCAGGTTTTAAACTTTAAAAACCTGGACCAGACTTTTACTAGTTCATTAATTAACACCACAGTGCATGCTAACATTGAGCTCTTAATGATCATCCTACAAATACAGAAATATCCATTTTTAACACTCATATTCTGCCTTGGGCACGTGTTTACAGCACTATTAATGTCGTATAATTGGCACTGGTGTCTGTGCACTTTGTTGGGTCTTGGAGGTGGACATGAAAATCATCAGAGATTTTGGAAGAGAAATGGGCTCACTCCATCCCTCCTCATTTATGCTGATTTTCCCTCTTTCTGGAGGAGATTTTGCCTCTGGGTATTTTTTGCCTTGGGTTTAGTTCTCTAAGCCATTGCTGTCACCCACGAAATCCTGCTCTGTCACCCCCAGCACTTCCACCTTCCAACATTTTATCATTCAGATGAAGCTGGCCCTTATTTTTGTTCACTCCAAGGGGTTTTTATCCAGGTGTCTCAGTTTGATGGACAGGTGTCTGCTAGGGAAGGCAGGAGCCTCCCTTGGGATGGAGAATGTAAACCCCTTCCCTCCGAATTATTAAAATTTGAAATTAAATGTGGACACACACATTTGGAGAGCTGGGGAATCACAGCTTGGAAATTCTTTTCAGGCCTGGATTTCTCCTGTCTCTCAGGTCCATTCCCAGGCTGACAAGCTGACTGCACCTTCAGTTAGGGAGGAAGTCTCCCAGGGTGATAACATGGTGAAAAACAGAGTGGAATTCATAATAAAGATTGACACCTGGTGTCTTTCCCGTGGGATACATCCTGAGGTGCTGTCCCAAGGATGTTTTTCCCAATTGTCCAATGAGCTCCTGTCCTGTCCTAGCTGCATGTAACACACTTTAAATCCGGGTTGTCCATACAATAAAATTGGCCTTTTTTCTTTCTGCTCACCCCGCAGAAGAAGAAGCTCCGGGCTGGGTTGTGGTGAATTCCTTTCCCCAAGCAGCAGCTCCAACCATCCTCCTCTAAAGCTGCCCCAGCCCTCCTTTCCCTGCCCAAGCTCCCTTGCTGTCTCTGTCCCTCGGAGAGAAACTGCCCAGATGAGAGAAAATGTGACCAGATGCTCTCCTTCCCCCCGAGCTTGGCCACTATTTTGTTTTCTCGAGCACGCATAAGCGCCCAGTAGTCAGTGTTTCTTAGCAATTTATGGGAAAACATTCTATAGGTAACAAAGAAGAAAAGAAACCTAATCCCCAACACTGGGAAATTCCTCTGGGTTTGTGGAAAGATTTTTTAAGGGATTAAGGTTAAGGTTATAGTTTTGCAGAGAGCAAGAAGAAGCCCAGAGCTCCAGTTAGACTTACCCAGATTTATTGTCACAGAGGTTGAATCGGGAAGAGTAATCTCTGCAGGATTTCTCTCTCTGGTCAATGATTTGGGGTCTAATCTGAGCAGTAAAGTTGTGAACAGAAAATAAATGTCCAGATTGAGAGCAATGATGGATTTGTCTTTACAAACAAGGTGTGGATCTGCTGGTAGATAAAACTAGCACTGAGAGATAAAAGAAACAATGGGATGGATTCCACTGATTGATGAATTGAGAAAAGATATTTGCCTTTACAAACAAACTGTAGGTTTGCTGATAAATGAAATTGGATATTGAAAGATGAAAGAAACAATGGAGAAAAAAAACATAAATTCCACAAGAGTTAAAAATTAAAAGGGAAGTTTATGCTTTAGAGGGGAATCTCAGGTATCAGGTGTTCTGGGAAGTCTGTACCTCCCAAGTACCTCAGCCAATGGGGAAAGAGAGAGGGAAATGGGGCTGGGAAATTGGGATAAAAAGGAGACTGAGTCCTCCAAAAATTTGAGAGATCACAGGGGAATGTCCCATGGCCTCTACCTTTATTTGAATAAAACAAAAAAAAAAACTCCTCTGTCTCCTTTTGGGACAAAAACCTCTGCTGTTTGTGGCTTAATTTTCCTGACAAGATCCACCAGAGCTGGTCTTTAAATGTGTTGCAAAAGGAGGGTCAGGCTATGAATTCTCCCAAGAATTTTTATATCTAGACAACAGCTGAAGAATCTTGTCCTTAGAGTGGTAAAAGCTTTAAAGCTTAGCTTAGGGGCTGTTTTGAGAGCAAGAAAAATGCAGAGCTCAGGGCTGCCAGAGGCATTTAGAAACAGAAACAAAACCTCCCCTGAGAAATATTTCATCCAGGCTGTGGCTGAGATCTCTGGCAAAGGCTTAGTCAAGAGCTGGTGTGAGGCTTAAGGATGGGTTTATGGATCAGCTTGAGGGGAAAAAGCCCTTAAGCTTCAGATGAAGCAGGATTGGAAGAGGAAAACCGGGGAACTTGTAAACTGCAAAAAGAATATTTCCTGAGAAGTTATTCCTCTGGGCAATGACTTGAGAGCCTTGTCTAAAGCTCAGCTGTGTATCAGGGTCAAGAGGAAAGAAAAGCCTTGAGCTCCAGTCCCAGTGTCTCTGCAGGAGGGAACCTGGCTAGATCCCTTCCATTTCTCCTTCCAAAGTAGGCAATAATAACAAAATGGTGTATGCCAAGCTCATTCTTCTCAAAGTAAAAGATTCCCTTCTCTGCCTGAAATTGCCAGTCCTGATGAACTAAAGGCAGGGAGGCTCTCTCAGAAATGAGCTGTGTGTCCCTTTGCCATATATAATGACAAAGCACATTTAAAATCTGAGGCACAAGGAGGAATCCATGCTCCTGTACCTGGGATAAAAGAATAATGTACTTGTGAGATGGACAGCAGCAGTTCTACACTCTCACTGCATTCCTCCAGAGGTGCTCTGCTACACATCAATATTTGGAAGTGATAAATTCAACAAATCTTTAAAAAAAATGTACAGAAAGCTTCAGCAGGACTTCAGGCTATGAAATATATTAAGTACATACAAAAAAAGGAAAAAAAGAGATCTAAGTGCCTCTGCCCATCTGCCATGAAGTTCATGAAGTTTGCTTCTGTTTTGTACCCAAGGGGTACAGATACCTGTGCTACATGCACTGGAAAATGAGGGGAAACTTATTCCCTCTGGAAAGAAAGAGGCTTGGCAGTGACTGTAATTTTGCTGATTGAATTAGTCATAGTCTGTCTATATTTGCAATAGTTTCTTTCTTAACAAGAAACTTTCTGCCTTTCCAATAAATGATACATTTGAGATATTCCTCTGCTAATAACTGCATCTTTCACATTTGGGAGGAAATGGCACAATTATTGGGTAACTGAATGTAATTTACTTTGTAATTTAGTTATTTTCCCTTGTGGTTCAAACTGTATAACAGTTCCTAAAACAAATCAGATTCATAAAAACTGCACAAATATATCTGCAATGAATCTTACTCTTTATGTGCAAATAAGGGAGGTAGAAAAACAGAGATATTACCTAACTTGCTTAAGGATGTGAAAATAGTAAAGATTATGGTGGGAAAGTAAGTGATGAATCTCAAGTCAGGCTGATTCATTAGGCTACATTGTTATTTGCCAAAAAAAAAAATTGATTTTTTTCTGCCACCAAAGAAAGATCAACAAGAAGACTTCAGTGATGGACACCAAAAATATTTACAAGAGGACAACAACTGGAGAGTCCAGAAGATTTTTTACTCCACTGTGTTTAATTAAAGAGCAAGAGAACTATTGTTAGAGAGCTTAGGAAAAAAATCATCTTTTCATCAAGCAGTCAAAAGAGTCCTTGAAGATATCCAAGCAATCCTTGCAAATCTTTAAATATTTTTCCCTACTGTGAACCTGAGACATGAGAGATATAAAAATTTCAACTCATGTTGTAGAGGTTGTTCTGTCATGAGTCTGAAGCAACTTGCAGCAAATACTTTTATATTTCTTTCTCAGTATTTTGGAGCAAATATTTTGGGATGAAACTCTGCCCTACATATCTCTGTCCTGGACGTCTATTGAAAGAAAAAGGTTGTCAGAAGAAGCTGTTTATCCAAGTGCTGAAAATTGGGAGCAGTTAGAGAACAATATTCTAACTTTTTCCATTATATCATCCCTGACATACTAAAAAATGAGCTCCTTGAGGAGAATATGATCACGTTGAGTAAAAGCTGCTGTTTCTTTGTTGCATTAATCATTATTATTGTAATTAAACCAGAATTTGAATTAAAGTTCATATCTCAATACCCATTTGAACCCACTGACTGACATTTTTTGTTCCATACAAACCCAACCCCTCTCCCTCAGCATTTTGCCCATGTGCTGCTCCCTCACCTGTGATCAGAACTCCTGAAACGCTTCTCCCAAGGTTAATAACGACTTATGGACCATGGTACTCACACAGGAAAATGATGGGAGTCTGTTTCTTGGGCAGTCTCTTCAGGCTATTTTAGTTTGAATTTGCAGCTTTAAGAATCATGATATTTTTATGATGTTTTATGTCTTTGACATGTCATGTTTTATGTCTCATTTTATGATGCTATTATGTCTTTGGCATGGAAGAAATTACAAAACAGTGGCAAAGGTGAGGATTTCCTTTCACTCTGTGTAATTATTAGGGAAGATTTTACTAATGAAACTCAAAATAAGGCTTCACTTTGGTCTCTAATATTTGCTGAATACCAGATATGTGTGGCTGATGTAACAACTTGTACTGCTTTGGAGAGACATAATGAGAACCTATTTTAATTCTCTTTTTATCTTAAAATTTCACTGACTTGGCAACACTTCTTCCTTTCCACACCCCTTAGAAGCGCAGAATGATTAATCATTAAGGTTGGAAAAGACCTCTGAGATCACCAAGTCCAGCTAGCACCATGTTCCCTTCCCTATTAAGTCACATCCCTGGGTGCCACATTCACAGGATTTTGAGCACATTCCAGGGCTGGTGATTTCCCTGGGCAGCTCCTTCCAACGAATGGCAGAAGAGAGGCCCTGTGATACAGTTCCTGCCTTGTGCAGACACCATGAGCTGCAAAATCCTCAGGGGTGACTCAGGTAGAGATCAACAGCTGGGATCTGCAAAGTTCTCCTGTATCAAGTGGACTCTAGAGTCCTGCAAGCCAAGTATTGCTGGATCTCCAGCACAGGAAGGATGGGGAGCTGCTGGGACCAGTGCAGAGGAGGCATCAGGATGATGAGAGGGATGGAACAGCTCTGCTGGGAAAAAAGGCTGGGAGAGTTGGGAGTGTTCACCTGAAGAACAGAAGTTTTGGGGTGACCTCATTGTGGCCTTGCAGTGCCTGAATAAGCTGACAAGAAAGATGGAGAGAGACTGTTTACAAGGGATGGAGAGACAGGACAAGGGGGAATGGATACCCATTGCCAGAGGACAGGATTATTGCTCCATGTGAGGATGGACAGGCCCTGGCACAGGGTGCCCAGAGAAGCTGTGGCTGCCCCTGGATCCCTGGAAGTGTCCCAGGCCAGGTTGGATGGGGCTTGGAGCAACCTGGGCTAGTGGAAGGTGTCCCTGCCCATGGTGGGGGATGGGACTGGATGGGTTTTGAGGTTCCTCCAAACCCAGGCCATTCCAGGATTCTCTCTCTGGAAGGATGAGGATGTGCCAGCTCTCCCCTGTGCTGCACTGCTATTCCCAGTTACAAGTCTGACACCTGATCCAGGACTTTCTTATTATTTGGCTGTAATAGAGTCAAAACTTGGAGACCAAAAAGAAAAAAACTCTCTGGAAGAAGAATGGCAAGAGGAAGCCAAAGCAGATTATGAAAGATATGCTGGCTAATGAAATGGTTTAATAGTGAATTGCTGCACCTTAAACTCCACGTTTTGGCAGCTGATTACTTGCTGGTGACTTATTTCTAGGTAAGTTTGCCATTTGCAGAAGTAGGGTGTGCAAGTGACTCTTGCAGGGCCCTGCACTGCCAGCCCAAACACTGATTCAAGAATATTTCAGTAAAACAAGCCCTGATGTAGCTGTGCTGCACAGCAATAACTGTGCTCTCAGTGTGTCCTAACTCAAACAAACTACTCTGGAGGCATCACAGAGGGGACAATATTTTTTTTGAGAGATAAGCTATAGGGGAAGAAGTATTTCAATAGAATTCAGTTTTTGTTCCCTACCTGGATCTCCTGCCAGCTCATAATTTCCCATCTAATAAAGATAAAATAAGCTTATAAGGGGTTGAAGCAGGAAACTATTGTGTAGGTATCTTAATTTTATGGCAACTGCATTAAAAGAGAAATTAAAAGTGAATATCTAGCATTTAAGCAGGTGTTTTAAATGGGTAAGTGGTGCATTTTCTTTTCTAGTTTAACCATGTGTTGCAGCAGAACCGTAATTTGAAAACCTGTAGTAAGATTGGTCCTAAACTTGAATTATGTGTAGTTTTGAGAATAACTATTAACACAATATTAGATTAAAAAGAAGCATATAAATTACAAAAAAAAAAAAAAAGTATAGAAATATGGACGGAATGATATTTTCATGTTTAAAATATTAATTTGCCCTATGTGAAGAATATCAACATAAATACAAAATCACAGACTGGTTTGGGTAGGAAGAGAACTTGAAATTCATCTTTTCCCACCCCCTGCCATGGGCAGGGACACCTTCCACTATCCCAGGTTGCTCCAAGCCCATCCAATTGGAATATGGAGATATAAAATAAAATACACAAATCTATAGCTCACCTGGGCATTCAGATACTAATTCAATGAGATCCTAGAGGATGTGTTTTTCTCCATTTCCTTCATATTACAACAAAACTTATTCACCTGCAAAATTTCCCCTAGAACGAAGATGTTGATGCCCCACAAAATCCATTTTCTATTCTGCAGGAGGCTGTTTATAATTCTTTCCTTTATAATTAGCTAATCATATCCCAAATCTGTTACCTCACAAAGAATCTCTGAGCCCATTAGAGAAGATAATTCAGGAACAGACAGGAATAATCAAGAGGATGTTCAAGTATTCCTTCTTTTGTTTGCCAGACAGTATTATTATGGAAATTATTCTGAAAACATCAGCCAGGCTGAGGAGATCTCTGTTCTAATCACAGTAATTTGTCACATCAAACAAGGCTCTTGGATGGTGTCAGAGGGTGCCAAGTCCAGCAGTTCCAGGGAGCTCCAGAGCTGCTGAGAGTCCCAGTTCTCAGTTCAGCTGAACCCCCACTCCCATTAGGCTCCCACATACACCCCCAGCATAAATTTGGGCATGGCCAGACACACAGAAAGTGGTGCCTTTACCAGCCCCAGTCACCAGCCAGCTTTTAGCCACCTACCATGGAGCCAGGAGCCCTTTATCCACCCAAACACCCCACAGAAGCTTCTCCAGGATTCCCTGTTCTTGATGGATCTACAACACTGGTTGTCCGTGGTCCTACTCCAGCCTCTGACTCTCAGACTTGTTGGCTGATTCAGCTCGAGGTTTTCCAGCTCAGCCCAGCTCACTCCCCACAGCCACCCAGAAGGCAGAGAGAGGGATGAGTGAATGAGGATATAGGTTAGGATATAGGATATAGGATATAGGATATAGGATATAGGATATAGGATATAGGATATAGGGCTTAGTAAGAGAAGCATATTCTCCAGCAAATTCAGATCATTCCTTGGAACCCTTCACCCCTCTCTTTTCCCTCCTTTGGTCCTGCCAAACCACCTTGATCCCTCCCTTTCCCCATCTTTGGTTCATTTTCTGAGAATTCCAGACTGGTTTGTATTGGATGAAGCCTTACAGCTTATGCTGCCATGGACAGGGACACCTTCCACATCTAGCCCAGGCTGCTCCAAGCCACATCCAACCTGCCCTGGACACTTCCAGGGATCCAGGGGCATCCATATAAAGTCCCATCCTCCTCCAAAACCTCAAAGTGAGTTTTGCACACTGCCTAAACCTTCTTCCCTTGTACCTCAGAGATCGCATGAGAAGCCCCAGGACCTGGACCTGACCCCTCACTTCAAATTTCAGCTCTCCTGTCTCTTTTGGGAGCAATCCTTCTCCTTGGATGGGCTAATCCAGCCCTTTTTTGGCAGGGGATCAGTTGGGAATAGTTGGTTTTCCCTGGGCCCCAGCCTTCCCCCTCTCGTCCTTGTTCCTCTGATATTCCTGTTGTCCCATCCCATCCCATCCCATCCCATCCCATCCCATCCCATCCCATCCCATCCCATCCCATCCCAGTGCCCCTTGACCTACAACAGGCTGGTCTTTCCCTTTAATCCTGAGTTTTTTTAAGCAATCTCTGCCATGGGAGTGCTCTGCTCTTAGCAAAGAGCAATAATTACCTTCTAACAGGGCTTGGTTTCTTTTAGTCCTGGGCAGAGCCACAGTCCAGGGCAGCAGAGAGTTCCAGCAGTCCAAATCTGAGAATCAAATGGTGTTTTGTCATGAAGCCAACATGGAAGATGAAACACTGGGAACAAAGTTGAATTGGCTTTATACATTATGGAACCAACCCCTGTCATTTGTAAAGAAATATAGACTCTTTTATATTGACAGAAACTAAGAGACAATAATTGGATACCTCAAATGTGGACAAAAGTTACAGTATTTTGTTACAAAACCTACGATGATGAAAAATGCAACAACCCTCCTCACAAAAATAACTTTCAAAAATAACGTACAACACATAATTTTTTTTTTCATTTAATAATCAGATTTCTAACACACTAATTGTTTTTTGTTGCAAATAATAGAAATAGTTAACCGAGACAAGAACATTTCTAAAACTTCAAAGAACTATTTTTGTCTCAAGTTAGAACTCTATTAGCCTTCTCTGATAAATTAGCATAGGAGATTATTTTTTAAATGAATCTCTAATTAGACTTCATTAATGGCAATGTTATCTCTTGCAAATTCCTTTCTTTCATTAAGGAGACGTTTCCTACTTTTCATATTCAAAGCAATTATTTTAAGGTGAACACAACTTTAAAATTATACAACCTGAAGATGGATGGTATTTTCAAAGACAGAGGAAGAACTTGGGTTGTACTTCCATTAACAAATGACCTGGCTGATTGTTTAGGCTTTAGCAATAGTCTCCTTATCTCATTTAATATCTAGGTGTCTTTTGATTCTGTGGCTTTAATAAAGAGAGAGATTATTGGTGGTCGGAGGTTGACAGAATATCCTTCTTTGAAACCTCCAGTAACCAATAGCAAGAACAAAATTTAGCAGCAGTTTTTATTTATTGGTTCATTTAGACAAAGAGATGGAGTGAGAGAGATAAGAAGAAAGAGAGGTATTGATGTTCTTTGTCTCCTGGTAATAATTCTCATGGAGATTAGAGCAAATATAATAGATACTTTCCTTTAAAAAAGTGCATTTCTTCAGTTTGTTTTTCAGTCTTTAAATGCAACAAGATTTTGTATAATCTATCAAAATGATCTGAGCAAAATGCTGTTATTATGTGGAGGAATAAAGGTAGAGAGACAAAGGATTCTCTGCTGAATACACAATGAACATGAATGCAAAACCACAAAATATGCTTTATTTTAACTAACTCTGAATATCCTTGTTTGTACAAGAGTCTGTTCCTTTCCTTCTGACATAAAAGAAAGTGCTGGTCAACTGCCAATTCTGGAACAGATTATTCTTTAAATAAGATGTTATATATAAAGGAGTAAAAATCTCTTTTGATTTTAGCTTCAGCCAGTCCTAGGTTTTGACATATTATTATTTTTGGGTTGTCCTGTTGAATTTGTTTCCTGACTAATTCTATCTTTTCATAAGTAAAGTAAATTCTTTTTTCCATTCATGTGTCTAAGACCTCTGATTTATGTTGATTTATCCAATACTGAACCTAAGTCAGCTGGTGCTCAGTACCAGAAGTTTAGGGGAAAAAAAATAATTTTACAACATGATAAAAATCCAGGATTCCAACTAGGATTCCAATCAGGACTAGGTCATCCATCTGTCAAAAAGTTACTTTTTTATCTCAAAGAATTAATTTTAGAAATCTGAAATCTTTTGTTCTCTCCAGTCCCAATCAATGGTGAGTCTTGGGAAATGGTGATGGAAATATGACAACAAAGAGAGGAAGGGAGACTGAAACACCTGGAGAAGGATTAGTCATTAACCAGACCCCTGCTTAGAAATAAGTTGTCCTTCAGTGCTCCACAGGCCTCAGGAATCCTTTCAGAACATTCGTTTTCCTTTATTTCTCCCATTATCAGTTTATAATTCTGGTTTTCCTCAAAGAGTTTATCAAAGAATTGGTCTGATTTATTTGTAGGTGCCTCTCAGGTTGGGAAGAAAAGCCTATTTTCCAGTAAAATCCTCAGTTCTGGCCATTATTTACCTCCAAGGGTTAGTATTTCTAGAGCCTTCAGAGATTAAGATTTTTGAGCTAGAATTACATGGCATTATATAGAAATGGCATCCAGGTGTGTTAAATTCTAGAACTGCTTCTGTGAAACAAAATTTACTTGTTTAAAATCTACTAATTTTTTACTCTAGAATTGGCATGCTCCTCATTGGCTGAAATAAAATGGAACAGGGGAAGGGATTTTATTAAAATGAGAATTATCATTGGGTAATAGCACTGTTGGTTTTGAGTGAGCTTCTCTCTTTTTTAGTTGATTCTGGGTTCGGACACACAGCATTTAATTCTATATTGCAGGATTTATTCAGAGAAGTCTAAAAAAATACTTTGCTATGATTTGTTTACAAACTAGAAGAAATAAAGTGAGTGGAAGGCGTGGAAGAAAATTTTTCCAGAGGTGCTCTCTAGGTAGCAAATATTGTCCTATTAGCATCAGATAGAAATTTGGGCACCAGCTTTCTTAAACAGATTTTACAGAAGAGCCAGGAAACAACATTTGACATTTTTGACTGAACCAGGGGAAAACTGGACACATCAGGACCAAATTGAGTCTTGGGTTTTGTTCTCCTTCTGTCTGACCAAGAACTCATCATTTTTTTCTGTTGCTATAAATTGGTTATTAAAATGGCCACATTGGATCAAAACCAATTTTTTTTCTGCTCGTGGATCTCGTGTTCCATGTGACCAAACTGATGCCTGAAGAAGCTACAGGATAAGTGTGAGTCCCAAGGGATTCCTTAGCCAAAAGAAGATTATGTAAACTTCCACGGAAAGGGAGTGTCTGCTCCTTTAAGGTCATCAGGCCAGAAACATTTTCAGTGTAAAAAGGGACAAGAAGAAAAAGGAGAAGCCATCAACAAAACAGGACAGGGACACAAGCACGACAGATGATAGGGAGGCAGAACAAACTTGGTCAGTCACACTAATTGAGGAGGATGGGAGGCTGCTTATTCCAGTGAATTTATCTAATCACAGACACTGTCACTTGGGAAACAGGAACAGAGGGATAAACCTGATAAAACAAGCTTGGAGACAACTCCCAGATTTCATCCATCCAACCGAGGGGCAGATGTGAAATGTCCCAGTCAGTGTCCCCTGGGGGATGTGTTCCTGTCTGTGGGGTCAAACCTGGCAAGTGGAGCTGCATCCCTCAGCCTGCCCTACACCACTCATCCTCCTTTCCAGGTTCTTTATGGATGTGCTGGAAACGGGTGCCAGTAGCCATCACCTCGGACTGCAAACCCTGACCTGCTGTTAGATTCCCTTTGTAATGGGCCTTGTCTTCTTACCCATCTCCTTGGTGACTGACACTGCAAGGGTCCCTTCAATGGGAGACCTTGCTTGCACAGAAACCTTGGAAGTTCAGGGAGGCTGTTTCCCTTCAGTCTCCTTCATCCAGAGCTTTTTATTTTACTCATTAAACTCAGCCAACCATTTCAGTTCCACAGACTCATTGAATTCTCACTTTTTCTGTGACTATGAAAAGGTTTGGCTATTGTTACAAGAAAATAATCAGACGACCATAAAATTTTTGCCTTTCTGTTTATTCTGCGTGGAACTCCAGAGCTGCCTGGTTTTGATTAAATTTTAGTGATAGAGTTCAGGTGTTTTTCTCTCGCTTCATTTTTTTCTGAACTAAAAGTGACCTTACTTTAAAAATACATTATAATACCACCTAATAGGATCTCCTTATCACTTTAGGGATATCCCTTATCTCTTTAGGGATAGGTGTCCAAGTTAAGAATTTTCTGTCACATGGCTGAGCTTCTCTAAGCTACTTTTGTATTGATGGGTTTGAAATTTAATCTTTCTTAAATGAGCTATTTTTTAGTATATTTACATTTTGGCACATTTTAGGTAAATGACACAGAATTTCTTGAAGGCCCATCTCCAGCAAACTCTTTAAAAATAAAAATGTTAAATATGTAAAAGACTTTGTAGCTTAATAGAAACAGAATATTTATTGTTCTGCGCCATACTTGATCAATATTTTTAATTCATACATTTATTTTTTGACAGACATATAAGGTCTACTAGAAAAATCATGGAACTTAGAACAAACCCCACATAGAAAAATGCAGGAGACAAACCAGATGTACATGATTTAGTTTGTAACATTATAACATAAGAAGAATTCTTCTGGAACCTGAAGCTGGAGTTTTGAAATTCTCTGGTCTAGGCTATGTCATTTGACTTGGAGTATCATTCATAGTTAACAGTTAATATATCTACATCTAATGTCAAAATTGAGACAGTGAAAATTAGTAACTTTGGAAATTTTGTTTATGTATGACATTGCAATATAGAACTGCTTTGGATTTGTATTTTATATAAAATCCCTGTATTTTATGCCTAAATGTTGAGGAATATAAGGATTTCTAATTATTGATGCTTTTAAAAGTGTTGTGCAGGTGCAAGAGCTCATACAAAATTTCTCCATTTTCAAATCCATTAATATAATTTTAAATTGGAAACTTAATTGACAACTTCATCTTTGGAGAGAAGAATTATTTGGATTAGTTTTTCCCTGTTTACAATACAGCCAGATAATAGATAAAAATATTCAGTATAACTCTCACAGGAAACACCTTCAATGTATTTCCATTTAATTTTCAGACTGGAAAGGAATTCTGTCTGTTTCCTGGTACTGTTCCTATTGAAATGTGGATCCACACAATTGTCTGTTGTGCCCAGTTATTGCTGCCAGCAGGCCAGGACTGGGCCAGCTGGGAAATCCATGGCATAAATATAGAGAGATGGGAAGGATGGAGTGGCCTCGAAACATAAAGGTTTTAATGTAACAAACGTAGAAACCTCACAACTTGAAGGCACACTTCCAAAGATCCCGGACCCCAGAGATCACACCTATATTTGGGGTGGGGTGGAGGGCACAGGATCCAATCAATTACAAGGATAAGGAACAAAACCATAGATGTAGCTGGCAGCCAGCCAACCATATATCTAAACCAGGGACAACACTTTATTTGTAACAAACTGGTTAACATGTTAGTTCCCATGAGAAAACTCTTCTTTCTATTCTCTGACCACGATGTAAAGGATGTCCTTCCTCCTAGCCAGGTGTCCCCCAGGGTTTGAAGCTGAAGCTCTCTGCATCTGCAGGTGAAGCCTGCTCCCTGTCCCTCCCCACCAGGCCTGTTTCCACATCCAGTAAAATCCTGAATAAATCTGACTCCCATCATAAGGGAGCTAAATGTATTCATTCATTAACCTATGAAATCTAAAGGAAACCTGTTCTTTCTGGAAGAGAATTAAGTTTGGGCTGTGTTCTGGCCCTCATTCATTTACCTTTGCTATTCACAATCCTCAGCTCCCTGCATCATTGGATAAAGCTCTTCCCACAGGTGAGATCCTGTCACTTTTCCCAGCATAATCAATGGAAGTGTGCCTGGGGGACATTGCAGTTCCAGCTGGCAGAGCTGGCCCCAGGAAAATGAAACGTTAGACAGTGAATTCAGGAAGACATTCAAAAAACAGAGGGTGTTTTCAAACGTGCCCTGAGTGAACAGTCTTTTTCCTGAGTAGCTGCAGAGTAACTCTAAAAGTCAGAGCTCTCACATTCTCCACTCCCCAGGAGCCTGGAGCTCCACAATAAGGATAAAGCAGCCTCCATGGAATTATCCAGCTATTTGCTGAAGCAGCATTTGAACAGAGCCATGACTGCTCCCCAGTCCCTGTCTCCACCATCTCCAGCCCATGCCTTCCCTGCTGGAATCCCTCTGTAGATTCTCCTGCTGCTGAGACTGATTTCCCTTCACTCAGGGAGGTGCTGGGGAGGCTTTGTGGTGATGCTGGGAGGAGTTTTTCTGGAGGAAGCCAATAACATACAGTGAGAAAAAAAAGTGTTTCATTCAGTGTGGCAGATTCTTACACCTGGATGGGCAACACTCATTTGGGTCAGAGTCCCAGAATCCCAGAATCAAAGGTTGGGAAAATCCTCCCAGACCAGTGAGTCCCAGCTGTGCCCCATCCCCACCTTGTCACCAACCCAGAGCACTGAATGTCCCTTCCTTGGACACTTCCAGGGATGGGGACTCCAACACCTCCCTAGGCAGCCCCTGCCAAGGCCTGACCACCCTTTCCATGGAGAAATTCCTCCTGATGTCCAACCTGACCCTCCTGGCACAGTTGGAGGCCATTCCCTCTCATCCTGTGCCTTGTTCCCTGGGAGAAATTAGTCCAAATGGAAGACTTTAAAATTATATCTTACTAATAAAAAACCATTTTCTGTGTGCCTGAAGTAATTGAACAAAAGAAGCAGATATTGCCCTCTTTAATAATTATCTCTGCCAGGTTAATATCCATGGGGCAGGATAATTATGGGAGCTTAAATCCTCATTGCTATTGACATTTCCTTTTGTACTAGGTTTGTTTATGCCTTCTTATATTTGAGATTATATTGAAAAACTGAAAACTTAGAGGAATGTAGGGAAGATCAAATAAGATTTGAGGTGTTTTATATATTTTTTTTAAATCTTGTGTGATATGTGAAGATTAAAAGAAGACAAAATCTTTCTGTACAAACATGAATGAGTAGAGTTAATGTTGGTTCACACATGTTGTAAACTGCCCCCCTGCATTTGTTTATAGCTATGTTAGGTGGGTTTAATGTGCTAAAATTTATATTTTCTGATTTGGAATGAGAGTAGACTGTATGAAATGAGATATCTGCAAAGGCTGGGAGAGAACGGCTACCTGAAAAAAAAAGTAACTTCTGAAAACATTCCTAAAATTTTAAGAGTTCCAGATTCTAATCATCAAAAATGGAAAATACAATTTTTTTTCTCCAGTACTGATAATCTTCTATGAAAAGAAGAAATGATGATCCTAGTTTTATTTCTTCCCCATAAGAACAACGAAATACAGGACAAGATCATAAATATTGCCATTCTTTAATGCTGGGTTTTCTGAGTTTTCAGAAATGATAAGGCATAAAAACGTTAGCACACTATAAAATATCAAAGGGACTCATTCTTTGCTGCCCAAGTTTATTGTTCTCATAAACAGAAACAATTTCAAAGAATAATTGTATGCAGGTAAAGCAATCATAATAATAACCCTTTTATTCACAGCATGTAACCCTCAAGAAATCTAATGTCAAGAATTCTCACACCTCTGAGTAAGCAATCCAGTAGTTCTCGTGATAAATCTTCATTACATAACCCAGCTATTGTCCCAGCATTCTTCTGTGAAATTATTTCTCTTTTGAGAAATTCCATAGTTTTTAAATGGGAAATTAAATAAATAAAGAAAGAAGATGGAAATCCCAAACCAATCAAACAAACAAAAAAAAAAAGCCCAACCCAGTTTGGTTATTTGCTGCAGTGTTTCTAAAATTCGTCACAGTCTGAGCCCTCACAAGGTTAACTAGAAGACGTTTTAACTCTAATCTGTCTCACAGACTCAGTTATGTGACTATTTCCACACTGTGTGTTCTCCTTTTTCCAAAATTTTGCCATCTGCAGACTCACATGTCAGGTCCATGTTTGGAATTTGTCTGGGATTTTTACCAAGGAAAGAAAACACACAGGCAGTCCCTTGATACAGAATATTTTTATTTCTTCTGTTGTAATTCTTCATCCTACAAATACATGTTGAGCCAGCAAGTTAATTCATTAATATTTAAATAATTCTTATTTTGGGTGGCTATAAATAATTATAAATTGTGGTTGCTGAGAAAATAACTACAAGAGGCAGATTTCTAAATACATGTAAATACTGACTGCCATACTCAGGCTTCAGTGCTGCTTCTCACCTCTCTCAACGAAAAATGTGGAGAATGGGAAGCTCTCCTGGAGAAGTAGCTTCTTTCTAACATAAAAAACTGAAAGTTTGTTCAAGAAATAAATGATCACAGAGTTAAGATGGCTGCAAGTGAACCTGACTGCTGACAAACTGGTATCTTGGATAAAACCCGAAGTTGCAGTCACAGGGAAAAACATTTTTTGTATTTTGTATTTTAATTGCTTGCAATAACAACAATAAATGCACTTATCTAATTTTTAAGATAATTTTTAAAACGGGAACATTTCAGTGAAGAGGGAAGGAAAGGGAAAAGAATAAATGGGAAGGAATTTATTTAAGTTAATGTTGTTGGTGAATGTGTCTTCATCACAGGGATCATCCCATTAAAGAAAAGAAATATGCCAAATTGATCAGAAATTGAATTGGGAAAAAAATATGTAAAATGCTCATTTTAAATTTTAAGAGTACTCGCAAACTATGTAAAATATTTATGCATATAAAGGGTTAAATTTTTTCCCTTGGAATGAAAAGGGGAAAAAGCTGCATCTCTTTATGCATTAAAATAGAATATAAGTTGCAGAAATTCAAACTGCATTTGTTAACATGAAGCTGTCCCTCTTTTCCATCAGATATTCTTGATCCATGGCAGATGCCTCATACAATTCAATGTCAGCAATAAGGCAATGCAGAATGAAAGACTCAGGCAAAGTAAGACAGGTACAAAAATGAGTCCTGGTGTCATTTCCAGGCCCAGAATTGCTGTCATCCTCTCAGCATATCCCGTGGCTACAGGGGATTTGTGGAAATCTTGGTTTTATGAGTAGCTGAGTTTCTAACACCTTCTTTCCATGCCACCCCTGCAGTTTGTGTAGAGGCAGCTGCAGCAGAAGGGGAATCTGTGGAGGTTAACCCACCATTATTTTGTTCCTGCAGAAAACTGACCCTTTTTGATTCAACATCTTTGTTACATCGCCTGGGACTGCAACTAAGCTCAGAAGGAAGAAGATCTCCAAAGTGATTCCAGTCCTGCAAGGTCAGCTCTGACCTCACCACAGCTCACTCCAGTCAGCCTTCCCATCTGCACCCCTGAATTGTCCAAGGCCAAGTTAGTCTGGGCTTGGAGTAACCTGGCATAGTGGGAGGTGTCCCTGCCCATGGCTTCGGTCCCAAATTATTCTGGGATTCCGTGGCCATCCTGTCCTCTGCACTCCTGAAGGATCAGCACGTTTGTTTGTGCTTTTTGAAAAGAGGCAAGGTGAAAAATTAATGCCTCCTTTCTGAAAGACAGACACGAGGGAAGTTGGGAGCAGAAGCTCTGGGGTTGAGTAGAACCACAGAGTCACAGGATGGTTTGGGTGGGAAGAGACCACAAAAATCACCCAGCTCCATCCCTGCCATGGCCAGGGACACCTTCCACTAGCCCAGGATGCTCCAAGCCCCATCCAACCTGGCCTGGGACACTGCCAGGGATCCAGGGGCAGCCACAGCTTCTCTGGGCACCCTGTGCTCCTGAGGGGCTGATACAGAAAACTTGCAGCAGTGACCACATGGCAGCACAAATAAATGAATATATAAAAAAACCTGCCACTACCCTCAATGACAATTTGAGGAGAAAAGCTTCCCAGATGGTGAAGCTCAACAATAGAATGTGCTGTCAGTACTCTGATGTTAAGAAGCAGTTGCTTTGTGTGATATCACATGGTAACAACCTGTTTACCAGAATCCAGAGCTATTAAGGAAAAAAAAAAAAAAGATTTTGATATTTTACTATTTCTGGTAATGCACGTGATAAGAGTGGAGTGGGAAATGCGGCCCTGTACCTGCTCTGCATCCTTTCTCATCTCACAGGAAGAAAAAATGATATTTAGCTATTTTTTTGTCTTCATAACCTCTTTAAAAATACAGCTGATTGTGCAGGATCAAATGGAATTCTAAGTTCCCATTACTCATCTGTGGAATCACAAAATGTGTATTTTAAACTAGCCCTAGATATTTTTGCACAAAAGTTTATTATGGAGTTGGATCTATAGTGTTATCCCTTTAAACAAAATGAACCATCATAAATCAAATTGCAAAATTAAGAAAGCAAAATTCATAATTTCCAAGCCTTCAGGTCCTATGACTTATGACTTTGTCACTGAGCAACTGTTGCCAAAAAGAAATCTGCATCTTAATCCACAATTCCAAGAAAGATGACACCCACTTTCTGTAAATGATCAAGGTTATAATGTATATTGCAAATCTTTTTGCTTCCTCTGGCTGAAAAATAACCCAAATAAATTTTTAGGACCTTCTGTATATTTATTTTTCTCATTACCAATTGCCAGCACCGTCTAGAAACTAGGTGTTTAAGGATGCTGTCTGCAAGCCACAGATGTTTGTTTGTGAATGTGAAAAAACAGGCAGTGTTTAAACCAAGGTAAAGTGTCAATAATTCATACTCACTTTTTTATACTTCAGAAAGTTTTCCAGAACTTCTCTGGATTACTCCCAACGCACCAGAAGTGTACTGTGTGTATTTTCAGGTACTTTTTTACTTACTTATTTTGCTTCCCTGATTCCAGGGAAAATTTACAGCACATAAAATCTGGGTTGACTCATGTTAAGAAATTTCTATGAGTTTTTCACCAAATTTAAGGAGAACTTATAGCATGCACCATGTTCCAGCCACACAGAACCTGCAGTAATCTGAAAATTTATGGCATTTATGGAGTTGTGTTCCTGCTATTCTCTTAAGTCCTTGGCTACAATTTTGATAAACAACAGAGGAAATATTGGAGCTGCTGGATGCTTTTTCCTGACACACGTGACCCCATTCATGAGCTTATTGCTCTTCCCACTCACCCATTGCTGCCACGGCGTGCCAGATCCCATGGAAAACCTTTGAAAAACCAATGCCCTTCTAAAGTGAGGAATAACAGGAAGCTGGGATCCCTGAAGAAACCCCAAGGAAAACTCGAGCTCTTCCTGAGGGTGATGTGGTTATACATACATGAAACTAATTACATGTCAGGCATTGCTGGATTGAAGTCTCAAGATGAAAATCCATCTGGTAGATTTTCATTACTTATCATAACATCCTTGCTGAAAAAAAGCATAAAAACTCATTACAGAGTACAGGCTGTAATATTAAAATCTAAATTGCAGAAAACACAAGAAATTAAAAAGTGTAATGAATATAGCACATTGTGCAGTTTAAATTAAATTCAAATCAGTTGTTCAAATTACTAAGTAATAGACCACATTGTTGCATTTAATTTTGGGGATAAAAGTTGCTGAAGAAATCAGTGTATTAACCATATAATTATCTATAGATTGGACAAGTAGTGAAAATAATCAAAGTTTAATATTCTGTATTGCAGCTATACATAGTAGAATAATAAAACTATTCTACAATGATGTACAAAAAGCCTAGTGAGATTATTTACAATTTTTTTACAGTTACTTTTAAGAACTTTCTATTAGATTCCCAATCATTTATCAAACAACCACTTGTTGCTTGAGAAATCAGGCTAAAAAAACATTTTTTGCAGTCATGGACTAATTTTTCATAATTTCTCTACTGCGTGCACAAAATCCCAAATAAACAAAGAATTTAAAAATTCCCAGGTTAATTAATTCTTTAAGAAGACGAGTGACAAAGACACCAATGATTTTTAATTTGTGCATTATTTATTAGTGTTGAAGAAGTTGTTCGTATAAGTTATTTGAATTTGAATGGAGGTTAATTGCTAATTCTGTAAACTTTCAATGTTCCCACTGTCTTTGGAAGGTGAACCTTCTTATTGTCTCATCAGTGTCTGTGTATAATAATTGTTAATATGGGAGAACCCATTCTATCTGCTAGACTTCGTCCTTATCCATGCTTAGATATTCCCTGTTTTCATTTTCCATTTCCCTGAGAATATTCCATTGGGTACTGTCAACAGCACTATATTAGTTTTGGAAAACACATGATCTAATTCCACAGGTTTAAGTTCAAAAACCCTGAATGTAGAAAATGAAAATGTAACTTTGCAGGATATAATTATCAATGATATTTTCAGAGTATTAAAATCCAACCTCAGAGGTTAATCAGCCAATTGAGAGTTGCAGATTTCTCTTTTTATGATGAGAAAAGCTCTTGTATTTTGTGAAGTAGAGAGGATTAAGAATAAAAGTAAATGGTTCCTGTGAGGAAATTTTGAAGGAGTTGAAAATAATTTCTCAGTTTTTTTGCACTTTGATGGAAGATTCAGGAAGGAAAGAAAATAAAATTAGTAACTTAAAATAGTGTACTTTCCTTATTGTTATTTCCATTTATATTTTCTAAGTGAATAGAATAGCAATAAACTATGAAACTCTTTTGCAAAGAGGCATAAATAGTAACATTTTAGAAAGCTTCCTGAACTGCAAATGTTCACATTTGCATTCTACATTCTACATTCTACATTCTACATTCTACATTCTACATTCTACATTCTACATTCTACATTCTACATTCTACATGGAATCCCAGAATCCCAGATTGATTTGGGATGGAAGAGACTTAAATCCCATCCAGTCCCACTCCCTGCCATGGGCAGGGACACCTTCCACTGTCCCAGGTTGCTCCAAGCCCCATCCAGCCTGGCCTTGGACACTGCCAGGGATCCAGGGGCAGCCACAGCTTCTCTGGGGAACCTGTGCCAGTACATTTTCCAATACACATTAATATTTTCTTTTAAAATTCTTGTAATATTTGTATCTATACTGAAACACGAAAGTGTACAGCATTTTAAACACTTTTTTTGCTATAGAAATAAACAGAGCACTGTTTATTATGTTGGGGAATTAAACTGAAATTAGCTCCCCCCTGAGACCACTGATATCTTGTCTTGAGCAATGCTAAAGAAGATCCATTTCTGCAGAAGTGCAATTCCCTGGACATGGAGAAATCCATCTTGTGTCACCAGAACAGTTACTGAACTCCCAAGCCTGATCTGCAAACAGACCAAATGTCATAGTCAGACAATCAGGCTCCCAGGAAATATTGATTTACAGCTGGAAAAGGCACAAGAAATGCAAGAATTAGCAGCATTCCAAGCAAAGTTCAGTACCATTAAAAGTTTGATCTTTATCTTGTTGTGCCAGGGGAGGTTAAGATTGTAGCTCAGGGAAAACTTAATCACAGAAAAAATTGTCAGTCCTGGGCACAAGTGCCCATTGCAGTGGTGGAGTCCCCACCCCTGGAAGGATTTAAAAGATGTCTAGATATGACACCTGGAGGAATGGATTGATGGTGGCTTTGGCAGTGCTGGAGAAATCATTGGTTTTGGAGGGTTTTCTAACCTAAAAGATTCTCTGATTCTGATTCTGATTCTGTAATTGTGATTCTGTGTCTTTGTGTTGAAGGTACTATTTCTAAGGGAAGATGGCCAGTCAGCCATTTGCTCAGAAATTATTACATGCCTGCATTGACACTGTCCAGGTGATTAATTTGGTATAATTTGGGTGAATTATTGATGAAGGTTATTTCAAAATAAGCAAAAAACTTCAGTGTGTGGCTCAGGTTTATCTCCAACCTAAAATCAAATGGATTTACCAAGAACCATTAATTTTGAAGACTTGGCTGTTAGAAAACCCACATGGAGCTGTGTCATATCAATGAATTTGGATTCTCCAAATCACAGAACCACTGGAAAAGCCCTCCAAGACTGATCCCCACCTTGTCACCCAGTCCAGAGTCCTGAGGGCCACTTCCAGGCCTTCCTGGGACACTTCCAGGGATGGGAATTCCAATCTCTCCCCGGGCAGCCCCTGCCAATTCTAAGCAGCACCTTCCATGGTGTTGGGGATAAACTCAGCTGCTCAATGTGCCTATTTCAAATAATTTGTGTAAGGCCTGCTTTGGACATCCTCTCTGATCTGCTAGGCATGTCCTTAGATATTTGGTTATCTTTTGAAATTATAGATGGTTCAAATCTAGGAACAACTCTTGAAATGTGTTTAGTTTTGTAGCTTCTCCAGGTAGCAGACAATCCTTTACAATAATATCCACAGCTCTATGCAGGCCACAAAAACGCTCCTGGAGGAGGCTGCAGGGAAAAATAACTTTTCACTACTGACTTTAAATCAAGTTTTCAGAACAGCAGCAGAACTCAAAGATCTTATATCAGGCAACTCCCATCCATAAAGACCCCAAAGTGCTCCACACAGGAATTACCTCAGCTCCAAGTAGAATCTGGAATCTTTTAAAGGTGGATCTCAGCACCAGACTGAAAGGGAAGAAAATAAACAAACCTCATTCAAAGGATTTAAGATATTTTAACTAAGCCAGATGTATTTGCTTGAAATGGAATCTAGGTTTACATCTCTTTCTCTTGGAAAAAAAATTATGAATCTTTCATGATGGGAGATAGTCAAAATGGAATGGCTTCAGTGAGAGGATTTGCCTGCAGTGAAGGAATCTTTCAATATGATTATTTCTTTCCTTCTCGGTGTTTTTAATTCTGCCAGTATTTTCAGGGAATGCAGAAAACTTGGAGGAGTGTTAACAGAAATCCTACAGTGAATTGCATGTGCCATCTACTGCAGAAAAGTAGTTAATACTTAATAAACCACCACAAGGAACATGGGGGAAATGAATCTATTAAGTGTGAATAGTTAAAAAGGGCAGTGGGTACCAGTGTGCTTAAGTAGTACCAGAAAGAAAAGGTTGTTAAAATTATAGTCCCCTGGAAAAGAGAAGTGAATAGATGTTGAAGAAAATAAACTAATATGGGATAAGGAAATAAAAGGGTAAAGCCATGCTCTAGATGAAAAAAAAATGCAACAGATGACATGTAGGGACCAAGAGAATTTTTTTGCTATGGCATCAAGAAGTTCTCATCAAATCCTTTGGCAAAAAGAATGAAGGCTCGGGATGCAGAATTGAATGTACTGAAATTCTCAACGATTTTGCAGAATAATTAAGAGGATAAAGCTGCTTCTATATTAAATCCAAGAAAAGAATTACAGAATAAAAAGTATAAATTATTGATTCGAACTAATAGATGTGCTAAAAGGACTAGTGCAAGTAATTAATTAATTCAGTGGTCAGACTAGGCAGATAATTTTCTCTCTCCCTCTGTTCTTTCCACATTTTTTGCACATTTGGCTGTAGATAAGTGGCAATGATAAATATTCTACTGAAAACAGTGAAGTCAAGGGACTGCATAGTTGGAGGAGAATTCAGGGTTCTTTTTCTGTGACTTTGAGTTGATCTGTGTGAAAAGCTTTAGACTTAAAAGGGAAAATGTGCTGGGCTTAGTTTTTCCAGAAACTATCCTTGTGCTTCCTACAAAGTATTATTTTGAGGATGCAGCTTTTACAAAAAAAAATATTAACCACTAATAGAGAAAAAATAACTCCCGTTCTGCTCTTAAGAGGAAAAGTCACAATTCATACAAGTTATTCCAAAGGCATAATTTTGACTATTGTATTTTTTTCTCACATTTTAATTAAAAATCTAATTCCTTCTTTTATGTGTATTGGCTTTGTCAAAAATGTCATTTCTGGTGGATCAAATTATTTCCTAATTCATGTTCAATTTGCCAAATGGCTTTAACAATAAAATAGCAAAGAAAACAAAAATCAGTTTGCTTGTTTTGATGTTGACATAATGTCCTAATAGAATTTCCACAAACTCACTAAAACTAAAGTGGATTTTAAGCAACAAAATGAATTAATTTTTGTCTGTAAGAATAATTTAAACCATTGTTTTCTCATTGAATTGAATAATCAAATGTTTGGACAGATCCCAAGAGGAGTTGTTCGTATCTTTTTAACCACTTTCTAGGCCCCTGATTCATCTTCCATATTCCTGTGTCCAGTTGGCTTAGGATGATCCATAAAATTGTCACATCCCTCCGTCTTCACCCTCCATCAGAAGCAGTCTCAAGTTGTGCCAGGGGAGGGTCAGATTAGGTTAGATATTAGGGAAATTTCCTCACAAAAAGGTTTTTTGTCAAGCTTTGGACCAGGGCAGTGGTGCAATCCCTGGAAGTGTTCAAAAGCCACGTGGATGTGGCATAGAGGACAGGGTTTAGTGGTGACCATGGCTGGGCTTGGTGACCTCGGAGGGCTTTTCCAGCCTTGGGACTCTGTGATTCCATTGCCTGGATTGTTACTGGGCAGCACAGGGAGCCCCAGAGTGGAGACAGCCCCTGCTGTGGACAGCATGGAAGTGCTCAGGTTCTCAGGTTGTTCTCTGTGCAGGAATCTTGACCTGAGATGTTTTTTCCATGATCAAACCCTCTGCTCTCCAGATCTAAGGTTCATGTTTATTCATCATCTCCATTCCCAGCTTTCTGAGCTGTGCTGGGTCATATCAGCACATGACTCCAAGACCTCTGATAAGCTCCTGGGAGATGACTGCCTCATTCATTTTTTAGTTTGTCTTTTTCTTTTCCTGATCCTGAAGAAGTGAAAAGTCTGGAGATGTCTTCTTGCACAATGCACCCACGTACCCCAAAGTGACAGCTCCATTCTCACTTGGACTGTACAACCCCATCCTGTGAACTGTGGGATGAAGTGAAAGTGATACTGCCTGCAGAAGAATGTGTTCCTGGTGAGAGCATCCTGATGATTTGTGCACTGCTGGAACACTTTAAATCTGCTTTCTCCACTCAAACCAGCATTGAGTGAGAGCAGCTGTCGAGAGAAGCTTCAGCCAGATCTGAGCCTCCTGCCCTTTCTCTCTGCACTGTGACCCTGGGAAATGAAAAGTTTTGTCTCTTCTGGATAAGTGTAAGTCTAAGAATCACTGAATTACTGAATCATGGAATCATTAAGGCTGGAAAAGCACTCTGTGATCACCAAAATTTACCATCAAACCAGCACAACCACCATACTTACAAGACACACATCTTCCATTTTAATTCACTTAAAAATAATTACAACAAATAATTTTAAAGTAGCAGTTGTTTTTGAGGTGCCTTTAGCACCTTTGAAACCACTTTGAACTGCAATTGTGTATTTTGGCTGGGATGAATAACATTTAAATCTGTCACTGCTGAATTATTTTTGTGGTACATATTTTCCAGCTGAGCATCAATTTGTTGGCTTAAAGTTGTTTACAGCAAAAGCAGTGAATTCACGGTGATGTATGTACATGTTCAGCTATCAATATTATTCAATTAATGTATTAGTATAATTATCTTAATGTATCAACGGATGCATTAATAACCAGATTTTCTATTAATGTATTTCATAGGATAAACAAACCCACTAGTAAATGTTCTTATATTACTGACCTTAACAAATTAGTAGAGGAAACATATTTAGAGCCTTGAAAGAATTTTAAAGGAACCTTGAAATGTTTCTAACAACATCACCCCACTGCTTAATGCCATTTTTGAGAAGAAATAGAGATGGTTTTATCAGCAGTCAACTTGCCACATGTCCCAGTGATAAAATATTTTGTTCTACTTGTCATTGTGACGGATTTCCTGGGCTACTAAAAAACCCCCAAAGAACAGAGATTTTAATTCACTGACAATTGAAAGAAATAATGAGAAAAAAATCTGGGTTTTTTCTGAGCTATGCCTAATTTTCTTCTCAAACCAGGATGTTACAAATAGTGGTTGTCCTTCAAGGAAATCTTGGACAGTGGATGGTGTGAAGGCTTCAATTTTTACAGGAGATATGAAAATCATATTTTTAAGTAGAAGAAACAGAAGAGTATTAAATGCTAAATATTCCTCTGTGTGGTGTGAACCTCTCCAAATCATTCTGGTTTTTATATCAGATTTCACCTGTGAATTTTAATTAAGCATTTCTGCTCTTCAAGCAGTGCAAGTATCCAGATTTTAACCAATCTAATTATGGCTCTTCCTTTCAAAGGCACAGAGAGACAATATTTTCCTTGCACATTTTCCTCCCTGGAACGTAGACAACAATTACATGTTTCCAAATTGTGCAGCCATTTCAAAAGCAAATCAAGGCACAACAAAGGAGAAGAAAACGATAATTTGAAAACAAAACTGAAATACTGTCAACAAAATAATAAACCCCACATTAACTCCATTGGTGTCTGTCAAGAGTTGTTTATGTTCCAGGGCCAGAATTCTGAAAAAAAACAAAACCAAAACAAAGAAAAAACTTTTTGTTCTGTGCCTTTCACTTTATTTTAGATTATTCATGTTACTGGTAAAAAAATATTTTTTTTTTTTACGTCTTCTTTCTGAGTTGCATTTCAAAATATTTTGAGTTGATTGGAAATATTGGAATCTTGTTCAATAGTTTTTATTGCATTACCTGTGACATCCTGAAGAGAGCAGTGAGCTCTTGGTGGTATAACAAATGTAGGAAATAAAGGAACATAGTTTTTTAAGAGCTTCACAACAAGTGCTCACTAGAAGTCAAAGCACAGCCCATGAATGGCACTGTTACTTCTTGGTGTCCTTGTGGATGTCAAAAGTCAATTGCTTTTATTGAAAAGAAAAATAGAAAATCTCTGAGAAAGGATTGATAATTATGCTTGAACTGAAGGCCAGCTTTTCAATAAAAGCTTATTTAATTGCCTATAAATTGTCTGTTCCACTTGTTTAAGTGAAGAGGTTTAGAGAGCTCAAGACTGAGAGCAGTTTTTCTATATGTAATAAATACATTTACACACAGTTACCTGCACAGAGCTCTCGTGAGACCCTGCCTGGAATACAGGCCCATAAGAACATAAGAAGGACCTGGAAATGTTGGAATGAGTCCAGAGGAGGCCGTGAAGTTGCTGAGGGCACTGGAGCACCTCCCCTATGGAGCCAGGCTGGGAGAGCTGGGAATGTCCAGCCTGGAGAAGGGAAGGTTGTGTGGAGAGCTCACAGCAACTTCCAGGGGCTCCAGGGGCTCCAGGGAACTGGAGAGGGACAACTCATCAGGAGCTGGAGTGACAGGACACAGGGAATGGCTTCCCACTGACAGAGGGCAGGGTTAGATGGGATTTTGGGGAGGAATTGTTCCCTGTGAGGGTGGGGAGGCCCTGGCACAGGGTGCCCAGAGAAGCTGTGGCTGCCCCTGGATCCCTGGAAGTGTCCAAGGGATGGGGATCAGAGCAACCTGGGATAGTGGAGGCTGTCTCTTCCAACCCAAACCACTCCATGATTCTGTGATTTGGGGAGGTGATTTACTGGTGAACATGGTGATGGTGCTGAGTTGTTGACCTTAAAGCTCTTTTCCACCCTTAGCTATTCTATGGTTTCTTGACCTCATAATATTCCAAGGTGTTGTATGATGGGTCTGTGTAAAAACTTTGCAACTTTCTAAGGCATCATCCTTCTCTTTACACCCCAGCATTGGTTTTTCCTCCGTGTTAGCTGAATTTCTCCAAATACTGGGATAGTAAAGAGATAAACAAAAGATTGTGGAAAACCTTGTACTGGAGGTTTTTAATATGAGTTCAAGACAAGGAGTAGCTATCAAAATAGCTACAAATCCCTTGTTTTGTGCTGGGTTTCTTTTGCATTTTTTCTTATTTCTTCTTGTTTCAAATGGTACTTCATTACCTCATTTTTGAAATGAACTTTTGCATGCACTCAGCATGGAAAAAGACAAAAAATATTCACAGCAAAAATTCAGCATAGATAAGACTGCTTTCATTTATTAATAGTATACACTATAAATGCAATTTGGAGGAGGAAAGAGGAGCTGGAAAGTTCTTGTTTATATCAGTCTTCCTCATTCTAGATGCAGCCTACAGGACTTAGCAGCCTATCTGTTGCTTTGCAGAAATGTGCAGGAAAAAATGCATCTCTCAGTAAATGAGATCCTCACTCAAAAAAAACCCGATGACTGAGCTGCAGATATGAGATGTGGCGGGTGAATTTTAATTTGAGCTCTTTCTGTGTTGTAAATCCTCTGCATGAGTTACAAAGTGAAAAATATTTCTTACTGCTGAAGTAACGCCTAAAGATATGATTTCTATCTCCTAGTTACTGAGGGGTTTTTTTTTCCATATTACATGTTCCCAGTTCTGTATCCTATAAGAAAAAATGCCACTACTTAGTTTATAAAATAAAATCCCAATATTTTGCCTAATTTCCACATTATAGTCAAATATACTGTTGTCATTTGGCAAAATGCAGGATGTGTTGATTAGGATTAAGGAATAGGAAAAGCACAAGTCCAAGTGTAGTGCAACTGCTGTGCTACTAACGTGTTATTAAACAAATTAAATCTTTAAATCATGCAGATTCACTGGAATTCCCTTTGATCGATGTCAGCATTAGGAAGTTGCTTTTCTTATTGCTGTACATTGGAACACTTTCCTGACATAAATACCCTGAGGACTGGAAATGGGCATTAAATCTGCTCTCGGATCCGGAATTTCAGATGAACTGTTAAAGTAGGCCAGGATTAAATGAACTCCACGTTTCCTTTTATTGCTTCACCCGTGCTACTTCCATTATGTGGAAATCTTTTAATAAATTATTTCCAATATATCAAAAGAGAGCTGCTCAAAAGTGCAGGATTCATTTCAGGAGAAACTGAGTGTGTACCTTTACTGGAAATATCTTTTAGTGGGTAGAGAGCAGAAATGTCTTTCTGGAGTAAACGTGATTTTTCAAAGGTAGGTAAAATACCTTTTTAACTATGGTTAAATTTGCTATTTAGAAAATAAAACCAAAGAAAACCTTTTTAATTTTACTTCATAACCTAAGTATTAAAGCACCTGTGCTCATGTGCACTGAAATGTTTCTCAAACTGTATGTCACAAAGTGCTCTTTTCTATCTGCAGCATTCAGTCATTAAAGATGAAGAATAATGTACTATTTATTAGTGCCAGGAGTTTATTTCAAAGTTTTCTTTCATTTCTGGTTCCTTTCCCACACTTTAAACAATATCGTTGTTGCTTGTAATCACACTGAACTATAAAAATAGAGAACATTCTTAAATAAATGGAATTTAAAAAAAAAAAATTAAAAAGGCTCACAGGCTAGATACCTCTAATTTTCTAATAATGAAAACATGACATTCTAATTAGAAACTGTGTGTTTTCTATCAGGTGTCACTGCAATATCTGACTTTGTTTTCCTCCTTGACTCAATCTGCATTTTAAGATAAAAGGAGAGGGTGACAACTGCACAAG
The DNA here is from genome assembly GCA_037013685.1 of Acridotheres tristis. Classification (NCBI taxonomy): domain Eukaryota; kingdom Metazoa; phylum Chordata; class Aves; order Passeriformes; family Sturnidae; genus Acridotheres; species Acridotheres tristis. The sequence continues at coordinate 26,511,876 of CM072895.1, forward strand.
AACTTTGAGTTGCTTCCTGTTCTGATGCATCCAGTCTGACAAGGATGTGCTGCCTGGATGACAGCTGCAATGAGGGATTCCAGGGATTTTCTGAAGCAGGGCTTCAGTAAGACAAGGCTGTGTGTGGCTGGAATTAAAAATAAATAAATAAAAATCTCTAGTAAACCCCAAAGTTTTAATTTGTGATCAAATTTATAAAATCTAAAAATATATATAACTATTGAGCAGCAAAATCAGGGTCAGCTGAGTACTAAGACATTGTTTTGTGAAGTCTTTTCATCCTTCCCAGTGAAATCTAGATCAGGAAGAAATCTTTCCTCTCACAGCACAAATGCCATCTGAGAATGATGGTCCTACAAAGTAGCATTGTAAAGATCTGTACACAGCAGGGAAAGATGCATTAAAAGTGTTTTAAGAGGTCTTTTTATTATCTGCCTCTTCTTCCAGGAAAGAGTTGCTATTTATCCCCGTGGCTTGATAAGGAATTCAGTTTGGGAACTGTATTTCACTGCTGATCACCAGACTTATAGCTCTGCCTTTTTTTCACCTGACAGGAAAACATTTAAAACATGAGCTCTGAAGTGATTGCCCTTCCAGCTTTTTCTGCTTTAGAGTTTCTAGATTTTTTTGTTCCAACTTGACTCCTTTCTGCTTGTTTGAGGGCACTGAGGAACTTTCCATCAGAGTTTGAACGGGACAAGTCTGGTATAATAATAAATCCTGGACTTCTTTCTGAAATTCCCTAAATGGATTAAACCATTTTTGCCAGTTTTGCATGTTCAGGCTCAGCATAGCTTTGCAAAGGGCTCTGTTGTGGGAAAACCAGGGAGATCAGTGGTTTGAGTTAACAGTGGTGAATTGAGAGCTCCAGATATTACTCAGTGAGCTTTCCTTTCAGAAAATGGATGTTGCACAGCACAAGAGTCTGATACCCTCCCTGTGACTAAGTCAGTTCACCTCCTCATGCTGCAGGCCCCTCATATTCCTGTCAGGAAGAAGCAGTGAGTTTTCCTTTCAAGGAAATGAGTGAGTTGAGACTGGGATTCTTCAAATAAGTGAGTTGAGACTGGGATCCTTAAAAATACATCACTAAGATAATTCTTTCTGGTTTCCACTGTGGAGTGGGATGATTCTTTTCTTCAGGACTGCTGCCTATCATTTTGATATGTGTTTCTGGAAACAGCTTGTTACAGGCATTAAAAACATCCAAAAAACCCCAGCAGCAGAGCCTATTCCTGAAATACTCTGTGAAAGTGTTCACCACTGCAACAGTAACCACAGCAACAACAACAGCAAAAGCTATTCTATTTCTTACATTGACTTTGGGTTTTTTGCAATTAATGTCTCTTCTTGTCAAAAATACAGTTTGGAATCATACTATGCAGAAATCCCTGTCATGAATTAAAATAATATATTTGCGTCTTTCTATCAGGCTGCAGGAAGTGCCAATGCCACCTTTGCTTTGGAGGGCTGTAATTTCAGGGTTTGGCTCTAGTGCAGCTTGAATAAGGCCCATGATTAACTCTTATTGTTTTATGCATTCACTATGCTAAGAGCTTTCCTTGAAGAAGTTCAGCAAATATTAGATTTTCTGGAGAGGCTGTGCAGTAAACATTCAAGCTCTTGGATTAGTACGTACATCCATCAGAGGCTTCTCTTTCCAATTATAAGCATTTTAGAGCTTCTTTCATGAAAAAGACACTATGCAGGGCCAAGAATAATTGACATTCACCCTGCAGAGAGCAGATCAGCTGCTCCAAGGAACAGAAAACTAAAAAAAGCATCACAGACAAGAGTGTTTCCTCCAGCTTGTGAGGAAAGAAAAGCCCTGGGGGAAGCTGACATTCAACTCTGTGCTGGGAGCAGTGACTTTTAACAGCAGCTGGGTAAAGTGACCCCCATTCACCTTGAATGGCTTGAGGGCAACCATAAAACACCAGGCAGGAGCCCTTGCAGAGTTAGCCAGGACAGAATGGGGGTGATTTGGGTTGATGGGGAGAAATTGAAGACAAAGTGGGATGCCAGTGATGGTCTGAAGCACGTATTTGGCCTCCTCTGAAAGAATTGGGAGGGTACAGCTTTTCCACAGCCCCATGGCTATTTATGATTCCAAAACTTTGGTCCTCCGTCCTGCAGAGTCTGGCCTGGTGTTTGGCATCTTTGACCTACACTCACACCCCTGATATCAACACTGGCCTCTCAGGAGCATCCCCCAGGTGACAAGTGGCCAAAACTGCATGAACACAGCAGAAAAATCTGACCACACATCCACCTCTTTACTGTATAAATATCTGAAACCCTAAGGCCCATTGAGGTTCTCTTCCAAAAGCATCTGCTCCTGAGCAGGGACAACTCTCCAGGCCACCCCTCATACCAGGCATTGATAGGCTGGTGACATTTTGGCACACATGTAACCTTTAAGATACACACAGGAAGCTCACATGGCAATCTTTGTGTCCCATACTAACTTCAGGTGTATGAAATAGTTCAGTATTCACCACCAACACATCTGTTCCTACTAAGTGAGTATTTTACATACCTAAATTTGCCAGTAAAAGCTCAATAAGCTATCGACTTGGTCACATTTATCGGAGTGATCTCTGACTACACCATCCTGAACTGCTTTGTCCAGTGTGTCCCAGCCTTGGCAGCACTGCCTTAGCCTGAGAGGTGGCCCAGGGAGATGCTTATGGGGTGGCCGTGTTCAGGGACCCCAGGGCCATGGATCTGCCAGGACAGCCCTAGGAGGGACCAGGAAAAGGTACCTGTCCCTTGGGAGTCCTTGTCTGGAGCCTCACCTCCACTGTGTATTCCTGAGCTTCACTGCATGAATTGGCCTCTGAAGGATGAATTTGGGCTCCTCCTCCTGCCACCCCCTCTTGGAGCTCCCTGGGGACATGCAGAGGAGCTTTATCACCTCTCAACATATCTCCACATGACATCACCTCTAAAGTGTGTGGGAGAAAAGAGTCCCTGTTCATGGGGCTTCAGTGACAGGGACTCCAAACCCACAGCAATTTATTTATGCAAGACACTACCCTTGAAAGGCTTTTATTTACTCTTTTCTCCTCTAAGCTGAGCAGTTTATGGAGTGAGGTAAGGTTAGTTACCTTCAGCCTTTTGCTTCAGATTTCACAATCCCAGTTGTAAATGTACCCTTCAAACATCCTTGAAAGGTACAAACATCCTTGTTGGCACCTTGAACAACAAATATACAATGGAATGATAACACATAGAGAGAAATGTCATTTACACTTGGAAAAGCTTAAATAAAAGAGGGAGTGGCTGAAGGTGAATTAGCAAGCCAATTAGTCCAGCAGCATATCTCCAGAAGTCACAATTAACATCCCTCTGTTATGAGTTGTAACATTTCAGTTCGTTTTTTCCTGATTCTCTTGCCTTTTGGGATGAAAAATTTGGTTTCGGGAGGAGTGTGACGCCAGCCTGTGGTTTCATGCCCTTGATATGACCCCTGTGCAGAAATCCATGGACAGAAACTATCACAGGAATGGCTTGAAGGATGAGGGAAAGAATCTGTGCTAAGAGACTTGCTAAAATGGCTGAGGGTTTAAAGTTACAAATAAACTTGGAAATCTGAAACTCTTAGCTACTTCCAATGTTTTGAAGTCACTAAACGGGGTAGTCCTGTTATTGGCATATTTATATATCGAATAAAAACACATCCAGTGATTAATCTTTTCACTGCAGGCTTTTCTGAAGGTGCAGTGGGGGTGGAACAGAATGGTCTTTAAATTTCCTTTCCACCCAAGTAATTCTGGGATTCTGTGATTGTGTCAATAGTCACAGATGGCTCATTCTTGCAATATAAAGTTGTTTTCCTCACATTTCTAGTTAGGCTGTACCAAGAATGTTGTTAATAGTGTAGAACCATTTCAAGATGTGAATACAAAAGGAAAAAAAACCTAAAAAATAATAAAAAAAAAAATATTAAGGGAATGGAAATATTTTCTAAGATAAGATACAAGAGACATGTAGGATAGTCAAAATCTCTTCCTAAAAGCAGTAGAAGATTTTGACATAATCAGAATAATGTTAAATCACTGAGGAGAGGTCTTGAAATAAAACAAATTAACAGAGATATAAAGAAAAAGCTAATCTGTTTTTTTGGGGTTTTTTTTGTGACTAGCTAATCTAAAAAAAATTTGATGTTCTTTGCAAGAGATACAATATGGGATACTGCTCACTGATTTTGGCCTTCATGCTTGCTCCCTGTGTTCCCTGTTGCATATGTGAATTATCAAAATAAATGTTTTGCCTGATCTGCTGTCAGAACTCTATAAAACTGTGTTATCAGTGTAGTTACTAGAGACATGAATTGTGCCTCCCTGAATAAGCTACACACATTATTTTCCATGGATGTGTGAACAGGATGCCAGATCCCTGGCAATTTTGCAGGTCTGGACAACTTGTCTGGAACCTCATGCTAACAGGCGAGGAGATGCTGGGAGCTGATTACTGCAAGCCAGGTGAACTCTGTGAAAAAAAACCTCACTTCTTTTGGTTTCAGTGGTTTTCTGGTTGTTTGTTTTCCTTATTAAGCATCACTGGGTTTCTTTCCCCTCTAAAACTACAACAAATGGGGTTCTCTGCCCTGTTTATGCTGCAGAGACACGACACCAGATGGGGCACCCAAGCCCAGAGCTAGGGGAAAGTCTGCTCCAGATGGCAAAGTGAAATATTGCTAAATATGCCTGCAAGGTATTTGAGCAGTGTGACAGACAGCCAGAACAAACAGAGACGGGAGAAAAGCAGGATAAACAACAGCTGAGGAAAGGCTGCCTTTTTGTGGATTCTCCAGCCTTGCTCCAGCCTGTGTCTAAGGAGACACACGGAGAAGATGCTTAGAGAAGGGAACAAGACAAAGAGGTTGTAAGACAGCTCTGGAGATGAGCACTACAGCACAGTTCCAACTGGAACTGTCCCACCATCGGGCTCTTTTTTAAAGAACGTGGAAATTTGGTTATAACAGCTTTAGGGATTTCAATTCTTGGGGAAGCCAGCACATTTTAGAGAGATCACCCCGGATGCTGCTAAAAACTTTCTTTCATTGAACTACTCTCTAAATCATTTCGGCAAGGTCCAGATAACACCAAGATCTGTCTCCTTTTAGATGCATCCCCTTGGATTCAGATGGATTCCTGTGGAAATGGGTCTGGTGGGGAGGGACAGGGGACTGGCTTCACCTGCAGGTGCAGAGGCTTTAACTGAGACTGTGGGACATACAAGGGCAAGCTCCTAGGTCATGTTTGTGATTTGCCCTTTGCCCTCAGATACCCCTACATTACACCACACCCCTGGGTCTTTGCAGGTTGCCCCTCATACCCTGCAGTTTATACATTTGTTATTTTACATTCAAACCTTTATTTTTCAGGCAACTCCATCATTTCCCTATCTCTATATTTATGCCACGGATTTCCCAGCTGGTCCTGTTATAGTCACCCCAGGCAGTCACAGATCCCCTGTGCCCAGCTCTTGCAAAGCTTGTGAATGTCTAGGAAGAGCTATACCCTTGACAATTTTTAATTCTTTGTTTGATCTTTTCTGGTTTTCAATGCCTTGATGCTTAAGCAAGGCTTCTCTACTGACTTCTTTCCTGGTGTGTTTCCAAGAAGTTATAGAAAATCCCAAGTCTCTCACTTTTTAGAAGAGGATGAATGATGCTGCAGATATTTTAAGCAAGGAAAAGACTGTATGAATTGTGAAATTCCTAAGCCTAAATTAGAACTCTGTTGTTTTAACAAATTGTTAACCGAAAAAATCTAGAAAGTTTATTATAAAATGAAAAAAAGCCCAAGGGCTGAACTAAAGTATGGTTTTATTGTTCTTTTCGTACAGCAATAGTAAAATATATAATCACAGAAATATGGAATAGTTTGTGTTTGCAGGGACCTTACAGCCCATCCAGTGCCACCCCTGCCATGGGCAGGGACACCTTCCACTATCCCAGGTTGCTCCAAGCCCCATCCAGCCTGGCCTTGGACACTTCCAGGGATCCAGGGGCAGCCACAGCTTCTCTGGGCACCCTGTGCCAGGCCCTGATATCTAGACAGTTTTATTGCCAGTATTTTAGGGGTTATGGAATCTTTTAAAGGTAAAAGGTTATTTCTATAGGAAAAATAATTTCTCGCCACCCTTTGTCTAACTGCTTTTCTCTTATAAGTCTCTTTCTCCAAACTGAGGCTTATTTTCTTGTCTTCAAAGTAAAGTCCACCACCTTCAGAGAGTGGATTGGAGGAAGGATTGGGGAAATGTGGTGGTGTATCATCAAATGCTGTGTGATACAAGACAGTCCTGAGAGCAGACCCAAGGGGAAGAGGGACCATATCACAGCTTTAGACAGTGTCCTGTTTTTATAAAAGCCTCTCTGAGGCTTTCAGAAAATGCACAAGAGCATTGACTGCTTTGGGAGATAAATTTTCTCATCTACCTGAGGGAATGAATGCCATCATCCCCACCCTGAGTGCCTAAAGTCATAGGCGTTAAGTTTTTTGGGAGAGCAGCATTGCTGTCAGCAGCTGTGCTGCCGTGTAGTGAAAGATTAATGTGATCCATAAGAAAAAGACAAGGAATATAACGTAAGCCAGAGGCAAGAGTGCCTGTGATGCTGTGCTGGTCTTCACTCTGAGACTGTTTCTGTGCTTTTTATTAAACTTTGATTAGCTGTCAGTGCATTCTAAAGACCACAGTGAGCTGCTCGTCTTTCTGGAGGGCTCAGTGTTTCTAAAGCGCTCTGGAAGCAGAGATCTGGGCTCACTGGGATGCTCAAAAACAAACAGGGAAGCAGTTGGAGTTGGTTATTGCCTAACCTTGGGGTTAGTAAGGAGAGACTGTGCAGGACTCTGCTCCAGACTTTAGCAAAGCAGAATTTATGAGGCAATATTGGGTGCCACAGAGCAGTGGAGAGTGTTGGGGTTGGAATGGGAGCAATAACAGGTTTTGGGGGGTGGAAAGACAAAGGCAGATAATTTTCAGGATTAAAGTATTATGGCATAATTCTGCTTTGGAAATTACAGCTTGGACTGTACAAATTCTCCACCAATACTTGGATCCAAATATTAAAAAGAGCCCCTGAGGTCAAATCCAGATGAAAAACCACGTGATGCAGCTCCCACGCTAAGACTAGAATGTAGAAATTTCCATGAAGTCCCGGGAACGTTTAACCCAGGAATCATTATTAGTTCTTTCACAGTGACAGGAACATTTAAAATTCCACCATTTTCTCTGCTTTTATTCACCCCTGTCACCTGTTCCTCCGAGTCCTGTCAGTGGGAGCAGTTTCCTGAGGATAAGGCAGAGGTGGGGGTGCAGCAAGCAGTCATCCTCCAAAGACTTTCCCAAGCCCTGCACACTGATATTTGGGACTTCCTCCTGGTCCTGCTGAGTCTGCTTGAGGTCAATCCTGTAGGAGTGCATTGCCTGCTTTGTAGAGCTGCAAATTAAAACCTTATGCCCCAAATTTACTACCCATTTTACATATTTTATGCGTGCAATTATTAGTGATTTATCCTTACAGCCCTTGGACCATGGCATCATGCTGTGCTCTGGCTTTAAGTCATCACCTTGTCCCTTGTATTGGCATTTTTGGGAGCCTTTGTAACATTCCTGTTTAGTTGCCAGTTTTATCAAGGTGGATTTTAATACCTGACCTTTGTAGTTGCAGAGTTTTGCTGATCACCTAAATTATGTTTTGTTTACACAGTCTAATAATGTAGATGTCCTTCTTCTAGGATTGTTAACAACTCATTCTGGAGAAATACTGACCTCTAAGAAGGCACACAGGACACAATTCTTGGGGAATTAATTGCCACTCCCACTACACCAATCAAATCAGGGGTACAGACACAATTATTTAAATCGCTTTCATGGTGCTTAGAATTTCTGCTCACTAATAAATACATGGAGTACAAATGTGTCTAGGTTTTGGTAAGACTTACCTTAAACATTTCCAGGAGGAAAAAAATACCTGACTTCAAATATAACAACTAAATAAAATGAAATTAAAACTGAGTCTATAGTTTGGTTCCTTGTAAATATTGATCAACAATATGAGGTTAGATCAGAGCTATTTAAACTTTTTTCTAAATTATCCAACATGAAAAATCCCGTGGTGAATTACAGACAAAATAACACAGAGTACTTCAGATCTTTCTTTGACTATAAATGTGGTTTTCAATGAAACATGTTAAATTGATTGATATTAAATATGAGAATGATTTATGCAAATACAACAGTTAAAAGAGCACAGCTCTGCCACTCTGGGATGACTGTCTAAGCATTATAGCGTACATAAATTCTGTTATGGTTCATTCCATAGTATTTGCACAGTACATTTCAAATGGGAAGAAGGCAATCCACAGTATTCCTTACTCTCCTCTTCCCTGTCCTTGCACTCTAGCCATCACACAGGAATTTGGAAGTGCACAGGAATTTTCTACATCCCTACTGTCTTGGTTTGAAAGACAGGTATTTGCTATAAGAGACAGGGGCATCTTTTTGAAAGGGAGAGTATAACCCCCCCTCCCTTCACTTTACTATCATTTTGAAACTGAGGGCTCTCAGGCAAAGATATGGGGGTTAGGAATAACACTTATTTACTGATATATATATATATATATGTGTGTGTGTGTGTGTGTGTGTGTGTGTAACAAGGCAAGCAAAACACAACCACTATAACTGTAACCACTATAACTAAAACCACTATAACAGCAACAGAGCAGCAAACCCAGCAAACAGTTCTCTCAGGTGTGGACACCTTTCCTCTGCGGTGCAGTTACTGGTTTTGGTGCTGCCTGCCAGCTCTGGGTGAGCAGGGAGGAGATGCTGGCATCCCACGGGGCTGTGTCCCACATGGGAAGGGCGGAGGGGAGACGATGCTCACGGATCCGGATGCTCCAAAAGGATCCTGAATTAGGCAGGAGATGCAGGAGAGAGAGAGAGAGAGTCTGAGCAGGGAGATTGTGGGATCCCACAGCCAAGGAAGGCAGCTCTAGCGTCAGGATGGAAGAGTGGAATTTCTAGTGACCATCCTTCTCCGAGACGATGTGTGAGAGAGCCAGAGCCCGAGAGAACAGACCCCTGCCCCACCTCTGCTTTCCGATATTCCCTTTCTCCCCACCACCTGAGAGAGAAGCTGATACCCTAGCTATCTAATCTAGGGTGTAACCACAAATACTTAGCATAAAAATGGGAAAAACTCCACAGAAAGAAAAGGGAAAAAATTCAACTCCCAGCACTTACATAAAGGAAAAGTCACAGGGATGTCTCACACTAAACCTTTCATAATAGGAAATACAGATACGTGCTTGGCTTTATGGAGAAATGTCTGCGCCTTTCTCCAAATACAAAGTTCCAGGAGCAGCGCTCTGGATCTGATTTAAAGGAAGGCTGGAGATGCAAGGCCACTGTTAAAAAGATGAGTACACCCTCAGTGTTTTGAGGTTTTTCTTTTATTCGGAAGAATAGCAGAAATTCTTGAAAAAGTCCAGAAGAATTAATGGGAGCAGACCAGAGGTTATCTCATTACCTTGGGGGCCAGGAAGGGAAGATTTGAAACAGCAGTTCAGATGCTGATTAATGTAAGAGGTTAATAAAGGGCAGGATACACAGAATTATCTGATAATAAGGGCATTCAACTTAAGGAATTAAAAGCCTCAATAAGAAAATTATTTACAATTATTAATATTCATTGATTCTGGTGAATATACAGCTGTGTTTTAAAGTGCCTAGAAAAACAAGAAACTCTTGTTTAAAGGCAAAATTAGTCAGACTTAATAAAAGTAAATGGCTGAGGATGCATGTTCAGCCACCTGCTACTACCTGCTTTGTTCATAGAAAAACATTTTCTTGGAACTATGATCTACTTTTATTGGTTTTTTTTAAATTATCATTATCATTTTCCTGAATTTGTCACATTCCCCATATAGGTCTTCCACCTTCTGAAATTAAATGAAATCCATGAGTTAAAGAAAGCCAACAGAAAGGTGTTGACAAGATTGAAAAGCTGTTCATAAGGAAGCAAAGTTAATATTACCTATCAATACCACGTTTTAATTTACTAAACCCATTCCAGACTTGGAGGCCTTTTAATCTTCTCATTGATCCAAAGATGCAGTAAATGCTCTCCCATGGATTAGCCAGAACAGTTCATCCCATCATTTCTTCCACCTGGAGCATTTCACTGCTGTGACCACTTAACAAGCTATAGGAAGAGGGGGAGTGGCCTCAAGTTGTGCCAAGGGAGGTTGGATATTAGGAAAAGTTTCAAGGTCAAGCACTGGAATAGGCTGCCCAGGACCATGGTAGAGTCACCATCCATGAAGTGCTTAACAAAACAAGTGGATGTGGCAATTTGGAATGTGGTTTAGTGACAGGGTGGGTTTTGGTCAAAGGTTTGATGGACTTGAAGTTCTTTTCCAGCCTGAATAATTCCATAATTCCATAATTCCATGATACAGAGGCCTGACCATAAGCAGTAGTCCAGCACACAGTTCTGCCAAACGTGCCTGGGCATAGATGATAACTTCCAGAAAAGCTAGTTCTCCAGAAGGGAAGGAATAAAGAGGCACCTCAGAGTGAGAAAATTACATCAGTCTGGCTTTTGCCCCAAAATTTTACATCTTAATGAAAATACACAAATGAAAAAAATTCCCATAAATTGCAATGTGATCTGCAGACTTAGAGGAAGAGCTGATTGTTTTCTAGATCACAGTGTTCAGATGAAACTGTAAATTCTTAGCTCTTGTGAAATTCAAGTTACAGTTCAGAAGTCCAACCAGTTATGTGCCCAACCTGTAGATCTGAAGACATTTAAATTACCAATGGAGTCTGTTCTTAGTTTTTAGTATTCTTGGTAATCACCTCTAATGAAATCATCTATTTGATGTCCATAACATTAATTTTTGAAGAAAATCCATTGAACCACACATGGAAGTGCTCAAAGTGTGTAGAAGTGATGCTTAGAATATGGTCCTGGTACCATTAGATTAATGGTTAGATTCATCATAGATATCTTTTCCAGTTTAAATATTTCTGTGATTCTATAATACCTTCAAGTAAACCTCTAGAATTATTATTCTGTAATATCCCAAACTATGATTTATTTCTTGAGCAGCTTGTCTCATGTCACTGCATCCTTTCCCTTATCCTCATATCTTGAATTTTGAATCTGAATATGAGAAATAGATGGGTTCTTAGAGGAGAGGAACTGAGGTGGATGAGACAGCTCTGAAGCTAATTAGACATGTAATTTAAAGGAGGAAAAATTCCCTTTCTAACCTGTTCTCATTGAAGGCAATCATCAGGTAGGACTGGATCCTGCTGAAGCAGTTTCTCGCTGATTTCAGTGTAACCAGCTTCTCTTTAATTAGTTTTTATTTATTCCAGGATAATAAAAACTAACATATGCAACAATTTTAAAGCATTCTTCTCATTTTAATGCATTAAAGTGGAAGCAGAGTTCCTTTGCATAATTGCATTAGTAAACAGATTAATTTACATTTTAATTTACATTAGCAGTGTAATTGGGATTCCAAAGAGTAATATACAGGAAGGAATGAAAGCAGGAACAAAGTTCTGCAGCTACCAAAGGATGGAGATAGCAGACTCCAATTAAGACATTCTTTTGTCAAGCTTTATCTCTGAAGTTTGCAAGATTAACTTGAAACAAAATGGCTGGTTTTTATCTCTCCTGTTACTGGTTTTATTTCCACAATTTAAAAGGATTCCTTTGGAGATTTATGTGAGGAAGGCCACTGTCTTTCCAGTACCATTGGCCTTGTTTTGGGATAAATGGTGTAACTAAGAGGAATATTAATTCTGCCTCAGTGCCCCTTGCTCTTGCCTCAGAGAGGTTTCATTTATAAAGTTTTATTTTTGAGTGCAGTTTGTTTACTCTGAGGCTACACATCGAGTATCTAATTTCTTAATAGAGTTCATTGCCATCCTACCTGCTTGCTTTCACAGAATTTTATATTTACACTAATTTTCTCATATTCTCTGATTTATATTAATCTGATGAGTGTTTCCTCACAGTAATTGCTTTCATCACTTCTTGCTGAAAGTCTGCATTCCAGAGGATCTTCTTGGAAGTGGGACAGTGAGTAAATAAGGCTTCATGCATAGAATGGTGTTCAGTAGTTATTGTTCACACTTTTTCTTTTGCTACGCAATCAAAGAAAACATTTGAGAATTTCATTATCTGAAACAGTTTGATAGAGAACTTCTGGAAGAGAATTACTCTGATACCAAAGTCAGTTATCACAAGATTTTAGAACTGATCTTCACAACCAAGCATGCTAAGTAAGGATTCAAGTGCTCTGGTGCTATAATCCAACATTATTCTGGAAATTGCTCTCTTCCATTGGGTGAAAAAAAAATAATTTTACAGTGCACTACAGGATAGACATTTTCATTTATTTAACCTTTAGGAACAACTTTAAGTGGATGAGCTTTCTAATAAGGTTTAAGACATTATCTGGCTTTGTAACATCTGCTTTATCTTAAAAATATGTTTTAAAGGGACATGTCAACCAGCAAATTCTCTCTGGTACCTCACTCAAACTGCTGAGTGAAGTCTCTTCGTTTTATGAAGGAGGATAATCCTAATTCCAGGCATGACTGGATTGTTTTTCCCTAGCCTTGAGTATGTATTAATACATAGGAAATTCAGTTTGGAGACAAAAAAGAGTCTTCCAACAATCAATGTGTGATTGTATGGCCTAACTTTGCTGACATATGAACAAGTACCCATGAAAATAAATACCTTGTGCAATATCTAATTAAAATAAACCACAAAACTAATGTAGGCTAATCCTTAGAATTCCTCAATGGCTCTTGTGCTCAGCTATCAGTGTCTCATAGGGTGCTTCCAATATTTATTATATTCTTGTCTACAGTGACTACAAATAGTTATTTGGGAAAAAAATAGAACTCCAAAAATCACACTAGGATAGAAAGCTTTCTCTTGGTTAGTAGCACTTATTTGTAAAATATAAATATATAAGTATTCCAGCTTAATTTAGCTCACACTGAAGTGAGGGGGGATGATCTTTGCCATATTTATGTCAGGGTACACTGTGGGCCAGGAGCCAGGGAATCTGAGTCTGAGCAGGGTGTGTCCCACCACATCAAAATTAGTTCTGTTCCATGTGCACAGACATGAACATCCTTGGAATTTGCATATTTTCCTTTGGCTGTGGTGTAAGGATGCATACACATATATTTGACAAAACACTCAGCCGTACATCTGGTGTTTCCCTTGCTTTGTCTCTCATCCTGTTGTAATTTTTCAGTAACATAAGAAGACTTTTGCCTGTGAGCCATTTGACTTCACCTGAATTTTACCAACATACAAAGCTACCACACGTCCAATATTGCTCATGCATTAAAATTATACTAAAGCCTAAAAGCCTTTGCAGTAGAATTTTTGGGTTGATTTAACAAATTCAATGTGCCATAAAGTGATTGGGTTGGCTGCAGGTCATGACGTGATTTAATCAGCCAGTGAACATTGGGGTCATTACATCATCATGGGCACATTCAGGCTGATAGTAATTAATGAAGTAAAAATGATCCACTGAGTGTGATACAGATGGGACCTGTTGCCACAGTAACCCAATGTGACATTGCTGAAATAAACTCCAAGCTCAATTCACCTGGAGTAAGCATTTCTTCCCTGGATATGCCAGCTTACTTAGAGGCTCAAGGTTTATTACAGAGCCTGGTCCACTTTTAGTAGTGCTTTATATCATATTGGTTTTAGCTATAAAATGAAATAAGTTCGAGAAAGGAGTATCAGTTCCTCAGCCCTCTGCATTGTTTAGTACCTGTACAAAAAATCCTAATATATATTTAAAAACCAAGTGACTGAACAAATCCTACTCGACATGATTCAAAATAACAATAATTCAGCGTTCAAGAAATTTGCAGGATGTAATTCTCTTACAGAACAGGTTTGCCTTGGCAGCCACAGTCTGGCTGCTCTACAGCCTCTCTCCCAGTCTGTGGACTCAAAAAATAAACCCTCAAACTTTTTTTGTCAGGTGATGGTTTCAGCAATGCTTTTAAAAAGCTGCCAGTACCTGGATGTTCTGGATGCTTGCAGAAACTTCCTCTGAAAAGTCATCTGTTGACAAATGATGTCTCCTCCTCATCCCCAAGGATGTGACCCTTTCTTCTCTTGAGCTCACCTCGGACACAACATTATTATTTCATGTCTTACAGCTCACTTTCCTGTGCTAAAGAGAGTGTGGTTGATCATGTCATACCTGAGCTGTCAGCCTGCTGCAGTGCACTGTTGCCTGAGGGACTCAAAGGTATGATTCTCATTAACTCTTCATGAAAGTCAAAACCTTCCATAATGCATCTCCAAGATCCTGTGCTGGTGCTTTGCTGTTCCTCTATAGAACACTCTTGATGGACAGATATTGCTGGGCAGTTTTCCCTTCCCCAGTGCTGTTACCTCAGCTCTGGTTTGACTTTTGATCTGCTGTGAAATTCTGCTGAATAAATATTTATTAAATCCTTTTACAATGAAGAAAAAAATAACAGTAAGGTTATTCAAAACGAGCTGATGCATTCCATCTTGAGTAGTCTTTGAGTGAAGTGTTGCAGTTATAGGTACTTAAAGTCTTATAAATCTATGTATATCAAAGACCAGCTACATTCTTGACTTCTAAAAGAAGAACCAGGAAAAGGTTCACAAAGTAGGTATTTCCTCCAAATTCTCATTCCAGACAATCTGGTTTACCAGTACTCTTTAGAGTTAGTCCCAAATAAGACAAATATTGTGAGGGTTGCCCAGAGAAGCTGTGGCTGCCCCTGGATCCCTGGAAGTGTCCAAGGGCAGGCTGGATGGGGCTTGGAGCAATCTGGGATAGTGAAAAGTGTCCCTGCCCATAGCAGGGGTGGGACTGAATGGGCTTTGGGGGTCTTTTCTAATCCAAACCATTTCATGTTTCTATGATCCTGTGAAATCCTTAAATGTCAGCACATGTAAATACTAATAACAGAAAGATTTGTTCTCTTAGAGCCAGAAAAGTGACCTTTTTGGTTGTCACCCAATTGTCTCTGCTGTTTGTAACCCGAATTCAGTTTTCACTGAATGCAATGTAAAATGTAAATATGATGTACAACTCTCAAAAAAAACCCCAAACAATTTTCATTTAAAGTAAGCTTGTTATTATTTGGAAACATTTGAGAAGTTTTAAATGCTTTATTAAACATCCAGGAAACTTAAGAATTAAATATCAGATCTCATTAACAAACTAGGCTTCACCAAGGGTCAAGCCTTGCATGACCATCCTGGTGACCTTAGAAAGTGATACACCCTTAAAAATTATATTTTATGTTGGAGGGAAGGGTTTGAGGGTAGTACCAGGATTTAAATAAGCAGCCATGGCCACCTGCAGTTATTGCAAACCTGGAGTTCCTGTGGTGCACACGGAATAACTCTGGTAGCACCAAGTGCTCCAGGAGTTTGACATTGTGACTATAATTGCATTTAACAGTCCATTTAATATTTTCAACCTAATGCATTCCACAAAGTGGTCATACTGATTTTATTTTTTTTTAATGTTACATTTTCTTCCATATATTAAAATATTGTCTGGGAAACCTTTCTGTGTCCTTCTGAGAAATGTGTAAGTTACAAAACTTGCAGCCAGACCAATTCAGTGGAAGGTTCATGTTTTTACCACCTATGCACACTCTTAAACAGAAACTCACTTTATAACTTCAGCATTCTATTAGCTAACAAATTAAAATACCCTAGGTGATGTAATCTGCTCAAGAATGTGACCCACCTCCATGTCTTTTGTCTTCTTTTCTGCCTAAATCCACGTTCTTACCTCTTCCTTTTTAATTTAGTGAGTCATGTAGCTCCAAATACTCAAATTGTCACTGTACTATAATTTTATTCATATACATTCCACAGCTCATTTGATACCATTAATGTCAAGATTGAATGGTCTCTTTCAAGCAATGATTCATTAGCACAGCACATTCATTATTATGTTTGTCTTTCAACAGATTTTCCTTCATTTATCTATCAGCACTGGAAGTTTCTCATGAAATTCCACCGTTTATTGGTGCAATAATAGATCTGTGAACATCTGCTTTTTTATTTGCTGTTTGTTTCAGGAGCAGTCCTGAGACAGGTTCAGCTTCTGTCAGCACAAGAGGGAAGGAGTGTGGTGATATTTCATTTATGTGTGTGCTCTGCCTTTTTGAGGTATTGCTTTTACCTTGTCTTTCATTAAAACTGAATTTACAGCCTCAAAATTAAGTGTTCAGATATGCAAGGACTAAGTCTGCCTGATTAGGCAGGACTGAGCAGCACGATTCTGTTCAAGTAAGGCAAGAGCTGTACTGGGAGGAATTTACCTCTATAAAATGTAGATGCTGAAAGTTCTTTCATGGAATCAGTAAAACCTGAGAAAAAAAAAATGAAATGAGATGTGACCAAATCCTTCTGCTTTTCCCAAAACTTTTGCTAGATATATCCACTAATTATAATTAAATAAGTATTTTTCCCATTTTAAAGAATTTACAAAATTTTACGAGCACTTTCCATCTGAAAATTTATGTCTTCATCATGCAAGGGGATTATTTATGTAATAATTTGTGTTGGTAGCTTGTGCCAGGGCCTCACTGCTCTCTCAGAGAAGAATTTTTTTCTAATGTCTTTTCCATGGATTTTATTCTTGGAACATTTAATACAATTACTACAACTAGCTCAGAGATTAGGCCACGGTTGGAGTAATCTGGTATTAACAACTTGCCTATAGAATAACAATGCTTAGTATTGTCTCTATTCATACTAATTTCTTTATATGTATATTAACTGCTATTTTAGCTTTAGGTTCTCAATATATCACTGAAACCTTGGGTGTTTTCTGTGTCTTCACCAGCTGCCCCTGAAGACAATTCGAGATCAGTTCTGGATATAAAACATCTTTAACCAGCAGCAGTTACAGATGAGGAATCAAAGGCAAAATTAGTGATTAATAATTTTTTCTTTTTGTTTCCTTTCTTTTTTATCAAAGAGTATCTTAGACAGAAATTATGTAATTTGGTAGATAGTATAGGAAAAAGTTTAATTTGTACTGTGTTTTATCAATTTGCACATGAAGGGTTTTTACCAACAATTATTTTATTGAACTGAATGAATGCAACAAAAGAATAAAACAATCAGTTCTATTCAAAGCACTCAAGTACTCACAGTTCTTCTCTGAAACTGAGAAAACTGGGAAAATCCCCCAGCTGTATAAGGGCATGTGGAAGGAGATCGTTTGCTCTCTGGTCAAGGGCATTTTCAATGCAAAAAATAATAAATTAAAAAAGGAAGATTTAAACAGGAACATTCAGGAAAAAAAGCCTGCCCATGAGCAGAACAAACGTGGTCTGAGGAGATGTGGACTGAGAGATGGCTTGTTTTGCAGTAGGAGTCTCCAGGGAAGAACCTTGCCAAACTGGGATTACAAGCGACAAGGAACAAACACAGGGACACAAAGAGTGACCTGCTTTGGGTGCTCAGTGTCAAACTCAGCTGCTGCCTTGGAGATCACTGCAGCATTGCCTGCACCTGTCACTGGGCACTGTGCTGGGGCTGATCCTGTTTAATGGCTCATTTTCAGGACAAGACAATGAAATCTCAGTGTTTAAGAAAGAGCCTTTGCTGTAGGCCAAGGGTGACTGTCCCTTGCTTGTAGTGCCAGACATGTCCAGGATCACATTCCCTCTGGTAGGGTGGTCTTTCACCTGGATTGTTATCCTTAATGCACTCCTGGAGCCTTCTGGATTCCCTACAGCTGCTTTCCAGCAGATGTTGGAGGGGTTGGAGTTGTGCAGCAGGGTGAGAGCTTGGGAGCAGGACCTGCTCTAGCTGGAAAAATAAGTCCTCATCAATCAGCTCCCCTAGCTCAGGGAAGAGCCAATAGAAGGAATTGTAGTTATTCTATAAGAATGTATGAAACAAATTATATGATATCAAGAAGAGGAGGCTGTGTAAGACATTGGATGTGTAGGAGAAGGGCTGTTAGTAGGGAAAAGAGGGGTTGGGGTGGATTTGGGAAGGAACAACAATGGACAATGGAGGAAAAAGGATATAAATGAGAAGGTATAGATATAGATACAGATATATAGATAGATATAGATATAGATATAGATATAGATATAGATATAGATATAGATATAGATATAGATATAGATATAGATATAGATATAGATATAGATAGAGATAGAGATAGAGATAGATAGAGATAGATACAGATACAGATACAGATACAGATATAGATATAGATATCGATATTGATATAGATATAGATATAGATATAGATATAGATATAGATATAGATATAGATAGATAGATAGATCTAGATCTAGATCTAGATCTAGATCTAGATCTAGATCTAGATATAGATCTAGATATAGATATAGATATAGATATAGATAGATATAGAGATAGAGATAGAGATAGAGATAGAGATAGATACAGATACAGATACAGATACAGATATAGATATAGATATAGATATCGATATAGATATAGATATAGATATAGATGATATAGATATAGATATAGATATAGATATAGATATAGATATAGATATAGATATAGATATAGATATAGATACAGATATAGATATAGATATAGATATATATGTTGCTTAGGACAGAGGGAGGGATCTCCTATGTCCCCAAAACCACCACAGCCAGGTATCTCTAACACTTTCCTGATAGTGTCTTAGGTGCTCAGAATAGACAGATGAAAAATATTTTTAACTTTTGGTCCCAGAGATGAAGCCACAGTTAATTAAACGTAAAAATACAGCCTGATATAACTTAAGAAAAGGCTCAGTTCTGCTTCCTCAATTCTGCCTTGCAGGATTTTTCTTGCTCCCATTTCCAGACATAACTTTTGGAAGTGCCAGAGCTGTCTGCTCAGAGCTTTCTTTTCCCAGCCTGGTTGTTTAAAGGTACTGTCAGCATTCCCAACACCATTTTAGAACCCTCACATTGGGAATTTTGGAACCTAATTTCTGGTGTCCAGAATATTGCCTGAGGGAGGTGCTTTAAAATTAATGTGGGAAAATCAGTTTCACCTTAAAATGTGAGGTAAGGAATAAACAATGTTCTGCTACTGAAGAATTAAGGCAGAGCATAACTTTCATAATGAAATTGGAGAATCTAGCTACAGGTTTGTGAGTAAAGAACAGGTAAATGCAATCTGAGAAACACTTTAAAATAATCTTCAGCATGTGCTGGTATGAACAAGGATGAAGTTTGGGGTTTTTTAAGTCTTAGATCTTGAGGAAAAAGGAGGAAATATTTTTAAAACTTTTAAAAGTATTTTTCCCTCAGGGGGAAAGAAAAAGGATCACCGATTTAAAATGGCAGTTGCAAATCAGGGGAAGGGGAGAGGAAAGGAAAGGAAAGGAAAGGAAAGGAAAGGAAAGGAAAGGAAAGGAAAGGAAAGGAAAGGAAAGGAAAGGAAAGGAAAGGAAAGGAAAGGAAAGGAAAGGAAAGGAAAGGAAAGGAAAGGAAAGGAAAGGAAAGGAAAGGAAAGGAAAGGAAAGGAAAGGAAAGGAAAGGAAAGGAAAGGAAAGGAAAGGAAAGGAAAGGAAAGGAAAGGAAAGGAAAGGAAAGGAACTGTATTTAGATACACACATATATGTTTATATATTCCTTCCTCTCAATTTTAGGATTTTTAAAATTTTCTTTTCATTTCAAAACAAAAGGCATCTCTCTTAGGAGGAACAACAGTTCAAACATTTCAATATAAGATATACTTGAAAATTTTAGTTTTTTTATAAAGACACATCTGGACTAAAGAAAATTATATTCTTGAGTTTCAAGTTTGCTCTGCATTTCTTTCTTGATGTTACCTTCAATTTCAGATTTGTATTTCACTGCATTTGAACAGAAAGGAAAATTAACTGCAGTGAGCAAGCTTCGGACTATTGGGAAGAGAAGGAAATGACATTTGGCATTTTAAATTTACTGCTCCATTAATTCAACTATCTACCCTGCAGACCACAAAAATTGTATCAGGATAGTGATACTTGGATGCACTTGGACGGAATAATTTTTTGAGGGTCTGAAGTTGCCATGAGGGATTCTCCTGAGTCTACTCCATTAAAGAACTGTGCATGGGAAGGACTCCTTCCTTTTCCTAACTGATTTCTTTCTCTATCCCTGCACTGAGCACAAGCAATAATGTGAAAGTAAGTAGAGCTGATAATTGTTTCTAATCTAATGTATCCAGACAAAAAGGTAAGTGCGAATGGGATTCATTCCTCTGGGCCAGTCACAATAGGACGTTTCTTCCACTCATTTCCAGTCAGACTCACCTCAGCTTCCACCAAGGTCAAATCCTGTGATTCCCCTGTCAAGCCAGCATTAGAAACAGATTCTGTCCCCACATATCTCAATGGGGTTAGTGTGCACTGCACACCAGTGTCCACCAAGGCCTCATATGTTTGTGGTTCTTATGTGCCAGGCCAATTAATCCACACAGTCCAGAAGACACAGTTTTCCCCAACCTCTACCTGGCTAGAGGCAGGGCCCTTCTAAATCTGGTTATCATTCTTTTCCTGGACATACATCTTATAGGTTCCTTCAAGCATATCAGACATGTCATCATCATCATCATACCTGGCAGTTCAGCTATGGGCAACTGGAGCTGCTTTTTTTTGGTGGAACTTCCTCTCTGAGTCTTGATCTCCTTCAATTGTGCCAAAACAGCACAAGTGGGTCTTCCATCCCAGCTCCTCATGTTTTGTCCACAATCACGCAGGAAGAACCACAGCTCAGCTCAGGGGGTGTGCTCTCTCTCCCTATCTGAGGGGCATACAGAACTTCTGATCTGTATTGTCGAGATTTGGAGAAGGTCCTCTTTAATCTCCTCCCTGAATTTCTTGTGATTCTCCTCTATCTTGTCTTCTAATTTCTGCAGATGTGTTTCCACAGCTGCAATTCTGGCATGTGTTGGGCCATGCACAGCATCTGCATATGTTCAGAGCTTCTTCTCCATATCAAGTACAGTCTCCTCCCTCTCATCCCACTTCATTATTGCTAAAGCAGAAGCGTATTCTTGTGGCCCAAGCTGTACAGGTTTTTGCCAAATCAGAGATGTACACAGTACCAAGTCTGGATTCCTAGTTGTTATGTCATCTGAGAAGATAATCTCTGCCACTGCCATTTCTCTCAAGCGTTGGATCCCTTGTTCTATGGTCTTCCACCCTGTTTGCTGGATGTGTTTGTCTGCACACAGATATCTTTGTGCCACACTTCCCAGGACCCATTCCCAGACACTCTGAGGATTAGCCCCCCTCATCATTCCTTGGTCAATAACGGGATCATGTGACAGGGATCCCAAATGCCTGGCTTCAGTGCCATCCAGAATTGTAGCCTGGCCTGCAGCATCCCAAAGATGGACCAACCAAATAATTATAGACCAGGGTGTTGGGTGCAATCCTTTCTTAGGCCACAAAGGTCATTCAGGGAAAGGGACTCAATAGTGACTTCTGATTTTGAGTCATTTGCTGGAGGTGGCTTTGAGGGTCCTTCCCACTGACCATCATCATCCACTTGCCCATTGGTTTTGGTTCTGCCCTTCTTTCCTGCAGCAGCAACTGCCAGTGGCTTAGGCTCACTGCCTGGTTTAGCTGCTGGCTTAGGCTCACTGTCTGGTTTAGCTGCAACCCAAGTAGCTGGGGTGTTAGCTGCAGCCTGAGTGACTGGGGTATTGGCTGATTTATGTCCCTGCCCCCCTGCCTCTCTCTTCTGCCCTACAGTATCTAGCAGTGTGTGGTAAGTATATTCCAGGGCCCAGCTAATTGCAATGATCTTTTTCTCGTTAGAGTCACCATTGCAGTTCTCTTGCAAATATTTCCCCAACTCATGTGGGTTCTGAATTTGTTCACGGGGAAAATCCCAGATTATAAGGCCAGAAAATTCCTTCAAGGTCTGGCCCATTCTTTCCCATTCTCCACACCACTCAGAATTTTCCACACGTGGGTCTACTCCTGGGTCAGGGGTCTCGTCAGACCCTCTGGACATACCAGCCCTCACTCTAGACATATTGCAGACCATACGGAGGAAGCTTACCAGATAAAATACCAGGAAAATGGTCTCTTTAACATTCTCAAAAAGTGACATAACAGATTCAAAGGAAAAGAAGGAAAGGAATGGCTGAAAAGCCTCATCCCCTGCTCCTTCTCTAACAAACTGGGTGCAATTACTAATAAACCCCCAGAACATGCTACTGGAACTGGGACACAAGGCAGGACAAAGAAACCATAAATCATTTATGTCTTGAACAAACCTCAGTGCCTTTGTAAACTCCCTGTAAATCATCACCACTCCCAACATAATAGCAACTCGAATTCCTGCCCCTCTTCTGTAAAAGCTACATGTTAGGGACAATACTGGAGCTATCTCTGGATAAGAAATAAGCCTAGGGACCAGAAGGGTATTAAAGCCTCAAAAAAGCCTAGGGACCAGAGACACATATAGGCTTTCACTGAGAGGGGCATTATGAATTCAAACAGCATGGCTACTGACTGCTTTACCCCAATACAGAATAAGTATAACCAAAATGCAATTAGTACAGGTTTTCTCCACTTTCTCGAGCCACATGCTGGGTGCCAAAAAAAGTATCTGTCCTGGTTTGGGGCAAATTTGGGAGGAAACCTCTGAATGAGGTCCCTCTAGAAAGCAAATTCAAGCAGCCCGTCCCGCCATCTGCTCAGGAGATAAACCTCCTTCAAGAAAAGTGGAAAAAAAACCTGCTTATTTAACAAAGTACTCACAGATATGAGAAAAAAAAAAAACAAACAAACAAAAAACCAAAAAACAAAACAAAAAAACCCAAAAACAAAAACAAAAAACAAACAAACAAAAAAAAAAAAAAAAAAGAAAAACAAAAAAACCCCAAAAACCAAAATTAAACAATGGACCGTCTTGTTGTGCTGAAGAGATGGCAAATTCAAAGAGAGTCCATTTGTAGTTCAGAGTCTTTTTCGTGGGTGTGTCCTCAGTCCTGGTCTCTCTCTCCAGGGCTCAGGCCCAGTGTCTTGGCCACAGAGCAGCCTTTGATAGTCCTGGTGTTCCCACACCAAACAATAGCTGAACAGTTAAAAAAAAATTTCTGGCTTCAGCTAACTAAAAAAACGAACTAAAAGCAAAGGAGAGGTCTTTCCCGCAGACAACATAGTCTGTGAGAAGGAATGCAGAGTGAGTGCAGTTTCTGCAAACAAACTGTGCCCTTCTCCCCCCCTTCACTCTTGGAACCAGTCTAAAAAGTTCAGAACTTAATATCCAGCATAACAGAACAGGTGATTGGGGATACAAGCATCATAAAGTCACCCTGGGACACCGGGTTATCTGTATCACACAGAAACAGAGTGGAAATGGTGATGAGGGAGTAAAACTCCCTGAAAGAAGAGTTGGCCTTTTCTCCCAGGCAGATAAAGATTGGAACAGGGGAAACAGCCCCAAGGTGTGATAGCACGAGTTCAGGTTGGATTTTAGGAAAAAAAATCTTCACTTAAAGCATGGTCAAGCCCTGGAACAGTGGTGGAGTGCCCATCCCTGGAAGTGTCTGAAAAACAAGCAGAGGTGGCACTTCATGATAAGGTTTAGTGGGCAGGCAGTCAAAGATTGGACTTGAAGATCTTGAAGATATTATTCAACTTTCCATGACTCCATGGGATAAAATACAAAGCTATTTTGGTTATAAAGCAAAGCTGTCTGGCATCTGTAGCATAACAGAGAGCAGGAACCAGTGTCACATAACGAAACAGTGAAGTTGAGACTGTAAGAAAGGAATTCTGTCAGTGCTGTTGTTTGCAAAACATGAAAAAGCAACTGTCTCAGCAGAAAAAGCAATCAGAAAACTCATTTTTTGGTTTATTAGTGAATCACTCTGGAAGGTAGCAGAAAGGTGATGGGGAGTCTGAAGTTTTATCATCCTTTTGCTTCCTGAAACACATCTTTTACCACACCAATCCAATCTCCACAAAGCCAATGTGGACGCTGAAAGAAGGGATTTGATTGTGTATCTTAGTTTATCATCTCTGTTCTGCAGTGAATATTATTCTGTGCATGGCCAGCACCTTTGAAAAGAAAACCCTGAGATGTTAGATTTTTTTGGAGGAGAAATTAGGAGTTAATGTTTGGGAATTCGTGTCATTATTTGGCAAGGACATGGCATATTCTTGGGTGGGGTATTTCAGTCTAATGGTTTGACAAGGAGAAGTGATGCAAGAGCAAATGTCTACAAAGGGTTTAAAGTGCTGATTGTTTTTGCTTTGCTGAAAAACACACTTCTAGGGAATAAATTTAAGGAAAAAATATGTTTTCTACTGAAAGTGAGGTAGTGTTCCCCTCAATGATCTGTATCCATATAACTTGAGGAGAAAAATGGACATTGGACTGCACAACTGAATCAGGATGGCTCATAAATATCTTATGGGTACCTCACTAAAAGTTCTGTTTTGCAAATATTAATATCTCACAACAAAACTCCAGTAGCTACAGATGCTCATTTTAATTGCAGAAAAAAAAAAAAATAAAGGAAGAGGGCAAAATGGTGAGCTCCACAATTTATTTGATGGAATAAATGGAAGCAGGAAGCAAGTCCAATGCTTTACAACACTTTCCATGAAGAAACTATTCATAATATACAATCAAAACTTCCCCTGGAACAACTTGAGGCCATTTCATTTCTGACCTTGTGTCCATATATCCATGCTTCTTTTTTTTAAAAGAAGAATCTGGAATTCTGCATGTTTCAGAGGGCCTTTTGTCAAACTTCTCAGATATCTGCTAAATAAAAATTCTTCCAAATTTTTTGAATCAAATCTTAGCTCTCAGACAACTTTCTCTATTTGCACAGAAGTCAGAAGGGAAGAAAACTTCTGTAAAATCTGTAACAGTTATGCCACATAAGAGATCATATTTTTTCTCCTTTATTTTTGCCATAAAACAGTGAGATTAATGACTTTAAGTGCCCAAAGCATTAAAAACTGCAAGAATAATAGACTTTCAGGTTGATTAAGAAGTTCATGTCATTAAAATAAATTTTTCCATATCAGACTCTTTTAGACTTTCCAGTTTTGCACAGGGGAAAGAAAAGGTGACTTCAGCAAGAGCAGGGAAGTGAGTGACCCTAATTCTGTTCTGTATCACTGGCATTGGGATATAAATATATACTGGAGGGGATGGTTAAACAGGAAAAACAACTTTAATTTGGAGGAATAGTACAATTTGGAGTGTTAGCATAATTCATAGATGAGAAAATAAGTGCTGAATTTCTCTCTACAGAATATTTCTTATATTTTCTTCTTTTTTGAGAGATATCAAACTTTTTCAAGTTTGCCAGTTTTTGTCTCTTCAGTGAAAAAAATGACATCATTTTTATGGATTTCAGTGGCATCAGTCATAAAAACATTCTGTCATTTGACAAGACTCTACAAAATTTTCACTTAAGTAATATAAAAGGGAAAATTCTTATGACCATAGGAATTCTTCTAACAAAGTTAAAATTATTATATTCTTCAATCATTTGAAGTCTTTCTCAAGCCAATGTTGATGTTAATATTGAGCCAGTGCAAGACTACATGAATTTATTTCATTAAAGTTTATTGGTGTTATTCTGGCCTAGTAATTTATTAAAAATGGGATATCAGAATTCCCTGAGTCAGTGAAGGGTATGGTAATATAGGCTGTATGTGTTTCCAATTTTTGACTTATCCCAGAGCTTGAAGCCTGTTTTCAGTTGAACACTTTTTCCTTCGACAAAATCATTTGAGAACGGGGACAAGAAAATTTATTGTACAAATAAACCCAAATTCGGGTCAGTGTCTCCTTCACTGCTGGCATTTGTCCAGGATAAGATCCAAAGCCATAATTCAGTTTGGTACAGATTTTTTCACAGTTCTTATGAACTAAGGCTCTCTGAAATTTTCCCTGGAATGATACATTTCACCTTCTGCCTTGCCCCTTGTTCTTTACCCTTGCACAGTTGACTGCCTTTAAAATCTGTGCCTCTTTAATTAATTTTAGAAACTTTGTCCTAGCGACACTGTCGCATAAAATCACATTTTCACAAGGTGAAAGAGAAAACGGAATATCCACTGAAAGTTTCTTGGGTAGGGATTGTTAATGGGGTCACTTTGGAATCTGAGATTCATCAAAATACCTCACAGTCTTCATGGCCATTAATCTATTGGTTTAAACACCACATTTTTGTATCTTTATCAGTATAATAAAATATAATAATATGAATGTCGTTAGACGTGTGCCAGCTCTTCTCCTCAGCCTTTTCTTCACCTTGCAATAAGTCTAAAATACACAGACTGAAGCCAGATATCTTTTGTCTTTCCCTCCACCTTCCCCTCAGCTAGATAATAAATCCAAAGTGTAAACACTAATCTACTAAATTATTGATCAGGATTTGGGAAAAAAAAAGAGAAAAAACCCACAAAAATATATGTATGTCTTTTTTCAAATGAAATATTGTCTGTTGAAATAGTTTTCTCTTTTAGTGTGTGGATATACCCATGTCTGTATGGATGGTGTAAGCAAGTTGCGTGTGTGTGTGTTCAGGAATTATTGTGTGAATATGCATGAACAGAGTAGAGGTCTGGAGCTCAAAAAGAATCCCTCTGGCTGCAAGAAATATTGCTCCAGCTGCACAGGAAATGCCAGGCATGAAAAATTAAAACCTGGGCTGAAAATGGCATTGCCACTAATGGTTTTAAAATATAAAATATTTTTTTTTTTTTTAAATGCCACAAAACTGTGCCCTTGTGAATGACTTTGGTATTGAATTAAGCTGGAAGTCTTACCTAAATGGAAAATTAAATAAAGTAATAAATTTAGACAAATTGGAAAGAAGAATTTGTAAATTTGGATGGATTTTTCTTGTAAAATTTTAAACAGTGATGGGACTCTGGAGAGTCAATCCTATGAGGAACAGCTGAGGGAGCTGGGAAGGGGCTCAGCCTGGAGAAAAGGAGGCTCAGGGGGGCCCTTGTGGCTCTGCACAACTCCCTGACAGGAGGGGACAGCTGGGGGGGTTCAGGGTCTGCTCCCAGGGAACAGGGACAGGAGGAGAGGGAATGGCCCCAGGCTGTGCCAGGGGATGCCCAGGTTGGACATCAGGAGGAATTTCTTCCTGGAAAGGGTGGTCAGGCCTTGGCAGGGGCTGCCCAGGGAGGTGTTGGAGTTCCCATCGCTGGAGGTGTCCAAGGAAGGGCTGGACGTGGCACTCAGAGCTCTGGTGGTGGTGACATGGCTTGGACTCGGTGATCCTGGAGGGCTTTTCCAACCAGAGTGAATCTGTTTCTGCCACCTCCTATTGCAAAAGTTTTCCACATCCTCAGCAATTTATAGGACAGGATGTGCAGACACCTGGACTTCAGGGGTTCAGGGTTGAGGATATCTGTTTACTGCAAGGTTTAGTGAAATGTAAGTGCTTTTTTGTGTCCATCTGAGAGATTCTTTCCTAGATCCAGAGAGCACTCCTAGGTTTTTTTCCTACCTAATTGTCTTTACACTGTTATAGATAGATAGATTAGATTAGATATAGATATAGATATAAATGATGATGATATATAGATAGATATAGATATAGATATAGATATAGATATAGATATAGATATAGATATAGATATAGATATAGATATAGATATAGATATAGATATAGATATAGATATAGATATAGATATAGATATAGATATAGATATGGATATAGATAAATACAGACATAGATATATAGATAAATATAGATATAAATATAGATGATATAGATATAGATGAGCTAGATAGATTAGATAGATTAGATAGATAGATTAGATAGATAGATAAATAGATAGATAGATAGATAGATAGATAGATAGATAGATAGATAGATAGATAGATGTATTTTAATGCTTATCACCAGAGGTAAAGAGATTAAGGATTAACCATTGAGCATCCCTGGAGAAGCTTCCACAGATTAGCAGTTCCATGCCTTGTCCTTATTAACTCGGGTTATTTTATATGGTTTTGACAACTTTTTTGCAAGATAGATGCCCTTACATCCCTGAATATATTGTGATTAGAATTCCTAAAATTAGTATTTTCTAGGAAGGAAGGAAGGAAGGAAGGAAGGAAGGAAGGAAGGAAGGAAGGAAGGAAGGAAGGAAGGAAGGAAGGAAGGAAGGAAGGAAGGAAGGAAGGAAGGAAGGAAGGAAGGAAGGAAGGAAGGAAGGAAGGAAGGAAGGAAGGAAGGAAGGAAGGAAGGAAAAGTTCTCATGTCTTGTCCTCAGAATAAGAAGTCCAGACCTGTGAGAAGTAGCCTATAAGTTTGAATATATTGTTTAATTTTAGAAGAACCTACACCCAGAGTAATTCTCAGTTTTCCTCTAGATCTGGGTATGATTTATGAATTCCCACTTATTTTTCAATTATCAATGCTAATTCTCCTAGAGCTCTACGAAAAAATTGACAGTATCTTTGTTCTAGGTGTTTTTTAAGGAAAAATGATCAGTTCAAACACTTCTTAAAGAAACTTAGAAGAAGTCAAAATGGAATGTTTTGAAAGTAAAATATAAAGTGATATTACAGTTATGTCAAAGCTGCCATTTGAGTCTCATGAGCAAAGGAGATAATTTGCTTAAAAACAGAGAATTAAGCCATTTAAGAGAAAAAGAAGTAACAATACTTGCCATATTTTTATATTTCAAGGAATATATGCTTGAGAAACTTTCAGTGTGTGAGCTTGTGACTTACATTCATGAAACACCAGCACAAACAAGAATGTTGAATATAGTCAAGGTGATGAAAAAATAATACAAAGGACCATTGTAATTATTTCAGCATTTAGGCCTCCTGTGTCTCTTATTGTCCTCTGGCACAGGCCACAGTGTTACATTTCTTTTGAAGTGTCCAATTCCTTATGACAAAATCCTACACTGTTGGTTTCCCAGTGATTTTTAATTATTTGCTCACCCTGACTGGCTGCCTTGTGTTCCAGCTGTGGATTTTTTTGTAGGCTGTGAGAATCAGAAGCCCTTTCCCCCATTGTTCCACGGAGCATTGTAAGTTTGGCAGCTCCAGGTTGCTCCTCCTTGTCCCTGCTTCTGCCTTCCTGACACTAATTGTTGTGGAAGCTGACTGGCACCATTGATTTTTTTTTTTTTCTCCCTGTGTGCAAGTTCTAATTGCTTATTTCCTGAAAAAGTTGACATAATTAATCGGCAATGATTTTCTTTTTTCTTCAGGCAGAGCACACTCTGCTTTGACATTAGAGATAAGCTGATAGGGCAGGCCCTACCAAAATAATGAGGACACTGTGTTTTCAAGTGGAGTTTGAGTCTCTCTTGGCTTTATCCACAGCAAAAGGAATCTGCTTGGTCTAATGGCATTGTAAAGTGGCCAGGACTGAAGAGTTCCTTTAAATTGGATATGAACATTCACTCCTTGGATGTGTTCAACCTCAGCAGAGCAGGAGCCTCCTATAAACATTTCTGTGGAACAACGTGGTGGGAAACTCCTGCTGCTGCCAAACCTGGAAGGGCATAATTATGTTTATATGGATCTCTGAGCTGGGAGAGATGGGAGTGTCCAGCTGGGAGAAGGGAAGACCTTAGAGACCCTTCCAGTGCCTGCAGGGGCTCTTAGGAGATCTGGAGAGAGACCTGGAACAAGGGCCTGAGTCACAGACACAGGGAATGGCTTTCCAAAGGGCAGGCTTCGATGGGATATTGGGAAGGAATTGTTCCCTGTGAGGGTGGGCAGGCCCTGGCACAGGGTGCCCAGAGAAGCTGTGGCTGCCCCTGGATCCCTGGAAGTGTCCAAGGCCAGGTTGGATGGGGCTTGGAACAACCTGGGATAGTGGAAGGTGTCCCAGCCCATGGCACAGGGTGGCATTGGATGGGCTTTGAAGTCCCTTCTAGAATATCTCAGAGCCATGAAAATGAAAAACTTCTTTCTCCTCTTATATTTGAAAACCTCAGAGGAATTTACAAAAAAAGAATAAAAGTGTCCAGTGGTTTGGGGTGGGTTTTTGTTGGTTGCTTTCAATTGGTCGGTTTTTGTTTCTTTTAATGAAAAGCCTCTTCCGGGTTTATTTGGGTTTGGATTTAGTTATTTAAACTTTTTAATTTACATTAAATAATAACTTTTTGGCTTTTCTGTGATCCATAGTTTGACTTCAGACTTGACATACAGCTTAATTGTAATATTTTTGGCCATAGCCTCATATTTGCAATTTAAGTGTATTAAAACTGGAAGCAGTTCTTGCACTGGGTACAACACTGTGAAGAACAACCAGGCCAAATTTTTGCTCTTGAATTTCTTGCAAATCATCAGTGTCAATGTCCACTAATTTTTAAACTTTCCAACTCTTTGAAAGATCTTCTTAGTTTTACACATCTTTGAACTGAACTTTAACACCATTAGGAATAGCTGCAGTTCACAGCTTTAAGAATTGTTCTTAAGAGTCTGGGATTAAGGGCCAAAATGATTTAATTTTGGATCTGCACAGGGCTGAGTCCCAGTAGTGCAATTACCACTGAGCCAGGATCAGAGAGATCAGGGAAGTCAGAGCTGCTAGAAACCATTTATACAGGCACCCCAGTGCATGTGAAAAATGGGACTGGGGGGCAATGTCCACTGCTCATAAATTAAAAGTAATTTTTCTGCATCTGCAACACACTGCTATACAATATAATCTATGTGTACATGAGGCAGAATGGTCATGGTTATTAACTGAATAGCCATTTCACAACAAAAAATGCTGAAATAATGCAAGACCCACACTCATTCAAACGGGCCAGGACTTGATCCTAAATATGTGCTTAGGGTTTGCTTTCTTTTGAAGCCTCAAGGAGCTTAATTCCAGAGTTTCCTCCCTATCAAATTGGATTTCATTTCAGCACTTGTAAAAGTCAGCAAGGTGAAAGAGACCTGAAACAATAAGGTTTTATAAAGTGTCACCACAGGCTTTCATTTTTATGTTGAATTTTAAAGTTTTAACTTCTTTAACAGGAAACCAGTATCGAATATTCTGCTTCACATCTGCATTGAAACAGAAGGGCAGGAGACTCTCTGGATTAAAGAAACATGTAAAGTTTATAATTTTTATAGTTTTGAATAGGAAATCCTGACAAGATCAACTATTCTCTTTCACACCTGCATTAAAACAGAATTTATAACATTTAAAATCTTTACACACACACTAGAATATTCCTATTTCATTAAAAAATGACATAAACTTGCAGCTTGTGTCAATGAAGTCAGGATTTCCTGTCCACTTACACTTCATTCCTGTCTGCAGGAAAATCAACTGTGGAATGGAGTGTTATTCACCAGAAATAACCTCCCAGCAGGCATTGATCATTGATTTCATCTCAGGATCTTCCTGGGGGTTTTGGGATCCAACAAGTGTTCACTGTCTTCAAATATGTATCAACTCTCTCTTTTCCTTTTTAAATTGGTTCCAAATTAAGATTTAATTCCACAATTTCTTCACTTTGTTAATGACAAACAACTTCCTTTGATTTATTTTTGAGTTTTTGTATATTACTTTCCGTCTATGTTTTACAAGTCAAGAATAGTGAACAACTGTTCTCTGTTAATGATTCTTAGCCCTTCCACTCCTTGTCTGCTGAGAAGCTCAATTTTGGCCAGTTTATTCTAGAAGACGTCCCATAACTATAATTTTCTTTCTAATAAATCCTTATTAAAAGAAATTTAGAATTTTCAGAATATTGTAAAACCTTCTGTACCTTTGTACCAAAATCCCCACCATGTGTAAAAATTGTTTTATTTATGTGTGATTTTAGAACATGCCTTGCAAGTGTGACCTAAGCAAAATGTTCACTCTTTTTTTTTTTGTTACATTGTAAGTGTTCTTACTTTTATTTATTTTTTTTCTTTGTAATTCACACTGTTTGTGTAATGAACATATTGAATATTGCAAAGATTCGGTTGGGCTAATTAAATTTTTACATGGAAATCATCAAAAGAGCAATTCTGGGGAGAAAAATAACACTCTACCTCTGCTGCAAACATTGCTTCTACCCCTTGGCAAGCCTGAGACCTTCAGCAGTTTTTCTTTTTCCACCTCCCTGTTAACTCATCTTTTTAAAAATACCATGGGAGATAGGCAATGGAGCCTATCCCACATTATTACAGTAATGGAAGCTCTCTGTTCACAGCCTTTCATTTTGATTGTATCTCTTTCATAAAGTACAGAAAAAACCCTGGAGTCTGAACATTTGGCATGTCCAAATTGCTTTAATCTTGCAATGATTTTACACTTGAAAGGCCAAACAGCACTACTCAATATTTGCTGCAGATTCAATCCTAATTTATTTTTTCTTCCAAACATTTGTTTTTTATTTGACAGCCAGGAAAACACACCATCCACAAATTTCAGTGGGAACTGGGCTGAATAATGTTGTGTCTTATCTACAAGACACAGTTCTTTGAGACTTTTTATGAAATATATTACCAAAATGCTTTTGCTTCCTATAGGTAATTTTTGAAATAAGACAGACACTGCAAAATCTGATGATTTGCCACATTAAATATATATAAACTTGTGTATATAATAGTCATTAAACTGAAAGTTATACACTCACATGCACATATTCAATTTAACAATGTAAATGTGTTATTGCCTTTATATACCTACAAACACCCTTTGTTTTGCAACCCCTCATTTCTCCTGCTCTCCCTAAAGTTTGTTTTCTGTGGATTTATAGGTTCAAATCGCAGACAACAGCCTGTGGTTATAAAGAGTAGCAAAAGAAGTGAGTTTGGAAAGAATGAGACTGAAAATCTGTGGGTTAAAGGGGTAGAGAACTGGGATTATCTGGCAAAAAAAAATTGTTCAGTGACATTTGTCCCCAGAAAGTTAGGAAAGCCAAGAAGATAGGCTGGGAATGTGAGATTTTTAGAGCTATTAGAAGAGACAGCACAAAAACTGGGATGGTGGAACATAAACTAATTCAGATGAAAACAATTAGTGGCTGAATTAGAATAAGGAAGGGTAAAGAAACCTTTGAAGGTGATGGGAAGAGGCAGAAAAGTTTCTACTCAGCACAGCTCAAACTGTCTAGAAAGTCAAGTGAAATTACCAAAGTAATTCCATTTTCCTTCAGTTGCAGCAGACGAGAATATTAATTGCATAAATCTTTGTCTCCCAGAATCCACTTGCTTTCATTTCATCTCCTTGATTTCTTTGGGCAGTTCTGAAGCTGCCATGAACTATTTCCCTGGGATTTTGACATGTCTCCTACCTTGCCAATACACAAATATAAAATGAGTTTTGCTTCTGTATTTCACACTCCAGTCAGGTTGAATACCCATGAGAAAAATGGACTCTCAGTTGAGGAGGTGCAGGTCAACCATGGAGTAGCCAAAAGGTGAGAACATTTCCAGCACTATTCCCATTTTTAACACTCAGTTATAAAATTCTAGGCTTTTTCAATCTAATATCATCTTTACTGCTCAAGAGAATCCTACATGGAATCAATGAGTGAAATATAAACTCAGGAAAATTAAACTGCATTTAGTTCTTGGACTTCTAGAAGCAGAGAAAAGTGATAATTCATCTACACTTCAGACTGTTTTCTTTGATATTTCTGGGAAAAATTACTGCCCATAAGTGCATATTGTTGTCTTAGCTCTTTTCCCATTGGAGTAGATTGAGGGCAATTCTAAGGACTTCTAATTTCCCAGAATAAATGAGTTTTGTGAGTGTCTGAGGATAAAAATATCTTTCTTCAGTAAATAAGAGGAACTTCTGAAGTGAATTCAACTTTTCTGGCATAGTTGTACCTTCAGAATTAGGGAGCATCCTGAAGAAAATGTCTTCTTGCAAGTGCATTTATTGTTTGGAAAAATGTTAGGTTTCTTTAAAACAGCTCTGCAAATCTAAGACCTCTCCCATCCTTAGAGTGAATAACTAAAGTAGTCATAGTTGTAACAGCACCAGAACTTGTTGTAAAAAGGAAATTAGTTCTGTTTCCACGATTGAAATAAAATGAAACATTAATGAAGTTAAAGAAAACTCACTTGTCACTAACTGGACAGGTGAAAAAAACCCATTCACAGGAAACTAAGGCCATTTCTCAGTCCTAAAATCTTTGAAATATTGGAATC
This sequence comes from Acridotheres tristis, assembly GCA_037013685.1. Taxonomy (NCBI): domain Eukaryota; kingdom Metazoa; phylum Chordata; class Aves; order Passeriformes; family Sturnidae; genus Acridotheres; species Acridotheres tristis. Next base: position 26,546,058 of record CM072895.1, read on the forward strand.
ACCATCACCCTGCGGGAGATTCAAAGCAATACAGTGTTCAATATTTCCAGTTTAAAATATGTTTTTTCTGATTTTGGGAAGCAGCTTCCAGCTATGTGTGCACACAGAGAAAACTATTAATTAAAAATGCTCACACAGAGAATCCCTTTACACCTGGACAATAAGAGCTGCAAAAGAGTTGAAAGCAAACATCTGCAGCTACTGTATTCCAGGTTATTGGTAATTATTCCCTTTGGAATTTATTAGTCTTGTGTAGGCAAAATAAACCCTCCAGTTTAGAGCGGGTAATAGAAGTCCCTCCCCTGGCACCCGTAAAGTCTCCATAGCTCCTGTCTAAGTGCTTTAGGAAAGGTTGGGTTGAATTCCCCAAAGCCAAATCACAGCACAATGCAGGGCTCTTGTTCCACTTTCCAGGCGTTTAAGTATCTTTTCCAACTTCCACAAGATGAATTTACCTGCAGCCAGAGTCTTTCTAGCTCCAGAAAAGCCCCAGGTGCTGAATAATTCCAAATCTTTGCCTAAAAATGAACTGAAATGCAACATAAGACTGATGCACTCACAAATTATGCACAACCACCTTTTTTTTTTTTTTACTCTGCTTAATCTGTCCACTCTTAATTACTCTTATTGCTCCTCTGCAAGCTTTTTATTGGAGTATTGATCCTTCAGAAAGTGCTCAACAAGTTCCCCTGTCATTATTTTAATAAAGGCAAATAACTTTTAAACAGAAAAGACTACAAAGCATTTCTATTATGCAGCAAAAACAGGGCTCAATTTCAAGATTTTCCTTTCTTTTTCTACAAGATACTTGAAAGACAATGTTTTTCAGTTTTTTCATAAGTGTTTGGATATCAATTTAGTCTTCTTTAAGAGCTGAGATTAAAACATGCAATAAATATCATCTAGATGTCAAGCAGTTTACTCTCGTCCCCACTATGCAGCTGAAACCCTCCCAGGGAGAGCTTCAGATTTATATGAATTTTTTCAGTTTTCAAGACCTTGGAAAGAATTATCTTGTGCATAAATATGAGAACTTAAGCTCTCAAAAAGCATTTATCCTCATTCCCCATGTAGCTGTTTATTGATTGCTTGATTTATAACTCAAACAATGTTTGATTTTTATAATGTCATCCATGATCTTCATTTGCCATTAAAGTAACTGGTAGGAAAAATACCTTCACATCTTTTAAAATGCTTTATAATATATAAACTAGTAATTATTGCTTATCTAGAGTCATGTGTGTGCCATTAATTAATTGGTTAATTTAGGATGAAAAAGCCCTCTGATTCCATAGAGCCCAGACTCCTTTTCAAAGCAGGTCAAATCAGACCAGGGTTCTGAGACCTGACCAGTCAACTTTTGAAAATCTTTAGGGGTGGAGATTTCTGGGCAAACTGTTCCAATGTTTGATCATCTTCAAAATTAAAAAACAAAACAAAAGAAAAACCCCAAACACAAATAAAAAACCCACCCCAAAACTCCCAAACTATATTTAATTAATTGCATGAATCAAATAATGAAGTTAGATCTCATTGTGCTCCTATTGTCTCTATTTCTTCTCACCCTATCACTGTCCACTGAATTTCTCATCTGCACCTTCCCATGTTATTTATTCCTAAAACACCCCATGATTTTTAATTAATGATTTAATAATTAATTTCCTTTTCAGTACCATATGGACACAGATTAATAATGGAGTCACTATCATAAATCAATAAATAAACAAAGAGACATAGTATTTTCCAAATTTTAAGACCCATGGATCAGCAAGAGAATGAATAAGTAATAAGAACACTATTGCCAACTTTTTTTTAAATTATGGCAGGTTTTTTGGGAAATTTGTGTAGGGCAAGAGAAGAGATCCTTCTGCCCTATTCTAAAGTGAACAAATTCAGTCCTTCTGGATGATCCTAGGATATTTCTGGAGCTGGCCATGTGCCAAGCCCAGCAACACAATCGATGTAATTACATTTATGTTTGTCTGCCAGGCTAACCAGGGGATCCCTGCTGATTATGCACATGGAATTCGGGCTTGATAAGAAGCTTTAAGTTTCTACTCTATGCTGCCAATTTTCCTGCTCCATCTTCCTTTTCTTCCTGCAGCAGAAAGGGATCCACCCTTCTTTTTAAACCCTCCTTAGAAAGGGTTTCACTCTTCTTCAGCAGGAGAGATCCTCTACACTGCAGAGACTTCCTGGTTATTACTGAATATGCCAAAATTCCAAGTACAAAACAAGAAATCCCAGAGAGACTGTTGTCATTTATTCTCCAGGAGGTGAATATGGACTTGCACCCTGGAACACAGAACCACAGAATCCTGGAATCACAGAAGGGTTTGGGCTCACCCTCACAGAGAGGAGCTGCCTCATAACCACCCTCGCAGTAAAGACCTTCTTGCTAAGATAAATTATTAGTTCAAGTTTCCCATTATCAAATGAGTAATGAATATGGAGATCATTCAATAAGTGTGGAACACAAGAAATGCTCTGTGTTGCTCTGATGACACTGGCAGCCCAAGAATTGTACTTGGAAGTAATTTTCTCCTTCCTGGTAAGCAAAGATGTGGCACCCAAAGTTTATCTTGTGTGTTTATCTTGGAATACCACTTAAAATCTGAAAACTCTTTAACTCTGTGTGTTGCAGTTAATTCTGATCCATCCATTCATTTCAGGGGACAGCTGGAGCTTAAACATGATATTTAAGGTACCAATTTGGATACAAACTCATTGGTCCACAAAATGTCCCCAAAAGGTTCCAGATTCAGCAATGTTATCATGATTAGGTTTGGTAAATTAATATGAAACCAGATATTTTGGCCACCAAAAGTTGAATGGAATGCAGAATTCTCAAAGGCAGAAAATTTCTGTAAACGAAATTTTGAAGATATCATGTATCTTACAACTTGCACTATATTCCATGATCAGAACCTGAAATTTGGAGTTCCTCCTCCTTAAGAACTGCAAGAATTATTCAAACAACACAAATGAGTTCATCCAAGGACACAATTATGGTGAATTGAATGCAACAGCACGAGGGCAAAGTTTAATCCCAAGAGGAACATCAAAATGGCATTTTATATAAAACCTGACTTGCAGCTCATTACCAGGACAAAAATCTTGCATATGGCCATCCTGAAATTTGTTTATCAGAGGAGGCAGAAAAAACACCCTGATATCTTTTGTGTCAAAGACAAAGGTGATTTGCTTCCACGTATTTCTTCCTTTTGTGCCACCCTCCTTTCCTTTGCCAAGTACTTCCTTCTATGCATGCTGGAAAACTCATCTGTTTGATTACCATGTCCTGCTGACAAAATGCAGAGTCCATTCTGATTATTAATGATAATGAGAAATAAAGAAATCAGAGGAGAGGGTCCATAAATCCCTGGGAGAGAAGGCTCAGGCTAAATGTTTGTGTTGTTGTGGTGATTATCAGAACTAATACATCCTCCCTTCTCTAATAGCAACATGAGGCCAGGTTCTCAGGGGGGACAAATCGTTCTGGTTCTTGTACTACAAAGGATTTTTCTTTGTTGGCAGGTTGGGTTTGTTTTATTTCCATATTTTTGTTCTAAACAATGAATTAAGGCCTCTCTCCTCCCACAGCACAGCTCCCCCATAATGGGAGCTCTGAGTTGTGTAATTGAATATATCTTTTCTCCAAAACCCAACCATTGCATAATACTCCATTTTTCAAGTATTTCACAGAATACCTAGATCCTTTATTTTTTTTCTATATTATTTTTGTCATTTGTGGCAAAGCAAAACAACAACCTGAAAAATTTAATTTTAAAAAAAGACAAAACTCAAAAACTGACCTGAAAATGCCAGCTCTCTTACCTACTGGATTTGCTGTTAAATCAAGAGCCTACCCCAGTAAATCCCAAGAGTTCAGGGTGCTGGAGTCAGTAATATTTCTTTTGTTAGAGCAGCAGCTCTGTCTCTTTGAGAGTACAGACCAAGGTGTCTTGTAACTTGTCCAGTCAAGCATTGAAGAAAAATGACTCAATCCATTTTCCAAATCTGTGTGCTTTCTCTCCAATTATTTCTTAATGTGCCTTTTGACAAATTGTCAGGAAGGGAAGTTAGCAGGTTTGGCTTCTCTGGTCAGACATGCCAAGCAACAAGGAGCCAAGACCTCTGAGTGGAAATCCAGCCTGGAAAGGTGATGGCTGAGCAGACTTGGAGTCTGGAATACCAGGGAGAAAGCAAATGTAGGTGGTGGTGACAGCGCTGTCCTGGGTGTTTGTCTGGAAAAGACGTCAAAGAGGAGGAACTGACCAGAAAAGAAATTATTACTATGCTTTTAATAAAGAAAATGCATAGACACTTTTTTTCTTATTTTATGGTGAGAGGTCCAATCCATAACATGTCTGTTTATGCATTTTGAAGTGTTTATTTTCATAATTTCATTGGAAATTATGTCTAACCCTAGTGATTAGAAAGCACATGGAATTTGCACTCATTCCATGTATTAAAGGAATACACATTTTGTTTAAATTAATGTGCTGTGCCCCAAATGTTTACTGGGAAAGCAGACCAGAAGGGAAATGGCACAAGGAATGTTTCCATCTGGAAAAAAGTACATCCAGCTTTATACTTTTCCACATTTATTTAACAATATCAACCCTCTGTGAGACCTGATTTCTCAGAACTGAAATATTTGTTTACATTTTGCAATATCTCAAAATTTTAGATATTAGCATGCATTTCAGCCTAGGGTGTGTTTGGAGGGAAGAGAATTGTGCTGCCCTGGATCCATCAAAAGGGATGGGAACTCCAGTTTATGAAGGACATGATGACAAACCAGTTAGAAATTACCTTTAAGTACTTGCTGAAAAAGAGGCAGCAATGCAGGGGTAGCCTTAATTAATGAGGGGAAATAAAGAGAAGCTGTGGCTGCCCCTGAATCCCTGGAATTGTACAAGGCCAGGTTGGATGGGGCTTGGAGCACCCTGGGATAATGGAATGTGCCCCTGCCCATGACAGGGGGTGGCACTGGATGGGATTTAAGGTTCTTTCTAACCCAAACTAGTCTGGGATTCTGAGTCTTCCCTCTTTTGGACACTGAGAGCCTCTGCAGTCATTCTAACACATGAAGAAGCAAGCTGCCTAATCAAAACCAGATGACACTTCTGTGACAGTTAAAATGTTTTCATTTAATGCCTATGCCTCTCTTTAGGCTTACAAAGTGCTTTTAGGCACTCCCAGCTCTGTATAAATGTGAGATAATTTCTCTTGTTGAAATGTTTCAATTATCTATCATGCTATAGGATTCATAGAATCATAAAATTCCAGACTGGTTTGTGTTGGAAGGGACTTTACAGCCCATTCAATGCCATGGACTGCCATGGGCAGGGACACCTCCCACTATCCCAGATTGCTCCAAGCCCCATCCAGCCTGGCCTTGGACACTTCCAGGATCTCTGGGCACCCTGTGCCAGGGCCTCCCCATCCTCACAGGGAACAATTCCTCCCCATCTAGCCCTGCCCTCTTGGCAGTGGGAAACCATTCCCTGCGTCCTGTCCCTCCAGGCCTTGACCTTGATAGGACAATGCAGAATGGCTTTAAACTGACACACAATAGATTTAAATTAGATATTAGGAATAAACCACAAGCTAAGAGGATTGGAGCACCTGACCTGGAGAAAGGCTGAGAAAACTGGGAATGTTCAGCCTGGAGAAGGGAAGGTTGTGTGGACACCTCACAGCACCCTCCAGGATCTGTGAGAGAGGGACAATCCATCAGAAACTGTGGTCACAGGACAAGTTCCTTCCAATGCAAACCACCCTGGGGTTCTATGATTCTATGTTTTAGTTAGAAAACTTTGTTCGTACGACAGACAAAAGAAGAAAAAGGACAAGGTTAATATGTTATAGAAATCCAAGAATGTAGAAATATCATATGTAATGCTATAGAAAGAGGGAGAATAAAGGGTGACAGGATATCTTGTTCATCCAGCACCATTTTATATGTTGTATTACACTTAATAAAAATTATTTTCTACTAAAGAATTACATAAACTTAAAAAACAAAACCGAAACAACAAACCATTCCATGCAGTTATTTTTCCCTCTTTGTCAAGAATGGAAAACTCGCCTAATGCCACCTGACTTGTGGCTGACCATTTGCAGTATCAGTGGAGCACAATTCATTTGGAATTCAGGTTGACTCATGTGAAAATGTGCAAATGTTCTCCCTGCTGCTGGGACACCCTTCCCTACCCCAGGAATCTCAGCAGTCCAAGGGAAGCTGTGCATGGAGAAACCCCAGGGGTTACTCACAAAAGGGCAGAGAAATTTATCAAAATTGATGGAAAGTTCTCTGCACTTTGAAGAATACTGAAGCTTTGCATGACAAACAGAGCCTGCTTGGAGGGGGATGGAACAGGGATAGAATGAAGGATAGAATCCCTGCTCCCAGGGATGCTGCATGGAATAGTCCTGCCCCCAGGGCAGATGGGACAGTAGGAAGCACTGACCTGGGCATGCTGTGCCCAAGGAAACACACAGCCCTGGGCTTTAGAGACAGTGATTGGCAATTTTACTGCTTTAATGGGGATATAATCAGAGTTTGAAAATGTGATCTTCAGGGAGTTAAAAAAAAAACCCAAACAAAACCCCCAAACAATAAATCAACAACAATAAAAAGAACCTAATCAAAATCAGGCTTGTAGGGGAAGTTTCAACTCTTTTAAGGACAAGTTTTGAGAGTTGTATTATCTTTTGTTTTCAGTTGGAAAAAAAAGTTCAGCACAGCAACTAGAAGGCTGTTGGGTTGTCAGAGTGAACAGAAAAGCGATCAGTCTGACACTAGAATTAATTACAGTATCTGAATGAGAAGGACTCAGGGAAAGGGACTAAATTGTCACATTTATAACATTTGTAGCATTCCACATTGGTACTAATTGGAACATTTTGCCTTGATGAAGTACAAAGATAATTTTGCAACACAGCAGAGCAATAAAGTTGCATTTGTCGTCACAAAGATTTTCAACCTGAAATTAAGGGGCAAAGAAGGGTCAGATAATAGAGAAACTACCACTCCAGATTCCTTCTTTTGAAAGGGAACTGAAATAGAAGTTGAATTTGCCTCACTGGTGAAATCCAGCTCTATGATCTTTGAGAACTCTGCTGGCCATCAGCATTTTTAGCTGATGAATAGAACTGAGGAATAGAAGTTAGAATAGTGAACAGCAAGTTATAAGTCATTTTTTGGGTGTAATTAAAAGCTCTGTGTGATGTCCTTTGCTGCCAATGGAGAGCTGCAGATAGTCAGAGGTATTTGGGAGGTCCAAAAAATTCCATTCCCCACCACCAGTGGAGCTCCCAGCTGGTGGCAAAGTTCTCCTGCATTGCCATGGATGGGCCCCAAGCCTCAGCCTAAAGAATTTAAATTTTCAACATGAACCAGCTGTCTGCAGTTCCCAAACGAATCAATGGAAATATGTGCTTGGACATTTAATTATGGAGGTTTGGTTTTGCAAGGTGTCCAGTTCTAAAAGGAAGTAAAATGTTCTAAAAAGAACTCAAAGTTTCTAAAAACACAAAACCCTCTGATCAGAGGCACATGAGTGAGGCAGGAACAGAAATGTTTCTCACACTCTTTCTTCAAAGAAGGAGGATCTGGGCCTGATAAAATGGGTGGGTGTTCTTTATATTCCATACGGGATACAAGGAGATAAGTTTTAAAAAAGTTGTGTCTCACCACTCCCAGGATGATACCTTCAACTATCACATTTATTTAATATTAAAAAACCCCCAAAACAAACAAAAAACAAACAAAATAAAACAACAAAACAAGACAAAGCAAAACAAAACAAACAAAAAACTAACGAAAAATACTTTCAAAATAGACATTTGGACAGTATAGAGTTATTAAATTCTTAGAGGATCCCTGAAAACTGGGCAGAGTAAAGACAAGAATTTTTGGCTGACTGAAAGGGGGAAGCAGAGCCCTGGTTAGAAACCCGTGTGAGCTCAGAAATTCTCAAGTGACTGAACAAGGAACAGTGGGAATGTGCAGCTAATTATGGGAGAGTAGAAGCAAAGCTTCAGCAGCAAAGATTAAATAGATCAAGCTGCACACAGAATTTGTGTTTTAATATTTCAAGTAATTCCCTCCTGTTCCTTCCTTAAAATAAACATATTCTCCCATAGACTGTATCTTGCTCTTAAATTCACCAGAAGCCTCAGTGTCTTGGTACTTATTCTGCTAAAAATCTGCACTCCAGACCTGTTTCCAAAACATTCACAGGGACATTTTTGGTGCATTATTCCAGATTATCAATAGGTTTTATTTCAGAAACATTCATTGTGCGATGGCATTGGAAAAGGCAGGTCAGATACCCCTAAAAAAGGGCAGCAGGGCCAAGAGTTGTACTCGATGATCCTTGTGCGCCCCTTCCCACTCAGGATATCCTGTGATTCTGTAGGGGAAAAAAAAAAAAAAAAAAAAAAAAAAAGGGGGGGAGAGGGGAAGGAGACGTTTTTGCTTTAGTTAGAAAGGAATTTCCTTTCATACATACATATATAAAATCTAGAGAGAAAAGTGGAAAAAGAGAAAGAAATTTCTGGTTTAGTGGCTGAAGTGATGTCCCTTGAGGTGCAGGAAATGTCCCTTGAGGTGACTTTTCACTTCCAGGTGTGCCAGAGGTTCCGTGTGTTATCTCAGTGTCCTGAGTATTGAATATATTCTGTGTAATCTGCTCTGTGAGGTACCTGCTGCTCTCAACTCCTCGTCAGAGACATTGATAAAAGGTGAACCAAAAGAGAAATGTCAGGGGCAAGACAGAGGGACACCTGTGTGCTTTACTATTCTCTTATCTCCTTCCTTTTTCTGGGAGGAAAAAGGAAAAGCAAAGATTGGTAGGGAACAAAGGATATTTTTTTGGTTTTTTGCAGATTAATGTATAGCAACACTCATGGAGCAGGGAAGAGGATTTTTGGATGCACGTTTGCTGGGTTCTCTGATATTTTTCCCAATTTCTTTCTACTACAACGTAAATTATTATTTTTAAGAAAGACCTTCCAGCTTTGCAAAAATTAATTTGTTCCTAGACATTGTAGTGTGATCTAAAGAATAACTGGAAAGCTAAAACTCCCTAATATTCTCTAATTTCTGTCTACCCAGTGCCTAAATTTATGTTTTCTTGTACTCTGCCTTGAAAAGAATAGGTACCAGGCAGAGGAATATTCCAATTACCATCCCAAAATTATGTTTTAAATTTACTGCAAATAAAACAATTTTGTTCTACTGTAACAGCAGCCTCGTGAGCAAATGACTTCTGACATCTTCCTCTATTCTAGGAGAGATATTCATGTTCCTCTTTCCTCAACACCTCCATGTGCCAGACAGCTCTGAACTCGATTTCCAAACATTTTTGCTGCAACGGGAGAAAAAGTTGATTACAGAAAGCAATGAATTCTGAATACAGAAAGCATTAACTGGAAAAGCAAAGAAACAAGCACCAGCAAACAGACAAAATCTAAGGCAACAAACTCCAAATGGTTTGGGGTATTTAATTTCAGCTGCTCAAACTCAGACACTGAAGGGTTTGATTTCAAGAAAATTCAGGACTCAGGCTGATATCAACAGGCTCATTGGAAGCAAAACATTCTGAGCAAATACAATTTAGGTGCCTAAAATAATTTTCTGTTCTGTCTTGTTTATAGAAATAAAGAATTTCCTTCAAGCTGAAGTAAACAGATTTATGGAGACAGAAGTTGTGCTGAGTGATTTTCACTCCATCAGGTCAGGGTAGCACACTCCATAATACAAGAAAACAAATATTTGACTCTCTCTTTATCTAATAGATTTTGGCTTTCAGTGTTGCTTTTCCTTGCAACATAAAGGATCCAGAGGTTGTAGACAGACATTTTTATAGCTTAATGTAAACCACTTTAAGTAGAAATAATACTCCTTTCCTGCTGTATTGTAATTTCTATTCCACAGGCCAGCATTGTTATTTGACCTTTCCAAACAAATATCAACATTTTCGATAACAAATGACAATAACCTTTGGCTCTTCCACTGGGGAAAAGTGACCACTTGTGACACTGTCCTTGTTAGCATTCCTGGTTAGTGGGATGTTCTCAGCCAGTGACTGACATTTATTTCTTATGAATAACAAATTAACTCTCAGGTCTGAGCTTTCCACGAGGAAGTTAAAGACACATCAGAGGTACCAATGCATCCCTGCTTTGTGGCTGTAACCAAGCACTCTCATTGTGCTTCATGTTGAGGTAATAAATGCACTTTGTGCCCCAGAGATGTAAACCAAGGCCTTGGCTTGGACTCAAAGCATCAACACCACTGCAGATTGTTTTAGTGCAGAGAGGAAAGTGCTTTTGTTCACATCAGAGCTGCACTCTGATGACCCTTGTGGGTCCCCTCCCATTCTGTGGTTCTGTGATATCACAACTGGAGTCATTACGTTTATTGTCTATCTGATATAATATGGTTTAACTTTAGTTACTTGGTGAGGAAAATCCCACAAGCAGACCTTTAAAATTGTGGTTTGTGTTTTTCTTTCATTGTTTACCGCTCATTTGGGTCTCTATTCAGCAGCTTCTCTTTGTAGCCTCAAGGATATAGCAAAATGAAGCAGAGTCTTCACAGAGAAAAGAAAATTACCTATTTTTCCTTTTCCAAGTAATTGCTTTCCCAAACAAAATCAAGCACAGTCTTGGGGCACAGTGATCATGAAATTATAGAGTTCTCAATATTTGGTGAAATCAGGAGGAACATCAATAAGACTTTTACATTGGACTTCTGGAGGGCAGACTGGCTTATTTAGGAGACTTATTCAGAGAGTTCTTTGGGAAGCAGCCCTTAAAAACTAAGGCGTTTAGGAAATGTGGGTGTGCTTCAAAACAGAGATCTTGAGGGCACAGGAGCAGACTGTCCCTGTGTGCTGAAAGGTGAGTTGACAAGGCAAACGTCCAGCCTGGATGGACACAAGGTTTTGAAGGAACTTAGGAATAAAAAGAGGATGCATCATCTTTGGAACGAGGGTCAGATCTCTCAGAAAGTATTTCAGGGGACTGCTAGAGCATGTAGGAAAAAAATAAGGAAGGCCAAGGCTCAATTCAAACTTCATTTGGCAACTTTTGTAAAGGATAACAAAAAACGTTTTTACAAATATAATAATGGTAAAAGGAAAGATAAGACCAACCTTTATTCTTTATTGGATGAGGGAGGTAACTTAGTAACTGCAGATGAGGAGAAGGCAGAACTGCTTTAAGCCTTCCTTGCCTCAGTCTTTAGGCTTGTCCTCAGGACAGCTGTCCTCCTGATTTAGCAGGTGGTGTCAGGGAGCAGAATGGTCCCCCTGTTATCCAGGAGGAGGCAATCAGAGAACTGCTGAGCAGCTTAGATGTTCATAAATCCATGGGACCAGATGGGATCCACCCCAGGGTGATGAGGGATCTGGCAGATGATTTTGTGGAGCTGCTATCCATCATTTTCCAGCAGTCCTGGCTCACTGGTGAGGTTCCAGATGACTGGAAGCTGGCCAATGTGACAGCTGGCTGAACATGAGCCAGCTGTGTGCCCTGGTGGCCAAGAAGGCCAATGGCCCCTGGCCTGGATCAGGAATGGTGTGGCCAGCAGGAGCAGGGAGGTCATTGTTCCCCTGTACTGGGCACTGGTGGGGTCACACCCTGAGTGCTGTGTCCAGTTCTGGCCCCTCAGTTTAGGAAGGACATTGAGGACCTGGAGCGTGTCCAGAGGAGGCAACAAGGCTGGGGAGGGGCTTGGAACACAAACCCTGTGAGGAATGACTGAGGGAGCTGGGGGTGTTCAGCCTGGAGAAAAGGAGACTCAGGGGTGACCTTATCACTCTCTACAACTCCTTGAAAGGTGTTTGTAGTCAGGTGGGGTTGGTCTCTTTCTCCAGGCAGCACTGACAGAACCAGAGGACACAGTCTTAAGGTGCACCAAGGGAAATATAGGTTGGATATTAGGAAAAAGTTTCTCATGGAAAGAATAATAAATTACTGGAATTGTCTGCCGGGGGAGGTGGTGGAGTCAGTGTCCCTGGATGTGGCACTCGGTGCCATGGTTTAATTGAGGTGTTAGTGTATGGGTTGGACTCGATGATCTTGAAGGTCTCTTCCAACCTGTGATTCTGTAATTCTGTGATTCAGTGTCTTCTGCAAAACAAAGGGCAAACAAACTTTAGCAACAAGCACAGTAATGGGACAATGTTCCAGGCAGTTTTTAAATCCATGGATCACTGCTGGAGATGTATAAATCATTCCACTAGCTCAGTCAGAAAAGTCCAAAAAGCATCTTATTAATCTTCCTGAAATAAAAAAAAAAAGAAAAAAGAAAAAAGAAAAAAAGAAAAAAAGAAAAAAATCTCAACATCATTACTAGGGGAAAAAATGATTGCTCTCAGTATTCCTGGCATGTATTTGCTGCACAATCTGAAGCAGAGATGGGAAATGTGTGTTTAAATTGAATTCTGCCAGTTGTGACCAAGTCTGTGTCCATGAGTCCTGTGACTGTAATCCCTTGCATTGTGAGGGCAGCCCATAACCAGGGGATGTAGAAGGAGCACCACACTACAAACACACCACTTGTATTCTTTAGTCCCTGTCTCAGTGCTGCTCACTCTTAGGACCTGAAGAATTAATTTTCTATAGTGAGATCCTTTAATTGGTTGCTCCAGTGAGCAAAAAATCTTATGGAGAATATAGGGAATATATTCTGTGATGTTTATATCCTTCCACAAAGCCTGCACTGACCTACAGCAACCCAACACACTGGCTTTGGTCAGGTTTTCCTTAATCCTGCTTTTTCCTTTTCCAAAAAAACACCCAAAGATGGACTGAAATCAGAATACCAGTTTTTTAATGGTTTAGGGACCACAATAGAAGCAGAGTGTTCCAAAGTCAAAAGAGAGGAATAATGACAGCCTTGGAAAGGCTTATGACAGGAACTGAAAAAGCTCCAGCTGTAATTCCTTCCTCAGGTATTCTAACAGGAGTTTCTTCTGAGGAATCCTGCAATCATCAATTCTTCTTTGGAAAAGCAAGGCACTGCTTTATTATGGAGAGGTGCAGAGCTGGTGGTTGTGACTCTAGAACCAGAGCAGGGGAAGAAAAAGATAAATTAAAGAGATTAAAATAATTCAATAACAAAATCATTAGAGAGCAATAAATTTCAAATAATTAAAGCAAGCTATTTGCAATTAATCAGTAACTTATTTTAATATGTAAGCATTCTTCTGCACATATGAAATCCATAGCAGTAAAAAGAATACAATTTGCAAGCACATCTAGCTTAAAAATTCAGTATTAAATCTGAAAATAAATCAAGGATTATGCTTGGAAGTAGGCTTTGTAATCACTGTAGGTTTGCCCTTACATTACTCATTGACACCTAAGAAATCCTGAGCTAAGCCAACTTTCCCCCTAGCATGTTATGGCAACCCTGTTGTTCCTAGGTCAATAAAAGTAAAAACTAGCAGGGAGATTTTTTTTTGTGACCTGCCTGCAGGTGAGATTCCTGGACTTAGTGATAGGAAGACCCCACAGAAACACAGCCCTCACAATGTACTTTTTGTGCAATTGCCTCCAAAAGCAGTGCTGGTTTTTTGCACAAACCCAAAAAGATTATTCATAATTAATTTTGTCTGATTGCAATGCTTCTGTCTAATGACCATACAACTATAAACTGTCAACCAGTATTTAACCCCATACAGAAAATACAAATTCAGATCCACTAATTTTTATATCATGTCACTGAAAATTGACTTTCCTGCAGGAAGAGTTGTTTTATGTTTTATGCACTCTGTTATTATTATATAGCAGTTGTTCCTTACCTTGGAAAAGCAGGGATTTGTAAAGATGTGCATTTGAGAAGGGATTCTGCCCCAAAAGTCCCATTATAAAGTCTCTGAGGGACATTCTGTCCAAAAAAACTCACTGTGACATGCCTGATTAGATTTCACTTCTTCTGCTTCCCCAATTGTGCATATATAGAACCCATTATGCACATATATTATTTTTTTCCCAAGACTTGACTGTCGTTGTTAGCTATCAGATTAGCTGTCGGAACGGCGAAAGGAACAGTGACACGGTCTCCTGTCAAGATAGGAAAAGGACAGTTTATTGTAAGACTAGATTCCCTTATATACACCAGATCACTGAACCAAGAATAGAATACAGCTCAGTGGTCAGAGCGAGCAACACCTCTTGCACAGATGTTTTCACTGTAAACAACACAGTTCTCATGGTACACGTTCTGTAAACAGTAGCAGGTGCAAACTGTTTAAAATTCTTTCCTTTCTGTTTTCCTCCAAGTTCCTGGGAAAGCTTCTGCTTTCCCAGACTGGTGCATCTACACTTGACAATATTTCTCTCATTTAGGATTTTTGGCTGGCTTTGAGATCTTCATTTGTTCCGCCATCTGCTTGGGAATATTCCATGCTGGAGTGGATTTGGGAAAGGCAAAGCTCAGCCCATTCGTGTGTTGTTTAATGACTTTATTAACAAGGAGGATGAAATTATGTGGAATGCTCCAACCACAAGTGGAGAGACTGATAAATTCTGGGGTGGGATGGTTGGACAGGGGGTCTGAACAGAACCACAGGGACACAGGCTCAGGAGGTGCCATGCAAAGCTGGGCTGGGTGCACAGCTGGGGCTGGACTGCTGGGACAGCTGGAGAGGCAGGAACAGCTGGAGAGGAAAGAGCACCCAGCGAGGCAGGAGAATCTGGAGAGGCTGGAACAGTTGGAGAGGAAGGAACTGGAGGGACAGGAACTGGAGGTCTTGTTGGAGAATGTGTTGAGCCATGTGCCATACATACTCCTGGCTGAATTTCCAAGAGATGAGGCCACACCTGGAGTGCTGGCTTCACTCTAGAGATCTGCAGCTCATGAGAATCACAGAAATACTGGAGACAGCCCAGTGGAGGCACAGGAGATACAAGAAAAGGCTAGGAGAACCTGGTTTGTTGGATCTTTAATGGCTTGGCTAAGGGAGATTAGGGCTATCTTCAGCCATAAACTTCTGTTGGGGTTGGGTATTTTTTTTCCTTGTTGCTAAGTACCTGAGGGGGAACCCCTCTAGTTTCTAAGAGTTTCTCTCAAAAACCCACAAACACTGTGAAATTAAAAGCAAGCAAAAAGAGAGCAGGAAGTAGTTACTAACTCTTTCACTTGCTCTTAGCTTCAGAAAAAGAAGTCACCACCACCATAACTCAGCCAGGAGCTGCCTCTTCTTCTGCTACTAGACCCCACACCCCTGCCCTGGCAGGACGTCCTGCCATTTCAACTTACTGTCAAAAGTCCTACTAAAACATCAGAACCAACCCTACCCCATGGTTCGTGAAGCAAACCCTCTCTTTTCCTGGTTCTTCTTGTTATTAATTCCATAATTGTTGTTTTTTTGTTTACCTTATACATACCAGTAAAAAACTATTATTCCTATTCCCACATCTTTACCTAAAAGCCCCTTAATTCTAAAATTATGCTAATTTAAAAAAAGTTTACATTCTCTATTTCAAAAAGTAGCCTTACCTTCCCTAACAAATACCTGTCTTTCAAACCAAAACAATTTCCTAATAAATTTGGCTGATTATGTGGGAGCAAATTGAGTATAAAAAAAATCCTTCCTATTTCAGTTCATGCTATAAACTCAATAACTACCACAGTTATGCATCAAATCATGAAATTATCCGTCCATTTTAGAAAGTCAGCTGCACTATTTGACTCCCTGACCTTCTACTGCAGAGGATTTTACAGATCCACAAAAAGATGTTGGAAGAATTACTTCAATTACCCCTTTTCTTCATCACTGGGTTTTTAGATTATGGTTCAACGAATGGAGCACCTACCCTGGGCTCCTGCATGTTAAATCCCACACTTCTGTTCTCCTGCAATGTTTAACCAGTTCAATTGCTGTTACTGACATTGATAATCAGGTGCTGGAAGGCAGCATTTTTACCAACAAGGATTAAAGAATTGGGATGATCTTAGACAAGAACATTGAGAATATTGATATGAATCATAGAATCATGGAATATGGGAAGGGACCCACAAAGGATCATCAAGTCCAATTTCACAGAGCCCCCAACAATTCCATCCTGTGCTGACAGCGTTGTCCAAGAAATTCTTGGGCTCTTTCAGGACTGGGGCCATGACCATTACTTGGGTAGCCTGTTCCAGTGCTTTTCTGGAAGTTTCTTGCCTGTTTCAGTGCTTTTCTGGAAGTTTCTTGCCTGTTCCAGTGCTTTTCTGGAAGTTTCTTGCCTGTTTCAGTGCTTTTCTGGAAGTTTCTTCCATTTTTATTCTGTGTCATCTGTAAGTATTTTTTGACATCTCAACAACACTTGTCAGGAATCAAACGAAGACAAGTAGATAAAATTCTGCTTCCCCTGAGAATCTAAAAATCTTCAAAATCACTGAAATCACTGTTTATTACTTGATATCACCAAGTTAGGTTGAACTCAAAGTGCCTTTAGGAATCTTATACTAGTAGCTGTCTTGCTTTGGGGAAGAATGAAAAATGATTCCTAAAATAAAAATAATAAATAAACAAATAAGCAATAAAATAAAAGTAAAAAATCCCCATTATCCCTTGGGTTTGCATGTTTATTCTTTCACCTTCCTTTTCAAGCCGAATAAATGAATTTGTGAAACAAAACCAAGTCACTGTAGACAGCCTTCTCTCCTGGCAGCCTGGAAATACACCCATTGACAGGCTAGAATTGTTAATGACATCTAAAGCCGGGTGATACCATGGATTATGTCAAAGAGGAGAGATAAGCAGGAGCAGATATTAGATCTGGGGTAGCTGCCATAAAGAAGAAAGTCTGCAATGGACAACTGGGGAAATAATAACAAGGTATCTTCAATTAAAATATGTGGGCTAAATTGAGCTATTTTGATATTAATTCATTGTCACAAAAGAGTGGTTTCTGCTCTTGCCATCAAAGGTATTGGCAAAAAGCAGATTTTAATGGAGTCCAGTGGCAAGGTTCACTCTATTACTGACTACATCAAGGAAGTGTATATAGGAAAATGGGATTGGAGTCAATTTTGAGTTATTTACACAGTGACTGGAGGTGGAAAAGGGTCAGGGGGCAAAGGATACAGAAATAACAGAGTGCAAGAGGATTTAGCAGCACTTAATCACCCACCATTTAACATTAAAAAAGAGTGATGTACCATCACACTCAACTGACTTTATAAAAAAAGGATTAAATAAAGAATAAATAAAAATACAATAAAGAATTGATATTGCTTTTAATGTTTAAGATGTTTTTACATTAGCTAACATCTGGTGCTTTTTTTCTGCAAAATGAAGGTGTTTAGCACACTTAAATGTTTATTTATATACATATATAAAGCATAAACAATGGCAGTGAGTTGAAGTGAGATGATCTGAAAGATCCCTTTGAACCCAAGACACATTCCATGCCTTTCACTAATAGGCATTTGCAGATTTTCAAGGTCTAATTCAAAAATTCGATGAAGGTAGAGATGGGTGGAAGACAACAATGAATGTGAGGAAAGTAGCACTGAGTGCCATTTTCTTCTTTAGAAATTGCTACAGATCTTTTCCAGGTCATGGAATGAGATAAAGGAATTAAGTAATATACTCGTTTTATATTTTCTTCCTAGTAAATATTTAGGAGGTGGGGTTTTTTTGTGGTTTTTTTGGGTTTTTTTGGTTTTTTTTTTGTGAGATATAGAGAGGAGGAAATTCAAACCCATCTTTTCAAGAGGTCTGGAGTAAAAGTTCTTGTCGAGCATTTAACAATATGAGAGAGATCTAATCTTTCATGAAAAATATGATTCTGGTGTCAGAGGGTGAAAATGAACTTCCTGGTATCCAAACTGGACTCTCTCTGGAATTCTCATTTCTCCAATGACCTTTGTATATGAGAAGGTGAAGGATTTCTTGGGATGCTACACAGCCTGCTCAGGCCAAGGAATGATTTTTCATGGTTCTTTCAAATGGGAGCCTGCTGGAAGTTTCTGAATCTGCACAAACTGAGTCATGAAAATCTTGAAAAAACTGGAATTTCCCATGTTGAGCATACACTAGGAATCCAACAGGAGTAATGTAAATTGCCCTGGTGAATCATTCCATTTGCAGTGGGTATTGATCTTTTGTTCTTTACAATTCGAAATCAAAACCCCTCAGTGGTTTTCTGTTGGGGAAGGAAATCACCACAGACTCAAAGGACAGCCCTACATCTGTCACCACCTTTATTTTACCCAGGTCAGATGTCAGATAAATACAAGATACACAGGACTTGAGGAAGGCAGATGGATGTATATCTGCAAGGAGATGCGTTGTGTATGAAGATATTGGGAAGGAATTGTTCCCTGTGACGGTGGGGAGGCCCTGGCACAGGGTGCCCAGAGAAGCTGTGGCTGCCCCTGGATCCCTGGAAGTGTCCAAAGCCAGGTTTGACAGGGCTGGGAGCAAGCTGTGATAGTGGAATTGTCCCTGGGATGGGATTGGATGGGCTTTAAGGTCCCTTCCAACTGAAACGTTTTACATGTCTATGATAAAAGATAAGAGGTAGATAAGCTGTATATACAGGGGACAGTTGGCTGAATCTGTCTAACCTATATCTAAAGATTTTAAGTTATCTTGGGAATACGAATGTTAGATATGATTTCATTGTTCCCACTTAAAACAGTGAAAATGAATGTCTCTTTCCTCTTCTAGCTGTGTACAGGGAAGTGGGACTAATTCCTTGAATTTTTTACTTGCTTTTGTTGTTTTTATCAAGTAGATGAGTAATGATGCAGCCTTTCTATTTCTCACAGACCTTCAGAGAAGTGCATATGTCATTATTGGTTAATACGCTTTGTTTTCCTGTAATTGGGAATGAATTACAGTTTAATCCTTTCTTGTCAATACAGCCAAAACCAATTGTGGAATCTTCATAGGAAAACTCTGGTAAACAATTTGCAATTAAACAGAAGTGGAAAGAAGGCAGGTGGTTAAAAAATAAAGTGTAATGACACTAAAAGGATGAGACTGTGCAAAAAAATACATTGTAATGATGATATCTAACTTCGGGAATTTTTTTTTATATTTCTTTATTTTTTAATAAAAGGAGCAGACCTTCAGTCACCGTAAGGCTTTGTGGACTTCAGTATCAGTTAATATATAAAAACTGCTCAACATCATATCTCACATTAATCCGGACAAGAAACTCCTCAGATAAAGGATCTTTTCTGGCCATTTAAGAAGAATTTCACAAGGAACTTCATCATTCTGCCGTTCAGGTTCATTTACAGGCAGCATTTCTTTTCAGTGCCTGACAAGTTTCATCCAGGAGAGAATACTTTCTTGTGTTATAAAAGGTCTGTTTTGAGATCTGGGTAAGTTTCTACTTTTACTGGCAAGTTTGTCCCTATCAGAACAAAACTTGCCAAGCCATGTTTCAGGTGGAGAGCCAAGAACTAAATCACCTGTCAGGCTATGGCTGGACAAGCTTAGTGAAGGTGAGGAATGTTGGAAGGAGCCCAGAAAGCTCCATGCATTTGAAGACAGGATGCAGAAATGTTAAAGTAGGAGTTCTGAGATATTTTTCACACTGAGACAAATCTCCATTTCCATTTGGATCCTAGTGGTCAAGACTCATCTCTTGTTGATATTAAAACAGCAAAAAAAAAAAATGTTTCTCAAGAGTTTTAAAGTTTTGGAGCTATGAGTTTGATGAGAAAACATCCACTGTGGGTTGAAATGTTGCCACTGGGATCATCCAGAAAAGCAGAATTTTACTTAAAAGTGTATTCAAAAAACACGGAGAGCAGCTCAGAGACCTTTAGCAGGGAAATGTGGCATCACACAGTGTCCACAGAAAGTCTCCCTTGCAGATTGTTGGAGCCACAGCTGAGGGCTTTGCACCACTGTGGCCCCAAATACATTAGACACAGGGAGAAAAAGAACATACTGGAACGGGAATGCCATGGGATTCCTGCATGTGGGATTTCTGGGCACTCTTTATCTGCAGCAGAAATGCACAGTCAGGGTCTGTGTGCACAAAGAGATTGAGGAGGCTTGTCGTTCCTGCAGAACTGAACCAATCCAGACCTCTGTCTGTAGAAATTTGTATCCCATGAAAATAAGGCAGAATGCACAGAGTGCTTTGAAGAAGGAATCAGTAGGAGAGAAGTTTCTGGAAGCTAGTTTTCCTTGAGATTTTGCCAGGGACTGACAGAATCCTTCACTATCAGAAACTGAGATGGAAACAAGCAAAGAAATGTGTCCCAAAGAAAAATGAACACAACCAGGTGAATTCCAGCTTTTGACAGAAAATTTTTGAATCTCTGTGCTGACACTTTAAGAATCTGTCTGTCAATTAATTAACATAGCCTAATGGCTGAATATTTAAATGCCTTATTTGATCTTCCTTAATTTCTTTGAGGCTCACCCACTTCCTGGTGAAAATATGTGGGTGTAAGCACAGAAAAACTCGTCTCACTTCAATGATTTTGTAGATGGGCAGTGAGGATTGTGCAGGCACCATTTTGGACAAATAGGTTTGTTCAGATTTATAAGGAAAACAACACTTTCACAGTAAAAACATAAGTCAAAAAGCTCCTTCAGTATCTGTCCAGAAAATGCTGAAGAGGAAAAAACCAACTTCAGTCTAAATGAGATTTTGAAAATATCTCACTCACCTGCAAAAATTCTGTATATCATAGCTTTATTAATGAGATTAATATGTCACATGTGGGCCATTGAACTCACTCTGACAGATAAAGAAGTATTAAGTGTTGACCTTTAAATGCTAATTGGTGATGTGTTAGAGCTTGTAAACTGCTTAAATTGAGTTCATGCACACAAATCTTAGAGCAACAAAGGATGTGTTAATTTGGTATATTAAAGGAACAATTTACTGTAAGTTTGAGAAAGTATATTTGACATTAGAAGTGTAGCAAAATAATAAAATAACATTTTTAGATACCCAAAGGTCAAATGTCTGAAGCCAAAGCCACCACCACCTGTAAAAAGCAAAGTTATTTGAAAGGAGTAGAAGATGTTTAAAAAGCCTTCCTAAGGCCAAACCTAAGCTGTAGAGAATGAATGGAAATGAGACAGGCAAGAAAAGTCAATAATGGATTTATAAGGCAGTTTGCTGTGTTGATTGCACAGCTGGGTTAATTTTTTATTTTAGTTATTTTAGTTATTTTTGTCACCTGACTAAAGGCTGGTCGTGCTCAAAGCAAAGGCTTCTTGAAGAACAGGAGACCAGCGATGGTTGGAGGAACCTTAGTGACCCAATCACTGAAAATTCCTTACTCCTAAGGCTGTCAAAGGACAGGGATTCACCATTCCACCCTCTGGTGCACCAACACAGAGAAGAGTCAAGGGGGGAAACTCAAACCATTGCAGAATTCTATGATTCTTACCAGGATCCAGGCCAAACCCTTGCACTACTGCAGTACCTTAACTAGAAATATTTAACTTTTCTCTTGATACACTTGCACTATTTCACATTATTTTCTTTTTCAGTTAAATTCTGAAATTGAAATACTTAAGCCTTCTTTGAAATTAGTTTTAATTGTGTTCTATATACAGTCGTGTGAGGCCTTGAATTCAAACATTTAACTTTATTGCATCTTCACTGATATGTGAACAACAGATTTGGAAGTTAGAGTCAAAATCTTTCCTGTTTAGGTGAGAATAGGCAATATTTTAGATTTTTTTCAGTTATGTCCTGAAATTGAAATATTCATCTGCTTTTGAAGGTTTTGTTGGAAACTGTATTTTTACAAAAGTTACTTATGGCGACTCTTTTATTCCAAAGCACAAAGATTTTTTTTTTTTTTTCTCTAGCCATAATTGTAAATCTAATGAGCCCATGACAGGTTCTTCTCCCTCAATTTATTAAAGACATTAAAAGCAAGAAGAAAGGGCATGAAAACCCCCTATGTAACTCACTCTGCAGTGAAAACCATGGAGTTCACTACAGTTGCTGACCTGTGTCAGCCAATCCAGGGAATGGCACTTCCCTGGTGTTCCAGGAGGGATATCAGTCTTTCCAAGCACACAATAAACCTTTCTCAATATCGCCAGCAGGTTGGATTTCCTACTGCAATCCTTGCAGACATCCCTGAATTTGGCACTTAGCAAGTTTTTTGTTTTTTTTTTTTTGTCTGCAGTGCATCCATTGAGTTTTGTAAATGACACTTAGATTTCAATCTGTTCAGCACAGGGCTGGGGAGCTGTTGTACCAGGAGCCTTCTGAGTACAAGTCATATCAATTTGATGCAGGCATTTCTCATAAAATTAATAAAGATCCATCAAACAAGCAGAAATTCTAAAAGTCCTTGTATTTCATTGCAATCTGTACATCTAAAATACATGGATATAATTAAAGTAAAACAGTTTAAAGCAGAAGCATTGAGGAGTCTATTCAGAAAGTGCAGAATATACTGTTAGAAGACGAAAATCCCCCTTTGAATTTCTTTAGGCAAATGGCAGATTTAAGATAGAGGTCTCCTACACTCTGAGAAAAGCTTATTCCACTTACCCTGTAAGCATTAGCAGTGATTAATCCTTTTCTGGTAGATTTTCTGAGCACAATTTCTCTTTCTCCTATTTATTTCTCCCTGAAATTCAGGGAATTTTGTATAAAATCATAGTGTGTGAGAAGGGAAGGAGCTGATGGATGGGCTTATTTTGCTGCAAGAATTAAAGGAACTTAGGCCAGGGCCTAAGTGTGTGCTCCACAGTACCAGTGAAACCTCCTTGGGGGGCTAAAAGAGAGCTCAAGTTTTAATTTTTTTTTTCACATTTTTTAGTAGTTTTCAATTGTTTGCCTTATCTTTCTCCTCCATATAGACATTTGGAAGGAAAAGCACTGAATCCATGTGTTTGTGGACACTGTGTTTTCTGCTTCTTGCCAACAGTCTCACTCTGCATAACAAGATTTATGCTGTTAGAAAGCTCCAAAATGCACTCAGCAGCTATTCTGTGCCTGTTCTTTTAGCTCTCCTGGTATCAAGCACAACCATTTGTTTTCTTGAATTTTAACCCAGCTGTAGAAATGTACCTCAGGGTTTAGCAAGAATACAATTATTTTTGACCTATTTACAATGTCTCCGTCACTTTTAGGTTGCAAAACTGCAAACAAGGAAAACACAGTTGTTTAACCCACTGTTAAAACCTATTTTTTACAGTTCTGAACAAAAAAAAAAGCCCACCGGAGTCTAGCATTAAATAATATCTTAATGTTATGTTCACTTTTCAACCTGGTCTTGGGGAGAGGTAGGGGGGAAAGAAGTGCTGCCAAAACATTTGTCTTGTTCCTTCTCAACTTGCATCCTAAAGGGATATAATCCCTGGGAGTGTGACCCCATCCCTAGAAGTGTCCAAGGCCAAGCTGGAAAAGGCATGGAGCAATCTGGGATAGTGGAAGATGTCCCTGCTCATGGCAGAGGGTGGAACTGGATGGGCTTTGAAGTTCTTTCTAACTCAAACCATTCTGGGATTCTGTGATTCCATAAAATCTTCATGCATTTGAAACTGTTTCACTTGCACTTTGCTCTCTATTCTTCTTCTAAACTTAAAGTCAGCAAGAAATGCATTTTTGTTTTCTCAAGTTGATCAAGTTCAAGTAAAGATGTTGCTAGTTTGAAAAATATATAGGTATAAAAATATTGGTAGCCCCTTCTTCATAAAGTTCTAAGAAATTCTAGTATTTGCATAGGATTGTTCTATTTTATTTCTCTAAATAGCAATACAACAGAAGGACTAAATAGATAATTAGGGGGAAATAATGAGGACAAAAATGGAGAGGAAGAAATTATAGTGATCAGTAGATTGTTGTTAATTTTCTTCATCCTTCCCAAAGTTATGCAGCCATGCTAAAGCCCAATGATTTAGCCCTGCATTAATGGGAAACAACACAGAAATATGTCACCCACATGCCTTGTTTTCCTAATAACAAAACCCAACAATTGTTGGAACAAAATACTCTGCTGTCAGTGAAGAACAATAGAACAAAAGCAACAAATCAAAATATTTTCTCAGCTGTATCCTCCAGAAGGAAAGAGAAGGCAGAGCTTTGCTGTGATCCAGTGGCACTTCTGTGGTTCTGCTCCTGCTTTTGATGTTCTGTGAGGTCGCTGCAGCATCTCCCCGTCTTTTAAAGGCAAGCCAAACACTTACATCCCTAATAACTATTTTGATCATTATCCACTCACTTGAGGAATCGGGAGAAAAGATCAGATGATTTCTTTTGCTCCTGAAAAACGAGAGAGAAAGCCCCCCACTAATGAGATTGATGATGCCACTCCAGTTCTGATTGCTGCACGCCAGTTAGCTCAGGGCACACTGCTGGACTCCTCAGCACAGGCAGCTCGATGGAAAAGATTAAAATATGGCTGGAAGGCTCTTCAGATTCGAGAAATTCAAAGCATGATCTATACTTTTTGAAGTAGAGGGGAAGAGGGTGAGGGAGAAGTGTCAGTTGCCAAGCTCAGCTGCTCCAGCTGAACAGAAAAGCCTCAGTTTGGCATATCCACAAAGGGAAACATCAGGCTCAGGCACTGGTCCACCTTTTGCCCTGCATCAAAACTTAAAATAAACTTTTTTTTCCCGAAGAAGAATCTTCAGGCAGGTGTAAACTCTGCATTTCAGGCACAACAGATACTGTAATGTCATTACTCTTAGAGGAATATATATTTTTTCATTAATTTTCTCTGGTTTTAAATAAACTTTCTTTAATATTCAGGATATTAATGCAAATACAGTTGTATTTCCACGAATAATTATTCATAACAATGACAACATAACTGCTACAATAACTGTTTGTTGTCTCAATTTACCATTGTTACTTGAAGTTTTAAACCTTTCCTTGATTAAATAACATCCTCTTACAGATCCCAGTTTTATAAAGATTTATAAGTGCCAAAGCCTGGATACCAACATCACCATGTCTTTGCTCACAATTTGCTTTGCTTTTGAAAGCAGATATTACTGCAGAAATGCTATTGGGGGATCATTTCACCATTGTCCATGAAAAACCATGAAGTAAACCGTGTTTCAGCAGTTCTTTCCGGAGTGCAACAAGCACGAGCAGTGTTTGCTGTTGGCAAGAGCAGGGGAGGTGGTTTGGCAGGTGAGGAAAACAGGGACCATGCCCACACATCCTTGGTGCAGAACACAGCTCACAAACACCAGAAATGGAATAATTAATCCTGAAATGAGCACAAAGTAAGACTGAAAGGTCAGCTGAGCTGACGGGCATGTTTTGCAGTGTAACAATTTCAAAACATGGTGTTGAACTTCTGCAGGCTACGTGGTGCTGCAAATGCCACCCATCTGCTTGTGCTGAGCTTCGGCTCTGGGATTTGGAGTTAACACAGATGAGGATCAGCCATGCACGGAAAGGAACAGCAAAGATAATTTTGTTGTGGGGGAAAGCTGAAGGTTTAAGTTCTCCCTCTGGCAGAGGTCTTAATCATTCATGCCGCTGCTAATAGTAAATTAAGTGTTTAAATGTCAGATCAGATCATTGTGCATCTTTTCTGCGTCAGAACCAAGGAAAATATTTTGTTACTGGCATTCAACCTCTAGGAAAGGAGTCACCAAGAACAGTTTTCTCTGTTGCTGGTCTGGACAGATGGAAACTGTGTCCTTGCCAGCCTCATTCTTTCAGGATAAATGCTGCATTCCACCCTACTTAGATATAATATACATTAATATATGATTAACTTGTATTTTGGTCAAAACCATATCAAAAATTGATTTGACCTCAAAATTTAAGTCACTAGCACCAGAGATGGAATTTTTCCAGGTTAGAAATGAAGTCCATATACAAGACGAAAGAGAAAAAATTGAAAAGAAATATTCTTAGTATTTTCACCCATATCAATATGTTAAAATGACTTTAAGCTGGAGGAGGGGAGATTTAGATGGGATATTGGGAAGGAATTGTTCCCTGTGAGGGTGGGGAGGCCCTGGCACAGGGTGCCCAGAGAAGCTGTGGCTGCCCCTGGATCCCTGGCAGCGTCCAAGTGTCCTGGTTTAGGAAGTCACCCCAAGACACCAAGGCCAGGCTGGATGGGGTTTGGAGCAACCTGGGCCAGTGGAAGGTGTCCCTGCCCATGGCAGGGGGTGGCACTGGATGGACTTTAAGGTCCCTTCCAACCCAAATCACTCCATGATTCCGTGACTTTACCAACAACAAATTCCCTGGCAACAAAAAACCCCAGAGAATCAGCAGTTCTTATAATGACTACAACTGTCACTTAAAAATACTTACCCTATAAAATATTTACACCTTAAAATGAGATGTGAGACTAAACACAAAAAGCAGGCAGAAGGAAACATCAATTTTAAATATGTGCTATATATAATTGTAGATTAAAATATTACAGTAACTAATTTTTTCTTGATGAGAGACACTGTTCTCCAAGCAGCCTCGTGAGGAAATATGACAGTTTTGACAGAACACATTTTGCAAACACAGGTAGTAGTTTTGATAAAAATACACAGAATTCTAGTTTTATTCTTATGAAATAATGATATGATAAATCTTAAATTAAAAATTACAGCCGTGTTTGTATAATTCAGTTCCTATTAAATAAGTAAAATCAATCCAAGACAAAAGTGTTTTGGTTTTATTAAGATAGAATGTCATTTCTATAGAATGTATTTTAGCTGGTTTAAATATATTTATTTAGAGATTTTGTAGATTTTCCTAGTTTTTCTTTGGACAGAAGGTATTGATCTATCAGTGTTGCCCCACTTATGTCCTGAATTCAATGTGTTCAAATATCAGAGTGTTAAAGCTAAAATCAAAGATTTCATTCTTGAAACACTTCATGGTGTCATAGTCCAGCTTTAGAAGCTCCATCATTACAACCTCTCCTTGGATCAAACAAAATAATAAAACATTAGTGAGATTAGTTCATTCCTTAATCTTTAGTATTCCACGAATTCTAAACACTAATATTTTACTCATTCCTTGGGCCAGCAACAATTCTTCAGCGTGACACAGAGCTTATTTTGGGCTTTGATGCAGCTCAAACAAAAATCTTGCAGAATAATAATATCATTTAATTGTATTAATCACCTGAATAAGTCAGTGTTTAATAAACCTAATCAGCTCCCCCTTCCTTCCTGCAATCAGGTGTGGCAGTGTGGTTTTCCTCCCATCACAGAGAGCTGGATCCCAATTAATCAGAACACTCCAGCTTCTCCTCACTCCATTTAAAACTTGTACTGCGTGCTGCCTCTGCTGTGAACTGAGATTTATTCCCACAAATCAACTGCAGCTCATTCCCTTTGAACTGGGACCTGTTTCCATGTTCATGCATTCTGTGATCCTGTAATTCCATTGCAGCAGCAGGTCATAATGACATTTTTGTCCCTGCCATTTGCCAAAGGAATGATTTCAGTTCTCAGCACACCAGGAGGGGTAAAGGCACCTGCTTTAGTTACAAGCACGACAGAGCCGTGGAGTCCTAACACTAAAATATCTATAGATTTTTATCTATAAGCTGTAACATCATTAATTGAATTTCATAAAACCTAATTGCATATAACTTCATCCTTCTGAGAAGCAGCAAATGTCACATTAACACACCCACAATGAGGAGGGGTAAAAGGGAGTTATTCCCAGTTAACCATGTAAGAAGGATGGATTTTGTCTGAGATGAACGCTTCAGGAAGCTGAAAGGATTTTAAACTGTAAATTAGTAAAATCATTACTCTGCCTTCTCAGAAGAAATTGATATTAATGTTGTTGCACTGTGACTCATCTAACCACGTTTCAGGAGCAGCAGCCATGTCCAGAGGGGATTTTTGTTAGTTTGTATAGTTGTTTTGTTGGGTTTTAGGATAGACATGGGCTTACAAGCTGTTTAGGGTCTGTATACCATGTTTAGAAGGTACAATTTGCTTTGCACCTATTGACTCTTTTTGCTTGGGATATCAAATTTCCTCTCTGGGACATAAAAATAAACATGCAGTCATGGTAGAGACAAGATGCAGGTGTCCCTATATGTACCAGAGAAGCATCCTGATTTTATAACTTCTATATCCTTTGAAAAAATAGGTTTATGATATGGTGGTGATATCAGCAATTCCTGACTTTTAACAGAAGATTTAGGGGCTGAAAAACTGCACATGTAGCAGCCCTTCTCTGAAATAAAGACATTATTTTCTCAATTTCAAAGAAAATAGGATGCATAATAACAGCAACAGCAATAACTGAGGTACCTTCCAATAATAATATCATTAAAAAAGGCTAATCCTTGATAAGTAAAAGGAAATGAAGGAAAAATTAATGGCAGTATTATCAACAGACTGAATCATGACCCATTTTTGTACAGACATCTGATTTTACATGGCTATTCCAGGAAAATTACAAGTTTTATTTCCAAGCTGGCTTGTCTTGGACATCATCTTCATTTGGTAAGCAGCACTGAAAAGTTTGAAAGAAATACTGTTCTCCTTTTGAGCACTTAATAATATAGCCTCAATATTTTATATTATTTAGAGAAAACCACTCTCTTTGCCAAATTCAGCCAGGTATGGTTTTATAGATGGTTTCAGAGCACTAACTAGAAAAAAAGAAGGTAAAAGGCAAAATAAATTGTATTTATATCTCACCATATGGCCCTTGTATAAGGAGGAAGAGGTTCCTTACTATATATTTTTAATTAAAAATGAGCTACTCCTTGTAATACAGAAGCAGCAACATCTTGAAGAAAATATGTGACCCTAAAATTCAGGTGGGTCACTGCTGCCTGGGACATCCATTAATAATTACCTTGATCAGACAGTGATGATTAATGGACTTCAGGTGTTCCAACAGGAGAAAGTGAAAACATTTGAAGCTTGGCTGAACTTCAGAGGGGGATGAGGGGTTGTTCTGAAACTCAATTATACAAGGTTAAAGTCCTAGAGAGCAATATTCCTCTTAAACTTGGGACAGGTTTCTACCTCTTCAGCAGCCACCACAGCACACAGAGGGGCTGGATTTTGTCTGTTGACCTGTTTTATTTCTGAAAGAGAGATATTTCCAGGGAATTTGGCAGGAATCTGGGAAGTGTCCCGTGCAGCTCAGCAGCCAAAGTAACTGCTTCCCAGCAGGATAGGTAGAATAGAGATGGAATGGCATGTTGGGAAATGCACTGCCAGTGGTCCTTGGACAGCATGAGATGTCCAGTAGAGGAAAAAAAGAGAAGAAATGAAAGTAAGTCACATTTTTATTTCTGGCCACAGCCTAGCATAACAAAAGGTAGATGTGGTGTGACTCAGTTGGCTTTGGGGAAATGGTGTAAACTGCAGGCATCTCTCCCATGCAGGGATTCTCCAGATCCAAAGGTTTTCAGCATGAACATTGTGGTGGTAGAAAAGCTTGTTCCATTTCCCCTTGGCTTCTACTTGAGGTCAGCCTGATATTCCTGATATTCCCTCCCACCTTTTCCCTATAAAGAACAAAGACATCTGTCCCAATGTTAAATACCCACGTATTAATTCCACGAAAAGAACATAAGACCAAGTTTTACTCTATTGAGGGTTGATAGCTTCTTTCCATAAGATTTTTCTCCTCAGAAAAGAGCAGAGGTTGCCCTTCTGTGTCCTTGGAAGTCTTCCCTGGGGACGTTTTCCTTCAGCCAGTCTCTGTGAAGCCCCCCTCACACTAGGGGATGTGCTGAAGCTCCCCCTGTGCTGCACAAGGACACTTCTGCCCAGCCTTTTCCCCCAAAATATCTATTTTATTCTGGGATTAAGGCTAAACACAGAGCCCAGCTCTCCTTCCCCTTGGTAGCTCAATGGCAGGTGCCTCAGCAGGGTTAATTCCAGCCCTGGCATGGTGCAAGCTCAGTACCCTGATGGCAGATTGTATTTATATTTTGGGATCTGTACTGCTTCTAAGGAAATATCCGGAATATAAGAAACGCCTGAAATTGGGGCTGCAATACAAGAGCAGAGTAATTATTTCAATTTCCTGTTACAGATTTCTTTAAAACCTGCCTGGCTGAAAAAGAGAAACACTTAAATGAACAGTTTTCTCTTTGTACAACTGGTGTACAAACAAGTCCTTTAAAACATAGATCAAGGATGTCTTTTTCTTATATGGATAAGGGTTTTTTTCTTCACACACCAACAGTCTTTTATTTTCCCAACAAAATATTTGATTTCTGCAGGTTGAGTTTCTTGACTTGCATCTCTAAGTGGCCCTTATGAGGTTCATGAAGTGTTATAATCTTTAACAATAAAAATCAATGGGTGTTGCTTTTTTATTCTTATAAAGTATTTTTTTTACATATAATTCCTGCCAAATTTAAGGAAATATTCCAGCAATACCATTTTTCAAATAATTCAGTCTGATCCTTATTTTCAGTGCTCAGAACGGTGTCTCCCCATATAACATTGCCTTGACATTTGCAGTTTAAGAAA